>CM028138.1:137175000-137775000 GCA_016271365.2 Neoceratodus forsteri | reverse complement strand
CTCACATCTGTACTGGGGCAAATTCCCTGGCTGCTGAATCCTGATCTGACCCCAACATGGTAGAAGAAATGAGGGAGTTGCGAGCCATGGTGAGAGACCTCATTTATGCTGCTCGACCATCAGCCCCTTGGAGGGGCTACGGAGGAACAGAGCTTGAACCTAAGCCAAAGGAAGAGAGTAGAGCTCCTCCCTCTGACCACTACAAGCCTCGGGAAGACTCGACCCATCCTGCTGACCCCAGAGCTAAAATATTTTACTATCAGTGCACAGAAGATGGGCGCAGCAAATGAGCTTTCAATACTCCTGAAGATCGACAGTGAGTCACTGCCAAATTGATCAACCTGGTCCGACAAAGCAATATAAAGCCACAACAACTGCCATCACAAAATTTTTTTCCCTCAAAACTGCCATGGATCAATCTACCAAGTCTGCACCTCTGGATTGGTCCGAGATGGTGGATCCCTTCATGGAGACCACAGTAACTGTTAATGGCATTTCAACCCAAGCCGTGTTAGACAGTGGATCTCAGGTTACTATTGTGTTTAAAGATTGGTACGACCAGCACTTGTCTGACCTCCCGCTCCAACCCCTAGTAGTACTTCATGTATGGGGGTTGAGCAACAAATCTTATCCATACCTGGGTTATGTACAACTGTGGTTATCATTTCCTACCACTGTAGCTGGTGTAGACAAACCAGTAGAGACTTTGGCTTTCATATGCCCCCTGACTGGAATGAATGATGGTATCCCTTTGTTAATTGGCATAAATGCCCACATGTTTGACCAACTTGCCCAATTTTGCCAAGGAAAGCAAGCGAAGAAGACTGGCCGGGCCTTATACATCCCTGCCATGGTGCATAGAGTTTACGACCTACAGATGCAAGCAACAGAGGTTGACAAGGATGAGCTGGTGGGAGTGGTATGGAAGGAAGATCCTGCTCCACTGGTATTGCCAGCCAACATGCAGTGTACCATTAATGGTGAAGTACCAATCAAGAAATATGTCAAGAACAAGATTTTCATACTGGATGCCCTGGATGAGGGGAAGTTGCCAGAGGGACTACTAGTTAAGCCTAGCATTCTGCCTGCCCAAGCTCATGCCTATGCTCAGCACGTGGTGGTATACATTCAAAACATATCTGACCGAGATATTAAAGTCAACCGAGGTTACACCCTGGCTACTGTGTATAGTGCAGATACTGCTGTGCTGCCTAGCAAGCGCCACGCCAAAGAGGATGAAGAAGTAACTCCTGATTTGTTTGACTTTGGGGAATCCCCCATTTCTGAAGAGTGGAAAGCAAGAGTCGGCAGAAAACTGGCCCACCGGAGCAGAGTGTTTTCCTTGAAAGAGTGGGATGTCGAGTGTATCAGTGATGCAGAGCATTACATTAGACTCCATGACAAGAGATCATTTCATGAAAGATTCCACAGATCGACACCAGTGGACATCGACGATGTTCGACGCCACCTCCAAGAGATACTAGCAGCTGGGATTATACAAAAATCCCATAGCCTGTATGCCTCTCCCAGTGTGGTGGTCTGAATGAAGAATGGCTTAGTGAAAATGGTGTGTGGACTACTGGACCCTAAATTGAAGAACTATACTAGACCAATATACAATACCCCACATTCAGGACACCCTTGATTGCCTTAATGGAGGCCGGTGATTTTCTGTTTTGGACCTCAGGAGTGGGTATTACCAGATCCTGATGGCACCTGAAGATTGAGAGAAAACAGCATTCATCTACCTTTGGGTTTTTACAAATTCTTGCGCACGCCTCAGGGCATTTCAGGAGCACCTGCCACTTTTCAGAGGTTAATGCAGCTAGCTGTGGGAGACATGAATTTACTAGAATGCCTTGTTTACCTGGACAATGTCATTGTGTTAGGAAAGACCCTCGAAGAGCATGAGATGTGCTTGTTCAAGGTTTTGGACCGGTTAGAGGACTTTGGTTTAAAACTGTCTATCTACCAAAGTAAATTTTTCCAGCAATCTGTGAAATATGTAGGCCACATTGTGTCCTCTGTGGGAATTCAAACTGATCCAAGCAAAGTGGAAGTTTTGACCACCTGCCCCTAGCCTAACAATCTTAAAGAACTACAATGATTTTTGGGGTTCTGCGGATACTATCATCGTTTTGTAAAAGATTATACCAAGGTCATTCGCCCACTCCTCAATTTGACTCAAGGGTACCATTCAACAAATTGAAAATACACAAAAAGTGCCTAAAAGAGGGGAACAAAGTCTGTTTCAGAACCAATTAACTTTTTGGGACAAGGTGTACTAAAGAATGTGATGTAGCCTTTTACTATACCATTTACCAGCTCACCCATGCCCCTATACTTGCTTACACAGATCCGACTAAGCCTTATGTGTTACACACCGAGTCCAGCTTAAAGGGATTTGGAGCTGTGCTTTATCAGGAGTATGAGGAAGGACTATGCCCAGTGGCATTTGCCAGCAGGAGCATGATCCCCTCTGAAAAGAACTACCCAGTGCACAGACTTGAATTTCTTGCATTAAAATGGGCCATAGTAGATCAAGTCCATGAATTCATTTTTTGGTGCAAAGATTCTGGTGAAAACTGACAACAATTCCATCACATATGTTCAAACTTCAGCCAAGTTAGGTGCCACTGGGCACCATTGGTTATCAGCACTCTCAACTTATGACCGTTCAGTAGAGTACCACCCAGGCCTGAATCACATTGATGCTGATGCCTTGTTTAGAAGGCCTGAATCCATCTCTGAGTGGGTGAGGATTTCTGAACAATCTGTTAAAGCTCTTTGCCAAAAGTTTGATAAAGATGAACACCCATCCTCTGAAATAGTTGATTGCCTGTTTGTTTGCTTGGGCCCTCCTGACACCTGTGTTCCTGCAGCCTATTGCAATTTTGCAGCACTGGATCTCAGTACTCTGCCTCAACTTACTCCCACCAATATCCAGTGGGCACAGTCGCAAGATCCCATGATTAAACCTGTATTGGATGCCATAAGTGCTGGAAAAAATGTTTCCAAACTTCAATCTAAAGACTAAAGATCTGCTTTGCTATTTCGAGAGGGGCCTAGGTTAAAGTTGCACAACAAACTACTTTATAGAGAAACCAGGAATAGACAAGGTCAAGTTGTCAAACAACAGCTAGTGCTGTCTATTGAATTCAAACATGTAGTTTTACGTGCTCTCCGTGATCAAATGGAATGTCTGGGTTGTGACAGAACTTCCGACTTAACCCATGCCCGTTTCTACTGGCCCAAGAAGGGTGCTTACACTGAGGCCCATATCAAAACTTGCAGCCAATGCCTGCAGTGGAAAGCTCAGCCACAGAGGGCTGCACCTTCGGTTAACATCTCCACCAGTGCTCCCATGGAACTTGTATGCATTGACTTCTTGTGATTAGAGCCTGACGAAAAGAACATCAGTAATGTGCTGTTTGTGACTGACCATTTTACTCGCTATACCCAGGCCTACCTGAGGACCAAAAGCATCCACTGTAACAGAGGTACTGGTAGAAAAAGTATTTGTCCATTACGGTGCCCCCTAAGAGAATTCATTCTGATCGGGGAGAAACTTTGAAAGCCGTCTGATTAAGAAATGCTCTCACTCTGTTGGGGGGGGGGGTTGCAAAAATCCAGAACTCCCTCTTCTCACCCTTTAGAGGATCCACAGCCCAAAATATTTAACTGAACATTACTAGACATGCTGGGCACACTCCATCCCAGAGATAAGCTGAGATGGAGTCAGCAAATCAGTACGTTAGTTCACGCCTAGAACTGTACTCGCAGCGATGCCACTGGATTTTCTCCCTACCACTTGATGTTTGGTTGAGAAGCAAGGTTACCGGTAGATATCTGTTTTGGAGTATCCCCAGATGGAGTCAAGGCAGACAACTGTCTCCAGTATGTACAAAAACTCAAAGCTCAGCTTAACCATGCTTATCAGTTAGCACATACCATGGCTGCCAAAAGAAATTTAGCAAACAAAGAAAGGCATGGCAGATGTGTCAAGGCCCAAGAGCTGCAAGCTGGAGATTGAATTTTGTAAAGAAATTTGGGATTGTGGACTTCCGGTTTGGACACCCATCTAATGGCAACCTAAACAGCGAGTTCTGCCAATCGACTTAACAATCCATGGGCATCCAAATCTAACCCACCATCCTGTCAACTAAAAGAAGAATCTAAAATTATCTGATGCCTCCGAAACACCGATGGAGGGATAATTTCATGAACCAAGCAAGTAAAAGCTCAAAAATGCCGGCTTCGGTCGACACTGAGAAGGCGCTGGAATCACCGAGTCTCACACCTGGGCAAACCATAGAAGCCCCACAGGAGGAATTGGAATGCACGACTACATCAAGAGAACTTTGCCAAACCCTGAAACAAATCAACTAGATGCTCCAGCGTTTAGAAGCTAAGGTTTCAGACCAATGTTCAGAAATTGCCACATTAACCAAGCGAGCTAGAGAAATTGAGGAAATTTTAACGGACTATACCATCACCACTGATGTACATAACAAAACCCTCCTGGACTTGCATCACCTCTCCCAACAACTTGAAGCACACCTCGAAGAACTAGAGAACAGAAATCAGAGGAATAACCTCCAGATTCATGGGCTCCCTGAGAGCACTGAGACTGGCACAATGACCGCCTTCATCAACTCCTTTCTTCATGAGATTCTTAATCTCCCTCCGGACAAAGCCCTTAACATAATTTGAGCGCACAGATCCCTGATCCAAAAACCCTGGGACACTAAGGTGAAACCACGTTCAATAGTTCTGGCTTTCCTGCACTATGGAGTGAAAGAGGAGATTTTACAACTAGCATGGTCAAAAAAAGTGATTCACTTTGGGGACACTCGATTGTATTTGGACCACGATTTTACACCACAGCTGCTCACCCAAAGGAGAAAAGTGCTTGTGACGTAGAAAGCCAGTTCTGAGTGCTGCATCATTTCTTTTTAACATAAAATGTATTACTGACTGTCTCTACTGAAAATCAAATGCTCTAGGAGTGACCTCACTCATTCCCCCCGCAGATTTCAGCTGAGAGATGGAAGCCATGAGGACAATGCTGACAGCATGTGAGTTCACACACACTCAGTTTTTAGAGACAATGTGTTACATGGAAGACTTTAATCAAGGATCCTGTTTCTCTGAGTTAATTACAGACTTGTTTAAGTTAATTTTGTTAAGAGAGAATTCATAAGCAAGGTTTATGACGTTAGAAGAAGAACCTAGATTGTTACACAGGGGTGCAAGGTTGTAAATGTCCTTGTGAAGCCTGTGTGAGAAGGATGCAGCATGAGATCAAAAGAGATGTCATTTGAAACATGAGTCATGCTGAAGGATTGCAAACTTGATACTTTGAAAAGACTACTGTTTTTTTATTAGATATATTTATATATATATATATATATATATATATATATGACCGAGGAAGAGCTAGCTGACATCACACAAAAATGGGTTGGCCAATACAGTTGTTTAAGGAATAGTCTGTTTTACTTACAGACACTTTGACCTAGACTCTGACTAAGGAAAGATCTTTAGAGCACTTGTAACCAAGTATTTAGAAAGATTTCAAATCTAAGTACTGTAAGCAGACACACTGTAGATTACTTAAGGCAGTTGTGCGGGGACAGAGGAATCCCATTCGAGGTGAAAGCAAGCAAGCAGAGCCTCATAGATGCCTTGATGGTAGCAGATACCCACAGCAGCGGGCCACCAACCATGACTGGAAAGGACCAAACCTCAAGTGTGGAAGGGCTAGTGGCCAGTGTAGGGTCCAGAGCTGATGAGGAGGACAGCAGAGCCACTGTCAGTGAAGGACCACAGCAGCAGGGAAAGGTCACCAGTATCCTGGATCCAGAAATACTCAGGCTACAAATTGAGTTGTGCAGGATGGAACTGGAGGCAGAGCGAGAGGAGTGAGACGTGGCCCGAAAGGCAGAGCGAGAACAGTGAGAGGTGGATCAAGAGGCAGAGCGACAACAGTGGGATGCAGACCGTGAGGAGCGTGACTGCCAGCAAGCTGCAGAGGAGAAAAAAGAATAAGAGCACTGAGACACAGACCATGAGGAGCAGGAGTGCCAGAGGCAACACGAACTGGAGAAGATACGATTCCAACCAGCGACACCAGAGCAGGTAAGTGGCTTGGGTTTAACTGGACTGCAGGACTGGGTTACAAATTGAACTCCAAACTAATAGCTGAGTTTAAAGAAGGGGAGGACATAGATGCATTTTTAAATTCTTTTGAAAAAGTTTGCATTCAGGCTAAAATTCCTAGAGAGTCCTGGAGCTTCCAGCTATCCCTGCTACTTACCGGGAAAGCTCGGGATGCATTGGGTCAAATGGACAAAGAGGACAGCAATGATTACAGCAAGCTAAAAGCTGCACTGTTAAAAAAGTTTGAATTAACTGCTGAATCATACAGAGCTAAATTCCGTAAGCTCAGGAGAAGCCCTGATATGAGCTATGAGGAGCTAGCCATGAAACAATGTCAGTTTTTAAAACATCGGTGGGAAGGAACTGAGGCGAACTCTGTCGACAAAATTGAAAATGTGATTTTATTAGAACAGTTTTATTGGGCTTGCCCAGCCGAGCTAAAAACCTGGCTAGAGGACCGAGATCCAAAAACAGTGCAAGAGGCTGCTGAACTCTCGGACCGCTATGCCAAGAGCAGACCTGCTCTGAGAGTGAATGGGGCAGGTGTGGCAGCACAGAAAGGGAAAAGCACACCTTCAGGGCAGCTAAAACCCTCACTGCCTCCACCAAAACCAGTTAGCCCCAGGTTTCAGAGAAAAGATTTCTCTGAAGTAAGAAATGTATGTTGGCTGTGCAAAGAAACTGGGCATATTGCCAGACAGTGTCCCAAAAAGGCAAGCCATAATACACAACCAGGTGCTAGAAAAGAAGTGGGTTGTTTATGTGTCCCTGGAAGCATGCCAGTGAACATGAGGGAACACATGCACCCAGTCATGGTGAATGGTGTACAGATGCAGGGGTTAAGAGACACAGGGGCATCCCTGACTTTAGTAAAGGGGGATCTGGTACAGCCTGGTCAGCTTGTACCCAATAAATACGTTACTGTCCAAGGGTTCACTGGTGAAGAGAAAACATTACCACTGATCAGTGTTCTCCTGGACTGGGGTAAAACAGGGGGAACTGTGCAACAGGTGACTGTAGCTGAAACATTAGCAGTGGATGTGATGCTGGCTAACAATCTCCAGCAGGGGATGGTATGTGCAGTTACCCATAGCTAAGCGGCAAGGGAAACTAGTAGTTCTCTGAACCCCACAGAAGCCATTGTGGAAACCACTGAGAGGCTGGTTCCCCTGCTGGTGTCTCCTGATATGGAGACTGGTAAAAAGTGGGTAGAAATTTCCCCGGTAGCAAGTGACCACACAGCTATGGAAAGTTACTCCGAAGAGGGAGGGGTGACCCATTGTCCGAGGGTTGGGATTGACAGTGATCCTAAGTGCCCTGACTCTAGTGCTAGGGACCCTAGTTCAGCGACTGAAGGGGACCTGTCCCATGCCTTGGGACTATGTGAGGGGTTTGCAGCTGCTCAGAGGGGTGACCCTAGTTTAAAGAAGCTGAGGGCTTGGGCAGACTCAGATGGCACACAGGGAGGTGGCGGTAGATATAAGGTTTATTTGGAAAATGGACTTCTGTATACTCAGGCAGTACACACAGAGGGAGGGATGCTAGGCAGGCAGCTTGTTGTTCCCCAGGGGTATCGTGAGCAGTTGCTCAAAACTGCACATGATATGCCCTTGTCTGGTCATCTGGGAATCATGCACACAATGCAGTGGTTGGCCCAGAATTTCTACTGGCCTAACTTCACCCAGCAGGTGAAGGAGTATTGCAGGTTTTGTCAACGGTGCCAAGAAATCGGGAAGGCGGGCAAGAAAACCCAAGCAGCCCTGATCCCATTGTCCATAGTGGGGGAGCCATTCCAGAGGGTGGGAATGGATATTTTGGGGCTTTTAAATACCCCCAGCTCCTCAGGGAAGAGATTCATCCTAACTGTGGTGGATTATGCCACCCGGTACCCAGAGGCAGTTGCCCTATCTTCTCTGAGGACAGACAAAGTGGCAGATGCCTTACTTGGGATTTTCTCCTGTGTTGGGTTTCCACAGGAGGTAATCACCGATCAAGGGGTTTCCTTCATGTCGGACCTGATGAAATGTTTATGCGAGAAGTGTGGGGTGGTGCAGAGATGCACGACACTATATCACCCACAAGCCAATGGACTTGTGGAATGATCCAATGGTACCCTAAAGTCAATGATCCAGGCGTTTGCTGAACAGCATGGGAGGGACTGGGAGAAATGCCTTACCCACCTGTTGTTTGCATACCGGGAGGTGCCCCAAGAGTTGACAGGATTTTCCCCCTTCAAACTCTTATATAGACACCGGGTACGTGGGCCACTAGACTTGATCTGGGAGGACTGGGAAGGCAAGCACACCACCCAGGGAACTCCCATTGTGGATTACATCCTTAGGTTTAGGGAAAGGCTGAAGGAGCTTATGGGGACAGCCCAGAGCAACCTGGCAGCTGCCCAACAGAAACAAAAAGTGTGGTATGACTGCAGAGCCAGAGCTCGCTCATACATGGTGGGTCAGTAAGTCATGGTCCTTATTCTGGTCTGGAAAGACAAGCTGCAAGCTGAGTAGGCAGGACTGTACAAAGTGGTTAGGAAGGCAAATGATGCGAACTACATTATGGAGTTACCTGACAGAAGACAGACTGAAAGGATGTACCATGTAAACATGATGAAGCCATATACAAATAGGGCTGACATGGTGTTTGCAGTGTATAGTCATGGGGAGGGGATGGATGAAGGAGACCCCCTTCTGGATTTGCTGAAAAAGTGGTGGAGTCATCTGTGGAGGCAGTAAAATTGTCTCCCAGCTTGCCCCAGAACAGGTCCAGAAAGTAAAGGAGGTTTTAGTAGACTTTGCCCCATTGTTTAGCGCCAAGCCTGGACTAACTCCCTTTGTGACACAAGATGTGGAAACAGGGACACAGACACCCATATGGCAGACAGCATATCGGGTGTCAGAGGCTGTACAAAAGGACATTAGGAGGGAAGTGGAGGAGATGCTGGATTTAGGGGTAATCCAGAGATCCCACAGCCCCGGGCCTCACCCGTAGTCCTTGTACCTAAGCCAGATGGTTCAACTCATTTCTATGCGGACTATCGTGGACTGAATGCAGTCACTAAGTCAGACGCCCACCCGATGCCCCGAATGGATGAACTCCTGGACAAGTTGGGGGGGTGACCTACCTTACGACCGTTGACCTGACAAAGAGGTATTGGCAGGTAGAATTAACAGACAGAGCTAGGGAGAGGTCGGCCTTCATCACTCTGATAGGCTTATTTGAGTTTAAAGTAATGCCTTCCGGAATGAAGAATGCCCCAGCCACTTTCCAATGGTTGGTGAACCAGGTGTTAAATGGTGCTGAGGAGTATGCCGTGGCATACCTGGATGACATTGCCATCTTTAGTACCAGCTGGGAGGAACACCTATCTCACCTTAGGGAAGTGCTGGACAGGATAAGGAGGGCTGGGCTCACTGTCAAAGCCGAGAAGTGCCAGGTAGCCATGGGAGAAGTGGCATACCTCGGGCATGTGGTAGGCCGGGGACAGCTTCGTCCTAACCAAATAAAGATAGAGGTGATCCAGGCGTGGCCCAGACCAGAAACCCAAAAGCAGGTAAGGAGCTTTCTAGGAACAGCAGGGTACTACAGGAAATTTGTACCCAATTACACTGCCCTGGCTGCTCCCCTATCTGACCTGACAAAGAAAAAGATGCCAAAGAAAATTACCTGGGGCCCAGCCTGTGAGGAAGCCTTTTTCAAACTAAAGGAGGCACTGTGCAGTGCTTCTGTTTTGACAAGTCCTGACTATAGCAAAACCTTTATAGTTCAGACGGATGCCTCAGACGTGGGTATTGGGGCAGTACTGAGCCAGATGTCCAGCCAAGGGACAGATCACCCAGTAGTGTACCTGAGTAGGAAGCTGCTTCCCAGGGAGCAAGCGTACTCCACAGTGGAAAAGGAGTGTCTTGCCATAGTGTGGGCCCTAAAGAAATTAGAGCCATACTTTTATGGGCAGCACTTTGTGGTGCAGACTGACCACAACCCCCTGGTTTGGCTGACGCAGATGGGAAAGAACAATGGTAGATTGCTAAGATGGAGTCTTGCTTTACAAGGGTATGATCTAAAAATCATACAAAGGGCTTGAGCGAAGAACCAGAATTCAGATGGGCTGTCTAGGGTCTATGAGGAGTGAACTGATTTGGGAAGCTCATCCCATGTAGGGGATAGATCCCCCAAATTCAGTCTAGGTGGGGAGGAGTGTGATGTAGACAGCCAGTTCTGAGTGCTGTATAATATTTTTTTTAATATAAAATGTATTACTGTCTCTGCTGAAAAATCTAATGCTCTAGGAGTGACCTCAACCCCCCCCAGATTTCAGCTGACAGATGCAAGCTAAGAGAAATGCTGACAGCATGTGAGTTCACACACACTCAGTTTTTAGATACAATGTGTGTGTTACATGGCAGACCAAGAACTAATTACAGAGTTGTTTAAGTTAACTTTGTTAAGAATTAAATCATAAAAAAGGTTTATGACATTGAAGAGAAAACCCATGTTATTACACAGGAGTGCGAGGTTGTAAATGCTCCTATGAAGCCTGTGTGAGGAGGATGCAGCATGGCTCAAAAGAGATGTCATTTGAAACATGAGTCATGCTGAAGGATTGCAAAATTGATACTTTGAAAAGACTACTTTTTTTTTATTAGATATATTTTTATATATATCTATCCTGACAGGGAGGAGCTAGGTGACCTCCTGAAAAGAGGTGGGGTAAAAGCCAGCTTTTAATGTAGTCTGTTTTACTTTGCAGAGTTACATTTTTACCTAGACTCTGACCAAACAAGATCGGTGAGCACTTAAGCAAGTATTTAGAGACCAAGTACTGAAGTAGGAATTTGCACTGTTTAAACCTTGTTTCTTTTAAAAGATTTGTATGTCTTTTGATATAAGAGTTCTGTATTTTGTGTTTCACATATTTTCAATTATTTTAGTAAAATTATTTTTAGAACTTACTAGGTCTGCCTTTGACTTCTTTTTATTTTGTAAGAAAAGTACACGGTTATTGCAGATACTAAACATAAGCTTGAATGGTGGTACCAAACTGGAAAGAGAAGTGTTCTAAATCTGAGGTCTTTATTAAAGTTTTAAAGGGTTCATCTCTGTATACCTGGTTGGGTGCCTGTAGGCAAAGATATCTGGCCCCCCGAAGACAGAAATATCTGAGCCTGTGCATTGGGTATGCTAGCAAGAAATTAACAGTTTGAATCCCTCCAGAACTTGAGACCAAAGGTTGATCCGAACTCACAAAAACAGACAAGAGAGTTACCTTGTTTGTTACACTGTTCACAAGACTGCGCTCAGAGGCTGGCACTTTGGGAGTAGAGGGCCTGACCTGCTGAGTGGGTTTGTGACAGACAGCATTTCCATCATGGCATCCACACCTATCCCTCAACCCCAACCCCCCATTCTCACTAACTTTGAGATAAGGCTAGCTGTCTGAAAGTAACTGGCTGTGTTGCAGGAGATGTGGGATAAAGGATGGACTGACTGTTGCCAGTGTATGTCTTTTTGGAGTGAATTGTGATAATAGACCACACTACAGTAGTTTTATTATATTGATTGTGTGCATGCACAAGAAACATATTACGGAAACTTTCAGAAGTGGGTTGTGGAGGCGCGGCACTGTTGTGGCCAGTGCCCCCACAGCCTTTAAAGGCTTGGTCCACTTCCCCCAATGCCAGCGTGCCACCAACTTGTAACATTTTAGCTGCTGCAATTAGGGACCACCTCGTCACTGCAGCTTCAACCATTCACTGCAATGAGGGAGTGACCTGTCATTGCAGGGTGGAACCTTGAAACACTGGTACTGTTTTTGAACAGGGCTGTGGCTTGCTGCCATGTTCACAAACAATATTAACCCTCCCCCGCCGAGGGGGTGCCCAATCCTCCTCGGCAGCATGTGCCCCCCCACCGTGTTTGTTTGCTGATGGGGGCCCCAATCCTCATCAGCTTCAGTGACCAAAGGTTTATGTTGCCAACAGGGGAACCCACTCCCCATCGGCATTATGTGAACCCCCCCTGCTTTTGTTGCCCGCCGATGGGATGCCAAATCCCCATTGGCATAATGTCACCCCACCCTTTTATTGTGTGCTGACAGGGGTGCCCAATCCCTGTCAGTTACAGCTGCCCCCCCCAACAAATACTCCATTGGCATGCTGGGAGCCCACCCCAGCATGCCACATGCCCCTGTAAAATCCAAAACGGTCCCACGCTGCCTTTTTTTTTAACCTGTAAAAAAGGAAACGGTCCCACAGTGGTTTCCCTGCCTCCCTCCCACAACCTGCACCTCCCGCTGCGCACTCTGCCTCCCCACACACACACCCTCACCTCATACTTATCTCCGGAGTCTGATGCGATGATCTTCAGTGGACCGGGAACACATCTGTAATCCTGAAAGCCATCCATGAACTGAGAAATGCCAGTAAGCTGTATAATGGAATAAATAGGGTTTTTTCAACTTTGATGCATATCTCAGGCATTTTTGGGAATTTTTTCACCAAATTTTCAACATGGGGTTTTTGGGACCCCTCCTCGTGAATTCTGGCACTGTCATGGCGTTATTCAGCCCTGAAAGGTCATTTTGTGGTCACTGTGCGGAATCCCCTTTCGGGACTGATTAACAAAATGACAGTGCCAGTGTTCATGAGGTGGGTTCTCAAAATCTTGTACTGCAAATTTCGTGGAAAAATAAAAAGACTGCTTTATGAAAGTGTGTGCTATGCAGTTACACGTGATGCTTGTAACTTTGCAAATTTGCAACATTTTCACACCAGATTTTCAACATTGGCATTTTTTCAGACCTCCTTGTGAACAGTTCAGTTGTCATTTTCCATATCCTGTCTGAAATGTGTTTTTGCACTTCTGGCACTGAATAGTGCGGTCACTGTGGGAAATCAGTGTTCAGGACAGATCAAGAAAATAGCTGTGTCAGTGTGATTTTCTTAATATGTCCCAAACACTGATTTCCCACAGTGAGATGAGCAGAGGTTCTAAAATGCCTATGTTGAAAATTTAGGTGACGATACTCCATAAAATGACTGTGTTACGAGCGTGCGTTGTGTAGTTTGCATGCATGCTCGTAACTTCACAAATTAATAATATTTTCACTCCAGATTTTCAACATTGCCATTCTTCTGCACCTCCTTATGAACAGCTCAGCTGTCATTTTTCACATCCTGGCCAAAATGTGTTTTCGCTGTTCCAGCGCAGAATAGCTAGGTTGCTGTGGAAAATCCATGTTTGGGACACATTATGAAAATGACAGTGACACTGTTCATTAGTCCTAAAATGCCTATGTTGAACATTTGGTGATGAAAGTCCTTAAAATCAGTGTGTTACGAATGTGCATTGCGCAGTTTCCATGCACACTCGCACCTTCGCAACTTTTCAATATTTTCACTCCAGATTTTCAGCATTGCCCTTCTGCCACACCTCCTTATGAACAGTGCAGCTGTCATTTTTCAAATTCTGGCTGAAATGTGTTTTTGCTCATCTGGAGCACAGTAGCGCAGTCGCTGTGGGAAATCAGTGTTCAGAACATATTAAGAAAATCACACTGACACTGTTCATGAGCAGAGGTCCTAAAATGCCTATGTTGAAAATTTTGTGATGAAACTCCATAAAATGACTGTGTTACGAGCGTGTGTTGTGCAGTTTCCATGTACCCTTGTAAGTTTGCAAATTAGTAATATTTTCACGCCAGAGTTTCAACACTGGCATTTGTTCACACCTCCTTATGAACAGTACAACTGTCATTTTTCACATCCTGGCCAAAATGTGTTTCTGTGCTTCCATCTCAGAATACTGCAGTCGCTATCGGAAATCAGTGTTTACAACAGATTAGGATTGAGCGACTGGTGGGGAGATGAGTGACTGAGCTCAACCGAGCTCTGTCGGGACTGCTGCAGATTTTGTTTGTGGGCAGGAAAAGGTGACAACACAGGCAGGAGCCCAGTACAAAAGGGCAGCCAGCAGCGCTGGGAGACACAGAAAGAGCGAGTGAGGGAGGGTGAGTGAGTGAGTGAGTTCAATGAAGCTCTGTTGGGACTGCTGTGGATTTCTTTGAGGGCAGGAAAAGGCAGCAATGCATGCAGGAGCTGAGTACAAAAGGGCAGCCTGCAGGGGTGGGAGAAACAGAATGAATGAGTGAGAGAGGGGGAGTGAGCAAGCTCAATGGAGCTCTATTGTGAGTGCTGCAGATTTCTTTGTTGGCAGAAAAGGGTGGCAATGCAGGCAGGAGCCCAGTACAGAGGGGCAGCCTGTGGCACCAGCAGAAATGGAATGAGCGAGTGAGAGAGGGGGAGTGAGTGAGGCCAATGGAGCTCTGTCGGGACTGCTGCAGATTTCTTTGTGGGCAGAAAAAGATGCCGACAGAGGTGGGAGCCCAGTACAAAAGGGCAGCCTGCAGTGTCAGTAGAAACAGAATGAGCGAGTGAGACAGGGGGAGTAAGCAACCTCAACAGAGCCCTGTCAGGACAGCTGTGGATTTCTTTGTGGGCAGGAAAAGGTGCCAAGGCAGGCAGGAGCCCAGTACAAAATGGCAACCTGCAGCACTGGGAGAAACAGAACGAGAGAGTGAAAGAGAGGGAGTGAGCGAGCTCAACAGAGGTGTATCGTGACTGCGGCGAATTTCTTTGTGGGCAGGAAAAGGCGGCAATGCAGACAGGAGCCCAGTACAAAAGGCCAGCCTGCAATGCCGGCAGAAACGGAATGAGCGAGTGAGAGAGGGGGAGTGAGTGACCTCAATGGAGCTGTGTCAGGACTACTGCACATGCCTTTGTTGACAGACAAAGCCAGCAATGCAAGTAGGAACCTAGTACAAAAGGGCAGCCTGCAGCAGTGGGAGACACAGAATGAGTGAGTGAGGAAGGGGGAGTGCGTGAGCTCAACAGAGCTCTGTTGGGACTGCTGTGGATTTCTCTGTGAGCAGAAAAAGGCAGCAATGCATGCAGGGGCCCAGTACAAAAGGGCAGCCTGCAGCGGTGGGAGAAACAGAACGAATGAGTGAGAGAGGCGGGGAGTGAGTGAGCGAGCTCAATGGAGCTCTATCATGACTGCTGCAGATTTCTTTGTGGCCCGAAGAAGGTGGCAATGCAGGTAGGAGCCCAGTACAAAAGGGCAGCCTGCAGCACTGACAGAAACAGAATGAGTGAGTGAGAGAGGGGGAAGTGAGCAAGCTCAATGGAGCTCTGTTGGGACTGCTGCAGATTTCTTTGTGGGTAGAAAAAGGTGCCAACAGAGGCAGGAGACCACTACAAAATAGCAGCCTGCAGCACCAGGAGAAACAGAATGAGTGAGTGAGACAGGCAGAGTAAGTGACCTCAACAGAGCTCTGTTGGGACAGCTGCAGATTTCTTTGTGGGCAGAAACAGGTGCCAATGCAGGCCGAAGGCCAGTACAAGAGGCCAGCCTGCAGTGCCGGCAGAAACACAATGAGTGAGTGAGAGAGGGGGAGTGAGCGAGCTCAACAGACCTCTATTGTGACTGCTGCAGATTGGTTTGTGGGCAGAAAAAAGCGGGAATATAGGCAGGAGCCCAGTACAAGAGGCCAGCCTGCAGCGCCGGCAGAAATGGAATGAGTGAGTGAGAGAGGGGGAGTGAGTTAGCTCAACAGAGTTGTGTCAGGACTTCTGCAGATTTCTTTGTGGGCAGAAAAAGCTGCCAACAGAGGTGGGAGCCCAGTACAAAAGGGCAGCCTGCAGCGCCACCAGAAACAGAATGAGCGAGTGAGAGGGGGGGAGTGACCCACCTCAACAGAGCTCTGTTAGGACAGCTGCAGATTTCTTTGTGGGCAGAAAAACATGCCAATGCAGGCAGGAGCCCAGTATAAAAGAGCAGCCTGCAGCACCGGGAGAAACAGAATGAGCAAGTGACATGGGCAGTGAGCGAGCTCAACAGACCAATGCAATCAACATTTGGCATTGATAAATGCTTGTTTATGTAAGAACTGAAAATTACTTTCAATGAATCAGCATCACATAAACAGTAATGTGTAGCAGCAGCTGTAAGTTTTCATGCTTGTTGGTTACAAAACATCAAATAGTGGTGATAAAGTTGGCGGGTGATCGCAATTAGGGAGTAATATTATGCTATGTCCTTGCAAGCAGTAAAACCAGTTCCCAGACACAAAGGTCTGAATGCAGGGTAATGCAATGCTGTAATAATTCAGCATTTCTTCATATGTCCAGGATGGAAGCAAGTCTGGATAAAAATATTTGAAAATTCTCACATTCACATGTCAATCATGTTGTGATATTTTTTAAAAACAAATTCTGCTTGCAATGTTTTTAAATATGTTTTTACTCACAAATATTATCAGGCTTCAAAATATTTGAACTTCCCTATGACCAAACTAACCTGTAGATACGGCTTCCTAAGCATTGCTTCAGTAAGTTCAGAGTAAGTTGAGAATAAGGAGAATTAAAAAAAAAACTCTGATTTACGTGTGTGTTTCAACAGAACTTGTTATATTGAATTACAAACTTCACAATTTATGTTGATGTTTTAAATCCAAGAAGCATGAAAACTTGCAGCTGCTGGTACACTTTACTGTTTATTTGGTGTAGATTCAGTAAGTTATTTTTGGTTCTTATACAGATGAAACTACTGTGGTGTGGCCTTACAACTGCATTTTTTTAAATAAATGCAAACAAATGAAAAAATGTTGTCTGTCTGCTTTAATTGGTTGCAAGAGCTTCAGAAACTCTGAATTCTTGTAGTATTTCTTTATCCTGCATTCAGACCTTTGCGTCCATTCATTTGGGCTTTGGTGGGGGAACTGGTTTTACTGCTTGTTTATCTAGGAGCCTGGACTGGTTCTTCACTTTAGGCTATGAAGGTTTATGGCTTTTTCTCTTGTCTGGATCCTGCAGGAGACAAGCAAACACAAGCTGTAAAGCAAAACACGGAGTGTTGTTTGAATCCTTAATAAGCTCTTTTATAAGTATGCTTGTTGCTAAAAATTCTGTATTTTACAATGTTTCCCTATTATTGGCCGCAACTTATTGCGGGTCTTTTTTTGGAGTGTTTTAGATATTGTGAAAAGATGAAAGCATCACAGCAGTCTTACGTTAGTTGTCTGTGTCCTGACGGCCCAGTTATCAGGTAGGCTCTATTCAAACTTTAACCAATGGATGATACAGGTAATGCTTATCTTGACGATGCTCATTTTGTGATAGGGTGGTCATTTTAAAGTTATCATTCCATTTCAAAATGGCAATTTCCTTAATTGTTAGTGAGACCTCATTCCAGTTCATGAATTTTATAATGGTGATAGTACTTTCTGACACTAGTGTAATGGAGTCTTTAGCTTGTTATGTTTCTAAGTGCAGAAGGCAAGCGCAAACCCTAAATCAGAATTGATCCTTAATAAGCTCTCTTGTGAGCATGCTTGTTAAATTCTGAATCTTGCCAGGGCTCTTAAGTATTGACCTTAACTGACCTCTGTGGCCTGCCTGTAGGATTACAGGTCAGAAAAGATTCAACATTCTTTATTTTCTCATGATACAGCAGGTTCAGCTTCTACAAGTAACATATACAATCTTTTGCAAGGTGTACTATATCTTTAAGACTCTACAAAGAAATAAAAACAGCAGTGCCAGCTCCACTGTGTCAGCTAACAGGACTAAAATTCTGTTAAAGAACAACATATAATTTTGTTACTTTTTCTTGATACAGAGCTCTAAAATATTCCATAATGGCCTTTTCCTGTGATTCCAATACATGATTTAATATTAAGTGAAAGTTTGAAATTACATTGTGGTGTCTCCAAATAACAGAATTATTTGAAGTTAGTTTCAAACCTACACAGCTGCAGCTGGCTCAGGTTGTATGCACCGCTGTCTCTATTTTTTACTGACATTTCTGAAAACCAGTAAATGAATTGTGACCATGATATCTAAAAGTAATGTAGCATGTTTTACTCTTTCTGCATACACATAATTCATGATACATTTGTCATAGTTCAAGCCTTCAGTGTTTTAAAACATAGTGAACAAAATTGTTTATTTTAACTAGATTCCAACATAAGAAAAGCACAAGCTGTAAATCAGAGCACAGAGTGACATTTGAATCTTTAATGTGCTCTTTCATGAGCCTGCTTGTTGCTAAATTGTTTAAATCTTACCATGGTTCCTAATTATTGACATTAAGTTATATTGGGGCTATTTTTGGCAGGTTTTAGATATTTTACAAACGTAAAAGCATCAAAGCAGTCTTACACTAGTTCTCTGTGTCCCACAGTGGCTTCCTTAGTTCCCAGGTGTAGCTCTGTTCAAATGTTAAGCAATGGATGGCTATAGGTGGAGAAACTCGTAGGTGAGACTTCTTTTTGTGACATAGAAATGACATCTATTTTCTCCCATGAAATCAGTTCACACAATCATAGATTTCCTTTTCTGTCACTCTGTTCGAAACCTGGCAATGTTTCAAACAGCAATCTAGGGATACTTGCCACCGACTCATTTTTACGTTCGCTTGCGCGCATGCACAAGAAACGTTTTGGGAGAGTAGCACACTTTGGAGGTGTGCCTCTCCTGTTCAATCCACTGCTCCATTCAGCAGGCGTAGTGGTCCTGCACCAATGGGTGCAGGAGCTGCGTGCACAGCAGTGGTCTTCTTCAAACAAAACACTGCTGTCATACAGCGCCAGGCCTCACCCCCAAAGCTTTAGATGCCATGCTGGGAGCCCACCCCAGCGTGGCAAACGCCCCTGCATCTCTGCCGACGGGGTGCCCAACTCTGTCGGCTCCATGTCCCCCAAAGGCCCCCCAAAGTGGTGCCACGCTGGGAGCTCCACCCCAGCGTGGCAAACATCCCACGCCGTTTTTTTTTAACCTGAAAAATAAAAGCGGTCCCACGGCGCTTCTCCCAGCCCTCCCACAACCCGCACCCACCCACTGCACACCCTGCCTCCCCATATCCCATATTTACCTCCGGAGCTCGGGCGCGACGATCTTCGGTGGACCGGGAACACGCCTGCACTCTTCAAAGCCGACTCACGACCTGAGGAAATGCCGATAAGCTGTATAATGGGCTAGATAGGGGTTTTCAACTTTATTAAGACATCTGGTATTTTGATTTTGCACCAAATTTTCAACATGTTTTGATCTTTCTCATGATCGAGTTTAACATGTATTCGGCCCGAGGGTGATTTGCAAGTCACTGCACAGTCACTGTGCAAAATCACCCTTCAGGACTGAATAACGCCATGACAGTGAATCATTCATGAGAAGGTCCCAAAACCCCATGCTGAAAATTTGGTGCAAAAATTCCTAAAAATGACTGTTTTACGAGAGTGCGTTGAGCAGTTCCTACGCACGCTCGTAAGTTTGCAAATTTTCAATATTTCCACTCCAGATTTTCAACATTGCCATTTTACCACACCTCCTTATGAGCAGTACAGCTGTCATTTTTCACATCCTGCCCAAAATGTGTTTCCGCCCATGTAGCGCACAATGGTGCAGTCGGTGTGCGAACTCAGTGTATGGGACACATTAAGAAATCACAGTGACACTGATCATGACAGAGGTCTTAAAATGGCTGTGTTGAAAATTTGGTGAAAAATTCCTAAAATGACTGTTTTACGAGTGTGCTTATGCAGTTCCTACATACGCTTTAAGTTTGTGAATTTTCAATATTTTCACTCCAGATTTTCAAAATTGCCATTTACCACACCTCCTCATGAACAGTGCAGCTGTCATTTTTCACATCCTGCCCAAAACATGTTTCACTCTATGAAGCATAACGCACAGTCGGTGTGCTAACTCAATGTATGGGACACATTAAGAAAATCACAGTGACAATGTTCATGAGCAGAGGTCTTAAAATGGCTATGTTGAAAATTTGTGAAAAATTCCTAAAAATGACTGTTTTACTTAGTGTTCATTGCGCAGTTCCTATGCACGTCAGAAGTTTGCGAATTTTCAATATTTTCACCCAGACTTTCAACATTCCATTTTACCACACCTCCTTATGAGCAGTATAACTGTCATTTTTCACATCTTGCCCAAAACGTGTTTCCACCCATGTAGCGCACAATGGCACAGTCGGTGCGAACTCAGTGTATGGGACACATTAAGAAAATCACAGTGTCACTGTTCATGAGCAGAGATCTTAAAATGGCTGTGTTGAAAATTTGGTGAAAAATTCCTAAAATAACTGTTTTACGAGCGTGCATTTTGCAGTTCCTACGCAGGCTCGTAAGTTTGCGAATTTTCAATATTTTCACTCCAGATTTTCAACATTGCCATTTTACCACACTTCCTTATGAGCAGTACAGCTGTCATTTTTCACATCCTGCCCAAAACATGTTTCCGCCCATGTAGTGCACAATGGCGCAGTCGGTGTGCAAAATCAATGTATGGGACACAGTAAGAAAGTCACAGTGACACTGTTCATTAGCAGAGGTTTTATAATGGCAATGTTGAAAATTTGGTGAAAAAATTCCTAAAAATGACTGTTTTACAAGTGTGTGTTGCACAGTTCCCACGCACGCTCGTAGGTTTGTGAATTTTCAATATTTCCTCCAGATTTTCAACATTGGCATTTTCTACACCTCCTCATGAGCAGTACAGCTGTCATTTTCACATCCTGCCCAAACATGTTTATGCCTCATGTAGCGCACAATGGCGCAGTTTCGTGCGAACTCAATGTATGGGACATATTAAGAAAATCACAGTGACACTGTTCATGAGCAGAGATCTTAAAATGGCTGTGTTGAAAATTTGGTGAAAAAATTCCTAAAAATGACTGTTTTACGAGTGTTCATTGAGCAGTTCCTATGCCCGCTCGTAAGTTTGCGAATTTTCAATATTTCCACTCCAGATTTTCAACATTGCCATTTTACCATGCCTCCTTATGAGCAGTACAGCTGTCATTTTTCACATCCTGCCCAAAATGTGTTTCCATCCATGTAGCACACAATGGCGCAGGAGGTGTGCAAATTCAATGTATGGGACACATTAACAAAATCACAGTAACACTGTTCATGAGCAGAGGTCTTAAAATGGCTGTGTTGAAACTTTGGTGAAAAAATTCCTAAAAATGACTGTTTTACGAGTGTGCATTGCGCAGTTCCTACGCACGCTTCGTAAGTTGTCAATATTCCTGTCATTCACCAGATTTTCAACATTGCCATTTTACCACACCTCCTTATGAGCAGTGCAGCTGTCATTTTTCCATCTTGCCCAAAACATGTTTCCGCCCATGTAGTACAATGGCGCAGGTCGGTGTATGAACTCAATGTATGGGACACATTAACAAAATCAGAGTGACACTGTTCATGAGCAGAGGTCTTAAAATGGCTATGTTGAAACGTTGGTGAAAAAATTCCTAAAAATGACTGTTTTACGAGCGTGCGTTGTGCAGTTCCTACGCACGCTTGTAAGTTCATGAATTTTCAATATTTGCACTCCAATGACTTCCAAATACCTAAACAGCACATAGAAGCAAGCAACATTCAGCATTGTCAAATGCTTGTTTATTTTTGCATTCGCTTGCATGCATGTGCAAGGAACGTTTTGGGACAGCACGACTTTTTGAAGGTGTGTGACCCTCCTGTCCAATGCAGTGCTCAGTGTAACGTGTGCAACCCTACTGCACCAAAGGATGCATGAGCTGTCTATGACAGCAGTTTGGCTGCAGTGGTCTTCAGTTAAAAAAAAAGCACCACTGTAATTAGCGGTGGTAACGTGTGTATTTAGCATATTGACGCCACCCTTTTCCTCTGGCTGCTAATAAAAATCCTCCCACTTCCTCCCTCTGCTGCCATCTACCCTGCTCCCTTGTTATTGCCCCCCACCAAACAGATTGTGTGTGCAGACGGAGTGCACAGTCCCCATTGTCTCCAGGCCCCCCAACAACACTCCAGGTGACATGCTGGGAGCCCACCCCAGCATGCCCATTGTCCCTGTAAATGGGAAAACTGTCCCACAACATCTTTTGTTTTTTTAAAACCTGTGAAAACAGAAAACCGTCCCTCGCTGTGTCTTGTGCCCCCCCCAAACCCACACCCACCCTTTGCATACCCCACCTCCCCCATGCCCCATACTTACCTCCGGAGCCTGGCACAATGATCTTCAGTGGAATGGGAACACGTCTGCACTCTTGAAATCAGAACACAAACTGAAGAAATGACGGTAAGCTGTATAATGACATAAATGTTTTTTTTTTCCAACTTAGGTGGCTATCTCGGGCATTTTTGCAAATTTTGGCACGACATTTTCAACAGGGGGTTCTTGGAACACCACCTCATGAATTCAGTTACTGTTATGTGAGTTATTCGGTCCCAAAGGTGATTTCATGGTCACTGCACAAAATCACTTTTTGGGATAGATTAACTAAACAACAGTGTCACTGTTAATGAGGTGGGCTTCCAAAATCCTATGTTGCAAATTTGGTGAAAAAATGTCAAAAATGACTTTTAATGACAGTCTGCTTTCGCAGTTTCCACGCACACCATAACTTCCAGAATTTGAAATATTTTCACTCCAGATTTTCAACACTGGCATTTTTTCACACCTCCTTATGAACAGTACAGCTGACATTTTTCACATCCTGGCTGAAATGTGTTTTTGCACATGTGGAGCACAACGGTGTGGTCGCTGTGGGAAATCAACGCTCAGGACAGATTAACAAAATAACAGTGGGACTGTTCATCAGCAGAGGTCTCAAATGCCTTTATGAGGTGGGGGTAACAAAAAGGTTATGCTGAAACTTTATTGTGCAAATACCAGCAATCGCACAGGGCATTAGGGTAAAGCACCATACGTGCCAAACACCACTGCAAATACCTGCAAGCGAACGTTCGGCATTGACAAATGCTTGTTATGTTTGCTTGTGCCCATGCACAAGAAACATGTGGCAGCTTAGGAGAGAAGTGGGTTGTGGAGGTGCAGCACTGCTGCGGCCAGTGCTACCACTGCTTTCGTGGGCTTGGCCGTGTGTCACCAATGCGAGCACATACTGCTGGTGACACTAGTTTTGCAAGCATGCCACCAACTTGAAACAATTTGGCTGCTGCAATGAGGGGGTGACCCATCATTGCAGGCAGTGCCTTGTGTGGTGTAACCAGTGGTGGAATTATGCCAGAGTCAGCTGGGGCTCTGCCCCGGTACCTCATTAAGAAATCCCAGCACCTATATAAAAATCAGTCTATGCTGCTGGGCCGGGGATTTGGCTCCAAGACCTAGTTTTTCAATAGTGTTTTAGCCCCAGTAGTTCAGGGCTGTTTCCTCCTTGGCCATGTAACTGTGAAGTCAGAGTTGTAAAAAAAAGAGGTTCTGACATACCTTGCATGCCAGCAATATTTCTGTGTGCCAAAAATTTAAGTCCAGCAGCTAGTTGGTGCTGGCCATGGCAGTCAAGCTTGGCTCGGCTGAGTCTGGAGTGAAAGCCAGCAGATTTATGATCCAATTTACCATTACTGATTGGTCCAGCAGTCTACCTTTCATGTGTGTATCTCATGCACACAGTATGGCTAGTGGACCTGGGCCAATCAATAATGGATTCTGCCTCGAGAATGTTGTTTTAAGATTCCTGCCGCTGGCATGCCGTACCAGCCTCTCCTAAGGTGGGGGTATAACTAAGACTGCCTCAGGGTGAGCCTTTCATAAAGATTCATTTTTGGTCACTTGCTGCTTCACTGCTTCTTGTAAGAAGCTGCTTGAGCCTGCCAGTTTGCTATCTTACCATCCACACTGCCACTGCTGCTAAATTCAGTTACCACTTTGCAAGTGCTGGCTATCGGGGCATACGTCCAATCAGTCAGTTGTTTAAGTTTTTGTGTCTGCAGCTGCTCACCAGCTCCACTCCAGTTCCATACCGTAACCTGCTGCTGCTGATTACTAGCATCCGGTACCCTACCTGCTGCTATTCTACAGATTGCTCCGAGCCTCTGACATTTACCATTGCCCCTGACCTGCAGTGTGCTGCTACTAGTGATCCATCCCGCCCGAAGATCGCAATTCTCAAGTCGAGTCCCATGGTCCACTGCTGCAAGGTCCAGTGCTGGTACTGCTGTCCTCCATGTCTTCTGTCCATGCTCCCCCCTCCTTCAATCTCCCCGTTGTAACTGAGCTTCCTGGACTCTGGCCACTGCAAACTAAAAGAGCACCTCCTTGGGCCTCGTCCCCCGGTGCAGTCCACCTTTTCATCAGGTTAGTGACATTGTGTTCATGGTTCTGAAGTGAGTGATGCAGTTCCATATGGTATGGGCAGAAAATAATGCAGTTTCTTAACTTCACTGGCACTTGCTGGTTGCACAAGTATTATGGTATTGGTACTAGTAGTATTAAAACAAAAGCCAGTACAGTGAGTTAGAAGAACAGGTCAAAAAGTGTTGCAAATGATAAGTGGACATATTAGACTAAGAGCTGCTCTGTCCATGCAGAGAACTATCATAATAAATACTGGGGGGGAAATGCACAAGACAAAAAAGCGCCACCTGGAGTTCAACCAGTGATCCCTCTAAATATTCTGCAAAAAGTTGTAACTTCTAATACAGAATTTGTTTTGGCAGGAATTTCCCTAATGAATTATGTATTAAACATTAGTAACTCAACCCCAGTGTAGAATTATTCATTAATTTATGTGGAGTACTCTGCATAAATTAACAATTAAAACTCCATGAGGGTCAACTTCAAGTTTGCAATGAGTAATACAGAATTTGTCAGGAAAATTCCTGCCAAAATGAATTCTGTATTCAAAGTTACAACTTTGAGTCAAAATAAAGAGGGGACAATTAATATATGTTGAGTACTCTGCATAAATTACCAATTAAAACTCCATGGGGGACAACTTCAAGTTTGTAATGTGTAATACAGAATTTGTTAGGGAAATTCCTGCCAAAACTAATTCTGTATTAAAAGTTACAACTCTATGTCAAAATGAAGAGGGACAATTACCTTATGAGCTCCTCTTCGTCTTGTGAGACATACTTTCAACTTAGAAAAAAGACTACATAATATCTGAATCTATTGAATATCAGGAAAATACTTTGGCAAGCACTGGCATTTTGTTTTGAGTCTGTAGATTTTTTTTTAGTTTTCCAGTGTGTTCCTGTCATTTTTATGTTTGCTTGTGCACATGCGCAAGAAACATTATCTGACAGCTTAGGAGAGAAGAGGGTTGTGGAGGCGCAGCACTGTTAAAGGCAAGGGAGGCACTGCATTTGGGGACTTGGCACCAATGAAGGCACAGTGTGCTGATGACACTGGTCTCCAAAAGTGCCACCAAGTACAAACGTTTTCGCCACAGCAATCAGGGGCTGCCTGGTCTTTGCAGCGTCAGTCATTCTACTGCAATGAGGGAGCGACCTGTTATTGCAGGGCGGAATGTTAGGTAGCATAATACTGTTTGTGAACATGGCGGGCAGCTTTCCACCACATTCACAAACAGTATTATGCAGCTCCCAGTGCCAAGGGGGTGCCCAATCCTCCTTGGCAGCATGTGCCCCCCAAACAGTCTTTGTTTGCCGACAGGGACTCTAATCCCTGCCGGCTTCAGTCCCCATCAAGTTTCATTTGCTGATGGGGGAGCCCACTCCCCATCTGCATACTGTCCCCAATCCACAATTAATTTGCTGACGGGGAATCCCACTCACTGTTGGCATACTGTTCCCCCCACACACACACAAAACATAGGTTTGTGCTGAGGAGTGCCCAATCCCCTTGGCTATTGCACCCCAATATCCTGGTGGGGGTGCCCAATCCCCCATCAGCTACAGTCACCCCCCCAACAAAACACTAGGTTAACATGCTGAGAGCCCACCCCAGCTTGCCAAATGTCCTGTTAAATGTCCCTGTAAAATGAAAAATGGTCACTTGTCGAGCCCGGTGGCCCCTCCCCAACCCACACCCACCCTCTGCGCTAACTGCCTCCCCACACCCCCTCACTTCATACTTACCTCCAGAGCATAGCGCGATGCTGTTCGGTGGACTGGGAACATGTCTGCACTCTTCAAAGCCAACCTCAAACTGAGGAAATGCCGGTTAGCTGTATAATGGCATAAATATTGTTTTTTCAACTTTGGTGCATATCTCAGGCATTTTTGGGAATTTTGGCACCATATTTTCAACATGGGGTTATTGGGACCCCTCCTCATGAATCCAGCCACTGTCATTGTGTTATTTTGTCCTGAAAGGTGATTTTGTGGTCATTGCATGGAATCACCTTTTGCAATCAAATAACAAAATGACAGTGCCAGTGTTCATGATGTTGGCTCTTAAAAAGTCTATGTTACAAATTTAGTGGAAAAAATCCAAGAAATGACTGTTTTATGAGTGTGAGTTGAGCAGTTGCTACGCACGCTCATAACTTAGCGAATTTGCAATATTTTTACTCCAGATTTTCAACACTGCCATTTTTCCACACCTCCTTATGAACAGTACAGCTGTCGTTTTTCACATCCTGGCTGAAATTTGTTTTCACACTGCCGGTGCAGAATAGCACGGTCATTGTGGAAAATCAGTGTTCAGGGCACATTATGAAAATCACAGTGACACTGTTCATTAGCAGATGTCCTAAAATGCCTATGTTGAAAATTTGGTGACGAAAGTCCATAAAATGACTGTGTTACGAGCATGCATTGTGCAGTTTCCATGCATGCTCATAACTTCGCACATTTGCAATATTTTCACTCCAGATTTTCAACATTGCCATTTTTCTGGCTCTCCTTATGAACAGTACAGCTGTCATTTTTCACATCCTGGCCAAAATTTGTTTTCACACTGCTGGTGCAGAACAGCATGGTAGCTGTGGAAAATCAGTGTTCAGGACACATTACAAAAATCACAGTGACACTGTTCATTAGCAGAGGTCCTAAAATGCCTATGTTGAAAATTTGCTGATGAAAGTCCATAAAATGACTGTGTTACGTGCATGCATTGCATAGTTTCCACATATGCTCAGAAGTGCAAGCATTTTTAATATTCCCACTACAGATTTTCAGCATTGCCATCTCTTCACACTTTCCTATGGATCCTACAGCTGTCATTCTTCACATCCTGCCTGATCTGTGTTTTCGTACATGTGGTGCAGAATGGCACTGTCACTGTTGGAACTCAATGTTTGGGACACATTGACAAAATTACACTGCCACTCTTCATGAGAAGAGGTCCCAAATACTTTTATGAGGTGGGGTCACAAAAAGGCCATGTTGAATATTTGTAGTGCAAATACCAACAAACGCCTGAGGCATTAGGGTTTCTAACCTTAACATCCTACCTTGTACAGACTGGCAGGCATCAGGGTGTGCCTTTGGATTGCCGACTGTACTGCTCATGCCATCCCACCCCCTACCCCCCAGCCACTGACAGGCATCGAGGTGTACCTTGGACTCTTCAGCTCCAGACTTCACCCATTCTCCTATGCTGCACCCATTTCACCATATGTCCTTATGGAATGGGGTGACTTTAAAGCCAAACACCCTAAGACACACCTCAACACGTGTCAGTGTCTGCAGAATAGGGTGAGGTGACATGGCCTGACCGTCATGGGCGATGACCCAAAAACTTACCCCAGTGCCTGTCTGTCTCTACAGGATGGAGGTGGGGTTTGCGTGAAGTTCAATACTTCACTGCTATTCCTATTCTGCATCTGTCTAATGCCTGCATTTCCAATGCTAATACCAGCAAGCAAACATTCAGCATTGACAAATGCTTGTTAATGGCCATTTTTCTTTGAATGGTATTGTATTATTTTAATGGTGCCATTAATAACATAATACTCCATTACGACCCAGGAATTTTAATGGCCCATTAATTGTACTGAATTAAACCCTGACTGTTATGCACCAGAATTCACCATTAAGTTAGTTTTTCATGAGCTAATTACTGTTACAGAAAACACTGATGCAGAGCAGTATCCATCGGCATGCAATTCCCACAAATATAGAGTCTGGCTCATTATCTGACAATAACACACTAATTGCATTTTTAGCCGTGTACATTACAACTTGTAAACCTCAATAATGCAGACTGCAGTTTGGTTATAGTGTGTTTCAGTCTTTAGTACCCACCCCTGCATCTTCTAGTTTCCCTCCTGGCCTCCCATGTGGCACTGAACTGAAGGCCTTGCTGAAGTCCAAGTATAGAACATTCACTGCATGGTTCTTGTCCAGCTCCCTGGTCACCCAATAATAGTACTCGATCAGGTTTGGCAGGACCTGCGCGAGATAACCCCATGCTGCTGCCTGTCTTGGAGCCCACTGTCCTCCAAAAAAATCACCAGTCTCTCCTTAAGGATTGTCTCCATGAGCTTACCCACAATTGATGTGCGGTTCACTGGTCTGTACTTGCCTGGATCATCCCTTGGGCCACCTTTGTGAATGGGCACTGCATGGGCTAACCTCTAGTCCTGTGGGATGCATCCTATGTACAGAGAAGTATTGAACAGGTCAGCCAGTGGTCCTGCTAGGCTCCCTGCCAGATACTTGAGTACCCTAGGGTGAATGCCATCTGGTCCCAGTGGCTTGTCCACCCACAGTGCCCTCAGCCCTTCCAGTACTCTGCCCATCATAATTTCTCCATCTGTCACCCCTTCCCCACTACCCCCATGAGGTATCTGCCCCCCTACTGTGAATACAGAACAGACGTAGTCATTAAGTTCCTCTGCCTGCTCCTCCTCCTTCTCTATCCACCCCCCGTCTTTCTTAATTTTCACTATCTGGTCCCTGTTCTTCATTCTTTACCTATGTATCTGAAGAAGTCTTACTCTCTGTCCTTAATGCCCTGTGCCAGCCTCAGATCTCCGGATGCCTTGGTGGTTCTGACTAGTCTTGTAATCTCCCTGGATGTCTTTGCATACTCCTCCCCATCTCCCCATCCCCCCCCCCCGATCTCTTGAGCCTTTGGAAAGCTCTCCTCTTGGCTCTCACCCCCCTCCATTACCTCCTTGGTCAGTCAGCTGGGAGTTTTGCCCTTCCTCTTCTTGCTCTGTACCCTAGTACATGCCTCAGTTGCCTCTGCCAGCCTTGCCTTAATAATGCCCCATTTTTGATTGGCATCCATGGTGGATTGGCTTCCTTCCAGATACCATATCAGGATTTCCCCCATCTTATTAAAGTCTGCCCTCCTGAAATCAATCACCCTGGTACCTGAACCTCCAGTAGTTTGCTTCCCCATTGTGAGTGTGAACCACACTGAGTGGTGATCACTCCCAGCTAGTGGGCCCTCAGCCTCCAGGTCTCTTACGGCCTCCCCATTTGATAGTACTAGGTCCAGAGTCCTTTCCAACCTAGTTGGCGCATGCACCAGCTGCACCAGGAAGCTATCCTGGAGTGCTCCCCGGATAACATGATCCCTTGAACATGCAATGGTTGGTGTGTAGGTTGAAGTCCCCTACCACCACGGTTTTCCTTCCTGAAAACCCTACTTTAATTCAATTCCCTGTCCAGCTCCTTCCCTTGAGTTGGTGTCCTATACACCACCCCTATCCTCAGTACACTGCCCTTTGGATCCTGAAACTGCATCCACAGGGCCTCTGCTCTGCCTCCCCCCCTTCCCTTATGCCCTGTATTTCTTCCCTTATATTGACCACCACCCCTCCACCTTTCCTGTTTGCCCTGTCTGTCCTGAATAGCCAGCATTCAGGGATCATCATATCCCAGTTCTGGTACTGAGTGGCCCAAGTTTCTGTAATGGCTACAATTGTTACCTGCCCCACTGCCAAGAGAGCCTGCAACTCAGCTGATTTGTTTCCCAGGTTCCTTGCATTTAATGACTTTGCCCTGCATCCTTCTCCTATCCCTTCCCCACACCGATTTACCCCCATTGCTTCTACCCAGATGCCCTCCCCTGTGGCTTGGAGGGTAGGCTTGTCTGGCACCCCTTTTTGGAAAACCTGCCTACCAGCTTTCCACCTGCCACCCCTAATTCCTAGTTTAAAGCTACCCTTTTTGCTATGTACCCCTCCATCTCCTGCTTTTCAGTTGTACCCCTCTCCCTCATGCTACCCACCTTCAACTGCCTGACCCCTGTTCCCTCCCTTCCCCTTCCCCCATCTCCCTCTCCTGGTGCTCCACCAAATCCCCATCTTCTACCATTGTTGACAGCACTGCAAGACTGCTGCCTGCCACCACTGTATTGTCCAGTGTTGGCCTTTTCCCCCTGTACCTTGGCTTGACTTCAACACTGACCCACTATCAGATGTGAACCTGCACTCCCTCTCTCCCTTTCCCTCCCTCTACCTAATGTCCTTTTCCTGATGCTCCCTCCTGTTACCCCATGGGAGAGGCCCTCCTGGACCCTTTCTCATTCTCTCTGCCATCATCTTCTCCAGCACTCTGAAAAGCCACTGCAGTCCTCCCTCCAGCCTATTTAGCCTGTGGCAGATTGAACACCATCCTGGTTTCCATAATATATTCATCCCAATAGCTTAGTAATAAGTAAAATATAGGGACTTACCTGCCTAGGGAGCCATAAGTAGGAGTCCAAAGGGGTGATGTACACTGTTCCTGTAAAATAAAAGATAGAAAAGGGGTCACATAAAGGATCTGCAGCTCTTTAGCAGGGTTCAAAAGAGAGGAAGGGACAGGACAGACATAAAGATATAATTATCTGATGAGATTTAGGAACCCTCATCCTGTCAGACCTGTAAAAAATAAAATAGAAAAACAGGTTATAATAAAAAAGGAGTCATCATCCATCCTGTCAGACCTGTTTAAATAAAAACAAAAAAGGTTAATATGAGGAAAATACAGTAGTGAGGGTTAAGGCTGAGAGATGTGAAAAGGGTATATGACAGCGTAGGACTAAAGAGAAAGAGAGCTTAAATAAAACGTTACAGTTAGGAAAAAGCAAGAAGACAACTACAAAGGAAATAGTCATAAACCAATAAGAGATGGTCCACAGAACAGTGGAGAGCTTGGACAGTCAGAGGACCAGCCCAGGAGAGAAGGACAGGACACTTCCCTCCAGGGGGGTCTCGCATCCCACTGTTCTAGCACCATGTGGGTGCCCACAGGTGGTGGTGGTGCATGGAATCCATGAGTGACAGAGAGGGCCAATGGAGTGTGCCCATGGGTTGGCTGTACCAGGTCTTGCCAGCAGCAAATCCTGATGTGTGCTCCCAGTTGGGGGGGCATGGAAACAGCATGCAAATCCAGGCAGATGAAGCCCCTGCAGCAGGCTACTCCTGCATAGGACCCTAGCTGAAATACTCCTGGATCTGATCCACGCCTTCACCGGCCCCCAGCCAGATGACTGCAGAGAAGAAATTCCAAAAGCTGATGGTGTAACCAGCACTAGGGGGTAAGCTGGGGGTAAGCACAGGGTTCATTTGCAAGTCGGTGTGACTAGCAGCAAGGTCTCAGTAGAGAGGGTATGAGGCTTAGGAGAAAAAGACCAGGTTGTCAGAAAATGGGGGGGGGGGGTTCTTTTGCCCAAGTGGAAATGTGGGTGCCAGGCAGCACAAATTTGGACTGAGGATTCCCTAAATTTGAGCTTGGGACCAAACTGAAGCTCATAACAGTACAGTTGGGGATTAGCTGAAGCTACACTAGCACACACAAGAACTTAACTACAGGGATCTGTCTTTAATGTTCTGCCTAGCTGGGCATTTCACTAATTTATAATTCTGTACACATTTTTACAGGGGGCTTTAACTCAGCTTTGTACTTCCTTTCCACTCCCACGGTGGGTGGTTCATTATCAAGCAAGCAGCAAAATTATGTTTTATGGCTTATGAGCACAGGCCCCCCTTGCCTTGGCACACGCCACTGTCTCCCTACCTACTGAGCCTGTCACCCCCTCACTCCTGCCCACCTTGGGGCTGTCTCCTCACAGGCTGTATTGGGCCACAGATTCCAGCAACAGGCCCTGCACACAGGCCCACCCCCTTCCTCCATCATGTCTCTGGTCCTCTCCCTCCTCACAGGCCACTCGCTCGGTATGCCTCCACCAATGGGCTCCTCGGATTCACCTTTTGATCTCGGTATATCGCAACTCCACTCTCACAAGCCATTACTCCTCTTTTTTATGGTCTTGGCGACAGACTAATGCCCCTGAAGGCCTGTCTGTTCTCACTGGTGATGCTTCATGCAGGGAATTCTGGGACATGTAGTTTTGAACAAGCAGTTTCCCTCTCGACCAGCAGTAAACACCTATATGACAAAATTACAACTCCTAGGTGCATTGTGCCATTCACTCTTGCTAGCATTTCATGCTGGAGTTCTGCTAGGAACTGGGAATTGTAGTTCTGCACTGTCCCGAAGCATGTGTGAGGGCGGCCCATTGGTGCAGGCAGTCAGTCCCTGGTAGGGATCAGAAACTGTGCACGTGGGCACAAAGCTGCTGGAGGTATGGTGCATGGCAGCATGTAATGAGCTGTTGGTGGCATTGGCGTGCAAAGGGAAGGCGACAGGATGGCGGCTCCTGGTAAAGCTGAAGTGACCGCATTAACAGCTGAGCACTTTCACAGTCCTGTGGCATAGAATGACAGAGCACAATGTGGCACTTCCCACAATTTAGGCCCAGAGAGAAAAAGGGTGACAAAAAATCCTGACTGCAGGTGGATGGCAGCCCAGTCCTCTGCAGACCCCGCATTGCAGATGGAGCACTTCCACTGCCCTGTGGCAGAGGATGACAGAGTACAGAGAAGCTGGGTTAATGTGATGGCGGTGGACCAGTCCTGAAGGGGGCAGGTCAACAACCGCCTGATCATTAACTATTCCAAAACTAAGTCCATGACTTTTGCACATCGCCAAAGCCCACACAGCCAGATGACACTCCAAATCACAAACTTGGATGGTACCCATCTGGAACATGTTACTCATTTTAAATATCTAGGTGTCACCTTGGATACCTCCCTCTCCTACCACGGACATGTACGCCTCCTCTCATCAGCGATTAACTCCAGAATTGGTACCCTCTACAGGATCAAGAACAGCCTGCCTGCCCATGCCATGCAGATAGCTGTCACCTCCTCCATCCTCTCACTTCTCAATTACAGGATTGTTATCTATGGCACTGCTGACAACTCCACCCTAAGTAGCATAATCACACACTTAATAAAGCCTGCCACCTCGTTACTGGCTGTTACAGACTCACCCACACCTGCGATCTGTACACACTAACAGGTTGGCTTAATTTCCATCAAAGACTCAAATATCAAACCTGCATCTTAGCAAAAAAGATCCACCTCCAGCTTACTCCAGCCGGACTACTCCCCATCGTCAGCCCGGACCCTCACAGGCAGACTACCAGACTGTTGGCTACCTCATCCTTCACGGTCCCCCCATGTCGAACGTCTCTAGGGCAGAGATCCTTCCGCTACCGTGCCCCCAGATGGCTCAACACCCTCCCCTCTACTCTCTCCCAGACCCACAGCATCGCACTTTTCAAAACAGGCCTTCGAACACACCTCCTTGAAAACTCTAAATGTGAATGCCAATAAGGCCTGCTCTCTCCTCCTTCATCCCCATAACTGACTCAGGGACTTCCTAGTCCCTAAGTACCACCCTCTGCATTAGCTCTGTCTTGGGCCCACATGTATGCCTCCAAAAGCTTTTAAGCAGCCTCTCAACTGCCATGTCAATTCTGTAACCTGAAAAAATCAAAGTGTATAAAAAAAAAAATGTGTTTCTTTTAATGCTTTATATTGTCTTGTGTCTCTCCACCTCCTGTAACCACCATGGAGCCATTGTATAAATACTGTCTGTACTAAAACCTGTATATAATTGCTTGTTCCGTCTGTCTTCCTTGTACTTTGGTTCTCCCTCCACCCCCTGTAAACGACATGGAGCCTTTGCAAAAGAGTCTATGACTCAAAGGATTGTAATTCTGATTATACAGTAAATAAAATAAAATAAATAAAAATAAAATACTTACTGGAAAAAATACTGTGCATTAATCACTACTAAACAATAAAAAAGCTACAGAGGACTGATCAGAGATCATATTTCCCTCAGTAATAGAAGCATTCTCATTTCCTTTGAATTTACTGCTGGAACACATTACAGAAACTGAGGGACATGAAGGGTAGAGAATCAGGTTCCTTTTTTACCTACACAAGTTATGGACCCAGGATACCCAAACTAAAATGCAGGCTCATATTTACAGTGGTGTTCCAGCTGCTGCTGCTTCTGCTGCTGCTGCTGCTGCTACTGCTACTTAGCTGGGAGGGACTGAAGTGGAGGTAAAGACTTGCTCAGGGCCACAGTACAGCAAGCAGCTGCAGTGGGATTTGAACCTGGGTTCTTAGGTCACAAATCAGTATTTAAACAATGCTAACCTTATCCTCTCCCTACCTTCATTTGTCCTGGTCCTTCTCCCTCTGCTCAGATTCCATTATTATTGCTCCAAATACTAGATCTCCCACTTTTAGTGTACTGCAGGTAAATACATGGGTTCCAGAGAGGGACACTCACCACTAACTCCTGAAGGTAGATATTTTGCATATTGAGAAGGCAGAGACTCAGTCAGCCCCATGCAGTGCACCATAACCAAGTTCAATAGCTGCCAGGAGAGCAGCAAGCCCATTGACCAAAACTAACCATCCCCGTCTGAATTAAGCTACACTGTCTTATTTTCTCCCATCTCACCAGTCTGTCCATTTGGAAACTGTAGTTCAACAGCAACGCTGGAAAACAGGGAGTCAGATGAGCTGTGATGATCAGGAAGGAGGCTCAAATAGAGTTTATAGCAGTGGAAATCCATTTCTGCTTCTTTAACAAGGCTCACACAAAGTGCATTGCATCCGCAATATATGGGAATAAACTGCTGCCAAAAGAAAAAAAAAAACTAGCTTCCAAGCCTGTCTGAAATATCCCCTCGGCAAGAATGACAAATTACTTGAAAGAAGCAGAGGAATGTGCTAGAGGGAGGGGGCCTGCTTGTAAAAGGTAGGTTTAAGACACACACACACACACACACACACACACACACACACACACGTGTTGCTGACTGAATTCCTAAGGCCGGCTTTATACTACGTTCACTCCAACAAAGTTTCTACAGTGTGATTTTTTTTTACAGGCTAGAGCTTGGCAGGCTAGAATCGTAGGGTAAATAAAAAGATTGCTTTAAAACTTACCTCACTGCTGACCTTTTGTCACACATGTGCCAGCAGATCCACTCTCTGACAAGCTGACTGCTCCTTCAGCTGTTAGAACAGAACCGGATGTGAACTCTAACATTGTATGCAGTATGCCAGAAGCAGCACTCTGTTCTACCACAGTGGTTTTAGTTGTTTTAATTTACTGCAGAAACCAAACTGAAGCTCAGCAGAACACAAAGAAGAACATGCAGCAGCCATTTGAATGAGGATTGCACAAAAAAACTTAACAGCACAGTCTCTGCTTTTGCTAACGTAACCTCTGACTGGCAAATTGCCTTGTCCATGGACTCTAAGAAGTATGCGTTTGCTCTCTTCCTTGACCTTAGAAAGGCTTTCGGTACTGTGGATCACAACATTATGCTTAATGCATTGAGTAACATCAGTCTCGATAGGACTGCCATTAAATGGTTCACCAACTACCTTACTAACAGATTACAAGTCAACGCTTTAGGAGAACTGTCTCCACTAAAAACACTACCATGAGATGTCCCCCAAGGCTCCATTTTGGGCCCAATCTTATTTGCAATCTATATCAATAACCTTGACTCACATCTGCGCACAGCTAATGTGCCCTTATTTGCAGATGATACTGTCCTCTACACCTCTAACTCTTCTTTGGACATGGCCCATGAGGATTTACAGCGAGACTTTATCTCTCTCCAAAATATTCTTATTAAGCATAAGCTTCTACTTAATGTCAAAAAGACCAAAGCCATGATTCTCTCACTGAAGGCAGCCTCAGGACCAACATGCAACCTCAAGATTCTAGCTTTATTGGGTGAACCCCTTGAAACCGTAGATAACTATAAATACATAGGGTTCTGGCTTGACAATAAGCTTAACTTTCTGTGCCACCTGAACGAGGTCACGAAAAAATTAAGACCATTTATTTATTAGCTTTTGGTAACCAGGTAAGTGCTCTAGGCAGCAGACCTGCCTATTTTCAGGCACGACCCGGGAGAGCACAGGACATTGGTTACAATATGCAGAAATGCACAGACATAATATAGGTGTACAGGAGCAAAACAAGATATACATTGGGTAGCACAGTAATAGTTACATAAGGGTACATTTTAGGCATAGATCATAATAAGGATGTAAAATAAAGCAATTAGGGTAACCATAAGACAGCTGAGGACAGTAAAGACATCAAGGTTCATAGCCACCTAGACAAGCGTATTGCATGGGATTGCTTAGGCATATTCTACTGCATTAAGCATCTTCTCTCCAAAGAAGCTAGAAAGAGACTAGTGCAATCCACATTCCTGCCCTTACTGGATTATGCTGACTTCCTCTATAACAATTGCCCCTCTTCAGTGCTCTGTAAACTCGACACTATTTACCACCGGGCCTTGAGGTTCATCCTCAATCTGCCTTCTCGCACCCACCACTGCCTGCTGTACCGAGAGATGGGATGCTCCTCACTTCCTACAAGGAGGAAAATAAATGCTCTCCTCTGGTTCTATAGATCTCTGTCTGATAAGCTTCCTGCATACATTTCGAGCTTCCTCGAGCGTACCAAGGGGTCATATGGTTTGAGACGCTTCTCCCTACTCTGCTTCCAGATACCCAGAGTAAAAGCATTTCATGGCTCGGCTGCAATTAATTTCTCCTTCCCTTCTTTCTGAAATACCATGCAAAGATCTCTAAAGCTCTTAACCCTTCCCGGTCCATTCACCTTCAAAGCACTAATAGCTGAGTACCTGAAGGAAACCTGTAACTGTTTTAGGTGACTATGTGCCTTCAGTCTCTGGTGTCCCACTCGAATCTTATGACACTTAAGTTACACTCAGCTCCCATCCTCCCCACCAGGGGGACCCCAGCACTTTGCAACCTCTTTTCTCACCCCCGGCCCTCACTGCCCTACCTCCCCCCCATCTTGTATACCCCCTCTCTATCCCTCCCCTCCCAAGTCCAGTAATAGAATACCTACCAGTCTACATATACTAGTGAATGTACCGGTCTACATATACTAGTGAGTGCCCGGGGTCTAAGTTTTTTTTATCTACTTTGCTTGTTTGTTTAATGAATTTTAATTAGCATTTAACTGTGTTATCTTTGAATGTATAGGCCTGATTTATCTCTAGCATGTAAAATCATTTGTTTTGTCTGCCATATTCCGGCCTGTGATTTGTTTGATGTCCAGGACCACTTTGAAAGCGAGCTTGCTCAATGGTGTTTATGCCTGGTTATATAAAGTTTGATTGATTGATTGAACTATAGCAAGTCAGTTCATGAACAGAAATTTAAAGGCACAGTACTTTATTTTATTGTAATGCAGTCATTTATTTGCTGATTTAAATCAAGTTTGGGTGTCTGTATGATGTGTGTCTGGGTGAAAACTTTTCTGTGGGCTAAAAATGCAGAGGGGCATGTAAGGGGTATTTGTAAATGTATGGGGTAGCTGGGCTGAAATTGATCATAGAAACATAGAAATGTATATGTTGCACTCCATGGTTGTCAGACAGCAGCTGGACTAGGAAGTAAGTGGATCGCTGTGCTGGCAGTTGCTTTCGTAGGACTGGCAGTCAGAGTTTGGGGGTCCTTGGAAGGTGAGGGGGCATTTACTACTGGGGGTGTAGGGAATGGTAAACCACAAGGGAATATTACAGAGCTGTGTGACAGGTGATGGGGGGGGGCAGAAACCACTAGACCACCAGGGTATATTACAAAGAGGTGTACCGGGGGTATCACGTCACTTCATCACAAACATTACGTCACAAACAATTCATCGTAAAAACGTCATCGTAAACAACTTCATCGCATGATACCGTTCCCAGCATGAAATTTTATCACAAATCCCTAAGATGAAACTTAATAAAAGTAAAGTACTAGTACCTTATCGAGTACAGGGATGGAAGATGCGTCATGCATAATGCATAATGCATCAGGTTCAAGGGTCAAAGGTCATAGTAAACAAATCTGTCACATGGATTTTGTCGGTCAGGGAAAAAGGGTCAGAAGAAGCATTTACAAAGGTAAAGTTCATTTGCCACATGCATAATCATAATTGTGTGTTCTCTTGTTTGGTCTGTGTCAAATGATGCTGGTTAAAACTTAAATCTTTATTGATGGTAAATAAAAACGAATCTTGTCTTCTTGCATCTCACACCAAATTAATCTAGACCTGCAGTTGGAAGTTATGAGCAATAGCTCGCAAGAAGTCCATCCTCTCTGTGTCACAGTATGTTTCTACAACCTTGACAATTCTTTTTGCTGTGTCTTTGTATTTCTTTCTTTGAGCCAGAGGCTCTATACCAGCAAGATATTGCTCCATTCGTAGCTCATTCAGGTTCTGTTCTACCTTTAGGGCATTAACGAACTTCTAAACAGTGGGGTGGCATGCTCCGAGCAGACTATTAAAACTTTGGTGCCTTCCCTCCACTGAGTTTATGGTTCTAGGGATCCCACTGCTGACTGCAGAGCTGCAGTTCCAAAAATCAATTGCAAAATGTGGTCTTCGCCTACCACGACGACCAACTGGCCTCCCTATCCATGTGTCTTTGAAGTAATCAATGAGAGGAGCCAGTTGGTCATCATTTGCTGTATAAAACTCAGTCCCTCGTATTGTTTTCCCCCATTGGTATGCTCCAGGCAGTATAGGAATCCATCATCACACAGCATTGGCTGGCCTCTGATGCTTTTGACAAACTCTAGAGGCATGGCTGTCCAAACTCCAATTACACTGTAGGTGGCGGCGCAACAGAACAGCAAATTAATATACGCTGAACTGTCATGCGCTGTAGAGTCTATGTGCTAAAATGTGTCACGCTCTAATTACCACGAGGTAATTAACCGTGACGAAAAGTTTTGCGATGAAAAGATATGGAACCGTACCAGGCCATCAGGGAGGGGCATTACTAGACCACAAGATCATTTCTATTACGTGACAAACATAAATGGGGCGGCACTGGACCACCAAGGACTGATTTAAAACTGATGGGTGTTAAGAGTCTGGTGTGCCACATACTCATCTGACTGATCTTGCCTCCCTACCTCTGGCATTTTAAAGCATGTAGTGCACCCACAACCATCGTGGCTGTCCAAGTGTGAAGTATGACACTGAGTAGCCAGGGGCAACTGACTGCCGGTCCATACCTGGTCTCAGCATACCACCAGGCTATGTACTTTGGAAACCAGAGCTGTTAATAGCGCTGTTTACTCAGGCTGGCTATATGGTGTGCCCCTGGCTGCTCCCCATGTCCTACGTCACACTGGGACAGCGGTGGTTAGGGGTGCACTGCACACTTCAAAATGGAGGCAGGAGAGAGGCAGGATCAACCAGATACAAGATAAATATTTCAACAACAGTAAGTTAAAATGAATACACTTTGCAAGAAAGCTGATCAGGCCATGACTTACACTCAGGCATGGCCTGATTACTGATGGATGTTTCCCTTTAATTTCTCTTTCACAATGCTCTCTGGGACACATAGTGTGTAAAGTAGTTGAGAGACTCAGTCCTGGGACTACATGTGCATAGTTCTGTATACTAGTCATCATCTCATGTTGCCCCCCCCCCACGACTCACTTGTCAGGGTCACAAAATGGCAAAACTGTCCTAGCTGAGATGCATTCCATTAGTTTACAATTCTTGTATGCATTTTTACAGGGGGCTTTAGCTCAACATTGTACTTCCTTTCCACTCCCACAAAGGCTGGTTCATGATCAAGCAAGCAGCAAAATTGTTTTATGTACTCATGAGCACAGGCCCCCATGCCTTGGCACACACCACTGTGTCCCTGCCTATTGAGCCCGTCACACCCTCACTCCTGCTCACCTTGAGGGCTCTCTCCTCATAGGCCACACTGTGCCACATATTTTAGCATCAGGCCCTGTGCGCTCTCCCATCCTCTTCCCCCATCATGTCTCCAGTCCTCACTTTCCTCACAGGCCGTGTGCTTGGTATGCCGCTGCCTGTGGGCTCCTCAGACTCACCTTTTGGTCTCAGTATGTCGCGATTCCCCTCTCACAGGCCACTACTCCTCTTTTTTACAGTCTTGGCGATGGACTATTGCCCCTGAAAGCCCCACGGTTAGCCTCACTATGCAATATTCTCTCACACAACAGCGTCTGCCGTGTTAACGTGTGTTCGTGCACTCCTCTGACTGGTGATGCTTCATGTGGGGACTTCTGGGACATGTAGTTTTGAACAAGCACATCCTTCCCATGACCAACAGTAAACACCTACATGACAAAATTACAACTGCTAGGTGCATCGTGCCATTTCCTGTCACAAGCATTTCATGCTGGAGTTCTGCTGGGAACTGGGAATTGTTGTTCTGCACTGTCCCGAAGCATGTGTGAAGGTGACCCATTGGAGTAGGCTGTCAGTTCCTGGTAGGGATCAGGAACTGACTCAATCAATCAATAAGTCAAAATCTTTATTTAACCAGATGAGCACCACCTTCCATGTCACTGGGCCTCCCACCCTTACCCTGTTCCAGTGCCCTCAGCATGAAAAGAAACAACAATTATTAGTTCAGGTGGATGGCACCTGCTTTATGGCACTGCCGCTGACATACCACACCAACTTAGCTAGAAGTTGAGAGAGGAGGTGAAAGTGTGGGTTGGATGCCCACCTGACTGCAGGCAGGTGGGAGGTTTTCCCTTTGGGCCCTTCTTTATCACTTGCAGATCACCTATAGGACCTCTCAGAGCCTATTTACACATCTAAATCATCAAAGGGACCACTCATTCCAGGTTTCCCCAGTGATAGTCCCCCTCTGTCACCACCTGGACCTCCCAGGGACCCACATACTGCACTGCCCCACAAATGTTTACCCTCTTTTCCAATCTGGACAACCTTGAACCACCCGAACCATGCTGCCCTCCAGGATATTGATTTGGGTGGATCGGGGGCCTTCAGCCATAACCAGTGTGTCAGCAGGCAAATGACTTGGCTATGGGGCCTGAGAAGCCTGGAGCTGGGGATAGGGCTTGAGAGACTGCTGTCAGTGCTAGAAGGGGTATGATAGGGTGCATGACACCATGGCTGTGGGGGCTCAAGTGCTAGTTGACCCATCTTCCTTGTCACTGGGCCACCCACCTGTACCATATTCCAGCCCCATCAGCTGACCTTCCTCCTTGCATTTGAAATCTCCTTTCCACCCACAGACCAGCCTTGTTTCCATCCCCCCCCCCCCTGCATTTCTGTGCTGTTCGTGGAAAAAGTGCTGCCACACACGTGGTGTAAGCACACAGCTAGTTTTTGCTGTGGGAGTTCCAGCAACAGGGAGGAAGGGAGGGGTGTCCAGTTGCAGACTTCACAATAAAGTATCGTTCAGGGAAGTCTAACGGTAATGCGGCCACTCTCTCCAGATTGCCCGATTGTGATGAAGAGGAAGTAGCTGAGACCGAGCAGGAAAATTTTGAAATGCCACCATTCATCAGGATTCCAGCAAAGATAGTCCAACTGTGTTGTCAGTACCCACAGAGTGTCAACCGCAGCCAAGAAACAATGCCTACATTGCCAGCAGTTGAGAGAACAGATTTATGGATAAAGTCTCAGAATCAGAATCCTCTGATCCAGAAACTCAAGGAAATCCTCAGAACCAAAAAGAACAATAAGCACACAGGAAAGAAAGACTCTTCCCCCAGAACTGACCAAACTGCTGCGACAGCAAAAGTACCTCTGTCTGGAGCAAGAAAAGGTTATACAGAAGAATCAAGATCCAAGAACCCAGTAGAAATATATTCCAGTATGTGCTAATGATCATTGACCAGGACACAAAGTTCATGGTGGTAGTACCAGTAAAAGACTTGTCAGCCTCAATTATAGCTGAATCAGTTTGGAAGCATTTTGTTCATCCTTATGGGTATCCATCTCAAATATTGACTGATCAAGGTAGTGCATTTGAATCAATACTATTCAAAGAACTGTGTTCCATGTATGGTAGTAAGAAACTGAGAACAATCCCCCTATCACACACAAATGAATGGGTTATGTGAATGAGCAAATCGCACTGTATTGGAGAGGTTGAGAGTGATGCTGGAGCATCAGAAGGCAAAGAGGCCTGAACTGCTTTGTTACCTTTACAGTGCTGTTCACTGTTCCGTAGGATACATGCCCTATTACTTAATGTTTGGCAGATATGGAAGACTCCCAATGGACATGATTCTGGATGTACAGCCGACATAAAGAAAGACAGAAGAGCTAACCACAGTATGGGTGGAAGAACACCAACGATGACTCAAAGAAGCAGTTGATATTGTGTCAACCTAGATGGGACATGCACAACGGAGGCAAAAAGAACAGTATGACCACAAAGCACATGCTATATCTTTGTCCATAGGGATAGAGTTTTACTGATGAACACTCACACCAGAGGATAAAAACTTAAGACCAGGTGGGAACCTACACCATTTGTGATTATGAAATTCCATACCCAAGACTACCAGTATATAGAATCAAATCAGAAATGGGACGACACTCGAGTAAGATAGTGCACCAAAATATGATGAAGTCTTGCACATTTCAACCCTCTGGTCTGAACAGTGGTCAGGATAATGAAGAAGACAGATGGGAGAGGCAGCAGCATACCAGGATAGATACAGCTACCCCTGGAGACCCAATAGAATGGCCTTGGTTACCAGGTATCACTATGTTCAGTCCCATTTCTGCCAGGTCTACTGAAGATTCTGTATGTAGCTCTGCATGTACAACAAAGGGTATTCCTCCAAAATGTTGGATAGAAGAAATCCAATTATCCCATAAGGGTCACCTGTACATAAAACAAAACTACAGAACAAAGTTAAAATGTAGAATTATTTTACACCTAGAAATGTTAAATAGTAAAGTGTTAAACAGTACAAATGATAAATGTTAGAAGTTAAGAATGTTTAAACTTTTAAGGTACTGTGTCTTCTCAATAGGTTTATGAGGATACTTGGGGACATGTATCTTTTAGTGGGGCCAAATATGTAGTACCCCAAAGTTGGGGTTCCCCAGCAATTCCTCAGAGGTCCCCAGTTTCCCCCCAGTATAGGTGCACCAGTGGTTAGGTAGCAGGGCGTGGGCTTTAGACACCGAAGAAGCCTCTAAAACTAAACTGCATCCTTGCAGTTTAAAACCAGTTTTTTTCTCTCCTTTTGGGTGCAGCCTGCCCAGCACTGGCACGAGCATGTGCCATCCTTTTCCTGCTTGCACTGGGCAGCTGCTTGCCTCCCTGGTCACTAGGGGCTCAGTGTCCTGAACATGAGGGAGGGTTCTTTTTGGCCAGTAACGTCCATTTAAAAAAAAGAAAAGAAAAGTGTGCGTACATTGGTTTACCGGTGAGCAGCAGCACCGTTTGTCATAAGAGTGTTCTCAGGCACACCGACGAAGAGAAAACATAAAGAAGAACAGTTTAAGTTTGAAAAGGGAAAGAGAGGGGACGCAGGGAGGTAATAGCAAAAGTAGACTGTACCTGCAGTCCTCCTCTCATCCAGCAAGTCCTGTGTGACAGTTGCAATGGTCCTCCAGTGTGCAGCAGGCTCAGTCACCATCTATAGCCTGGTGTGGGCTCTGTTTAACTCCATTTTTTTATTTTTCAAAAGTTTAAAAGTTTCTCCGGTCCCCTGTCGGTGGCATGAGAAGGGTCACATCGCACCCAGAAAAAGAACACTGTCAGGCATTGCAAGGCCCCCAGTTTCCCAAGTCTTACCTGCTGAAAAGTCCCTCCCTCTTCAGCAAGGACCTCCCAGCCTCCCGATCCAGCAGCTTTCACCCCAGGCTGGGTGGTCAATTGGCGGCAGCACCAACAGTCAGGTGCTGACCACCTGAAGTTTATTTTAAAAATAAATAATTGTTTAAGCACTAAGAGTCTTGAGAAATCAGTTGAAGGCTGAAAAAGGGGCAGGTCAAAAAGGGCCCAATTTAAATAACTTAATATTCAGTTGTTGTGCTGCCCATAGGAGGGGCCAGGGCTTAGAAGCCCTTAGAAAGAGGTATAAATATTGATGAGGGGCAGAGCCAGAGGAAAAGTGATAGACAGGACCTGCTTAGGCCTTGAGAAAGGTGGTTAAAGGGGCATCCAGACCCATACAGTAAAAGGGCAACCAGGCCCAAGGTAATCCAAAGGGGGCCCAGCAGAGAAAGCCCCAGCATAGTTTTAAAGGGGCAATGCCCAAATTATTTAAAGGGGTAACATCCAGAACAGCAAAAAGGGGCCCAGCCAGTCAGCCCAAAGAAAAGGTGGTACAGCTACAGTAGGCCCAGCAGTCTAAAGGGGTCCAACAAGCCAGTAGGCCCAGCAGCTTAAAGGGGGCCCAGCCATTAGACCAAGAGAAACTAAAGGGGGTCCAGCAAGCCAATAGGCCCAGTGTTTAAAGGGGCAAGCCAGGCCCACATGTTTATTTAAAAGGACAACCAAGGCTAAACAAGTTATTTAAAAGGGGCAACCAGGCCCAAGTTATCTAACAGGGTCTAGCAAACAGGGCTTTAGCATTTGAAAGGACCCAGTCACAGTAGGCTTATCACTTGTCAAGGGGTTAGCTGCCATCTCAACCCATGTCTGTTAAAGGGGTTTAGCTAGCCAGTCCCAGTAGGCCAGAGGTTTAATCAGGGCCTAGCACAGCTATAAGGGACCCACCTAATTAGAGTACTCCACAGTCTAAGGAACCAGTTAGCATTCAGCTGCTAGTGTACCCACAGTAGCAGGAGAACCCATTTGGTTAGAGGGACCCACTGCAGTTAGGTCCACAGCTAGGGAGGGCTTCACATAGAAGATGGCTAGACAAAAGCAATCAAGTGACTGTTGTTTACTGTGATCTATACATCCAGAGACTGTGATACTGTACATGACTGTTGGAATTGTGACTTTTAATTACATTAAGCCAGCATATTGTACCAGTGTGTGTTCAAATCAGTCTTCAGCAATCCTTCAGAGACATTTCACCCATGTGTGTTCATAACAGTCTTCAACAATCCTTCAGAGACATTTCACCAGTGCATTTTAGAATCAGTCTCCAGCAGCCCTGGGAGAGGGATTGCACAAGTATACCCCAGAATCAGCCTGCAGCAGTATTCCCAAAAAAAAGAACCGAGTCATATTTGCACTTTGCAATGTCATGTTTGTTGTATTCCTCTAACAGTTTCCAGTGTACGGCTTGGCCCAGTGCAGAATCTGCTGTCCATTTTTTAATTTTGTCATTCGCACCAGAGTGCTGTCCAGATCTTCTGTTCCAGTTCTCTAAATTGACACTCAGTTTATTGTTTTACAGTCACCCTTGGCTCATCTGGCCTTGGTGCCCAGAACTCTGTCGCTCTTCAATGTCCAGAGACTTCTTCATCTGGATTCCTGATTTCCTTGGGGTCCTCCCATCATCTTCTTCACCTGGCAGTCCAGAAGTGGGCTATGACAGGGTGGTCTGCATGTCTTCTTCGCCCAGCAGTCCAGAAGCAGCTGTGGCAGCATGGTCTGCATTGACTTCTTCACCCCGCAGTCAAGAAGTGGCTGTGGCAGGGTGGTCTGCATCGTCTTCTTCACTCAGCAGTCCAGAAGTGGGCTATACCATATATACTGCATCATCTTCCTTACTCAGCAGTCCAGAAGCAGGCTGTGGTGAGGGAAACACTGTAGTGGTCATTTCAACCCAGCTTTTCAGAAGCGGACTGCGTCCGGATCTCTCATGTGTCAGTTCCGGCGGCCCTCAGTGGGTTCTTAGCCGAGGAAATCTTGGTACCTGTTCTTGCATTCCGGTGACCCTAGAGAGGTGGGGTGTGGCTGAGAAACTCATGGTCTGTTCAAAAATCCTCTCTGCATTCCCCTAGTTTTCCAAATGTCCTCAGAGTTGCACTGGCCAGCCAGTCAAGTTGATCCATGTTACGTCAATTCCTTTGATTCTGTTCTCTTCTCGGTGATAGAGAAAGTATGACTATGCATGAACTGCCATCAGTAATAAGTACAGACTCTTGCTGTAGTATGTAGTGCTGTAGTGTATGCTCTTCAACAAATCGTTGAGGAGTGAGGAGGTGCCGGAGGACTGGAAAAGAGCAACAGTAGTACCACTCCACAAGAGTGGAAGCAAAGAACAGCCAGGAAACTACCATCCGGTTAGTCTAACGTCAGTCGTGGAAAAACTGATGGAGTCCCTGCTGAAGGAAAGAATTGTAGCTTTTTTGGAGCAAATGGGTCAGCTCAACAAAAATCAACATGGTTTCATGGCAAGGAGGTCCTGCCTGACAAACTTGGTTGATTTTTTCAGTTGGGTCACCAAAACAGTGGATCTGGGTGGGGCAGTGGATGTGGTTTACCTGGACTCTAGCAAAGCTTTTGACTCCATTCCGCACAACAGACTAGTCAAAAAATTGGAGAACATGGGAGTCAGGCCCAAGGTAATGAACTGGGTCAGAAGCTGGTTATGTGGGAGAACTCAGAGAGTATTAGTGAATTGCACTCTATCAGAAGAGGGAAGGGTGACTAGCGAGGTCCTGCAGGGCTTGGTTCTGGGGCTGATCTTCTTCAACATATTCATCAGTGACATTGCAGATGGACTGAAGGGAAAGGTGTGCCTGTTTGCAGATGACACCAAAATTGACAACAGGGTGGACACACACCAGAGGGACAGCATAGCATGGATGCTGATCTCTGAAAACTGGAGGAGTGGACCTGGCAATTGAAATTCAATGCCAAAAAATGCAAAGTCATGCACCTGGGAAAACATAACCCAGGGAAACTGTACTCAATGGGAGGAGAGCAGCTGGTGGCTACTAGGCAGCAGCGAGACCTAGGGTTGATCATATCAGATGACCTCAAGGTCAGTAAACTATAGTATGTGAAAAGGCGGCGCTAAGATGGTATAGCGCAGTGGCTTAAGGCTCTGAGCTACAAATCTGGTGACATCCAGCAGACCAGATTGGGGTTTGAATCCCACAGCTTTCACTTGCATACTGTGTGACCCTAAGCAAGTCACTTAACTTCCCTGTGCTCCCAGATCGCTCCTGTAAAAAAGCTTTCAGCTTAGTGTGCTACTCCTGGTTAAACAACTAAATAAAAAAAAATGCTAGTGGCATCCTGGTATGCATAGGGAGAGGCATCACAAGCAGAAGGCATGAAGTAATCATGCCCCTGTATCAGGCCCTGTTAAGGCCTCACCTGGAGTACTGTGTACAGTTCTGGAGGCCACACCTCAGGAAGGACATAGGCTGGAGACAGTACAGAGAAGAGCAACAATGATGGTGCAGGGCTTGCATCAGAAATTGTACAAGACTAGATGACCTCAAATTATACTCCCTAGAGCAACATAGGAATAATGGGGACATGATCAAAACATTTAAATACCTTAAAGGCAACAGTAGGGTGCATGCGCAGAACCTCTTTCAGTTAAAAGACTACAACAGGACTAGAAGGCATGACCTTAGACTTAAGGGAGAAAAGTTCAGGAGTAATATGAAGACATTCTTCTTCACAGAGCACGTTGTGGAACCATGGAACAGCCTGCCAGAGGGGTGGTGGTAGCCAAGACGGTGGGGGAATTCAAGCGGGCATGGGATAGACAATGTGGAAAACTCAAGCAGGCAGCTAAGTAAGGGAGGTTGGAAACCAAGGGCAGACTTGATGGATCATATGGTCCCCATCTACCGACAACTTCTATGTTTCTATGTTAGGGTGATTCATAGTGTGGAGTACTCCAGGTAATAGGCCTTACAGTAGCTAGAGGTGCAACTCGGGGTGGGTTAGAAGGTTTTGAATAGGATGCCCTTATAGCATAGCTGTTACAGCCAGTTGATAATCTTGCTGTTATGCCACATATAAGGATTAGAAATAGGACGCTCTTATATCGTAGCTGATACAGCCAATTTCTTTTTACAATTCTCCTCTTACAGGAGATGAGAGTTACAGTATAAGGCCTCAGGGCACTAGTAAAATATTTTAGACAGAACTGAATGTTGTTTCACACTTTCTTCTATTCCTTACCCTGTGGTCTGTTGCTCAATAAACTGTTTTTTTTTTTGAATCATGCCTGCTGCCTCTCCATTTTGGTGACAATAACAACGGGTAGCCAAATAGGAAAAGAACTGCCTTACCACCTGGTGAATGTACTTTGAAAATTTGATTTCTAATATTCATGATTAACAATTTACCTACACTCTCTCTCACCACTAAGAGAACTACGAACTCCCAGCTCGCTTCAATATAGACACCTCTCCTTTGCTCTATTAAACGATCTGTTAAATAAAGACAAATCCCTCGCCTTGCTCCTCCCATCTTTTTTTTTTCCTTTTTCTTACCCTTACTTGTTGAATTGCTGCTCTTATTTACAGATCATGTTGTTACACATATCATGCCCTTCAACATGAAACTCATTCTTTCCTCTCTCCACCTTTCTCTACTCCTAGTAATTTCCCTAACCCCACCGATTGGTCTCTTTTCACAAATGCAGAATAACTCGCCTTCTACACCCTCCTATCTCCAGTCATCTACTTACATCCTCACTATCACTCCCTCCTCACCCTTTGAACTATGGTCATATTTTCCCTATATCCCTCATGCTTCATTACTAACTGTCTCACCCTCCTTTGCTGCTCTTTATCTCCTGATCCTCTACTCTCTTGCGAACTACTCTGTCAGTTTCACTGATTCCTCGACATCTAACTCTAAATGCCCCAAGCTTCACTTCCTCATCTTAACTCTACTTTTGCTCTCCTATGGAGATATTCACCCCAACCCTGGTCCATCTGCATCTCATGCCCGGAATACTTCATTATCTACCGCGGTCCCTTCTATTGCTCCCGCTGTCCTCCCAAAGGGTTTCAAGATCCTTCATCTAAATATATGTACTTTGTTGCAAAGAATAGACCTTCTACAAACCATAGTAGCCACTCTAAAACCTGACATTCTGATCCTCACAGAAACTTGACTAAAGAGCATGATCACAGATCTCTCAATCTTCATTCCTGGTTACTGCCTCCTGAGGCAAGACCGAGCAGGTAGAGGGGGTGTCATCACCATGTACGTTCTTACCTCCCTCCAATAGTCTATTATTTATTCTTCCACTAGTCCAGTGTCCCATGACACACTGGCTATTCATTTAACTTTGCCCTTCACCCTCCCCATCTTTATAGCCAGTAATTTACTGTCGCCCAAATGTCCAGCCCTCTATTGCTCTTGACCTCATAACCTCCATTGCAGCGCTTCCTCGCTGTGGTGAACTATACATCTTAGGCGACCTTAACTTAAACTGGCTATCTCCCAAGACATCCAAAATATGTAATGATTTTGGAGCCCTGAACCTCTCGCAGTTGATCTCAGAACCCACCCGCCCTAACCATAAGACACAAAATCACTCCCTGTTTGACTGGACTCTTACCACCCTTTCCCACAAAGTAAATTGCTCTGGCATCCTCCCAGATGCTGTCAGTGACCACAACCCTATATTCTTTGTCAGGAAAATCCACAGAACAAAATCTCAGCATTAAACCTGCAACTTCGCTCCTTCAAATCCCTAGACCTTGAACCTCTCCTTCACAACCTGTCTCTCTCTGACTGGTCTCCTTTAGTCTCCTCCCTCTCAGTTGATAAGGCTCCAGCCTACTTCAAAGAAATATTCCTTGCAAATTGCAATGCTTTTGCCCCTCTCAAACAAACCAGGGTTAGGGGTAACCACCTACCGTGGATTACTCAAGAACTGTTAGCCTGTCTTAGGGCCAGAGATTGTGCCTGGAAATGCCACAAACCTACCAGCTTCCTAGCAGCCTCATAGACTACCGTAAGTTCCAAAATGTCTGTACCAGGGCAACAAGGCTAGCCAAGTCCAATTACTTCAAAAATGTTTTCCTCACTAACATAAATTCCCCTTCCAAGTTCTGGAAGGTGGTTCATGCCCTCTTTACCCCTTAGTCCTGCACCCCCTTCCCCAGTGCTAAAGGTAAATGGCAATCTTGTAGCCAACTCCTATGCCATAGCTGCAGAATTTAACTCCTATTACACCTCTTGTGCAACAGAACTGAGAAGTCCCTCCCTAATTTCCCTTCCCCTCCCCCTTAAATGTCACTAGTGCTGACACTCTTTCCCCCCAAAATGCTCCACTTCCTATTTCCCCACACCCATTCTTCTCATTTTCTTCAGTTTCCTCCACCGATATTCTAAATGCCCTCCTTGACATTGACTGTGTTCTTTCAACCCCTAGGGTCAACTCAAAATAGATGGAATTATGGTCACTGTTTGCTAGGGATTCCCCTACTCTTACTGCCATTACTGCTTTGGAATTTTTGAGAACTATTTCCAAAATGGATCCCTGTCTAGCAGGTTCTTTCACCAGATGGGACAGCAGGCAGTTCTGAAGGGTTCCAACATAACTTGACTTCTATAACTTTTTGCTACTGGAACACCCCAGTCTACATATGGCAGGTTTAAATCTCTGAGTACCACTACCACCCCCTTTCCTGCTCCTCTTTTTTATTTCCTCTCCTAGCTGCTTGTCCTGCCCCTCCCCTGGACCTGGAGGTCTGTACAGCAGCCACAGGCATATTTTTTTTGCCTGCTGCTGTGAGCTGCGTCCACAGTGACTCGACTTCCTCCATTCCACTCTTGATTTTCCCATTTTCCACTACTTCATTACCCTCACAGACATTCAGGGATACCACCCTTACCTCCCCTTCTGTCTTACCTGAATAGTGAGTATGTCGGTATTGTCAGTTCACAGTCATTGTTGTCCATGGCCCGGGTTTCTGTGATGGCAACAAGGTCCAGCATAGTATTCGCTACCATTACCTGTAACTCACAAATTGTGTTGCCCAGGCTCCTGGCATTGAGGCAGACCCCTTCCAGGTACCACCTAAATGTTTTTGTTGTGAGTTAGGAGTTCTCCTTCACATACCCCTCCATGATCCTCTCTGTCCTGTGCTGCCTGCACTCCTGCCTGCTATCCCTTGCTCTGTTTCAAGGCTTGATCTTGATTGTATATTCCAACTGCTTTTTTTGTTTCCAGACCCCATTTGTGGGGTAGTGCCAGCTAGGTTCCCCCTCCTCCCATTAGCCATGATGGTCCTTCTAGCTTTATGCTCCCTCTTAGGGTTTTAAGTGATAAAGGTGAAAGTTAAAGGGTGAACCAAGAATCATGAGGCACAAAGGGCAAAACCGAAATTATCATTTTCTTTTTTTGGAAGGGGGGCTTCGTTCCTCTAACCCTTTCTTTTACGAACATATGAAATGCCAGCAGAAACAGGCCTCATGGTCTATCAAGTCTGATTGTTTGTGCAGCTAGCCCCTCGATTTGCAGCTGCCCCACCCTTCCCTCCTCACAACAACCCCCCTCACCCTGTCTCACCCCTTCTTAAATCCACCCACATTTCTACAGGATATCACTTCCTTGGGCAGAGTATACCACTTGTCTACCACCCTTTCCATGAAAAAGTGTCTCCTGATTTCCATTCTGATTCTTCACTCCTCCAATCTTAGCCAATATCCTTTTCGTGTCCCTCCCCTTTTGATCTGGAAAATCCATTCTGTAGTCTTGTTTTATTCCCTTTAAGTATTTAAAGGTTTGAATCATATACCCACATCCTTTCTCTCCTCCAGGGAATACATGTTCAGCTCTCCCATCCTCTCCTCATAGGATTTTCACTCCATTCCCTGGATCATCTTTGTTGCCCTACACTGCACCCCCCCTCCAACAATCTGATGTCCTTCTTCAGGAATGGATGCCAGTACTGTACACAGCATTCCAGGGGTAGCTTAACCAGTGACCTGTACAAGGGAAGGATCACCTCCCTGTTCCTGGAGGTGATTCCCCTTGCTATACATGCCAGCATCTTGTTTGCCTGTTCAATCACCTTCCTGCACTGAGCTGAGTGGTTTATAATTCCCATAATAACCACCTCTAGATCCTTTTCCTCCACAGTGCATTACAACTCTACCCCCCAGCTGATATTTCCTCCCCTGGTTCCCTAGCTCCGACGTGCAGGACCTTGCACCTCCTGGCATTGAACCCCATCTGCCATGTTTCTTACCACTCCTATAGTTTGGTCAGGTCCTTCTGCAGTCCCTTTCACCCCTCCACATCATCTACCACAGCTCCCATCTTGGTATCATCTGCGAACAGACTGATCTTACTCCGGATCTCGTGTGAGATATTGGCTATGAATATCCCAAATGGCACCCTGCTTGTGACATCCCTCAGTGATGACAGTCCCCCCCCAAACACTACCCTTTGCTGCCTACATCTCAACCAGTTAGTGATCCAATTGACCATTTTGGTTCCAACCCCTATATATTCCAGCTTTCCACCCAGCCTCCCATGTGGCACAGAATCAAAGGCCTTGCTGAAGTCCAAATACAGAACATCCACTGCATGGCCCTTGTCCAGCTCCCTGGTCACCCAGTTGTCAAACCCAACTAGATTCATCTGACAGGATCTGCCCGAGACAAACCCATGTTGATGACCATCTTGGAGACCATTGTCTTCCAAAAAGGTCATTAGCCTCTCATTTAGGATTGTCTCCGTGAGTTTCCCCATGATTCAAGTGAGGCTTACTGGTCTGTAGTTGCCTGGTTCATCCTTTGGGCCACTTTTATGAATGTGCACCACATGGGCCATCCTCCAATCTTGTGGCATGCATCCTGTGTCCAGTGATGTACTGAACAGGTCTGCCAGTGGTCTTGCCAGGATCTCTGTTAATGCCCTAAGCACGCTAGGGTGAATACCGTCCTATCCGATCCTGGCACCTTGTCCACCTTCAGCACCCTTAGTTCTTCCAGAACCCTGTACTCTGTAATCCTAATATCAGTCACTCCCTCCTCCCCTGTCCACTACACCTCTCCTATGAGTTGGCTGTCCCACTTTTCCTCCATGAACATAGAGCAGAAGTAATCATTCAGTGCCTAAGTCGGATCCCCCCTCTTCTCCACCTACTCCCTGTCCTTCTTAATCCTCATAATCTGGTCTTTGTTTTTCCTTCTCTCACCAATGTATCTGAAGAAGTTATTTTCCCCATCCTTAATTCCCTGTGCCAGTCTCAGTTGCCTAGATGCCTTGGCTACCCTGACTAGCCTAGTAACCTACCTGGACTTCTTTGTGTACTCGTCCTTGTCCTTGTCTCTTCCTCCACCATGTCTGTAATGTCTGTAGAACAGCCCAAGGTTGACCATGTGGCAGGAACTCTGGAGACAGTTATAGGCTTGGCTCCCTATTCTCTCAGGTTTGTCTTTATGTAGGTTCCCCATCAAAAACAGCAAATCTTTCAATTTACTTCTATGCATTTTTTTCCTGAAATTTTCACCAATGGCAAGTGAGTTTATTAGATTGCACAAGTCTAGTTGTCAAGCTCTAAACCTGAACAGCCATCTTGCTGTGGCTCAACAGCACCCCCTCTAAGTTATCATGTTTCTTGCAGTTAAAAAAATAAAAGTTTTCTTATTAAATAGATCCATTTTTTGAACTCTAACCTTACGAGCTAGTCCAGAGATGTTTTGGCTAATAATTTTGGCATCTATCAAGTTACCTTGTCTTATTGATTAATTCTATTCCAGTTCAACCACGCTCGACTCATTGTTTGTATCAGGATATTTTGGGGGGACAGTATGATTCCTCCAAATCCCGTAGAGTCACAGTCCTCCTCCAGCACCACACAATTATTTATTCTGGAACCTTTTTGCCTCCTTCTTATAATGATAGCTCTCTCTCTCTTACAGAGGTCAAACTCCTTATCTTCCTCTAGGAAGCGAATTATCTCAATAGGTGTTAAGAATCTTGCAATTGTTTGCCATTCAGCTGCTTCATTACAGTCCTGGTTTGTTTTTCCTTCTTTTTTCTTCTTAGCAGACCATTTTTTACCTTTCTTGTAAGCTGGATTAAGTATTTCATCCTTGTCAGTCAATCTGGTGTTGTTATTGGAGGACATCTTTCATTCATGAATTTGGGACAGTGAAGACAGCAGTATCACTCCACTGTGGAGCAGTTTTCTTTTTTTAATGTCGCTTGCGTGCATGCTGTGTATGACAGCTGTGGTCTTCTCTTCAAGGAAAACCACCGCTGTGTGCTTGCACCGCATCATGCAGCCCCCCCAAAATCTTTGCTGCTACTCTGGGAGCCCACCTCAGCGTGGCAAATGTCCCACGTCATCTGCCGACGGGGGTGCTCAATCCCCCGTCAGCTCCACGGCCCCCCCAGCCATCCTTCTGCCATGCTGGGAGCCCACCCCAGCGTGGCAAATGTCCCACGTTGTCTATTTTTTTTTAAAAACATGTAAATTGAAAACAGTCCCACGGCGCTTCTCCCAGCCCCCCCCCACAACCCGCACCCACCCACTGCGCACCCTGCCTCCCCACACCCCTACCTCACCCTATACTTACCTCCAGAGCTCAGTGTGATGATCTTCGGTGGACCGGGAACACGTCTGCACTCTTCAAAGCTGACCACGAACTGAGGAAATGCCGGTAAACTGTATAATGGGCTAGATAGGGGGTTTTCAACTTTATTTCATATCTCAGGTGTTTTTTGGAATTTTTGCACCAAATTTTCAACATGGGATTTTTGGGACCCCTTCTCATGAGTGATGTCACTGTCATGGCGTTATTCGGGCCCGAAGGGTGATTTCGCAGTCACTGCATGAAATCACCCTTTGGGCCCAAATACTCATGACAGTGACATCATTCATGAAGGTCCCAAACTATGTTGAAATGTGATAAAAATTCCAAAACATGACTGTTTTACGAGCGTGCATTGCGCAGTTCCCTACGCAGGCTCGTGGGATTACTTAGTTTTCAATATTTTCACTCCAGATTTCAACATTGCCATTTTACCACACCTCCTTATGAGCAGTACAGCTGTCATTTTTCACATCCTGCCCAAAATGTGTTTCCGCATGTGGCACAGAATGGCACAGTGGTGTGCAAAATCAATGTATGGGACACATTAAGAAAATTACAGTGACACTGTTCATGAGCAGAGGTCTTAAAATGGCTATGTTGAAAATTTGGTGAAAAAATTCCTAAAATGACTGTTTCACGGCGATGAATTCGCGCAGTTCACATGCGCTCGTGCATTTCTTAATTTTCAATATTTTCACCAGATTTTCAACATTGCTATTTTACCACACCTCCTCATGAGCAGTACAGCTGTAATTTTCACATCTCACCCAAAACATGTTTCCGCCCATGTAGCGCACAATGGCGCAGTCGGTGTGCAAACTCAATGTATGAGACACATTAAGAAAATCACAGTGACACCGATCATGAGCAGAGGTCTTAAAATGGCTGTGTTAAAAATGTGGTGAAAAATTCCTAAAATGATTGTTTTACGAGGAGTGCGTTGCACAGGTTCCTACACCATTTCGTAAGTTTTCGAATTTTCAATATTTTCACTACAGATTTTCAACATTTCCATTTTACCACACCTCCTTATGAGCAGTACAGCTGTTATTTTTCACATCCTGCCCAAAACATGTTTCCACCCATGTAGCGCACAATGGCACAGTCGGTGTGTGAAATCAATATATGGGACACATTAAGAAAGTCACAGTGACACTGTTCATGAGCAGAGGTCTTAAAATAGCTATGTTGAAAATTTGGTGAAAAAAATCCCAAAAATGACTGTTTTACAAGCGTGCATTGCGCAGTTCCTACGCATACTCGTAAGTTCGCAAATTTTCAATATTTGCACTCCAATGACTTCCAAATACCTAAACAGCACATAGAAGCAAGCAACATTCAGCACTGGCAAATGCTTGTACATCTTTGTCACTGATTTATTTAAGCCATGTCCAAGTGGCAAATACCACTGCAAATACCTGCAAGCGAACGTTTGGCATTGACAAATGCTTGTATAGCGTTTATCATCAGATAGCTGTTTTTCAATTCCTCTAACACACTGCACAGTGTCCTGCACCACTACCATACCACCCTAGTTGGCAGGTTTAATAGTAATTTGCTTCATCTGTTTCTGCTCTTTTAATACTGACCATTCATCTGCTGACATATAGTTGTAGGCATGTGATGCATGAACACTAAAAACGTTCTATGGCACCGTTTGCTACTTTTAACATTTTTTATAGTGGTCTATTTTGGCTGGTTTGAACAAAAAGTGCTCATTTTAAATAAACCTGTCCTTGCTTGGAAATGTAGTATGCCTTCCTGAGGAGGTCATGGGGTCAAAAACTGTGGGGGAATTTGTGAATGCATGGGATAGACATAAGGCAATTCTAGTGGGAGGTTGGAGGTTTTTAGTTGGGGCAGGATTAAGGGATTCCAGCTGGTGAGTTTGTGACTGTGTGTATTTAATAGAACTTAAAGTTTTTACTTAATTGCCATTTCTGTGTGGTTTTCCATTAGTTTGGGCAGAATTGAGGGATTCTAGCTGATATGTTTGTGATTGGGTGTTTGTAATTGGCTGTGCATAAACTTTAAGTAAAGGCATCATATTACAAGGATTAGTGTAGTTTGAATGTGAAGTCTTAACTGCCATTTCAGTTTGATTCTTCATTTAGTTGGGGCAGGATTGAGGGATTCTAGCTGTTGAGTTTGTGACTGTTTGTTTGAGAAAAAAGAAATGTGGTAGCTGTGTTAGTCCAGTCAACAATGCAGAGAAAAAAAACAACACATATGTTGCAGGTGATACCTTTTATTGGACTAACAAAATTAGTTCTAAGACTAGCTTTCGAGAGATAAAACCCTATTCCTCAGGTCAAAGTAGAAACAGCTAAGCAGAATGACAGATATAAAGGGTGGATGTGGATTCAAAACATAGACTAGCAGTTTACAGTTCAAAGCATTGCAGTCAATTTACACCCCTTCCAAACAGGAAGACTCTAATGTTCACTGGAGTGTGTCTGTTGGAGAGATCAACTTGTAACATCAAAGGACAGCTTAATTTTACTCTGACTCTGGACCATCAAATAACATTTGTAAAAATCTAGCTGATAAATTTGTGACTGTGTATTTGTAATTGGCTGTGTCTAGACCACATTGAGAGGAGTGAGGAGCCACTTTCAGAGGACTTCCAGAGGACTCCTTGGCTGATTGTTTTTGGACACATCCTATGGTGTAGGCCCACCCACTCACCCTGCAACCCACATTTATAGGGTGGGTCCCATAGGGCCTTGCAACATCCTGCATCCATCCAGGAAGTAGCGAAGTGAGAAAGCATAACAAAAACCAAAAGAAAAAAACAAATATTTGGAAGATAAATATAGAATAATGCATATGCAGGTGGTTGATATGGAGTTTTTTTACACACCCAAGATGTGAGATAATAAAAAAACCTCAAGAGCGTAGCTCGAGAGGTTTTTTTTTTATTATCACACATCAAGGGTGTTTAAAAAAACTCCATTTTAACCACCCTTCATATGTTTTATTTTATATAATAACAGGCTATGATTAATATCAGGCTATGGTGCTAAAAATCTCTAGCATCAGTACAAAACACAAACAGCTCCCACATAACTTCAAATGCAGCGTTTATTACTTCAGGACAAATTTTTCTAAGCGAGAGGTGAACAGAATGGTATAACATGTAAATTCGGTACCTTTTTTAATCTTCGTTTCTAGGTTTCATCTAGCAGAAGTATCGGGATTTTTTAAATACGAGGAAAGGTCAACGTTCATTAGACTGCTAAACATAACAGTAACGAAACGTAGCTCCATTGTACTATCGCTTTAGATGGAGAGTCTCTGTTTTATTTGTGCTGCTTTCAGAGTTAAGAACTGCCTGTGTGTTTTTTTTTTCCATTACGGAAGTGTCTCGCGCTGCCTGCAAGCTGATTTTTAATGATTCTCGGTGCGAGGATGTGGAAGTCGTATTAACTCCGCAGGTTGATACAACTTTTGTCTTATCAACCTGCGAATTGATATGACTTTTTAACAAGCATGAAAACGAGTTGGTATTGGCCATAGCCAATTATTATATAGCCATCTTAAGCAGGCTGTTGATTGAGGAGGGAAACAGACATGATGGGAGTGATGTAGTGCAGTGTTTGTGGAGCAGCTGTCTTCAGGGAGACATTCTGGAGGCTGCGATGCTGCCCTATCTGCAAGCACCTCTCTGGGCTGAGGGAGGAGGTTGCCTGTCTGTGAACAGAGTTGGCCATGCTGAAGGTGGCATCCTCCCCCACCCAGAGACCACTGGGTCCACAACCTGTACTCAAAGGATGCCAGGGAAGAGAAGTGATTGGACTATGGTGGGCTCAGGGAAGGTGAGAGAGGGGGTCAAAAGCACATCCCCCAACTGGTCCTGCTTAGTGACTCCTACACTGTTTTGGAGGAATGGGAAAACCCCACTCAGGAACCTGAGGAAGGGAGGGTCCTGCAGGATGGAGCCCCAGGGAAGTGAGGCAGGGGACCCTGGAGGAGGGCAAAGCTTCTTCTAGTTGAGAAATTTATTGTCCAGGGAGTGAGTTAGGGACACCTAACAGGGGAGAGAGGGAGGTCAAGTGCCTCCCAGGAAGTGCTGTGTGGAGGGATGGGAAGCGGATCTATAGGATCTCTATTGCAATAACTAGGAGGGAGCAGCTGGATGTCATTGTTCACCTGGGGACCAATTACCTGACCAGGAGATAGCCAGAGTCCAGGAGGATTTCAGGAAGCTGGGGGGGAAGAATCCTGAAACAGGCAGCATGCTCCATCTCATTTTCGGAGGTGCTACCTGTCCAGGGCACAGGGGAAGCTAGGTCGCCCAACATCTGTACCTTCAACTCCTGGTTGAAAGGCTGGTGTGGAAGGGATGATTTTGGATTTTTTATTTATCTATTTATTTATTAAAAGCCTAGGAATTACAACCCTTTGAGTCAGCGACTCATTTACAAAGGCTCCATGTCATGCAGAAAATGAAATACAGAACATAATGAAGACAAATACAGTGAATAAAATACAGAGGCAAAGTGCATAACAATACACAGAGCAGCATCAGTAATGAGTATAGTACAGCCATTCAATAGAGTCAAGTACATATTCAGCATAGGAACTTGTCATTACAGGGAATGAGGAGTTATCTGCAGTCACAGCTGGAGCTGGACATAATGTAGTCACGTAGCTCAGTTTTAAATGGCCCCAGTCTGGGGATTGTTAGGGTAGACCCAGGTATTGAGTTCATCCAGAGTGGGGTCCTTTAGCAAAAGAACCTTTGGCCAGCACTGGCCTTGACAAAAGGTATGTGAAAGGCAGTAGTGTCAGAGTGTCTTGTGGCCCATCTCAGTAAACTCAAATGGAGAAGTGAGTGACAGCCAGAGGAGGATAGACTCAACTGAATTTTCTTGGCAAGAAGGCAGGTCTGGTAGAGTAGACACCCCTGAATGTTAAGCCAAGACGAACGTTGGTAGAGGTCACAGGTATGCGTGAGCCATTCACTACCTGTGGCCAGCTGGCAGGCCTTATTCAGAGCACCTTTGATAGTGGACAGGACAGTGTCTGAGGTGGTGCATTGATGACTATGCCATAGTCTACCAGAGAAAGGATGGAGCTTGAGATGGTCAGTCTGAGGATGTCAGGAAGGAGACAGGATTGGAGTTTATACAGGAGGCCAATTCTGGTATTAATTGCAGAGCATGTTAAAGCTATATGTTCATGGAAGTTAAGGGCTGAGTCAAGGGTGACCACTAGGTATTTAAAGCTGGCAACTGGTTCCAGAGTGGTACCCTGGGCATTTTGTATAGATAGGATGGTCAAGTTTTGTTTATGTTGAGGGTGTGCAAATAGCAGGACCTTTGTTTTTTTTATAGTTGAGGATAAGTTTGTGGGAGGCAAACCATAATTCTATTCCTGTGAAGGAGTCCTGTAGGGATATTTGGAGTTGGGTAAGGTCTGGGTACTGACTAAAGATCACTGCATCATCTGCATAAAGGAGGAGATTACCAGCAGAAACCATAGGGAGGGAGTTTAAGTACAGCTAGAAGAAAAGTGGGCCAAGGATGCATCTTTGGAGGACACCCAATCAGATGTGAAGGTTTGTGGATAGGGTGTTATTTATTTTCACTTGCTGGGTATGTCTGTGGAGATAGTTGGAGAACCAGCCAGTGGCCTCCTGGGATACGCCAACAGAGAAAAGGGAGTTGATGAACATAAGGTGATTAACTGAGTCAAAAGCCTTGTAAAGATCAATGTAGACAGATCCGGCTAAGGCTCCTTGGTCTAGGGCATCATGGATAAAGGAGGCAAATTCCAGGAGGGTTGAGGTTGTGCTATGCCCTTTTCTGAAACCATGCTGTTGCTGGCACAGCAGGAGATGCAAGTCCAAGTATTCAGTAAGTTAATCTGCAATAATTTTTCCAACACTTTTGATAGGGGAGGGAGAATGAAGATGGGCTTATAATTGCTACTGGAGGTACAATCTCCAGTTCTATGTACTGGAGTTATAAACGCCCTTTTCCACAGTGAAGGGGACTTTCCTAGACACAGAGACATATTGAGTATTTTGGTAAGTAGATTCATGGGGACTTGGGCCTGGCCTGGGCAGATGAGAGCTTATATAAGGAGGATGGACTGCATCTGTCCAAAAAGGGGACCTTGGTCATTTGTAAGAAGTTTAAATGCTTCAGCTGTGAGCATTTAAACTGGCCAATGGGGGAGAGCAAGGAGGGTCAGGAGGCTTAGGAACATCCCCCATGGGAAGATGCAGGAATGTAAGTTGATTACAGGAACTGCTAAAGCAGGCAGGGAGGGGCAGGCAGGTGAAGAATGTATGACGAGTGATACTGGGGTGGAGCAAGAGCACATAGGAAAGGAAACCAGGGTGAGGGGAATATGCTGGAGAGGGAGAACAAGTGCAGAGGGAGGGCAGACTGTAAAACATAGAAGGTCATTCTGACAAATACCCTTAGCCTAGGAAGTAAGGTTCCAGACCTGGGGTCCTTGTTGGCAGATGCAGACCTTGACATAGCAGTAAAAACAGAGACATAGTACTCTGCTAATCATGGCTGTGAAGTCAATGTTCCAGGCTATACACTGTTCAGGAGGGAAAGGAAGAGTAGAAAGGGCGGGGGAATGGCCCTGTATATCAGAAATGGTATAAAGGCTACAAAAGTTCAAGAAAGACAGGGGGAGGCTGAAGTAATATGGGTCACCCTGCAGCGAGGGAATGGAACAGCAATACGCATAGGGGTGATCTACAGACCTCCGGCACAGAGGGAGGAAGTAGATAGGAAACTAGTGGAGAACATACATGACATGGCAGCTAAAGGCAAAATCCTGCTACTGGGGGATTTCAATATGCCAGACATGGATTGGGCCACCCTGGTAGCTGCTTTAGCCAGAAGCACAGCCATCCTAGAATTCCTGCAGGGGGTTGGACTCAGGCAGCTTGTGCATGAGCCAACCAGGGACAAGTCAATTCTGGACCTAGGATGGACCAATGGGAACAGAGTTGAAGAAACACAGATGGAAGGGCAGCTGGGGTCCAGTGACCACCACATGATGTTGTTCAACATGGAGACATGGACTCAATTAAGCCACATAAGGGCAAGAGTATTAGATTTCAGTAGGGTGGATTTCGCTGAAAAGGGTAGATGTATACAAGCAATCCTCGGGAAGGGAGAAGTAATAAAGGGGGTGAAAGAATAATGGGAGAAAATGAAAGGTGTCATAGGGGATATAACAAACCAGTGCATTAGGATAGTAGGCAAAGGGAAAAGAAGAAGGAAACCACTATGGTTCTCCAAAGAGGTGGGGGACAAAGTCTGGGCTAAAAGGCTGAGTTTCAGGAAATATAAGGGGAGCCAAGGGGAGGAGGACAGGGATGTGCACCTTGAATGTTTAAGGGAAACAGGGAAGGCTGTTAGGAAGGCAAAGGCACAGGCAGAAGAGGGCTTAGCACGGTGTGTAAACAAAGGGGATAAGGCATTTTATAGGTACATGAGTGAAAGAAGAAAAAACAGGGGGGTTGTGATGCTCAAAGGGGAGAAGGGGAAAGTGTAAAGAGGGGGATCTGGACAAGGCAGAAATACTGAACAAGTATTCTGCTCAGTATTCTCTAAGGAGAGGGAGGGTCAAAGACCAATTGGGTTGCCAAGACAATTGGTGAGGGGAGAGAGGAGAAGTGGACACCAGTCCATTCACAGTGGAGAGAGTTCTGCAATAACTCACAAAGCTGAAGGTAGGTAAGGCCATGGGGCCAGACGACATCCCCCCCGAGGATATTAAAGGAGCTGCGAAGGGAACTAGCAGTGCCTCTGGCTGCTCTGTTCACAGAGTCACTCAAAACAGGTGTCGTTCCAGAGGACTGGAGGAGGGCACATGTAGTCCCACTGCACAAAAGCGGCAATAAGGAGGAGGTGGGGAACTACAGGCCAGTCAGTCTCACCTCAATGGTAGGAATGATCATGGAGACACTACTGAAAGAAAGGATAACAGGACATCTGGAACCCAGCGGTGCTCAGGATCTGAGGCAACATGGATTCACAGCAGGAAGGTCATGTCAAATGAATCAAATAGATTTTTTTGATGGAGTGACTAGGGAAATCAGGGAGGGGCAGTAGACATCGCCTACCTAGATTTCAGCAAAGCCTTCAACACCATCCCAGATAGAAGGCTGATTAACAAAATGGGTAGTCTGGCATGGGAGACATGCAGGTGAACTGGATTAGGAACTGGTTAATAGACAGGAGACAGAGGATGGTGGTAAATGAGGTACAATCTGAGGAGAGGGGGGTGACCAGTGTGGTACCACAGGGATCAGTACTAGGACCAGTCCTGTTCAATGTCTCCATTAGTGACATTGCAGAGGGGCTGGAAGGAAAGGTCTGCCTGTTTGCAGATGACACCAAGATCTGCAACAGGATGGATACACCAGATGGGGTGCAGAAAATGAAGAGGAACCTGAAGAAGCTTGAAAGATGATTGGAAATGTGGCAAATGAGGTTCAATGCAAGGAAGTGCAAAATAATGCACCTGGGTAAAGGGAACCCTGGGGAGAGCTACAGGTTGGGGGGGGGGCTCATTGTCACCAAAGAGGAAAGGGAGCTAGGGGTTATCATCTCTGATGACCTTAAGATATCAAAGCAGTGCACAAAGGCGGCAGGGAGGGCCAGTGGCATGCAGGAGGTGGGAGATGGTGATGCCATTGTATAAAACATTAGTAAGGCCTCATCTGGAGTGCTGCATGCAGTTCTGGAGGCCACATCTGTGCAAGGACATAGATAAGGTGGAGACTATCCAGAGAAGGGCAACAAAGATGGTGCAGGACTTGCACCACTAAACATATGAGAAGAGACTAAGGGACCTCAACATGTACTCTCTGTAGGAGAGGAGAAAGCGGGGGACATGATTGAAACTTTCAAGTACCACAAGGGCATAAACAAGGTGCAGGTAGGGGACATTTTCTGATGTAGAAAAAGTATTAAAACAAGGGGACACAATATGAAATTGGAAGGGGGTAGATTAAGAGGTAATGTGAGCAAGTTTTTCTACACAGAAAGGGTAGTCAACGCTTGGAATAGTCTGTCACAGGAGGTAGTGAGGGCAAGCACAGTGGAGGGGTGTAAGCATGCTTGGTACAGGCACACAGGAAGCTTGAGAGGGGAGGGAGTGATGAAAAGCCATTGCTCTCATAGGGTCAGTGGCCACATACAATGTATAAGGCCTATGATCAGACTGCATGGGCCTAGATGTTCTTATCTGCCGACAATTTCTATGTTTCTATGTTTCTTAGTAGGCTGTTGGTAAAACTAGGATCTGCAGCTTATCCGATAGGTAGGGAAATGAGCAGACTAGGTGGGCCAAGTGGTCCTTATCTTCTGTCAAAGTCTATGTTTCTATGTTTCTTCCACTTCAGATGATGTACTAGAGTCAATTGCTTGTAATAAATAAACAATGTCTACTTCCGTGGCCTCTAATGGACCCAGATGTTCTGTTACTCACCCACATTTTGAAAAAGTTCACATGCCAAACCCAAATTAATTTCAGGTTCACTTACTTGATGTAATTCACCCTCTTCTGATGACAATCCATCTCTGCTACATTAATGTACTATGCAGTCGGAGTATTAAATGTGTCCCCAAAATGTATCCTTAGGCAGGACTTGCTCTACAATTTAAAAATATCCACTTGCACATTAAATTGCACATTAAGGCTAGAAGGATGTTGGGGTGTATTAGCAGGGGTATCACAAGTCATAAGAGGGAGGTAATAATCCCTCTTTGCAAGACACTTGTTAGGCCCCATCTGGAGTATTGCATGCAGTTCTGGAGGCCGCACCTGCACAAGGACATTAACAAAATGGAGGCAGTCCAGTGAAGGGCAACCAAAATGGTGCAGGAACTGCATCAGAAAACATATGAGGACAGATTAATGGAGTGCAATATGTACTGTATACCCTAGAGCAAAGGAGGCTACTGAGATAAAAAAAAATAATCTATTCTAGAAGATCGCTTAAACCTCGGGGATTCATATGTATATCCTGCCTGTCTAGAGTAAAAATGTCTCCAGACATCCAGGAGTCCCACAGCCAGAATTTGGGGGTGCAGCAGTCTCTGCATAGGGGACCTTCTATGCTTTTGTGGGTGAGAAGTATCTATATTAGGGTTAATTGTACTATTAACCCCCCCATAAGCGACAGCCTTTTCTGTATATCTAACAGTTGCCCAAGAAGTTGTCTCAATCTAACAGGTGGAGAGGCAAGGTGCACATATACATTAGCAAATATAATGTCCCTTCCGCATAATGTCCTCTGTATAAAAATATAGCAGCCCGTGGGGTCAGCAGGAATCAATATTGCGACTCCTTGTCTTTTTTCCTGTCTTATTAGAAGCAGAATACACTTTATATCTCCCCCCAGCAGCCAACTTTAAATGTTCCAATGGAAATAAATGTGTCTCTTGAAGGTAAACCAAATCAGGACCCTGCTGTTTTATATAGTGAAGCATTCTGGACCTTTTGACTGGACTGTTAATCTCATTTATATTCAGTGATAACACTTTAAATGGTGTTTCAAGCCATCATAAAAATTCCCCAGAAATGTATTTTATCTCTTTTAAAAGCTCTACATTCTCCCTTCTCTCTACCTGCCCTGTCTCCGGTCAATCGATCAAACCCCTTTGGCCTATGTTCCTCTGCCTAACCAGAGGTGTCTGCACCCAATTAGCAGTCTTTAACAGTACCACAGTTTTCAGTTCTTCTCCTAGCTTGCAACTTATTTGATTCCAAGATGTACCTCTTTTTAAATTATAACACAACCACCTTAATAAACTATTAACCCCTTGTAGCAACCATACCCAAGGTAACAATAACTCAACAACATTCTGTTGAAACTGTGTTTTATGTTCAGTACAATAAATAAATAACTGAGCTTCCAAGGTTGGGGAGGCTAATTTTGGCCTCCCTATAATTCCTCTACGGTCTCCTGGCATGTTACTGGTCCCAATAAGATAGGATGTCAGAAATTTCTGTCCTGCAGCTTTAATCACTGGTAGCAGAGGGAAGTAGGCCCTGCAGAGCCTCATTGTCTTCAGAGTGTAATCATGGTCAAGGTAAAATCGTTTTTGACCGTTGAACACTTTTTGCTTCCTCCAAGCTAGGATCAGTATTTTGCTCTTTTTTTGAGTAGCTGTTAAATCTGGCAGCAAGTCATCCGGTAGCTCTATGGCAGTGCAAAGTAGTGACTCCACAAATTCTTTTATATTGGAGCCCTCAGGTGTGCAGTAGATATGTATGTTTTCTCTGCGAGCTCTATTTTCCGTGTCCTCCTGCCTCAGCTCCAAAATTTCCTGTTGCTGTTGTAAATACTGCACTTGGGTTTCTAAATCATCTACCCTGTTCTCTGTAGCCATTAACTGGCACTCTGCGTCTTCGGTCTGCTGCTCAAATTGCATCACATCTTTTCTGAGCTCCCCATTTAACTGTTTCACTTCTGCACTAAATTAAAGTAGCTCTTGATATATGAGATCCATCTTAGCTTTCTTATTTTTTGATTTCCCTGTCTTACAAGGGTTTTTTAGTGCAGTTTTCCTCTGGCCTGGCAGTCTGGAGTCTAACATGGTTTCGGGACCCGGGGCCTCCGAGTCCGGTCTTGCGGCATCACTCTTCATTTTGATAAGCTGCGCTTGTAGGCTGTATTTTTCTTTTTCACCATGTTTGAGTGTTAGATGGAGGATAATATTCTAGAGCAGGTAGGAAACTCTGATTTAAGTGGCCATCTCTTGTGGGGGTGGAAGCGGAAATCTTGGGAAGTTCCTTTAAATCTTTATGTGGTGCTTTGTACTTCTGCAGAGAAAATCCTGTGATTCTTTTAAAATATGTAATTATAAACTTTGATGATTGTATCTCCCTAAAGAGGCTGGCACAGCAGATATACTTATAATATATTTATATTATTTTAATGAACAGGGTTGTCTGACATTTCATTTGTATTTTAATAAGCTACTGTCATGTCTCTTATCTGGCATTCATCTTGGTTAGAATGGGTGTGAAAGAATAAAGGACAGGGCTACTTAAAAAATAAGGAAATGGAAACATTGATTGAATTTGGTAACTTTTTACCTTTCCTACTTTTTAGCTGGCTTGATATGCCCTCATGAACTTACTTAATGCACATATGCCCTGTATAGGACTGATGACAGGGAAATTAGTATAACATAACAGTGCCATCAATCAGTATTAGGTCATTTCATGAGAGTATATCAAGTCAGTTTAAAAATGAGAAAGGAGCAAAGTTATGAGGGCAGATCAATTTTTCAGTTTCTTTTTTTTTCATTTTAAGGAGCCCGCCTTTCATTACTAAAAGATAAATACTTCTCCTGTCCTTCATTCACTCACACCCAGTTCTAACTAGCCAGACAAGAGACGCAACAATAGCTTATTAAATACAACAGAAATGTCCGACACAGTACTGTTCATTAAAATAACATGAATGTAGAACACTCTGCCACCTGGTGTCAGCCTGAGTCTGATTTCTTGAACTGACATCACACAGGCTGGTAGTGCATCTTGACCCACAGTTTTTTCTCCTTTGTGGTATGAGACAGACGAGGCAGTGTGATGCACTCAAATGAATTATGCCCATATGATACACTGAAAGACACAAATAATAACACTCTGCGACTGTATAAAAACATATTTATTACAATAATGCCAACATAACCCATACAAAACATCCACATTTAGGTAAATACTGAGGGCCAGATATTCAAAACTTTGCCCCGGGGCTAAATTAGCACTGCCCGGCAGGCAAACTTAGCCTGGAGCACAAAGCAAGCTATATTCAAAAGGAATAGCCCAGGGCAAACAGCTTCTGAATATAGCATGGGAATGAGGCCGTGCAAACTGGGCTGGGAGTGCAGGGCAAACATAGCCCTGGAATAAGACAGCACTGAATACAACAACCAGGAAGTGCAAACCACAACAACAACACAGTGCACAGAGACGTGAGGGTAGGTAGAGAGGCACTATGTGGCCAATGTGTGTTCTGGCAAATGCAGGGACCCAGTACAGCTGCAGGCAGCAGCACACATGGAAAAACTGTGCTCACAACTGTATAATATTCCCCTAACCGTTAGCGCTGCACTAACACATTAGCACGGCTTTAGCGCGGAGCTAAGCGGTGTGCCCGGTGCAAACACGTTAGCCCCATGCTAAGCTTTGCCATATTCAAAAGTGACATGCAAATGAGCCTACTTAGATAGTCTGTGGGCAAACAGCCACATTAGCATCTCATCATGCCCTGATTTGCATGCAGTTTGCACAGCATTACTGCAGGTCCCACAGCTCCACCTGTAGGTCAGTCTGGCAGTGCATGATGATAGCTGCAGGCTTCATGTAAACAGTACAGCATAGCATAGCATATCGTACCCCAGGGGACAACACAGCATAGGCACAGGTGGTGGTAGTGCTGCATGCAACCTTCACACTGTAAGTCATGCTACAGTGCACAGCAGACACTACAATAGCAAGAGGGCTGGTAGTGTGAGGGACACGACACTGCCCATGGTATGTAGGGCAGTGATGACCACTGCACTGTACACAGTGCCAGACACAGCTTGCAGGTAATTACTGACAGTGGACAGTACTGTCATGCTGTTGTGTGATCCACAGATGCTGCAGCTGTGACGTGGGATGCACACAGTGTCATGTACATGGCCGGCAGTGTGTGCTGTGACATCTGTACAGTTGTATGGTATGTGACTTGGGAGGCATGTAGGATCCGACAGGCACACAGGTGGTGTCGTAATCCCACTACTGGCCCATGTGCACTGAGCGATGTGTCCCAGCCTTGTGGCCACACATGGGCTGTGGTGAGGTCTGGCCACCCATACACCCTACCCTCACTGGCCACCATGCCCACAGTGCTGCATGTCTGTGCTGGCATCTGTTACACACCACAGACGTATTGTCTGCAGGTGTGTGCTATATGGCCACACTACCATGCTGTCCCCTGTGGGTCAGATCACCCATCACTGTCTGTGCTTGGCTCGGACTGGTGGCAGCTGATGGCATCATTGTGGTTCCAGCAATGTGCAGCATGTGTCTTCCATGTCTGGCTGTTTCTAAGTGTCATACTCATATATTAGGGCCACGCAAGCTGTGCTAATGCTGAGATAGCACCGTGCAAAGCACGCAAAGCTGTTTGCCCAGGGTTAAGACCAGCTTTTTCTGGGCGGTAAATTGTACCGCGCTATGGGTTGCGCTATGTCGCGCTAGACACCTTAGCGCAGCTCTAGTCACTGAATATCTCATTGCACCTGTATTCATGTTCACTTTGCCCCCTGCATATAATTATAGTTTGCCTGGTGCTGATGCTGTTTGCCTGCACTATTCAGCCTTTTGAATATAGCAGACCCGCGCTAATCCCGTGCTAAACCCGTGCAAATGTTTTTTGCCCTGCGCAAAGCTTTGAATATCTGGCCCTGAGTCTTTACATTTGTGCTGCTGCTGCTACCAGAGCTGCCTTCACTAGGATAACAATGTGGCTATTTTGACATTTTAAGAAATAATTTTTTTATACTGTTGTGAAGACATTTAATTAATTACTTACACTTCCTTCACTGATAAAGAATCTAAGCATAATGTCATATCTTCCCTTAATGTTTTTCCTTTATGAAATGTGATTATGCTTAGATTTTTAACCAGCAACAGTAAGTGTAATAAATGAAACAAGAAGTGTAATAAATAAAACATCAATAATAACGCTTTTCATTAATCTCCATCATATGTACATGTACAGTTTTTGAACACTGGGAACTCACCATAGATACAGTTCTTATACAGGCTGTCCACCAAGTGATACGTTTTGTAATAAACATGGGGACTCTATTCCCAGTGTTGTAACTGTAAGTGATGCTTTATAGGAATCCACTACAGACATGTCTACAGAAGTGAGAAACTCAGAAAGCAAATAAAAAAGTAGCCATCTGGGGAGGAACTCTAAAAAGATTTATTAGGTAAATTTAAGGTGCACGGCGCTTTTAACAATTGTATGTGAGACTAGAGGGGGAGGATCACAGCAAAAATGAATGGCCAGTAATCCTGTTTTCACTAAAGCAAGTGCTCTTTTTCTTGTCTTGTTACTTCCAACATTTTTTATGTTGATTCCACGCATGCAAAAGAAACATGTTGCGCCAACTTTCTCCACAAGCAGGTTGTGGAGGCACTTCACTGTTGTGCCCAATGCCCCCACAGCCTGCAAAGGCTTGTCCCCCATCCCCCAATGCAGTGGCACACTGCTGCTGACAGTAGTTCAGCCAGCATGCCAGAACCTTCTAAAAAAATCAGCTGCTGCAATCAGGGGCTGCCTCATCATTGCAGCATCATCCATCCGCTGCAATTAAGGAGCGACCTGTCATTGTAGGGCGGGATGTAGGATCCCTGATATTGTTTGTGAACATGGCGGTGGCTTGCCGCCATGTTCTCACAAACAATATTTACCCCCACCATGTTATTTTCTGTTGGACGGGGAGCCCACTCCCCGTGCCAGCATAATGTAACTCCCCGGTTTTATTGTCTGTTGATGGGGCGTACAATCCCGTCAACAGAAAGGAATTCCCCGCCCTTGTTGTTTGCCGATGGGGTGTTCAATCTCCCATCGGCTACAGCTGCTCCCCCAAAAGCAAGACTCTGGTGGCACACTGGGAGCCCACCCCAGCATGCCACATGCCCCTGTAGAGTTAAAAATGGTCCTGTGACATTTTTTTTTTACCTGAAAAAAAGGAAACGGTGCCTCATAGTCTCCCTGCCCCTCCCACAACCCGCACCCACCCACTGCACACCCTGCCTCCCTACACACACCCTCACCATATACTTACTTCCGGATCTTGGTGCGATGATCTTCAGTGGACCGGGAACACGTCTGCACTCTTCAAAGCCGACCGCGAACTGAGGAAAAGCCGATAATCTGTACAATGTAATAAATAGGGTTTTTTCAACTTTAGTGCATATCTCGGGCATTTTGGGGAATTTTTTCACCAAATTTTCAACATGGGGTATTTGGGACCCCTCCTCATGAATTCTTGAACTGTCATGGCATTAACTGGCCCCTAAAGATGGTTTTGTGGTCTCTGAGTGGAATCATCCTTCAGGGCTGATTAATGAAACGACAGTGCCAGTGTTCATGAGGTGGTCTCTTAAAATGCCTATGTTGCAAATTTGGTGGAAAAAAATCCAAAAAATTACTGTTTTACGAGTGTGCATTGTGCAGTAGCTATGCACGCTCATAACTTCACGAATTTGCAATATTTTCATGTCAGATTTTCAACATTGGCATTTTGTCACACTTCCTTGTGAGCAGTACAGCTGTCATTGTTCACATCCTGGCCGAAATGTGTTTTCGCACTTCCAGTGCAGAATAGCGTGATCACTGTGGGAAATCAGTGTTCAGGACAGATTAAGAAAGTGACAGTGACACGGTTCATGAGTAGAGGTCCTAAAATGCCTATATTGAAAATTTGGTAACGATACTCCATAAAATGACTGTGTTACGAGCGTGCTTTGCACAGTTGGCACGCACGCTCGTAACTTCGTGAATTTATAATATTTTTACTCCAGATTTTCAACACTGCCATTTTCCCAGACCTACTTATGAACAGTACAGCTGTCATTTTTTCCATCCTGGCCGAAATGTGTTTTCACACTTCGCGCAAAATAGAGCAGTCGCTGTGGGAAACCACTGGTCAGGACAGATTAAGAAAATGACAATGATACTGTTCATGAGCAGAGGTCCTAAAATGCCTATGTTGAAAATTTGGTGATTATAGCCCATCAATTGATTGTGTTACAAGTGTGCATTGTGCACTTTCCACTCACCCTTGTAACTTCACAGATTTGTAATATTGTCACACCAGATTTTCAACAGTGGCATTTTTTCACACCTCCTTATAAGCAGTACAGCTGTCATTTTTCACATCCTGACAGAAATGTGTTTTCACAGTTCTGGCACAGAATAATATGGTCACTGTGGGAAATCAGTGTTTGGGACAGATTAAGAAAATGACAGTGGCATTGTTCGGGAGCAGAGGTCCTAAAATCCCTATGTTGAAAATTTGGTGATGAAACTCCATAACATGACTGTGTTACAAGCGTGCGTTGAACTGCTTCCATGCACCCTTGTAACTTCGCAAATTTGTAATATTGTCTCACCACATTTTCAACAGTGGCATTTTTCACACCTCCTTATGAACACTACAGCTATTAATTTTCACATCCTGGCTAAAATATGTTTTTGCACTCCTGCTGGAGAATAGCACGGTCACTCTGGGAAATCAGTGTTTGGGACATATTATGATTGGCCGAGTGAGAGGGGGGAGTGATCGAGCTCAACTGAGCACTGTCGGGACTGCTGTGGATTTGTTTGTGGGCAGACAAAGGCCCCAACACAAGAGCCCAGTACAAAAGGGCAGCCTGCAGCACTTGGAGAAACAGAACAAGAGAGTGAGTAAGGGAAGGGGAGTGAGCAAACTCACTGAAGCGTTGTCAGGACTGCTTCGGATTTCTTTGTGGGCAGAAAACAGTGCCAATGCAGGCAGGAGCCCCATACAAAAGGGCAGCTTGCAGCGCCAGGACAAACAGAATGAGCGCATGAGAGAGGGAGACTGAGCGACCTCAACGGAGCTCTGTTGGGACAGCTGCAGATTTCTTTGTGGACAAACAAAGGTGCCAATGCAGCCAGGAGCCCCATACAAAAGTGCAGTCTGCAGCGCCAAGAGAAACAGAATGAGTGAGTGACAGAGCGGTAGTGAGCGAGCTCAAATGGAGCTCTATTGTGACTGCTATGGATTTCTTTGTGGGCAGAAAATGCGGTAACTCAGGCAGGAGCCCTGTAAAAAAGGCTAGCTTGCAGCGCCGGCAGAAACAGAATGTGTGAGTGACAGAGGGGGAGTGAGCGAGCTCAATGGAGCTGTGTCGGGACTGCTTCAGATTTCTTTCTGGCCAGAAAAAGCCGCCAATGCAGGCAGGAGCCAGTACAAAAGGGCAGTGCCAGGGGACAAAGAACAAGCGAGTGAGGGAGGGGGAGTCAATGAGCTCAACAGAGTTCTGTTGGGACTGCTGCAGATTTGTTTGTGGTCAGAAAAAGGCAGCAATGCACGCAGGGGCCCAGTACAAAAGAGCAGCCTGCAGTGGCAGGAAAACCAGAATGAGCGAGTGAGCGAGCTTAATGGAGCTGTATTGTAACTGCTGCAAATTTCTTTGTGGGCATGAGAAGGCAGCAACACAGGCAGGAGCCCAGTGGAAAAGGGGAACCTGCAGCACTGGCAGAAACGGAATGAGCGAGTGAGAGAAGAAGAGTGAGCGAGCTCAACGGAGCTCTGTCAGGACAGCTGTGGATTTCTTTGTTGGCAGAAAAAGCCACCAACACAGGCAGGAGCCCAGTACAAAAGGGTAGCCTGCACCGCCAGGAGAAACAGAATGAGCTAGTGAGAGATGGGGAGTGAGTCACCTCAATGGAGCTCTGTCGGGACAGCTGCGGATTTCTTCCTCTGCAGAACAAGGTGCCAATGCAGGCAACAGCCCACTACAAAAGAGCAGCCTGCAGCTCTGGGACAAACAGACTGAGCCAGTGACAGAGGGCCACTGAGCGAGCTCAACAGATCAACGCAATCAACGTTCGGCATTGACAAATGCTTGTTTTAATCTGGAATGGCCAGTAGTCCTCAGTCCTGCCACTGCAGCAATAACTCTGCCTGTTGCTGGGTTTCAACTGTTAACCAGAATGAAGAGATTAGGGAAGAGCTCTTGCAGGGTTAAAACCAAGCAACAGGCAGAGTTATTGCTGCAGCTGCAGAACTGAGGACACTGATCATTCTGGATTAAAAAAATATTGGAAATAGCCAGGCAAGAAAGAGAACACTTGCTTTAGTGGAAACAGGAAGTATTGCACTAGTAGAGGTTTTATTTTTTGCTATACTGGCATTTAAACACTCTGTAGTCCTGGGCTAAAGAATTAATATAGGATAGGTGAGTCTTTCCAGCCTGAGTCTTAATTCTGGGTAAGCTCCTGCTGCTCCTATGAGGTAGGACAACAAAAAATATACTGGCCATTAATTTGTGCCAGGATCCTCCCTCCTGCAGCCTTACATACAACTTTTAAAAGTGCTGTGCACCTTACACTTCCTTAATAAATCTTTTTAGAGTTCCTCCCCAGATGGCTGCTTTTTCATCTGCTTTCTGAGTTTCTCACTTCAGTAGACATGTCTGTTCTAGATGTGTGGATCCCTGCTGATTAAACTGAGACACTATCACTTATAACGCTGGGGACAGAGTCCTCATGTTTATTGCAAAACATATCACTTTCAACGTGGGAGACAGCATGTAGAAGAACTTTATCTATAGTGAGTCCCCAGTTCAGAAACTGTACAGGTACCTATGATGGAGTTAAAAGAAAAGTATTATTTTTGATGTTTCGTTTATTACACTATGTTTCCTTTTACAGGTAATGTTACTGATTAAGAATCTAAGCATAATCACATTTCCTAAAATACAACATTTTGAAGGAAAGATATGCCAAAATGCTTAGATTCTTAATCAGTGAAGGAAATGTAATTAATGAAATGTCAACTAAATAATAATGCTGTGTTTATTTGAACAACGAAATTGCATTTGCAAATAATGGAACTTGTCCTCATTTGAGGTGCTTAAAAATCTCACTGACAGGGTCCAGGACATTAGTATGAACTCCGTTCACACAGTGAACTTTTCAGTGAGTCTACCTCTGTGATCACTCCCTGACCCTGATGAAAGAAGTGTGTGAGTGTGTGTGTGTGCGCGCTCGCGCGTTCTCTCTGACTGCAGTTTAGTAGCGTGACGGTGCTGCACATAATTAATAGTTTTGACTTCTGATAAGGAGATGGGCATGTCAGGCTTAGCTTCAGCTTTACTCCCAATTGATTTGCAAATGAATGGAAGCAATGAAGCGATATTCTGGTTAACAGAGGAGCAGATAGCTACAGTGGTGCCTCCCTGCCATCCACAGTTAAGTTCAGAAGGCTGGTGTAGTGTTACATTAGAATGACTGACACAACTAAGATTTCATATATCACAGATCCACAGTGTGTGTGTGTGTGTGTGTGTGTGTGTGTGTGTGTGTGTGTGTGTGTGTGTGTGTGTGTGTGTGTGTGAGCGTGTTTTAGGGAGGGGGATTGTGACTATTCTGTCTGGTTTTGGGTGCAGTAGTTTTGTCTCCTGTGTAGCACTTTTGGCTGGGGTGCAGAGGTTAGCCAAATAGAATTCCTTATTTCTAGCAATTAGTAAGTCTGGCAATTTTAAAATATCCAAATGTAGAAAGAGAGTGAGACAGAGACACCCTAGAGATCATGAACTGAACTGCTGCCTTCTGGACCATGTGGAGGAGTATCAGCTGCTGCCTGCCTACTGCTCCAACTTGCCCACATACTATCAACTAGAGGTCTGCCCTCCACCCCCCCAGTTTGAGTTCAACCTGCTGCTGAATGAGTTGTCATTGTGTGTTACATCAAGGTAAGTTATAATTTAGCTTTCTTTCATCACCACAATTTGGATCAATCACTAAATCAAACAAACACTTTTATTGTATAGTTATAAAAACCTTCACAATATCATAGACAGTCAAATAGAAAAGATGAAAGAGAAAAAACAACTTTAAAAAACAAGACACCTTAGTACAGAATCACCATAAAATTATACATAAAGTGCAAAGTTTGGATGAGGGAACAGCAACCATTTATACAATTTTGATTTTGTTTTTCATTTTTTTGATAGCGAGAAAGTAGTTTGCCAGTCTATTCACTGCCCAAGTATCTTCTGTATGGAGCATTATATCTGTAAGTTCCATGTTATTAATTTCATATAAATTACTAAAAAAGGGCTCAGCCAGAATACCCGTTGCCTATCATACCACTTGCAAGCCCATAATACATGCAGCAAATCTTCCTTATCATCATTCCCACAGTCACATTCTTCTGACAATAAACCTGTTCTTTTATATCTATTACCTAAGATCATACTAGGGAACTGTTCAAACTTATAGGATATGAAGTTTGTTCATAGTTTAGGGTTAGTTAGAATATCCAGATATTTCTTATATCCGTGCCTATAATTATTGGTAGCAAGCCATTTAGAGTAACGTGACTCCCTTATTTCATTCAAGTCACTTACATTCCAATAATTATTTTTTTGCATATATATTTTTTATATTTTGCACTTATCAGAATACCTTGAGCAATTGATTTTTTTTAAATGTATCAGTTTGTGTTTTTTCAAAATAAGAAAAATGGAGTTCAACCAGTAACCAGAGTTATGTCCTAGCTGGTATTCTTTCTCTGACAAACATTTCCTTGCTAACACATCATCATTATATTTGGTAATCCTAATCCAGTGGTTAATTTTCCTTGCTTCTATGGCTGCATTGACTTTAGTTAACCCCAATTCTGACCTGATGTAAGATGCTGGGCAAGAATGACCTAACCTTATTGTATATCTTAGTGTTTTAAATAAGGGGCTCATCAACTTATTAGTGTTAATAGGTTCCCATATTTCACAACCATATAGAAGTTGGCTTTCTAGTTTAGACTCAATCACCCTTATTAAAGGCTGGATAGTCATGCCGTCAAATTTACAATTGAACCTGTATAACCCAGCAAAGGATTTATTTAGCTTTTCTTTGATCATATCTATATGGCAAGACTATTTACAGTTTTGATGAATCATTATTCCGAGATATGTGTAACTAGCTATAACCTCAACTTTATCTAATCCTATAGACCATGATCCTCCACCTTTTCTAGTCCCTATAGTATCGTAAGTTTAGTTTTATTCATGTTAGTTTTTAGTTTTAAGCTTTTCGATTCCTCGTTTAAGTAATTCAATTTTTTTTTGTAACCCAGCCTTTGTCAGGGACATAACAATAATGTCACCTGCATACACCAATAGAGGACAGGGGAAAGCCTTAACTTTTGGTGAATCACCCTCAACATCAACACTGTTTTTCAACATACCATCCAAATACAGTGTGAACAACAAAGAGGCAAGAAAACATCCCTGCCTTACCCCATGGTTACATTCAAAAATACTGGAGAGCTGCCCCCTAGCCCTGAGCCTAATTTTGGCCCACATATTGGCATATAGCTGTGCAATTATGGCAACTAGGCTCGGATCTATACCTCTGGTTAATAAAATCTGCCAGAGAATGCCTCTTGAGACACTGTCAAAAGCAGTACCATAGTCTATGACAGCAATATATAGTTTCTGTCCCCTTAGTTTCACATATTTTTCTATCAAGTGATGTAAAACAAAAATATTATCCAAAGTAGATAAGCCATACCTAAACCCAGTTTGATAAGGTGTAATACCCCCACTCTGTCAACTTCTATTTGAAGCCGTCTCAATATTATTTTAGAGAAAACCTTAAGATTAGCGTCAACAAGACTTATGGGTCTATACATTGTAGGATCATAGACTGGTCATTTTTACGTTCACTTGTGTGCATGCGCAAGGAACGTTTTGGAAGAGTAGCACACTTTGGAGGTGTGCTTCTCCCTTTCAATCCACTGCTCCGTTGAGCAGGCGTGGTGGTCCTGCACTAATGGGTGAGGAAGCTGTGTATGACAGCGGTGGTCTTCACTTCAAAGAAAACCACCGCTGTCATACACAGTGCTGGTAGGCCTTACGCCCTCACCCAAAGCTTTGGTGCCACGCTGGGAGCCCACCCCAGCGTGGCAATGTCCCATGTGTTGTCGGACGGGGTGCCTACAATCCCTGCTGGCTCCTTGGCCCCCAGTTGTCCTTCTGCCATGCTGGGAGCCCACTGCAGCATGGCAAACATCCCACATAGTCTTTTTTTTCCACCGTAAAGCAAAACGGTCCCACGCGCTTCTCCCAGTCCCTCCCACAACCCGCACCCACCCACTGCGCACCCAGCCTCCCCACACACCCTCACCCCATACTTACTCGAGCTCGGGGCGTGACGTATCTTCAGTGGACCGGAACACGCCTGCACTCTTCAAAGCCGACTCACGAACTGAGCAAATGCCGTAAGCTGTATAATGGGTTAGATAGGGGTTTTCAACTTTATTACATATCTCAGGCATTTTTGATTTTTGCTGCAAATTTTCAACATTGGGTTTTGGGACCCCTTCTCATGAATGATGTCACTGTCATTGCGTTATTCGGCCTGAAGGGTGATTTCGCAGTCACTGCACAGTCACTGCACAAAATCACCCTTTGGGCCTGAATAATGCCAAGTGACAGTGACATCATTCATGAGAAGGGGTCCCAAAACCCCATGTTGGAAAAATTTGGTGCAAAATTCCAAAAATGACTGTTTTATTAAGCGCGGTGTTGGCGCAGTTCCTACGCAGGCTCATAAGTTCGCAAATTTTCAATATTTTCACCCAGATTTTCAACATTGCCATTTTACCACACCTTCTTATGAGCAGTATAGCTGTCATTTTTCACATCCTGCCCAAAATGTGTTTCCACTCATGTAGCGCACAATGGTGCAGTTGGTGTGTGAAATCAATGTATGGGATGCATTCAAAAAATCATGGTGACACTGTTCATGAGCAGAGGTCTTAAAATGGCCATGTTGAAAATTTGGTGAAAAAATTCCTAAAAATGACTGTTTAACGAGCGTGCGTTGCACAGTTCCTACGCACACTCGTAGGTTTGCGAATGTTCAATATTTGCACTCCAGATTTTCAACATTGCCATTTTAACACACCTCCTCAAGAGCAGTACAGCTGTCATTTTTCACATCCTGCCCAAAACATGTTTCTGCCCATGTAGCGCACAATGGCGCAGTCGGTGTGCGAACTCAATGTATGAGACACATTAAGAAAATCACAGTGACACTGTTCATGAGCAGAGGTCTTAAAATGGCTATGTTGAAAATTTGGTGACAAAATTCCTAAAAATGACTGTTTTACGAGTGTTCATTGCGCAGTTCCTATGCACGCTCGTAAGTTTGCGAATTTTCAATATTTTCACTCCAGATTTTCAACATTGCCATTTTACCACACCTCCTTATGAGCAGTGCAGCTGTCATTTTTCACATCTTGCCCAAAACGTGTTTCCACCCATGTAGCGCACAATGGCACAGTCGCTGTGCTAACTCAGTGTATGGGACACATTAAGAAAATCACAGTGTCACTGTTCATGAGCAGAGATCTTAAAATGGCTATGTTGAAAATTTGGTGAACAAATTCTAAAATAACTGTTTTATGAGCGTCGTTGTGCAGTTCATACGCTAGTAAGTTCTGAAATTTTCAATATTTCACTCCAGATTTTCCAACATTGCCATTTTACCACACTTCCTTATGAGCAGTACAGCTGTCATTTTTCACATCCTGCCCAAACGTGTTTCTGCCTATGTAGCGCACAATGGGGGTAACAAAAAGGTCATGCTGAAAATTTATTGTGCAAATACCAGCAATCGCACAGGGCATTAGGGTAAAGCACCATACGTGCCAAACACCACTGCAAATACCTGCAAGCGAACATTCGGCATTGACAAATGCTTGTTTATGTAATGGGACAATGTTAGCTCCCTTCCAGGAATTTAGATAATTATTCACAAAAATACATTTGTTATAGAATACTGTCAGAAACCAACACCAGGGAGGAGTTTCAATTAAATACACTTCGGCTGGCACTCCATCTGGTCCAGCCGTTTTTTGTGTTTTTAAAGTGTAGATAGCCAGAAAAGTTTCATCCAACATCAGAGGCTGAAATGAGCTATTAGGAAGTCCATCCATATTACAGACTTCCTCCAGTGCTGGGTCAAAATAGATCCCCTTAAAATGAGCTAGCCACCTATCTTCAGGAATAAATATGTCAATATTTGTCTTACATTGATCATATCCTTTTGACACAAGGGACCAAAAAGCCTTACTATCCTTATTCTGCACAGTCTCTAGCATTTTTTCACAGTTAAGTTCATAATAACTGTTTTTCTTACTTAAAATTAAGTTCTTGTATGACCTTTTGGTCTCATTTAATTTTTTAAGGTTGAATTGTTTTTTACATCTATTATACACCCTACAAAGTCTCTTAACCTCTGCTTTGGCCTTTCTGCAGTCACGATCAAACCACAGTTCCTTAGGCATGTTAATATTATTCTTTGCTGGAACTTCTAAATCCGATTTAATTTAAAAAAAGACTTCATTTAATTCCCACTGGATACATTCCAATTCTCTATGACCAATAATTTCAAATGGTGGAGCAACCACAAAATTCTGTATTATTTGGGAAACATCCTTATGAGAATCTTGTCTCCAAATAATCCTGCGTGAGGCTCTAATTTCAGAGAATTGGACCGGGTCCTCAGCCTCATACTACACTACCCAGTTGAGCTTCTATTATAACTGGGTACTGGTCACTTTTAGCTCTAACCTGAACATCACACCTAACCCAGTAATCTAATTGGCCTATCCAGAAGGCAAAATCAATCACAGAGACACCTCATGGTGACACATAAGTAAATTCACCCTCTTTATCCCATTCCAATCTTCCATTTAAAGGATGCATATTTTTCTCTTTTAGTATTTCTAAAACATATTTTCCATTTTTATTTATCATTTTGTCTTTAGACTGCCTGGGCAATAATTTATCTATCTGATTACAAGTAAAAAAAGAGTGGTCCAAAAGACCATTGATGGATCCAATTTGTGCGTTCATGTCACCCATTAGGAGAACATCAGCTTCTGGAAATAACTGCTGAACCTCTTTAAAGCTATCAGACAGTTCCAGTCATATACCCTCTGAGAAGTAACAAGAATTCACAGGAGGTACATAGCAATGCACTACTATTATTTCCAATCTTTCACGTCTAAGAAAAACAATTACATAGTTCTTTACACATTTTCAGACCAGTGTTGTGCAAAAAACACGATTTTTTATCAGGGTGATAATCCTCCCCAGAAAATCTATCCATCCCAGTACATTTACAACCTGGAGCCTGAAAGGCTCACAATTTAGATGACTATTTCTTGGGTGAAAACCAATCTCTGGCTGCATCCTTTATCTAACGTCTTCCGGCCCATTAGAGGCTCACAGTTGGCCAGCAAGGAGCTTGCTGGTTAGGAGAAGGCCACACCTTTCCATTGATGCAATGTTAAGAGTTTATTTTTATAGTAATAATAATTTTATTATTTTTCATAATTTATGTCATAATAATATGCACAATATACTACTATCACAAAAGAAATCAAATAGATGGATACACAGTGCATACTCTTAAACATAAGACTAGATCTAGACCAATTCTAAAGGAGAGGAGAGGCAAAGATAATAAAAAATAACTATTAAATGAATAACCTAATAACCAGGCGGTATAGCAATTACATGTTAAGAGTTTAGCAAGCTCAACCCATGCTAATACTCAGAGAGCTTATCTAGCTTCTCATACATTTGTGTTACTACTGGTGTGTGGCCAATGTCAGAATGGAACAGATATATGGTATTACCAGTGCCCCTCCACCCCTTCTCCACTCCCAAAAAATGAAAGCTAAACCTTTGAACAGCCTAAACATGGGTACAAGCATGACCCTACTGAAAATGAGATATTTTGTTTCAGAGGAGGAGTTGTATCTAGCTTGTAATCAGACTACACAGTGAGCCTCAATCTGAGCCAGAAGCTTCAAGGGGCACAACCGCCGCTTTGCACCTGGTGCTTAAAACACAAAAAATGGACTGCACAAAGACTGCTGTATAAATGTTTAATGTGCATTCACATAAACACAATGTGCATTAGTGCATTCTTGCCCATGGTGCCCCATTAACATCTCTACCTTCTTTATCGTATTATGTTGGTATCCTAGTGCTGTATACTTGGTGCTACAAGGCTCTAAATTTATATGCTCACCAACACATTACTTACTCTGACATTTTCTGCCTAAACAAGGCAGGGATTTCTTTACTTTCACAAAAAAATGCAGTGAAATAGCACATTAGGATGGTGTAGGGACAACAAAACATATTTCTGTTTTATTATTTCTTAGAAGCTATGGTTTATTTCCTCCATTTTCCTCTTTTTTCTGTTGGACAATAGGGTAGAATTAATTTCACATCAGAGGTGACCTGAGAGTCCCTTCCTGTGAGAGCCCAAGACATTGTCAAGTGCCTGCAAAAGTCCACATAGTGAGAAAGAAATCATTCAGTCCTGACAACATGCTCAATGTGATCTCTGAATCATAGCCACAGTTTAAATAGATAGAAGTGAGAAAGCAATTTATACATTTTTGGGTGATTTAGATTTTTTTATGGCTTTGTTGTAGCAGTGTCCTGTATGTTTTTGTTTCCTGCAAAATAAAAGTTTAAAAACCCTTAGAAGACTGTGGACGTATATATACGTCCAGAATCTATATACGTTCACACATATTCAGTTCTCAAATTAACAGACACTACACAGGCAATAGTTTTTTGGCCCTCATTTATTCACGCTTTCAAATATCCTGCTTTTTACTCTTTTGTGATATATCTTTCAGACAGAAATTTTATGTAAATGCTTTCCTATCCTACACTTTGTCTGTACCTTGCCTCAGGTCTTGCTTGTCTCTGTGAATAAGGGGTGCCTTTTCACATTAACTTTTTTTCAGAGTTGCCTGTAGACAACCCTTCAACACTGAGTCATTCTTTTGACCCCTGTTCACTACTGCTTTCCTTTCTCCCTAAAAAAGCCTTACAGGGACTGAAAAGGTAGAGCCAAACTAGCATAAACTGTTGTTAAGCTCTGTCTATTCTTCAGACTCTAGAGTGCTGTTTGTAAAAACTAGCCAGCATAATGCTTGTAGCAGACAGTCCCCATCTCTATGTTCCAAAGAAAAAACATTGATCTTCACATGGAAACTTATTAAGCTCTAAGCTCTGATTCTGATCTTAAAGAGCTGTTAGTGCCCCTGAGAAAGCTTTCAAAATCATAATAGTTAGAAACAGTTAAGCATGTATGTCATTTACATTCTAAATATTTCTCCTCCCTCATATTTATTACTGAGGAAGTACCCACAAAAGCATGATCTTTATCCCTTAGAGTTCATCTGCCCCTTCAGCATACTCCGCACCTGAAATCATAATGCTTTGTTGTGACATCACAGTTAATCGCCATGGGAATAACTGTGAAGTCACAAGTAGAGTTGTATGACATTAGATTGGGAATAAGCAATAGGAGTTGATGAACCCTCAAGGAACAAAGATCCTGTTTTTATTCACAAACCCTCAGTAATAAATAATGGCAAGAAGAAATGCAGAGCTCATGAGAAATAAAAGTTGCTTTGTGATAAAATATTTTGTTATTCTAAGTTCTCCTGGATGCATCTGTGGCTCTTTAATAAAAGTCTCCCTGTGAACATCACTGTTGTTCCTATGGAGAGTTGGGGTGGGGCCAGCTGCTAAAAACCTTATGCTGTCTGATTTTTATAATTTATTTAACTCCTTGCAAACAGCATCGCATGTCTGGAGAATAGACACACCAGCTAAAATATTGATTTGACATTTAAAATTTCACTCAGTTGGCTCCACAAAAATAAAGGAAAACACATATTTGCTGGAGTTAAGGGTGACCCTCATAAAATAATTAACTTCAACAAAGTAACACTCTAAGGAACAAAAATGAATATACATTGAAAAAGTACAATTTATTATGATGTGGAGGTCAATAGGGTAAGAACAAACTTAGGTTATGGAGAAACAGACAAAACAGGGCGGGAACAGTCCCTTTTCCCCTACTGGTCCCTGACTCACCTCGATCTCAATGTCCTCCTACTGGAAGGTGGTCCTGAAGAAGAAACAGAAGTGTGCAATGACAGGGACCTGCCACAAGTAGATTTCTGCCATGGACACACCACACAAGAAATGTTTCTTTGCCTCACTCACTGTACACCGTGTAATCAACTTTTCACCAGGACAGCCTCCTGGCAAGTCGGTGCTCCAGGGCCCACTGCTTCTCACAGCTAAAGGACATGCTGCTGGGAACCATGTGTCACTGAACCCACTTCCATCTCTGATATAACATGCACCATTTGAATTCTGAATTTTATGAGTTTGATTATTTATGATTTGCTCTATTCTCCACCTATATATTTTCTTCTGGACCCATGTGAAAAACAGCAGCTTCACAGTTCATCATGCATTTTTTGGTCAAAGCTAGTTTAAAATATAGTAATGTGGTAAAGACTCAATAGGCACTTCTATGTCAAACTCCTTTTTACGTTCGCTTGCGTGCATGCGCAAGGAACGTCTTGGGAGAATAGCACACTTTGGATGTGTGACTCTCCTATGCAATCCACTGCTCCGTTGAGCAGGCGAGGCGGTCCTGCACCAATAGATGTGGGTGCTGTGTATGACAGCAGTGGTGTTCAGTTCAAAGAAAACCACCACTGTTGCTGTGCTGGCTGTTCTGCACGATTCAACCCCCTCCCCCAAGCTTTGGTGCCATGCTGGGAGCCCACCCAAGCGTGGCAAATCTTGTTTTGGCTGACGGGGGTGCCCAATCCCCCGTCGGCTCCATGTTCCCCCAAACAGCTTTCCCTGCTGCCACGCTGGGAGCCCACCAGTGTGGCAATGTCCCAAGGCTGCCTGAAGTAAAAAAACAACCTGTAAATAAGAAAACGTTCCATCGCTGTCTCTCCACCCCTCCCACAACCCGCACCCACCCACTGCGCACCCTACCTCCCCACACCACCCCCACTCTATACTTACTCCGAGGTCGCGCGATGATCATCAGGTGGACTCGAACACGCCTGCACTCTTCAAAGCCGATCATAACTGAGGAAATGCCAGTAGCTGTATAATGGGATAGATAGGGTTTTTCAACTTTATTGCATATCTCAGGCATTTTTGGGAATTTTTGCACCAAATTTTCAACATGGGGTTTTTGGGACCCCTTCTCAAGAATGCTCTCACTGTCATGGCGTTATTCGGGCCCGAAGGGTGATTTCGCAGTAACTGTGCAAAATCACATTTATGGAATGATTAATGAAACGACACTGCCAGTGTTCATAAGGTGGGCTCTCAAAAAGCCTATTTTAAAAATTTGGTGGAAAAATTCCTAAAAATGACCGTTTTCCGAGCGTGTGTTGCGCAGTTCCTACGCACGCTTGTAAGTTCACAAATTTTCAATATTTTTACTCCAGATTTTCAACATTGCCATTTCACCATACCTCCTTATGAGCAGTATAGCTGCCATTTTTCACGTCCTGCCCAAAATGTGCTTCCACCCATGTAGCGCACAATGGCGCAGTCGGTGTGCGAAATCAATGTATGGGACACATTAAGAAAATCACAGTGACACTGTTCATTAGCAGAGGTCTTAAAATGGCTATGTTGAAAATTTGGTGATAAAAGTCTAAAATGACTGTTTTATGAGTGTGCGTAGGCAGTTCCTACGCACGCTGTAGGTTTGCGAATTTTCAATATTTCCACTCTAGATTTTCAATACTGCTATTTTACCACACCTCCTTATGAGCAGTACAGCTGTCATTTTTCACATCCGGGCTCAAAATGTGCTTTCAGCTCATGTATTAATACAATGGCGCAGTTTGTGCGCGAACTCAATGTATGGGACACATTAAGAAAATCACAGTGACACTGTTCATGAGCAGAGGTCTTAAAATGGCTATGTTGAAAATTTGGTGAAAAATTCTCAAAAATGACTGATTTTATTAGCAAGGCTGTAATAGTTCCTACGCACGCTGTAAGTTCATGAATTTTCAATATTTCCACTCCAATGACTTCCAGATACCTAAACAGCACAAAGAAGCAAGCAACATTCAGCATTGACAAATGCTTGTACTTCTTTGTCACTGATTTTTTTAAGCCATGTCCAAGTGCCAAATACCACTGCAAATACCTGCAAGCGAACGTTCGGCATTGACAAATGCTTGTTCCATTTACTTATAGGGGATGCACAACCCTTAGTGCAGGATCTAAAAACCCTGTAATTTGGGTGAGATTTTAAATGCTAGTGCTTGTGTCTCAGGGTATCAGAATTACAGAAACGTATTCAAAATAAGGCTTTTTTTCTAACGAACAATTAAACAATGGCTTGTATTTCAAACCTGATAGGATGAGGATGGTTAGATACAGTCACAAAAGTGTTTTTTTGGTATTTAGAAAAATATTTTAAATAAACATAAATTAAATGAAATAGAGTGGTAACACATGCACAGAAAAAGCATAGCCAGATCTGGAGAAGGCTAATTCACACACCACAGCTGAAGCCACTTTTCCACCTGTAAAACTCCCTCTTACAAAAACGGTGCAAGCTGCATATAATGGATTAGTCTGTACTGAGCACGTTTTCCATTATAAGATGCTGTCTGATATATCCAGAGAGGCTTTTCTATAATTGCAGTAAATGCAGTCACTAATAGAAAATTACATCTTGTCATAGGCTTTAACCACCATTCCACATCCACCAGGGTCTGCACCATATTCCCAGGCCCCTATCCCCCCCGATATTACCTCAGGCTAGCATCCTCCATCCAGAACAGTTCAGTATACTCAGTACAAATTATATTAAAGCAAAGTGTTATGCCATTGCATCCTCAGTCTTTAAAAAGGAGCACTCCAACACTGGACTAAAGTGTATGACAGTGCCATCTCAGCTGACTCTTCTACTGTTGCATGGTCAGTGCTGCAGGCCTTTTCATCCCCTGCCTCTCCTTTGCAGTCCACATGTTCCTTCTGCTACCCACCCACTTGCCATATACCTACTTGAGGTAATTTGGGTGGTAGTAGGGAGGGTCAGAGGGCTGGTTGGCATCGTGCCCTCAGTCCCTCCACAGGGGAATGGTGCATACTGTTAACAACTGTTCTCCATCCACCAGTTGTACACACTATGTCCCCCCAGTCCTCTGCCCCCAGACAGGGGACTGGTAGGGACATAGTGCAAACCTCTGGTTCACATCCACCAGCAGTATGCACCATGTGCTCCCAGTCCCCCGCTCCCCCAACAGGGGACTGGTGAAGGCATAATGCAAACCACTGGTCCCTATCTAACAATGATATGCACCCTGTTCCCCAGGCCCCTGCCTCTCAGAAATACCTTAGGGCTGCTGTTCTCCATCCCCTACAGTTCAGTTTAGTCTGTTCAGAATGGAGTGGCTTTCAAAGGTGGTGGCTAATCCATATGGACCTCTACCAGGTCCTCCCATCACAGCTGCAGATCTTTTTACCAGAACCCACAGACGTCCATCCACTGGCATGAAGTAATGTATCACCCATCACCTGAACCCACAGACATCCATCCACTGGCATGAGCTAATATATCATCCATCCACTGGCATGAGGTAATGTATCACCCATCACCTGAACCCACAGACACCCATCCACTGGCATGAGGTCATTTATCACCCATCATTTGAACCCACAGACACCCATCCACTGGCATGAGGTAATGTATCTCCCATCTTTTATTTGACTGAATGCTTATGTCAGGACCACCCACTTGCATGAAGTGATGCTGGGGGTGGGAGGCAGAGCTGTGGGGGGGCATGGTGTGCCCTCCTGCCCTGGCCCCACTAAGGCAGGGGACAGTTGGGGGCATAGTGCAAACTACTGATCTCCATTCACCAGTGGTTTGCTCCATGTCCCTACAGTCCTCCGCACACCCAGACAGGGGACTGGTTGTGGCATATTGTAAACCACCAATCCCCATCCACCAGTGGTGGGCACCGTGCCTCCCCAGTCCTCTGCCCCTCCAAGGCAGGAGATTGGTGGGGCAAATGATAACCATTGGTCCCCTTCTACCAGTAGTATGTACCATGACCCACAGTTCTCTGACCCCCCAGCATTACCTTAGGCTATTGTATTCCCCACCCCTTCCCAAACAGCACAGTTCAATACAAATTATTTACTTGTCTATGAAGTATGGGGAGTCACATTGCTCTCAATGTTCACAGTCCCATAAATGTCCACCAAAGTGGCTCTTGCCTGTGCTTGGCTACCAGCTTGAGTTCCACTGGAAAACCCCTGTTACATGAGATAGTACCTGGGGTATGGGGCAGGGGCCTGGGTTGCATGGTGCCCCCAAGCCCCCTGCCCAATTCTGGGAAGAGGACTGGGATATGGCGCACACCACCCATCCCCTTCTACCACTGCTATGCATCATGACTCCCAGTTCTATTCTTTCCAGAATTACCTCAGCCTACTGGATCTCCCACCCCTAGTCCATGCAGAACAAGTATTTGCATCAAAATGAGGGTGGGGTTACATAATGCACACCCCTTGCATGACATAAAGCCAAGGCTGTGGGTGAGGGATATGCTGTCCACCACTAGTCCCCATCCACCAGTGGTATGCACCCTATCCCCCAGTTTCTTGCCTCCCCCAGTATTACCTCACATTAGCCTTCCACCATCTGCAGAACAGTTCAGTATGTTCTGTACAAATTACAGTAAAACAGTGACATGCCATATGTTCAATATATTTACCCCAAATTTTCAGCATCATCAATTCTTTACAGCGCCTTGTGAATATAACAGCTGTAATTTTTTGTGTTCAGATGCATCCCCTTGTGGCTTCTGCCAGAGGTATTTTTGCTGCTTTTGCTCCAACCTGCAGGTAACAAATTAGGGCTGAAGGCACCTGGAGCAACCTAGAGTGAATGCCTAGGAGGCCCATCCCTGTTCGAGTGGCAGCCAGGATATGCTGTAAAGCTGAAGAATAGTGAGGCCCATCCAAGATGGCCGCTGAGCTCTCACGCAAAGCCCAGAAGAGTAGGAGGCCTCCATAGAAGACCAGGGGTGGCCTATGCACAGGCAAGATATCCACCCCCAGTCTCATGATATGAAGCTGGGAGAGAAAACTCCCTATCTCTGTACCGCACTTGGCTGTTGCTACTGTCATGAGATCCACCATCCCTTTCATGGAGACAGACTAAATGGGTCTGGATGAGAATGAACGTCCAACCATGTGTGGTGCCGTGGGACATTTAAAAACCTTGGCTTCCCTCGCAATCACAAGATATGCCCACAGCCAACCCGGGGGACATCATCACAGCTGCCGAGGGGATAGGCCGATATCACGGCTGCATTGGGCAAAGAGGCAGTGGGTTTCATGTGCAGCAGGCATGGACAAGCCCCTTGGTCACTGGAGAACTTCTCTGGAAGGACCCGTGATTGAAATAGTTCCATGAACCCAGTGGCAATAGCGATGGTAAGGAACTGGGGAACAGAGGTTGCGGAGAGGGTGGGTTACGGGAGATCTGATCCCCACAAGGAAAATACTGCAGGAGTCAAGGGAGTCCCAGGAGACATCAGCCATCTCCCTGTGGCAAAACTCCAACCCCAAACGTTTGTTACCTGCTTATTTTTGGGGGGAGGGAGTGACAGAGGAAGATCGGGCCCCCAATCCAGGGGAAGAGGAATTGCCTTACCGACTGCAGAAAAATGCACCAACCCCACCAAAAAGGATGACAGAGCCTCCCCAAAGAGTGGGAACCCACCAGGAGGTTGCCCCTAGGACCTGCCTTACATCACTGCAAACAGGATTGGCAGGCTTAGGAGTGGGCCGAAACCAGACCGGGGAGGATGTAATGCATTTATTTATTTTTTGACACCTGGCATAACTGACTTTCTTGCGTACCCCTATACAATGAAAAACCTTCATGCACTCCTTTCCTCTTCTGTTCCAGGATTTTATATCATTATTTATTTATTTATTTATTTTTTCATAATAAAGCACTGGCCCCTCCTTGCCCAGATTGTTCCTTTCTCCTCCTCCCCCCCCACCCCTGCCGAGGCCTGATAGGCCTGCCAGCCCTAACTCCATGGCCTACCTGAAGGAATGGGACTTGTTTCATCTCCAAAGGTCTGGTCAGAAAGAGGAAGCTCTTCAACTGACCAGCTCCTAAGATCCTGGCCTTAGCCGCTCCCCGCATCAGGCTACTCCAAGCCTCCAGCTGCTCAGGGCAAAGGCCAGTTGGTCACTACCTTCCTGGACAATTGGCTCCTGAAGGTAGTGCCCCGGAATTTGTCCCCTCACTGGGCAAGTGTCCTCCCAGAAATTCTGGAAGGGACCATTACTGTGATGTGTCATCAGTAATCTAATGCTCATAAACTTAATGTGCATTTGTTGCCTAGCTTTGCTTTCTTTTATTTTTCATTCTTATGTGAATTTCTTCAGTTTCAGTAATGCAAGTCACCATTTCTTGTAGCAAGACTGGCAGTGATGCTGTAGGAAGAATCCCTTTTATGTGTGCTCCAGATAAGCAGCAGATATTCATGGTCTGACAGGTTATTGTTTTGTCCTGTAACATTAGTGGGGGAAAATACCCTACTCTCTTGCTGTAGTGTTGACTGTGTTCAACAGGAACATGTTAAAATAGGGGTTTTATTCCTACCTTTTTTTTCTTTGCTTTTTATATATTTTACAACTGTGGCTTTCTTTTGATGTTGTTACCTACAAGTCATGGCTGTGCTTTCTGCTTGTTTTAGCACACAAACCATGCTGTCTTTGCTTAAGCTCTGCCATTCTCAAGTGTTAATACAGAGTCACCTTCCTTTGCTTACTGGTGCTTTGTTCAATAAAAAATAAATACAAAATATTTAGTTATGCTAAATTTATTAGCTTCATTATTTCTCATTGTTTTCTATCCTTTTTTTTCACTGCTAGGTGATGATGGCAGATGTCTTATGTGGTTTACATGAAAACAAATGAAAACTTGCCTAATTGGAACACTGCTATAAAACTGACAAAGAATGTTGCCTTTAATATTTTTGTGAACTACACTGGCTCATATAATTAACAAGCAATGGATACTGAAACAAACACTTGTCCTTGAAGGGGAGGAATATGAACCTTGTCACAGTTGAAGTTTCTTGGTCTTGATAACTGTTCATAACTATCAAAATGCTGATACAGTTTTTGGTTCATATGTAATGTACAGCAAAACGTGAGTAGGGTTGAGCAACTGAAAAAGATAACAGGGTAATTTTTTCTTTATGCACATGCCTACAAGAAGTATGAATTATTACACCACATATTCTATTGGCTTAAATCTAAATCAACTACTAATTTTATTCAAACTACCATTATCTTAAACTATTATAGTCTCAAAAAAAAAAACATCCAATGTGAAAGATAATGAATAGCACTAACCATATTGTTCTAAATTATGAAGATAACAAAACAGCTTTTAAGGCTGTGGGTGGAGCCTACATCCATATTGCTGTCTGTAGCTGGAAAAATGGGATGCCAAAGCATATTTTATTACTTTTCAGTGTATAATTCCACAAAAACTGCAAATCACTACCCAGTTGAATAAAATACTCCCTTCTCTCTGCTGGGTTTCTGGAACTCAAGACCTGTCAAGTGTTTTTAACATAAATAACAATATACTGTAGCATATAAGATAAGGATCCCAGCCCCCTTACATGTATCTAACAAGCCTGAGAAACATAAGCTCTGTCTAGCATGGCAAAGGTAATTAAGTTTTAATGCACACACAAGAGGTACTTTGCCATCTCAAGAAGTGTCAAATGCTTTTAACATAAATAATAGCTGATCATTAGCACACATATAGGCTAGTATTTACTACACACTGCATGAGTGGCATGACAGGACTGTTTTAAGGCATTCAAACTTAAAATAAAATGCAGATAGTAAGCATTAAAAACTATATGCTTTCTTCTGAGCTACTGCTTTGGTGACATCATGGAATAGGAGTGGTCATATTACAAGTAGTGTTGTGTGAAACTGAAAAATTTTGCCCAGCTAAATATTTTGTGGAATTCACGCATTTCACAAAATATTTCACTGGGCGAAATATCAAATTTTGCCCATGGAGTGAGCAAAACTTCACCTGGGAACCAACGAAATTCACTGGTCGCAGGTGACATTTCACCAAATGCTGGTGAAATTCTGTAATTTTGCCACTACATCAGCGTTATTCCCTGGTGTCTAGTGGTCCACCTATCTGATAATGGACAAAATTGAATAAAGCCCCCCAGCTACTCATCCCTGAATCATGTCCCTCCCAACTGAGTATGAATCTGACCTTGTGTTAAAAAAATATAATAATTAAATCCCCAGCTCCCTGGTTTCTAGTGAACCCCCACCCTGGCATCAGATAGCACCCACCCCACTCCCTCTATATACCCCAATCAGGCCACCAGCACAGCCCTCCATTCACCTCCATGGCTGGCAGCCCATCTGAGCACATCTATGAATGAGTTGCACAGTGCTCTCACTAAACTTCAGTAGTAGTGAGAGTGCAGTCTATCTGAATCCAGTGAATGAGTGTGTGCTTGCACAAGCACAAGCTCATTCAATGAAGTGAATTGGGCTGCTGGCCATGGAGGTGAGTGGAGGGCTGTGCCTGTGCCCCGATCGGGGTACGGGGAGTGGGGTGGGTGCTATCTGATGCCAGGGTGGGGGATCCACTAGACACCAGGGAGTTGGGGATTTAATTAATTATTATTATTTTACACAAGGTCGGATTTAGAAGCAGTCAAGATTCGTAAGTCGGGACATGACACAGAGTAACTGGGGAGGGGTTATTCAATTTTGGCTGTGATTGGGCTGGTGGGACAACTAGACAGCAGAGATAATTTGTTTTTTTAATTTGGCTGGTGTGCGGCTGGGGGGGGCGGAATATTACATGAGAGACCACTGGGAGATGCTCATTTGTGGTGGGAGTAATTGCAGTGAAATTTCGCCATTTCACATCAATGTCAATGACGAACTTTTATTTTGCAACATCCTTAATTACAAGTGCCTCATTTGCATATATATGGGGTCTGGCTTCAGACTTTACAAGATTGTGTCAGAGCCTTAGAATCAAGAAAAGTGTTACAGCAGAAAACAAGCATTTGTCAATGCTGAATGTTTCCTTGCATGTTCATTTGATTGCTGTTGTAAGTGTCAATAAGCAGTATCACACTTACTTGCAAAAAGAAGTCCCCGATGGCTGTATCTTTCCAGAAAAGTTACATTTTACAGGTGCTGCTGAAACTTAGGCTCGTTGTTGTTCAGGTCCTGTATGTGGATGATAAGGGTTGCGGTGGAGGACAAGGCAACAGGGGTCCCCAGATTGCTTGTGACCAACAACCAGGAATGTCAGGGTGGCTACAGTGTCCTAATCTAAATGGTCACCAGCTCAGAGGTGGGATCGATTTGGATGAAAGGGCTGTCTGCCTGGTGATAGGTGATCGGCCAGGTGAAGGATCATCCTTTTCAACCTTTGTGGGTCAGCAGTGTTGAGGACCCATTTGCTGTGGTGTGCGACTTTGTGGTGGCGCATGTAGGGGTACCAATTTACATACCAGTATAAAGAAAAATAACATAAATAAACACCACACCACTATAAACCAATATAAAACATTCTTTTTATTGTAAGTTTAATATGACACTATTTAAAATAAATTTAAAATATATAAAAACAATGCATGAAGGACATTACAAACAGTTGGGGGTGGTGGGGGAAGAGCTGATCAGCCAGTAATTTACCTCCAAGCCATGAGGGGGGGCACTGACCAGCCAGTAATTTAAAATGGCTACTGCAGTCATCAGTTTGAGGGGGATGCAGCTGACATAAAGAGGGACAGGCATAACTCCAGCAGTGGCAATATACCTTGGCTATCACAATTCAAAGTTGTTTAAGCTCTCGCAATACAATTGTCAGATTGCTTCCATTGACACAAATTATTACAGCAGTTGCACTCACTGATATTCCTTGTGAATACGATTCAGCTGAGGTTCCTTGCAAGTAAAATAGCCCTCTTAGTCAAACAGCTGGGTAGGATTATCATAAATGTGAAATCTGCAAATGAAACTTGGAGCAGCAGACTGGAATACAGAATAACATCCAAGGCAATGTTTTTTGATATTCACTGAAGGTACTTATTCAAGGGTACATACTTATTAGTTGTTGGGTATAAGGGGCACAGCTGATTGCAATATGCTTGATTAGGGTGATTAGGGTGGAGATCAACAGCATTAGTGAAATGCATACACAATCATCTACTCTGGCAGCCATGATTAATGATAAAGGGAGTGGAGCTTTGTGTCAACTTGCTGTTTAGCAGTTCATTCTCACTACAGGGAGCTAGACCCAATTACTGAAAAAAAGAAACATGACCCCTGTATTTCAGTCATCATTTAAATATAAAATTACATGTCAACCTTTTTTTCACCCTAGTTGAAGTTTTTGATCTTCATTCTGCGGACCCCCCAAAAGTTGCCCTTGGACCCCCAGTTGAAAACCCCAGTGTAGCAGATGGTAGAGTTGAGCCCTTCATTGCAGTCCTGAACTCAAATCTACAGCACACCCATTGGGAGGAGGCAGCCTCTGACACCTGCACTTTGCACCTGTTTGCTGGCACCTCAAACTCAGGTGCATTGTCATTCTCATCCAGCAGCCACAGCATGATCGCCAAATCCAACAATGGCCTGGACAACCTCTCTAACCCTCCTCTCTGACAACTTGAAAAAGTGCCTTCTGGCCCTGTAAATTCCCAGCCTGTATGGAGCTTGGGCTGCAGCTGACTCTGCATGGGTGGGAGAAGAGGAAGCCAAATGGAGTCAGCAGGAGGTGAAGGAGGCATGGGAGGAAGTGCCTCCTCCCAAGTTCCCAAATCGCTGCTCTGGACCTGCAGATTACTTTATGTCCTGTGGGACTCATGAGGCATCTTGGGGGAGAACAGTGTCTATAAATGCAGCAAAGAGCTGTGAAGCCACTCCCACAGCATTAGTCAAGTGAGGGGAGTGTGTGCACAGGGCGGCAGGAGCCAGTAAGTAAACCTGCATCGTACATCTACTGTACAAGCGGGAGGAGGGGGTGATTTTGGCTTGGAGAAGACATTGCAGAGAAGATGGGGAATAGAGTAAGATGCAGTGGGGGTGGAAATAAAAACACTGGGACAGGATGGGAGAAGGAAGGAAGGAAGAAAGTGCAGAGAAACCAAGAGGGCTTAGCTCACCAGCTGCACCCCCTAGCTATGTGCCAGCCCAGCATTATGCAAATGAAAGGAATGAAGCGCTCTCACTGGTGCACTTCATTTCTTTCAACTAGAGAATGGCTTCCAGCTGTTAAACTGTGACTATTGTCATAGTCTGGTTGCCTCCTCCTTGGTCTGTGAGGGATGAGCCCACTGCACAGTGCTCTGCACTGGACTCATCCCTGGCACAAAGTCATTCTACCACAAGATGTTTCTTGTGCATACACAAGGAAACATAAAAATGACTAATCTCACATTGACATACTTGTAGCAACTGATGTACAAAAAATATGTCAGATTGAACAAAGCATGTCCCTGTAGGGCACTCTTCTTTTCCCTGTATCTTCCATGTAAAACAGGGACAAAACTCCTGAACATTTTCCTGTATGTTCAAATCAATACATGTACACAACTGACTCATTATGCCTGTCAGTAAATTACTGTAACAAATGTTAAGGCTGTTTTATGTGTTCTCATTTATTTTAAATGGTAAAACTAGCCTGCAACATATCAGAGGCTCTGGAAAAATGTTGGAATCTCTAAAGCTTTTCTCTCAAGGTTCACATGTTCCCAGATGCTGATGGTATTACAGCCCAGTTACAATGTACTGACATAGGATAGAATGGCTGAGATGCAGTATGTCATATTCAGTGGGCTCATACTTTTATCCATTTTGGCAATGTACTGACACAGGATAGCTTTGCTGAGATGCAGTATCTCATTTTCAGGGGGGTCCCAAGTTTACTTATTTTTACAATACACTCATACAGGTTAGCCTAGCTGAGATGCAGTATCTCATTTTCTGTGGGGTCTTACTTTTACCCATGTTTATGTTTGCATGCAATGTACTGGACACAGGATAGCTTTGCTGAGATACTGATGGCCGCTATGTACAACATGGCAGCACTGACTTAAACTGCGCATATGTGAATATTGCATGGGACAGACATAAGGCAGTCCTTGTGGGGGGGGGTAGGAGGAATTAAGCAGTTGGTTAACTAGGATCTGCAGCTTATCTGTTAGGTAGGAAAATGGGCAGACTGGGTGGGTCAAGCAGTCCTTATCTGCCGTCAAATTCTATGTTTCTATGTTTCTACGTAGTCATGGCAGTACTGCCATGTTATGCACGGCTAACTTCGGGGCAACTGCGCATGCATGAGTATCACACGTCCAAAGTTCTGTAATTGCTGCAGTATCAGTTTCGTCTGACTCCATTCTGGCGAGAGCACCACATATTCTTTTCAATGCTTTTACCACTTCTAAAAGGTCTGCACAGCCGTATTGACTCTGACCAGAGTTTGTTCCATAAAATCTTACCTCGAAGCCTAGGTAAGAGCTTCTCACACCTCACCTTAACCTGCTGTAGAGATATAATGGCACTATTTAATATTTCCATACAAGTTATCAATTTTGGCTGTAGGACCCAGGCACTATGAGCTTGCCATATTTAGTATTTCAATAAGGCAAATATAACCAGTAAAGTTCCAGGATGACACTTTTTCCAATAATCAGAAAGAAAGCCTATTATTAAATCCTGGTATGTCAAGATAGTAAATCATTATTCCCTTCAGGCTTGTGCTACATACCTCCAAACTTAGAAACATAGTTACAGTCAAAAAAAGATGTTATTGCATTTCTGGGCAATATCTGTCAGCTAACTGCTTATGCTTGTGATTGTTCTTTACAACCTAGCTCTACATGGCTGCTAAGCCACAGGATGACACATGTAAATGTAGGTATTCTGTCATCAATTTGCTGTACCAATGCAGTCTTGATTTTTTGTTGTGGGCAATTTGGAAAACTACGTGTCCCTAAAAAAGCAGTTTCCAGAATTAGTTTATAAAATCCTTTCCCAGTGACTGTAGGAAAATTTATATGGAACCCTCCATCTTATAGGTTTTTGCATAAGAACTTTAACATATTGCGACATCTCCTTCGATATAGGCAACAGCCTGTAATTATTCTTTCCCCATGCATCCAGACGTGTAGATACGAAGTCTGTCAAGACTATTTTCCAGTCCTGTCCAACTGGTCTTAATGTCAGGCAAATATTGATGTACATAAATAAGCTATAACACCAAAGAGCTTATCATATTCACCCCCTTCATTAAGATACTTGTAAATTACTTCTCTTTTAATGGGATTAGGCCTACTTTCCCAGAAAGTTTAGAAAATATGCTATAAAGCCAAGTTTCCATTCCTAAGAGTGGTGAAAAACATAACTTAGGTACAAACAGACTGGTAACAGTAATGTTTTAATAAAAACAAGCATTTGTCAATGCCGAATGTTCTCTTGCAGGTATTTGCAGAGGTGTTTGGCATTTATGCAGCCCACCCTTAGTTGTATACATGTCCCTTCAGCATCCATGTCCCAAAAAAGTACCTCTCTGCAACTCCTCTTGCATCTGATTTACATTTCAGCCTTATAATTCAGGCAGGATGTGAAAAATGACAGCTGTACTGTTCATAAGGAGGAGTGAAAAGATGTCAATGTTGAAAATCTGGAGTGAAAATATTACAAATTCACGAAATTGCGAGGGTGCAAGGAAACTGCACAATGTAGACTAATAACACAGTCATTTTGTGGACTTTTGTCCCCAAATTTTCAACATAGGCATTTTAGGACCTCTGCTCATGAACAGTGTTATTGTGATTTTCTTACTCTATACCAAACACTGATTTCCCACAGTGACTGTGCTATTCTGTGCTGGAAGTGTGAAAACATATTTCAGCCAGGATGTGAAAAATGACAGCTGTAGTGTTCATAAGGAGGTGTGCAAAAATGCTATAGTTGAAAATCTGAAGTGAAAATATTACAAATTCACAAACTTACGCACGTGAGTGTGGAAACTGCACAATGCACGCTGGTAAAAGTAAATTTTTGAACTTTTTTCACTGAATTTCACGCTCAAAAAACAGTCATTTTTTGGAATTTTGCAACATAGACTTTTTCAGGGCCCACCTCATGAACACTTACACTGTCATTTTGTTAATTGGTCCCGAAAGGTGATTCCACGCAGTGACCGTGAAATCACCTTTTGGGACTGAATAATTATGCAATGACAGCAATTGAAGTCAAGAGGAGGGGTCACAAGAACCCCATATTGAAAATTTTATGCCAAAGGTCAAAAAAATGACCAAGATAGCCACCTAAGTTGAAAAAAAACCTATTTATGCCATTATACAGCTTACCGGCATTTCTTTAGTTTGCGGTTGGTTTTGAAGAGTGCAGACGTGTTCCTGGTCCACCGAAGATCAGGCTCCAAAGGCAAGTATGGGGTGAGGAGGTGCGGTGAGGTGGGGTGTGCAGAGGGTGGCTGCAGATTGGGGAAGGGGGCATGAGAGACTCCGAGGCGCCGTTTTCTTCTTGCACAGGTTTAAAAAAAAAGACACTGCGGGACACTTTTGGTGCACTGGGGTGGGCTCCCAGCATGCCACTTAGGTATTTGGGGGTGAGGACTGGAGCCAACATGGATTGGGCACCCCTATCGGCCATACAGTGTGCATGAGGAGGAGTCAAGAGCATGGTGGGGTGGTCTCCCAGTGTGCCACCTGGTTGTTTGTTGCGGGGGCTGAAGCCGATGCAGATTGGGCACCTCTGTCGGCCACACAGTGTGCTGGGGGGACGCATGAGCCTAGGAGGAGTGGGCACCCCCCTTGGCACATAACATGGGGGCCAGAGAGGACAATAATGAGGGAGGGGAGGACATTAGGAAAGGGAGGAAGCAGGAGAGATTTCACACAGCTGAAGTGTGTATGACAGCAGTTTGACTGTGCTGAAAAGGGCGACGTCAATATGCTAATTCCACACACGCTACCACCGCTGATTGCAGTGGACCTTTTCTTTGACGTGAAGACCAACACAGCTGAACTGCTGTTATACACAGCTCGGCATGTATTGGTGTGGTAAGGTCGGGCCTGCTACACTGAGCACTGCATTCACTAGGAGGGTCACACACTTCCAAAAAGTCATAGAGTTTCAAGACCTTTCTTGCTTATGCGTTCAAGCATATGAACATACGAAATTTACCAGCAGATAAAAGCCTAGAGGTCTATCAAGTCTGCTCGAATGTGCAGCTAGCACCCCTTATTCTGCAGCTGCCCCTCCCTTCAACCCTTCCCCTTCATTAACCCTCCCCCTTGTTCTGTCCTATCCTCGTTTGAAGCAGTCCACTGTTCTACTGCATACCACTTTAGCAGGTAACGCATTCCACCCAGCCACCACCCTCTCTGTAAAAAAGTGTCTCCTCATCTCCTCCTGAACCTTCCTTGCTCCAGTCTCATATCATCGGCCCTGGTGGCCCTCCCCTCCCTTACTTTGAATAGCCCCTCTGTACCCATCTTGTTTATTCCTTTCATGTATTTAAAGGTTTCAATCATGTCACCCCCGTCTCTCCTCTCCTCCAGTGAGTACATGTTCAACTCCTTCAACCTCCTCTCGCATGATAAGTCCCCAGCCCCTTGATCATCTTTTGTCGCTTCCGCGTGCACCCCTCCAGTAACTTAATGTCCCTCTTCACATACGGACGCCAGTACTGTCACGCAGTACTCAGGTGTGGTCTAACTAATGACCTATACAGTGGCAGAATCACCTCCTCCCTCGAGGATATACCCCTTGCAATACAACCCAGCATTTTGTTGGCCTTTGCAGCTGCCTTCCTACATTGTGCCGAGTTGTTCATTGACCCTGTAATGAGCACACCCAGATCCTTCTCCTCCTCTGTCTGGGCTATCTGCACTCCCCCTAGCTGGTAACTCCTTCTTGGGTTCTTCATCCCAAAATGCAGCACCTTGCACTTTTTGGCATTAAAGGCTTTTTAGTTTAGGAATGTGTAGTTCCTTCTATGTACTCACCACATTGTCAACATTCTGTAAAGATAAAATCACAGTTTCTTAGCACCACATCTTCTTTACCAAATTCTATCCTTAATATTTTAATATTTACTTCTGTTACTGTCACTTGTGCAAGCATCCCACTCACCAGAATAGGGACTTCCCCTACTGTTGTACCCTTACATTTACTGTATTCCCCTACTGTTGTACCCTTACATTTACTGTATTCCCTTACTGTCGTACCCTTACATTTACTGTAATTTACTTTAGAACCTGACACATTCACATATCTAGACAATTGTCCTAAAACTGCCAACACTGATGTTTTCCTGTCCAATATTAATACCACATCATCTGCGTATGCTGTTACATTAACAAATTAACCCAGGTGTAAGTCTTATCTCTTTAATTCTATTATGCACTATAATACAATGCAATAAAGGTTTGATGCTGAATACGTAAAACAAAGGACCTATAGTGCAGCCCTATTTCCCCCATGTACACAATAGAATTTTGTATCCCTTCTGACCATTTAAATTGAGCTGCACCATGACCTTTTCATAAGAATGATGTATCCATCCAATGAAGCAGGAATTAAATAAGTGCTTGTGAGATAAACAGTCAAACGCTTTTTCTTGATCTAAACTCATAACATATCCTTCAGCAGTACCTGCTTGTCCTCTCAAAAGAACTTCCCTTAATAAAATTAAATTGCCTTGTGTCCTGCGATTCAGAATAGAACATGCCTGCATCTTGCTAATCAAAGTGTCTCCTATTCTAGATAATCCCCTAACCAATATTTTCCCTAAGATCATAAAATCAGTGTTCAGTAGACTAAATGGTCTCCAGTTACCTAAGTTAGCCTTGTCTCCTTTTTATATTTGCAGTATGTACACATGCAGCAAACAATTTGCTTTGACAGTGGCTTTTGAGGAGTGTGACACTATCAGTCCAATGCAGTGTGGTCTGCAAGAGACTCATCGGTGTCACACCAATCTTCAGCCAGGCCAAGCATGACACTGTTCTGGCTTGCTGGGTGGAAACTTTGTGTCGTTCAAAGGAAAGTGCTTTTCCAATCTTAGGTCAGCTGTTTCCTCTGATCTACACCACCTAGCAAGCACAGCTGATCTGTCATGATCAGATTGCTGTGGCACCCCCACCCCAATGTCATAGCCACCTTCCTCCATTTGGGTATGTATTGCCCCCCTGTGTGAGTCTTTTTCTTTACTGCAGTAAATGTGCAATGCATGTGAAGAAATACTAGGCATTCCTGTTTCCTTTTTCTGTTTTTAAGTAACAGGGAATCTACAATCCCTTTTAAAGCTCTTGCACCACGAAACAGTGAAACACCCATAGTGATCTAGTTAGAAATTTAACTAAGCCCAGCCTAGAGGCACCATCGCCTCTGATGACAATGGACTAGCAAGCATTGTTACAGTACAGATCACAAATTGCACCATAGATTCTCCTCAATTGAGCAAGCAATGTGAATGACATTCCTTGAACACAAGGTGATCATAGCAGCTTAGCGAGCACAGCAGTAATTAAACTTTGAGATACTGAAAAGCGAGATAAACATTTATTTGCTCTATTATTGCTATTGTATAATCTAGCAAATAAACAGTGTAACTGTGTCATTCTAAATAAACCTTAGAGAAACACGTTTTATAAAATGCCTGTATTACCAATGCCCCCTTTTCAAATGGTAGAATTGTATTTTAGAAAGTTACTTACTGACATTCTGGAGCCCATGCAAACGGCCCAGAACAAATATCCAGGTAATCCGAATCATTGTTCCCTATATCCGTAGTAACATAGTAGCAGTAAAAAACAAGCATTTGTCAATGCCGAATGTTGTCTTGCTGGCATTGGCATTGGTAGTGCATGAGTTAGAGAGATGCATAATAGGAATGGCAGTAAAATATTAAACTGACACCAACCCCATACCCACCCTGCAGACAGTGACAGGCATTTTATTGAAATGTTTCATTAGGAAAGGCACGTATGGATGCATGTCATCTGTGCCAGTGCATGACAAGCTTGTCTCTGATTGCAGCGGCAAGTTTGTTTCAAGTTGGTGGCACTTTGCATAAACTTGTGTCAGTGCTAGCATGCTCGCTAATTGGGGAATGAGGGACACACCTTCTGAAGCGTGCCCTGCATTCAACAATGCTGACATACATCTGCATTTTTATGTTTGCTTGCACGCATGTGCAAGAAACATAGTGCCATCATCCGAGATTTCGGAGGTGTGTCACCCACTCTTCCAATTCAGTCAGTGTGTTGGCAGGCGCGGCCCCTGTAAGCCAATGCATGCTGGAGCTGTCTATGACAAGCTCCAAAATGCAGTGGCATACAGTTCAAAGGGGACTACGCTTCGAGTGAGCAGCGATGAATATTGCCTGCTCATGCGCAGCTCCCCACACGCTGCGCAGGTGTGCGCCGCCCCCACGCACGCACACACTGTATAGCCGAAGCCCCTGCCCCCAAAGTTTTTTCCAAATGCCACGCTGGGTGCCCACCCCAGCATGGCAACTCATGATATAGCTGACGGGGTGCCCAATCCTGTCGGCTCCACTGTCCTCACCCCCCTCCGAGTACTGGGTGCCACACAGGAGCCCACCCCAGCATGGCAATCGATGCTTTGGCGATGGAGCGCCCAATCCCTGTCGGCTGAACGCCCCAACCGCCCTTGTGCCATGCTGGGAGCCCACCCCAGTGTGGCAAACATCCCGCGTCATTGTAAAGCGAAAGAAGACCTATGAAAAAGCGGTCCCACGTAGTCTCCTGGCCCCCTCCCACAACCCACACCCACCCACTGTGCACCTGCCTCCCCACCCCCTCACCCCATACTTACCTCTCTGACCGCGCGATTTATCTTCGTGGACCGAACACGTCTGCATTCTTCAAAGCCGACCTCGAACTGAGGAAATGCCGGTAATCTGTATAATGGGCTAGATGGGGGTTTTCAACTTTGTTTCATATCTCAGGCATTTTTTGGAATTTTTGCACCAAATTTTCAACATGGGGTTTTTGGGACTCCTTATCATGAATGATGTTACTGTTGTGGCGTTATTCAGGCTCGAAGGGTGATTTCGCAGTCACTGCACAGTCACTGTGTGAAATCACCTTTTGGGACCGATTAATGAAATGACACTGCAGTGTTCATAAGGTGGGCTCTCAAGAAGCCTATTTTGAAAATTTGGTGGAAAAATTCCAAAAAACGACTGTTTTACGAGCGTGTGTTGCGCAGTTCCTACGCACGCTCGTAAGTTCGCAAATTTTCAATATTTTCACTCCAGATTTTCAACATTACCATTTTACCACACCTTCTTATGAGTAGTGTAGCTGTCATTTTTTACATCTCACCCAAAACATGTTTTCGCCCATGTAGCGCACAATGGCGCAGTCGGTGTGCGAAACCAATGTACGGGACAAATTAAGAAAACCACAGTGAAACTCTTCATGAGCAGATGTCTTAAAATGGCTATGTCGAAAATTTGGTGAAAAAATTCTTAACAATGACTGTTTTACAAGCGTACGTTGCGCAGTTCCTACGCTCACTCGTAAGTTCACGAATTTTCAATATTTTCACTCCAGATTTTCAAAATTGCCATTTTACCACACCTTCTTATTAATAGTACAGCTGTCATTTTTCTCATCTCACCCAAAATGTGTTTCCGCCCATGTAGTGCACAATGGCGCAGTCAGTGTGCTAAATCAATGTACGGGACAAATTAAGAAAATTACAGTGATGCTGTTCATGAGCAGAGGTCTTAAAATGGCTATGTTGAAAATTTGGTGAAAAAATTCCCAAAAATGACTGTTTTGCAGCGTGCGTTATTGCAGTTCCCATGCCTTTCGTAAGTTCGCGAATTTTCAATATTTACACTCCAGATTTTCAACATTGCCATTTACCACCTCCTTATGAGCAGTATAGCTGTCATTTTCACATCTTGCCCAAATGTGTTTCCGCCCATATGGCGCACAATGGCGCGGTCGATGTCTGAAATCAATGTATGGGACACATTAAGAAAATCACAGTGACACTGTTCAGGAGCAGAAGGTCTTAAAATGGCTATGTTGAAAATTTGTGGCTAAATTCCTAAAATGACTGTTTTACGAGAGTGCGTTGCGCAGTTCCTATGCATGCTCATAAGTTTGCAAATTTAATATTTTCACTCCAGATTTTCAACATTGCCATTTTATTACACTTCCTTATGAACAGTACAGCTGCCATTTTTCATATGCCGCCCAAAATGTGTTTTCGCACATGTAGCGCACAATGGTGCTGTTGGTGTCGCAAAGCAATGTTTGGGACAGATTAAGAAAATCACAGTTACACTGTTCATGAGCAGAGGTCTTAAAATGGCTATGTTGAAAATTTGGTGACAAAGTCCATAAAATGACTGTGTTACGAGTGAGCATTGCGTAGTTTCCACGCACCCTCGTAAGTTCATGACTTTGTAATATTTTAAGTCCAGGTTTTCACCAGTGGCATTTTCCACACTGCCTTATTTACAGTACAGCTGTCATTTTCACAACATGGCCGAAGTGTGTTTTCACACTTTCAGCACAGAGATGCGTGGTCGCTGTGGGAAATCATTGTTAGGGACAGATAAAGAAAATCACAGTGACACTGTTCATGATCGGAGGCACCAAAATTCCTGAGTTGACAATCTGCTGTAAAGAATCCCCAACCTAATTATATTACAGGTGTCGTTGCAGTTTCTATGTTGCTTCGTGACTTCACCATTTTTAAATATTTTTACTGCAGATTTGCAACATTGCCATTTTTTACACCTCCCCATGAACAGTACAGCTGTCATTTTTTACATCCTGTTCGGAATGTTTTTGCACCCGTGGTGCTAAATGCCGTAGTCGCTGTGCATAAGCAGCTTTTGGCTAAGAAACTGATATTCCCCCTGTTCATGAGGTGGGGTCACAAAACCCATGTTGAACATTTGGAGTGAAAATACCAATGAATGCCTGAGGTATTAGGGTTTCCAACCATAACGTCCAACCCTGTAGAGAATGACAGGCATCAGGGGTGTGACTTGGGATTCTTGCCTGTAATGCTCATACCATTCCACACCCTGCAGCCAGTGAGAAGCATCGAGGTATGCCTTGGACTCTTCGGCCCCAAAGTTCACCCCATTCTCCTATATCGCACCCATCTCACTGTGTTTCTTAATGGAATGGGGTGTGCATAAGGACCAAAGACCCCAAGGAAGACCGTGACACTTGCCAGTGTCTGCAGGGTGGGGTGTACTGAAATGGCGTGGCCGTATGCCTGCGACCAAAGGCACCCCAATGCCTGTCACTCTCTGCAGGGTGGTGGTGGGGTTGGCTTCAGTTCAATACTTCACTGCCATTACTATTACGCAGCTTTGTAACTTCTACACTACCACTGCCAATGCCAGCAAGCAAACATTCGGCATTGACAAATGCTTGTTCATACTACCCCAATATCTTGTTTGCATACGTGCAAGACAACATAAAAAAGGGTCCGAGCACTCCAGCACCATTTAACGTACTAACTACCCACATATACACCATACTGAAGCTCAAAAAACAAAAGAACGTGGAGCACTCAAGCATGCAAGGGACAAACCTGGATTTTAGACTATTGGTATTTTTGAATGTGGTTCTTGTGGTTCTGCCTTTGGTACTGAGGGAGCTCGTGGCCTCAGTGTTCAAGTAATCAAAATGGCCATGGCCTCATGGTCAACTTCCTGCCCTCCAAGGTAGTGAGTATGAAGAGAAGAACCACAAGAGACATCAGTGCACACACAACATGGAGCCATTCTGCAGTCCCCTAGAGGAAGACTGTAATTTCACTGGTTCAAGGTAAGCCACCTTTCCGAGCCTGTCAAAGCTTTTAAACACTGCAGACTTTCAAAAATGTAGTTTTTCTGAGGTTAGTTGGATAATATGTTAGATGTCTAACTGATATCTGAACTTAGTGTAGGTGTGGAAGCAGTGTTCCAGATATTAGAGCAGCTTATATCTCCAAGATTTCTACACCTGGACCTCATGGCTTTCTACTAAGTAGCCATTATTAAAGAGGACTTTAACTTTCTGAAGTCATCACATAAGATTGGGCCAGTGTCATGCTTTACTGGTTCATCTGTTGGACTTGCTATGGATAATATTGATGGGACAAGAGAACAGGAGGAATCCCCCCATCATGATGTGTCAAACTGCTGCATAAAATGATCTGTAATGTACTAATGTGAATCAGTTTGATCTGCTGATATGTATTGCAACTATGTACCTTGTTTTATTTGGTGTGTGTTTGCCACAAAACAAATAAAATAAAGTTAAAAAAACACTCTAGCTTCACTATTGGGGTTTATGTAGCATCGCACAACTAGGGGTCATGTAAAATTTTCATTATACACAGCACTCCTTATTTTGTTCCATATATATCATTATAAAATGGGTAGGGAAATTGCAGCAATATCATTAGCTGACCAGCATCACATGACCTTGCGTATATCAGAGCGCGACCGCACACCTGCACTTTTACCCCACGTCCAAAACAATTTTGACATTTTATAAGATAGATAAACCACTCTGAGGTGTGTGGTCGCGCTCTTATATACGCACGCCTTGGGCGGTTGACGCACACCAAGGCGTGCGTATATCAGGCAGCGACCGTACACCTCAGAGTGGTATATCTATTACACATATGAATACAATATCGGTAGACCATATCTGTTAGCCTGACGCAAGACTTTCTTTAAAAAAATTAAAGTTTGTAGCCCTAACGGTACCAAAGTTAGCTTTTTGTAAAGATGATTTCTTTGAAAAGGATTAACCTTTGGAACTGTTAGGGCTGGAAACCTAATTTATTTTTCAATGAAAACTTGGCATCAGGCTGACATAAGTGTGTTCTGATAGAATGCGGCAGCAGATAAGGGCTGCAGGGCCCACCCAGTCTGTACAATTGTGTTTTCTTTTTTGCAGACCCTACTTAATCCCCATCGCAATCTTTTCTCTTCTCTCTTCTCGACCCTACCTCCACGATTCCCTTGTGCCTATTCCATGCATTTTTTTACTCAGTCACTGTTTTCTCCCCAAATACCTTAATTGGAGGGCTGCTCCAGGTGTAACCCCGCTCATGGGTGGGGCTTACTAGGATTGCCTCTCTGTGTCTGGCCCCGTTAGTCCTGGGTTCTTGTGTACCCTAATAAGCTCTTGCCAGCCCCGGGGACTGCTTTGCCACTGGGTGTGGAGTTGTGTAAATGGTTGATGTTCGCCACCTAGTGGTGTAGCGCAGTTAGCGTTGTTGAAGCAGTGAATTGCTACACAGCTCAGTGTGTGCACATCCAAGATGACTTCTTCTCGGACTTGAAAGCTGGTGGTCTGACTGAACCTTTAATTAAACTCTATGGTGCCTCTTTAACTTCAAGCATGTCTTGTGCAGTTTGGCTCCTGGGATCCCAGATCATGTATGGGGTTCAGAAGCACCACTGTGGAATGGAAAGAAAAAGTAAACCTGTAAAGAATGTTTCAATGCTTATATGTGTACTATTGCTTTAAATGGCTAAGACTGCTCTGTGAATGTGTTTCTGCCTGCTGCAGGGGAGTTAGTGCTATGGTGCTGGCGATAGGCAGACCAGGGCTCTATTAGCACCCATTCTTCAACTGGGTAACAGTACACAGGAGCAGTTATTGAACTGTGGGACAGTGTTTACTAAAAATTGCATAATTTGTCTGCATTAAACCTTTAAACTAAGGACTATGTATGCACTATTTACATGGATGCCATCTTCGTAACCCCTGACCTATTTTCACTGAATCAGTAATCGAGGAGCTCCATGGACTGGAGCTATGGCTCCTAAGTAGGTGGTGTGAACAGTGTTCTTGGCACCTTTAGTGTCAACCAATCAGTCATTAGATAAGCCTGATGCATATTCATTTCTTTGAATGACAGCTGTGCTGACAAGTTAGAAACTGACTACTGTTGACACAGACGTTGAGAGAGAATGCAGCTCATGGGCAGTTCTGGCTGAGGCTCTCCGAGTGAGGAGGGGAGTGCTGAAGAGCTGAAGAGCAAAAGAAAATAGTTTGTAAGTTGGCCCAAGGCTTTTGCACCCCCAAGTTACCTAACCTTCTTTTTTTTTTTTTATAGACTTTATTTTTCTCCAGTCACTGGTGTCCTGGGCATCTCTCTGGTGGGAACCACTCAACATTGCTTCTACCGCCTGCCAGTACCCCCCCCCAATCGAAGAATCAGGTGCTGGGTCCCCACTGTTCCGCAGACCTGAACGAGAGGAGGCGGGGACCATGGAGAGTCAAGTTGGGGTCGAAATCGGGCCTGGCATTGGGCATGTGGGCTCAGCCACTCAATCCCCGCTGTCGCCTCGCAGGAAGCCGGGGTTTTCCACCTTAGTTTCTCCCCCTACAAGATGTGAACATGCAATGACATTGGCGTCGAGGGTGGACACTCAGCAGACGTCTGCCGTCATCTCACCCCCTGTTCGCAGCATGCTCCTGTGGTGCCCCCAGTCTCCACCGGGAGTCACTACAGAGCGATGCATCCCCAGATACCCACCCCAGGAGAAGAGAGAAGTCCTCCAGACACTCGATCCTCTCCTCCCTCTGCTGACATCAAGTGCCAGAATCTGCTCCTGAACTCCAGTGGCCAGCATAGTGTGAGGTGTGGCATCTAGCACCTCAACCCTCAGTGCCACCAGGTTGGCTCTACTAACTTTCTTAGCAGTATTCTGTGTGAAACAGTGTCAAAAGCCTTGCTGAAATCCAGGTAAGCCAAGTCCATTGCTCCTTCCTGGTCTAGCTCCTTGGTCACCCAGGCAAAGAAATCTATCAGATTTGTTTGGCATGACCTTCCCTCTGTGAAACCATGCTACCTTGGGTACTGTAATCCACTTGATGCATGATATTCCACAATCCTTTCCTTTAATAGTGTGTTAATTAAGTCATCCAGCAACGATGTCAGGCTGACAGGACTATAATACTCTCATATCTTCTTTGCTACCACTTTTATGAAGTGGCACAACATCTGCCCTTGTCTGGTCCCCTGGAACCACTCTGGTCACCAGTGATCTGCATAAATGGTCTGTCAGAGGTGCATCCAGTACTTTTCTGAGTTCCCTCAGCACCCTTGGATGTACAATGTCTGGGTCCATAGCTTTGTCTACCTTCAGGTTATCAAGTGCTTTCCCGGACTCTCCCCACTGAAAATGAACTACTGTCCATGTCCCTCCCCTCAAAGCTTCTAATGTCTTTTTGTGGTCCCCCCCCCCCAGTGTGAACACTGAATAGAAGTGTTTGTTTAAGATGTTTGCCTTTTCTTGATCCTCTTCTGTACAGTTCCCTCTTTTTTATTTTTTTTTATTTTACTGTTTACGCCTCCTTGTCACCCCCTCGGCTCAGGTCTTCCTTGGGAGCACATGGAGTCATCCTCCTACGACACACACCCTACCTGGCCAATCCTCCGTCACCCATGTAGCCTTTGTTATACCCCCCAGGTGGGCCTCAATGCCCTGACACAGCAGTAGCATCAGTCGGCAGGATGCCAGGTGGGCGGCCGCACATCAGGGCAAGCTCCGGTGCTCCGTCTCCGCCGGAGCCGAGAGGTATTTTCTCCATTTCCTCTGGAGAGTGGCTGGTGCCCTGATGTCAAGGCATATCCGACATCTGCCACTCCCCTACTCCTCTCTCTCCTCCTCAGTGTCTGCTGTATCTCCAGCCTCCACCAGAGATCAGCAGAGCACCAAACTGGGACCCCTGTCCCTCCCCGGGAGAGGACAGCTGTCCTCCAGAGGCTCAATCCTCTCCCTCCCTTGCCGACCCCCAGCAACCCGGGCTTGTTCCCAAACCTAGGTCGCCGGCGTGGCGCAAGGTGTGGCGTCCAGTGCCTCAACCCTCAGCACCACAGGCCGGCTACAGTTCCCCCTTTTAACCGTACAATCCCTCCTTTTGTCTTTCTTTTTTCACTAAAATACCTAAAAAATGTCTTGTCCCTTATTGATACTCCTGGAGCTATTCTTTCCTCAGTTTGTGTTTTTGCTGCTTTGCTTGCCTCGCTCTGTTTTCCCTGACACAATTCCCTGTCCTCCTCCTCTCTCTGGGTCTCCTTATATCTTCTAAATGCTACTCTCTTAGCCTTCACCTTTTTTGCTACTTCCTAAGAGAACCATAGTGGTTTCCTCTTTCTTTTACATTTGCTTACTTGCTTAACACAGAGGTTTGTTGCCTTCATTATGCTCTTTTTTAATCTGGCCCATTTTTCTTCCACCCCCCAGATCTTCACCCTCTGTCAGCTCATTCACAAGGCATTCACTCATCTTAGTAAAACCAGACCGTGTGAAGTCCAGGACCCTCACATTTGTGTGTTTGGATTCTGCAGTTGTTGTTATGGTGAACCATACTGTACGATGGTCAATGGTCCCCAAATAACTACACACCCTGACATCTGCAATACTGTCCCTGTTGGTAAGCACCAGGTCCAGTATTGCCCCATCACACGAGTGGGTTCACTGAGTAGTTGCCTGAGGAATGCTGCTTGCAGGGAACCAGGATTTCCCTGCTTCTAGCTGATGCTGCAGCAGGGAAGCTCCAATCTACATCCAGCAGATTGAAGTCCTCCACCAGTAAAACATAGAAACATAGAAGCATGGACTTTGACAGCAGATAAGGACGACTTGGCCCACCCAGTCTGCCTATTTCCCTACCTAGTTGATAAGCTACAGATCCTACTTACCCTACAGCCTACTTCTTCCTACCCCCCCACCAGAATTGCCTTATGTCTGTTGAACGCATTCTTGAATTCCCTTCACTGTTTTTGACCCCACGACCTCCTCAGGAAGGCTGTTCCATGCGTCCATCACCCTCTCCATGAAAAAATATTTCCTCACATTGCCCCTGAGCCATCCCCCTCTAGCTTCAAATTGTGCCCCCTAGTTCTTGCACGTCTCTTTTTCAGAAAGATGTTACCCTTCTGGACTATGTTGATTCCCCTGAGGTACTTGAAAGTTTCTATCATGTCCCCCCTCTCTCTCCTTTGCTCGAGGATATACATATTAAGCTCCTTTAGTCTCTCTTCATATGGCTTCTGGTGCAGACCCTGCACATTTTAGTTGCCCTCTTCTGGACTGCCTCCATCCTGTCTATGTCCTTGCAGAGAAGGAGTCTCAGGAACTACATGCAGTACTCCATATGGGGTTTCACCAACTGTGTGTCCAGAGGGATAACAACTTCCTGTTTTCTACTGGTGATGCCTCTTCCTATACATCCCAGTATCCCCCAACCCTCCTTACTGCCATCTCACATTGCTTGCTTACCTTTAGGTCATCTGATATGACTACCCCCAGGTCCTTTCCACCTCCCCCTTTCTGCCATTGTGCCAGGTTCTTCTAACATTACCTTATCAAACTCCTCCCCTTGCACCAGAGGTCTGTAGATCACACCTGTCCAAATAGTGGCTTATGTTCCCAATTCAAGGATAACCCAAAGCATCTCCCTGAGTTCCCTGTATTTCTATTCTTTTATGCTTTCCTTCACAGAAAGAGACATACGAACATACGAAACTGCCAGCAGAAAAAGGCCATTTGGTCTATTGAGTCTGCTTGATTTTGCAGCTAGCACACCTACTCTGCAGCAGCCCCTTCCACCCTACCCCCTCCCATCACCCTCCCTTTTGCCCTCTCCCTGCCCTTCTTGAAGCATCCCACTGTTTTACAGGCCAACACCTCTGCTGGTGGTGTGTTTCACTCTGCTACCACCCTTTCAATAAAGAAATTCCTCATAATTTCCCTCCCTAAACCTTCCACCCTCCAATCTCATGTCATGACCCCAAGTGTCTCCCCTCCCCCAAACAGTCCCTCGGTGCCTGTCCTGTTTATTCCTCTCATGTACTTAAAGGTCTCAATCATAGCCCCTCTGTCCCTCCTCTCCTCCAGAGAGTACATGTTCAACTCCTTCAGTGTAACTTCATACGGCAACTCCCCCAGAGCCTGGATCATCTTTGTTGCTCTACGCTGCACCCCTTCCAGCAATCTAATGTCCCTCTGTAAGTAAGAGTGCCAAAACTGAACACAGTACTCCAGGTGGGGTCTGACCAGCAATCTGTATAATGACAGAATCCCCTCCCTCCTCCTAGAGGTTATACCCCTTGCAATAGAACCCAGCATCTTGTTGGCCACTGCTGCTGCTCTCCTACACTGTGCCAAGTTGTTCTTTGCTCTCGTAATGAGCATCCCCAGATCTTTCTCCTCTTTAGTCACAGCTAGCTCCTCTTTGGATTATTTGCCCCAAAATGCAGCACAGTTGAAACCAAGTTGCCAGGTGTCAGACCATGTCTCCAGCCTTGATAGATCTTCCTGCAATCCCTGCCACTCCCCCCTTGGTCATCCACCACTGCTCCCATTTTTGTGTTGTCCGCAAATAGACTGATCTTGCTATTTATGTCTACCAAGATGTCTGCAATAAATACCCCAAATAACACCGGCCCCAGCACTGACCCCTGTGGGACCCCGCTCATCACTGCCTACACTCCCCCTTCTTTCCATCTTACCCTGTCTCTTCTGAATAATGTGTATCCTAGTATGACAATGTCCCAGTTATGGTTTTCAGTGCACCATAACTTGGTAATGGCCACGATATCCAGGTCAACCTCCACTATGATGGCCTCTAGGTCTGGGATCTTATTTGTCAGACTCCTAGCATTAGCATACAGGGCCTTCCAGATTTTGGCAGCTCCTTTCTTGCCGCTTTACTCTTTTTCCTTTTGTCCGCTCTTTCTTCCTCTTTTCAACTACCTGCTTCATTTTCTTCTTTCTTCTTTTGTTAACCCCATACTACTTTGGTTTGTGGGACTATCTTCCCCCGGAATCTCTATACACTCTATCTCAGCCTCTGTGTGTCTGTGTGTGTGTGGGGGAAGGGGGTATTTCTGCTTCCCCCCTTTTTCTTCCACCTCCCTCCCTGGCTAGTTTAAAGGTTAATCAAAAAAATGTTTAAACCATCTACTGAGAAGCGTGGTTCCCCTTTCAGAAGGATGCAGGCCATCACCTCTGTATAGGATGTTGTCTTCCCACGTGGGCCCCCTAGTCCCCCAATGTAGCTGTACCCCTCCTCTCTGCACCGGGCATTCAACCATGAGCTGAAAGCCTTGGTGTGGCGCTCTCTCTCTTTCCCTCTATCATAGGCAGGCAGTGCATCCGCAAAAATTACGGAGCCTGCTACTTGTTTAACATTGCCATTTTATGGGCGTTCGGCACCAAATTTTCAACATAGGCATTTTAGCACCTCTGCTCATGTACAGTGTCACTGTTATTTCCTCAAAGTGTCCCAAGAAGTGATTTCGCACAGTGACCACGCTATTCAGCGCCGGAAGTGCGAAAACACATTTTGGGCAGGATATGTGAAATGACAGCTGTACTGTTCATCAAGAGGTGTGGAAAAATGGCAGTGGTGAAAATCCAGACTGAAAATATCACAAATGCATGACGGCACGAGCGTGCGTGCAATCTGCCAACGCACGCTCGTAACACAGTTATTTTATGGAGTATCATCACCAAATTTTCAACATAGGCATTTTAGGTCCTCTGCTCATGAATGGTGTCACTGTCATTTTCATAATCTGGCCCAAACACTGATTTCCTACAGCGACTGCGCTATTGTGCGCCGGAAGTGCGGAAACACATTTCGGGCAGGATGTGGAAAATGACAGCTGTACTCTTCACAAGGAGGTGTACAAAAATCACAATGCTGAAAATCTGGCAGTAAAATATTGTGAATGCGCAAAGTTATGAGCCTGCGTAGCAACTGCGCAACGCACGCTCATAAAACAGGCATTTGTTGGATTTTTTCCACCAAATTTGGAACTTAGGCTTTTTAAGAGGGCACCTCATGAACACTGCCACTGTCATTTCATTAATGGGCCCCAAAAGGTGATTTCTCACAGTGACTGCAAAATCACCTTTCGAGGCCAATTAACGCCATGACAGTGACAGAATTCATGAGGAGGGGCCCCAAAAACCCCATGTTGAAAATTTGGTGCCAAAATTCCAAGAAATGTCTGAGATATGCAGCAAAGTTGAAAAAAACCCTATTCACTCCATTATACAGCTTACCGGCATTTCCTCAGTTCGCGGTCGGCTTTGAAGAGTGCAGACATGTTCCCGGTCCACTGAAGATCATTGCGCCAGACTCCGGAGGTAAGTATGGGGGGTGAGGGAAGGCAGGGTGCGCAGTGGGTGGGTGCAGGTGAGGGAAGGGAACATCGAGGCTACGAGGGACGGTTTTTAGTTTTACAGGTGAAAAAAAAAAACAAAACAAAGAAAACCATCGTGGGACAGTTTTCCTGTTGCAGGGCATTTGGCACACTGGGGTGGGCTCCCAGCGTGCCACCAACTGTTTTTTGGGGGTCAGTAGCTGATGAGAGATTGGGCACCCTCGTTGGCTCACAGGAAATAATGCGACGGGATGGGGCCCCTGCTACAAACAAAGACAGTGGTGGGGGGCACGTGAGCTGAGGGGGATTGGGCACCCCTTGGCATTCAACAACTGGGGAGAGGTGATGCTGACGGGGAGGGCTCCCCGACGGTGTAGAAACACAGTGGGGAGCGCCAAACAGGGGATTGGGCACCCCTCTGCATTCCAGATTGGGGGGGTATGCCGATGGGGAGTGGGATCCCCCGTTGGCACAGTAAAACGGAGGGGGGGGTTAAGCCACTCGCCGACCATGCTGATAATGGCGGCGAGCATGCAAGCAAAGGGTCCACTGCATATGAAGAGCTTTGCTTGGATTGCAGCGGACCTTTGCTTAGATGTGCTCGCACCTTTATGTATGCATGGTGTGGCGCTGGCATTCAGGCTGATTGGGGAATGAGGGACGCACCTACTGATGCATGCCCTGCATTCGCCCAACAGCGGCCGGGCCCCCAAATCTGCACTCTCCCAATATGTTGGCTTGCACCTATGGCAAGCCAACATAAAAAGCTATGTTTCCAGTCAAGTTTGAGTAGCCTGGCCAGGGACTGGGAAAAGAAAGGTATGGGGGGAGATCAGTTACTGAAGCAAGAGAGGGTCAGGGTGAGGCAGTTTGCTAAACAACAGTTAGCCAATATGACTTTCATATACACTGTATCCCAAAGGATTTTACAAGGCTTTAGTTTCATACTAGTAAAGTGGGAATGTAGAATAGACTAGACTTTCCAATGCCCAATGCAGCCCAATGGAATAAAATAATATCTGGTCCCCACTCCCAACTACCTGATGGATCCAGTGAGCAGTCTGGCCAGTCAGAGAATTAAAAAAAAACCTGCCCTGCCTCTTTCTTGAACCAATCATAAAGCCAACTGTGACCATTCAGAAAATGAATGTGACCAACACTGAGCATTGCATGATGGAGATGCAGTGTCACCAGAGATGTTAAGCAGTTGCACTAAGTTCCACCAGTCAGACTGATGACAGTGGACTGGAAGTCCTTGAGGTTAAAGCAACAAGCTGTGAAGAAGCTTAGAATATCCAGGAGACCTGGTTTTTATTCCCATGACCTCCTCTTGCATACTGTGTGACTGTGAGCAAGTCATTTAACCCCTGTGTGCTGCCGGGATGCACCTGAAAATAAGCTACTGCTCAGTGTGCCTCTCCTAGCCAAAAAATTTAAAATAAATATAATTACTTAGCACCACCATCAGCAGTTTTTTTCTATCGTTATTTTTTCCTCCTTCCATGACTGGTCCCTGGTGGCATCCCTCCAGTCTTGTCACCAACACATCCTTTGGACTTACAGGTAAACCACCACTTACAAAGAACCAGGCTTGGACTGGCCTGCGACGTAGATTTGTACTTTGCCTGCAGGCCGTGCCAAGTGAGTAAGGGTATTTTCCTCCAGTTTTTATGTTGACACATTTGCATGCTGCATCAACGAAGCCCGGACATCTTCTGCTGGTCCTGCCAGCATTATTACTTGACCTCTGCCAGGTGGCAGTGAGGAGGCAGGACTCAACCCCCCCCCCCGGAAGGAAAGCTGTCTTTGGGATGCTTAATCCTTCATCTTCCAGCCAATCCTGGAGTGACTGTGGTCCACTCCCAATTCTGGATCACTGGTGTGGTAGGTGGCAAGGAAGCCAGTGTCTCAGCCTGCCACTGGGCTAGCAGGGCCCAACATTTTTGTCACTTAATTAACTTTTACAGGTTGTTACTTGCATTCTGCCTCTTCAGTGTTTACAGCATCTGTTTCAGGTTTCCTGTCAGTTCCCACTATCCTGCAGTGCTAACTGACCAGTATGGAACAGAGCAAACTGACATCACAGAATGTCCAGGAAAACAGGGGAACAGAACAATCATAACCAGTAAAGGGCACGGGCAGAAGGCACACCCCCTGGTTTTTATTAAGTGATGTGAGATGCACTGGGTCCATTTATTTCTTTTGGTCAGAGAAAACTTGTTGCAAATGCTGGGAAATCCAAAGTGACACATGACAATGAACAGTCTGCCGTACCGTTTAATTTTTTTTCATTTCATCTTTTGTTTTGCCATATTTCTTCATCAGGACATTATGGCTATAAAACTATCGAAACAGTATTATTCACAAGTTTCAGGAATGCATTATTCACTTCATTTTTAAGACATTTAAATCAAAATGTTGGAGTGGCTCAGTCTCCTAATTAAAGACCTAAATTTCTGCAATATATAAGGGTATTTGAAAGTTTATAGTGCTCTCCTCATCCTGTTATATTCAGCTGCACTAACTCAAACACAAATTGAACATCCTTTTTCAAATCCCACTTGTCTTGATTCTGTTTTTATAAGATTTCTTTCTTTTTTTTTGTATTTGTTTCTTTCCTATAGGTGGAGATTTTGTGCATTTCAGAAAGACCATTACATTTTTTTTTACTGGATAAATTATACAAATCTCACTGCCAAGTAGTTACCTTATATTCCACAAACCTTCACAATACATTTCTGTCAGTTCTTTATATGTTCTAAGTGCATTCTATATGCTACCACCGTCAGCACCAGTTTGCACACTGCTCCCAGTGCATTACTGCTGCCACCATCAGTGCTAGTCTGCACCCCCCAATGTGGTTCTGCTCCCACCATCAGCACCAGTGTGCCCTGCCCCTCATACATGATGGTGATGCTTGCCACCATTAGCACCAGTATGCATCCTGCCTCTCCCCGTCCGTACATGGTTCTGCTCCCACCATCATCACCAGTCCCCCCCCCACACACACATGGTGATGACTATTCTACGACCCAAATCCTCCTAATTAGCACCAGTCTGCAACTACAAATCCTCTCCACATACAGCATCATGCCCCCATCCTCCCCACTTTCCCACACAGACCTGACCTCGGTCTTCATTTTCATGTCGGCAATCCTTTATGATCCATCTTCCAAAAATATACACTCGGACACCGTGCGAAGGGAGCAAAACAAGTCGGGCAGTATTTTTAGGGCCATTAAAGCCAACCATGTGCCCACAGAGGGGAAGTCGAGCTGGATGGCCATGACACAAGGGCTGCCACTCCTCCTCGTCACTATGACCTGCAGGCCCAGTACTCATTGCACGCTGCTCAGCTGCCTTGCGGCTCCGGTGTTCTTCTCCTCCTCGCACCACCCGGTGGGACCCGGCCTTACACCGGATCAGGGGGCTGGGGCAGCTGGGAGAGGCTATTGCGTGGCCACTCCCCCGGGTGGGTTTGGTACTTGCTGTGGGGCAACCAGCAGCAGCTGTGGGCAACTGGGAGATGGAGTACCTGCTAGGGATCAAGAGGCTGTGGAGGTTTTACTGCAACGCTGGCATCAGCTACCACTTGCAGGTCTGCCCACACAGAAGCATCAGCCGGGTCCACCACAAGAGCAAGTAAAGTGAATTTTTATAACCCCCACCCCCAGCCATGGCATGCAACACAATAACCTGGCAATTAATAAGGATGCCCCCTACTAGTTAGCTCACCCTCACCCTTTGTTCCCCCGTTAGCACCCATCATTGTGCTGGCTTGCATTACTCTGAAATTGCATTTCTTGCCTTTTCAAGGTCTCCTTGCCCCTTCTCTCTTTTCCCCTGGTATCAGTCAGCACTAGAAAGCATTCGGCAGGCTGAAGAGGCATCATGACATGACTGCTTTTGGGACAAAATGAGATGCCATCATATTTTTACACTGCTTTCCTGCACAGCTCAGAAATGTGCCACGTTCCGGCTTTGCATCTCATTCCTGGCCACAGGAAGAGTACAGTACACACACTCATCATGCGCTCCCACTTTATTTATTGTAAGTCCCGATCATACTTTAGCAGCTTGGATATTTTTATGCTCTATTAGTGTTATAGTCTTATTGCCCCTTGGTAACTAATAAAACTAACTGCTGGCAATAGCCGGAAACAGTTTCGATGTCTTGCATGCATGCAGTCAAATATTACAGAAGTAATATAAACAAGAGGCTGACAGCAGAGCCACCACCATGCTTATTGAAATTTTACACCAGGCAAGGCAAGCCCTGCAATGACAGGGAGCTCACGCATTGCAGCGGCAAAATTGTTTCAAGATGGTGGCACGCTTTTGCACTGCTGTCATAGACAGCATGCTATTTCATTCGTGCCATAGAGACCAGCCTGAAAAAGCAGTGGTGCCATTGGCCACAACAGGACCGCACCTCCAAAACCTGCTACTCACTCTAAGCTACCACAATATATTGTCTGTGCTGCTCGCGCAAGACAACATAAAAAAACAGACTAGGTGTTTTCTTGTGCAGAACAGGTGTAACTACTTTATTTTCAAAGCTCAGTATTCCCTCAAAAGTCTGTACTGCACATTCTTTTACCCTCCCAGTTATGGAACTTGGAATTGGTGTCTGTGTTACAAGGTGATTGAATTGTTCTAGAAGTTCTGTCCAAGAAATACAGTTATCTTGCAGCAATTGCCTTCTTTACATTGTTTCAATAATTTTTTATTAAAACTGTTTTTTCACAAAAAAAAGCATTCATATTTGAATTTTTCAACATTGAAAAAATAGGTTAGGGGCCTAAAGGCTAAGTGGATTGATAGTGGGTAACATACATTTTCATCTATTGATCAGATGGAAGAATCCAGCCTAGACAGGCGGTACCTGACAGCCATTGTCAGCTAGTGATTATCTCCAAGTATTTGTGAAATGAGTTAAGGGGGCTTCATATAGTCACTAAACCCTGTCAGTGGGCATTGATTGGAACCCTTTCAACAATCTCAGAAGGTATACTAAGGACCAAATGGAGATGAAATCTGAAATATCATCTTAAAGAGCTACTGTCCTCCCACTGAAATTTTTGATAAATTTTGATCCAGAAGCAAATGACTTGATACCTTTTAATGGACCAACATAGATGTAACAACAAGTACAAAGTGCTCTAGCTTTCGGACCAACCAGTCCTTCTTCAGAAGCCTGATGTTGAGTAACTGTTGGACACATTTCAGCATACTGCATATGTTTCACATGCTCTGTATTTAGCCCCCTTCCCCTTGTTTATGCTAACTTGACACAGTATCATACAAACAGGACCCTGCCACCTAAATGTCCTTTCTGCTGGATGCTTGCTTTTGTGACATCACAATGCTTTGTTTTATGGTATCACAGTTGCTCCCACAACAATAGACTGATGTCAAAACACAAAGGATTGATGTCAGATGTGGACAAACAGCTTGATCAGATTAAGTCTTAGGGCAGACATTCAGTCCATGTTAATATGCATAGTTGTGAAGAAAACAGGAAGCTTATAGCAGTCACACATGTGTACGGTGAAAGTTTTGACCTATACTTTTTATTCTATTTTAAATTGTCCATTAACTACACTGTCTTATAAAATACTTATTTTTACCTATATTGGACCTTTTTGTGCACTTTTTTTACATGTCAAATATTAAATGGAATGTTCCTTTACTGTTATGTTTTTAAGTTTTTATCAGTATTCTTAACAGTTTGTGAATACCCATTGTTCAACATCCCATTTCTTGAAACTAAAATGAACTAGCATGCAAAAGACACTGTTCTCTGACTTTAAGGGACAATCAGCAGGATTTAGGGTACATATCAATGGCAGTGCCAGCACATTACTGGTTGGTAAGCTGAGCCAGATACAGGTCTGGCTCAGGCATCCTGCACATTGACTGTCTGGGAAGTGGCACATGATACAGGATGGTTGTGTGCAAGTCCCTGTATGCAGGAGAGTGGCATGAAGGAAAAGGTTGGCCAATGGTCTGGGGAGTAGTAATGAAGTAATTCCCTGCATGGTTTGCTACCACCACCCCAGCCCCCTGGAAACACCCACTTACTCATTCTGTAAGTTGCCCACCATCAGTGATGACTGTGGAAAGGGAAGGACCATGACAAACATTCGCTGTTACAACTTACATTTAGGCATCAGTCCTAATAATACCTCCTGACTATCCCAATGCTGAGGTATTCATAGTGACTCTCCACCCTTGTGCACTATATCCACTGCATGAGGGAGTGGGGTCACAGGGAGACTCCAAGGCTGTGCATAGACTCATGAATTTCCTGCCCACCCAATGCACTGCCTGCTTACCTAATGCACAGCTTGCCTTCTGCTGCTTCCCAGTATCACTGGGGTCCAGAAGCCTGCATAGTACAGTAGGTGAACAGTGCCCAAATATGCAGTACAGGCAGTGACAGCATGGTCAAATCTGAACCCAGCCCAGTGAGTGTTCAAAAGAATAGTGAATAAAATATGCAGGATAACAATACGCAAAGGTGCACTCCTTTTCAGCCAAAAAATGTCAATAAAAACCTGAGAAGTGCTCTGTTATTTTTTTTTTAACTAAAAAAATACTAAAACAAACCCAAAACAGGAAAAAAAAGGGAATTGTACATGTTGCTTTAAAAATGACTGTCTGAAATACAGTAAACGAGGTACCTTTGTAAATGAGCCTCTGGCTCAAAGGTTGTTAAACTGATGCTCTAATACATAAATAAATAAATAAAAAGATAGGGATTCTATGCAGTCAGGAAGGGCTTCATCTGACAGAAAAGAGGTTGATGTGAGTGGGTACAGGAACAGCACTAGACAGGGAAAAAAGAGAAAAAGCTGCAACCTGCCCAGACACTTTCCGCTTGACAGTGGGTCCATAGCAGTGCACCTGGTCTGTAACAATAGTTGAAAGTTGGAAAAGAATAACAAAAACGAAAATATTTTTTCTTGACAAATGTGAGCTTCTGTATTGCTGAAATGTGTACTTTCAATATGATTTTGACCTAGTGGTTTCTCATTTTGGCTCACATTTGTTTACACCAATGGGTCTAATTTGGCAAATGTTTTAAAACTCCTAGTGCTATCACTGAGTGGGCAGCTTTTCAACTGGGAATGGGTTATATACAAGTCATTGCAAAAGAGCAGAATAACCAGAGCTAAGAAATGGAGGGGCTGATTCTAAGGGTAGGATCCACAGACACTCCGCACCTGCAGAGGAGTGGTTGTGCCAGCTTATGGCAGAGATCCTGCTCTGTAAATGTAGAGACCACCATGCACCCACAGCCCTGGATGGGGTCCCCTCTGCACCCAATCCTAAGCTACATGCATCGCTATGCAAACAGACAAGATGGGAATGGACAAGGGAGTGTCCAAATCCATGTTGCAGAGAGCCTGTGGAGGGGGAAGAGGCTATGCAACCCTAAAGGCTGCAGTAGCAGTTAGGCAGCCCTTTCTGCATGCACACATGATGTTCCTCCATCATCCCTCAGTCGTCAAAGCTTCCAAATTGGCTGGGAACTATACCTGCACCAACCAATGATGGTTGCAATTTTATATTATTTCCAACAGGGATGTAGCAGTCCCTGGACCATGCACAGCGAGGCACCCACCAGTGAGCTGTCCCATGCATCCAATTGTAAGTCCAGTGTCTGGTATTGCTCTACCCCTTGCTACACCCTGCCTCCCCATGAAGCAGCGCACTCACTGGGCACAGTGGGCAGAGGCTCTTGATGCCATCTGGCGTGAATGAGCTTCAGAGTGAAGAACACCATGTCTGGGATATACTCCAGTCCTTTGTATTCCAGTCTGCTTTGTGGACCAGATCCTAAGAGCAGATGACAACTACTCTGTCAAGGGAAGGAATAACAGATTAAGAAGGTGAGGAAAACAGAGAGTGAAAGCTTGAGAAGTGATTACAAAAAGGTCATTAGCAAGGAACAGGGGCTTGATAAAATATTCACTGACAACCATAAGAAAGGAAAGTACATTTATAAATATGCAAAGACTCTGAACAGTACATTAAGGGAACTATATGGATTAACTAACACAAATGAAATAGGTGTAGTGTAATAGGGATCACAGAAACATGGTGCAGGACAATAGTGGAGTGGATACCGTATTAGAGTACAGAAAGGAGAAGGAAGGCTATAGAAGATTGTGAATGGGCTTTATGTAATATTTGATATACTATAGAATAAAAACATCTGGAAGGCATAATAAGGTATGGGAGCAAATCATAAGTAATGGGGCTTAGATTTTGGAAAGCAAAGAAAAAGTTGTCACTAGGAGCCTGCTACAGACCTCAGGGCCAGGGGTCGATATAAACATGAATTCGTGGGACAAAATGAGAAGTGCAGCAGATAGAGAGTGTTTTGTTGTCACGGGGAACTTTAAGTAGTATCCCGATATATGTGTGAAGCAAATTGAGCGACTCAAATATGAATGACTCAATTTGCACACCCGATGGGAGTAGCAAGTGTTGAGGGACAATGATAGGAGGGAATAGCAAGTGTGGAGGGACATTATAGTGAGGGCAAACAATGGGGGAGCTGTAGAGTGATGCCAGCCAAATACAGGTATGAAGTCTGCTGCTGCTGAACTTCCTGTCTGTCATGGCAGTTGGGATCACCACCTAGTATGGTGATGGTCCTGGGTTCAGGACTGCCTGTAGGCAATTTTTTTTTTTCACAGTTCTGGCTGTTAGAAATTTTTGGGGGTCGGGAGGTGTTCTGTTGTTCCCTGACTGATGGTGCTCAAGCTGGAGTATCCCCCTGCGTAGTGTTGCCCCTCATGTGTATTCCCCTTTCTCCCCAGTGTCTGCCCCCCAGGAGTTTATTATATTAATTTGGGGGCAATTCTGCCCCACAAACATCCCCCCCAAATGCTCTGAGACACACTAAAAGTGGTCCTATGGGGCCACATCACAGCCTATGCCGCCAAAAAAAATAGCAGATGGAGGCTAAGCTTAGAAAGTTGCACGACAAACTACATTTTCTACAAACCGCACATATGCAGGGTGCTCACTCCCTAATGGATCAGGTTGTGCGCACCCAAAAAGAAATCCAGAAGATACTTGCCAGTAGGACTGAACAGGCACTTCTTTCCAAAAATGTTTGGGGGGGGGAGCACGGGCATCCTGTATTTTGGCTTTCCACTTCAGGAAACAAACCCAGATGGTTACTATAACTAAATTAAAGGACCCCCAAATAGGAAGAATGGCATTGTCCACCTCCCAGATATTGAACATTTTTAGATCCTACTACACGGACCTGTATACGGAGTCATCTCCTCCTGCCTTATGGGACATAGAGAATTTTTTGTCAGGCCTAAATCTCCCCACCTTAAAGCAACACCACATTACACATTTAGTATGCCCAATTACAGTATAGGAACTACATACCACAAATAAAAACCTTAAAAGTGGTAAAAGCCCTGGCCCAAATGCTTTGGCGCTGAGTTCTATAAAAGCCTCTGGGGCCTACTCCAGGCAGGACCCACTACTACAGGTCATATGGGAGAGCCATTCCACAGCGGTTTATCCAAGATCCTGGAATCAGGCTATTATCTCTGCTATACTGAAACCTAACAAACCATAGCATTTATGTGAATCACATCACCCCATATCTGTGTTAAATCAAGATCACAAAGTTTATACCAGCATTCTGGCCCACTGCCTTGACAAGATCCTCCCCTATACAATCCACCCAGACCAATCTGGCTTTATTAAGTCCCGGCACATGACAGACAACATTAAACAGACCCTCTTCTTGATAAATCAAGCATACTGTACTCAGACTCCACTAATGATATCGAGCCTTGACACCCAAAAGGCATTTGATAGGGTCTCTTGGTCTTTTTTACAGAGTACCTTTTCAAAATTTGGTTTCCCGGCTGAATCACTGGACAACATTAAAGGTATCTATTCCAGCCCTGAAGCTATGGTCAAAATAATGTCTCCCATTCAACCTGCTTTTCTCTGTCCCAGGGAACAAGACAGGGGTGCCTCCTTTCCCACTACCTATTTGCAGTATACGCAGAGTCCAGTGTGCAACATCTGCATCAAGCCCAGATTCAGGGGATTTCATGTGAACATAAAGTTCCATATTATGCTGATGACCACTTAATATACCTGGTTAATCCTGAATCTTCACTACCAGCTCTAGAGCGGAGGTTGATGGAGGTGGAAAGAGTCTCCTGTTACAAAATAAACCCAAGCAAGATGGAGGTCCTGTTCATACAGGACTCCCCACCTCCACTCTGTCAAAAATTCTCCTATAAATGGGACAGAACTTCTGTAACATATCTTGGCATCATCATACCATCAGATCCCCAAGAGGTGTTTGCTGTTAGCTATATTACTTTGTTTCTCCGGGTCAGGGAGGAGCTGCGGACATGGACACATCTGCCTATCTCCCTTCTTAATAGAATTCAATCCACTCAAATGAATATTTTGCATAGACTACTTTACCTAACATACGAACATATGAAGAAGCCAGCAAAAGAAGGCCATTTGGTTTTATCAAGTCTGCTCGTATTGCAGGGTCCACAGCTTGAGCTAATGTCCCTGCTGTTCCTCCCCACTCCTCCCATCCTCCCTACCCATGATCTTTACTTTCCCCTATGCTTACCCCAGCCTCTCTTAAAGCTGCCCACTGTTTTCAATGAGATGACCTATTCTGGCAGTGCATTACAAGTGTCCACCACCCTCACTTTGAAGTGCTTCCTGACCTCCCTCCTAAACCTCCCACCCTCCAGCTTAAGACTGTGCCCCATAGTGTTATGGTTGCCACTCAGCTTAAAGAGACTCTCCTTATCAACCTTATTTATCCCTTTCAAGTACTTGAAGGTCTCAGTCATGTCCCCCCTTTATCTCTCCTGTTCAGTACCCTCAACCTCTCCTTGTAGGCCCTACCTTGCTGACCCACTATCATCTTGGTAACCCTTCTCTGGACCCGATGCAGAATATTCCCCTTCCGGTACCTAACAATAAGGTGGCCAGATGGGATAGAATGATTTCAGCATATTTGTGGCAGAGTAAGAGACCGAGAATAGCTCTTAGAAAGTTGCAACTACCAAAACAGGCTTGGCCCTACCTAATTTTCAAGTATACGCCCTGGCTGCATTACTGAATCATGTCACATACTGGCTCTGCCCGCCTTCGCAAACACCACAATGGGTGCGGATAGAGAGAACACTCTCTCAATTTCCACTTTACTACTCCATGTTATTTGTGCCAGATACCCAGGACATGGCATGAGATAGATCTCCATACACCTCTGGCCTTTTACATAACTGGGCAGTGTATTTAAAGAGACCATAAAATCTACAAGGAGCCCGATGGGTAGGCTCTCTGCTTTTGATAGCTCCTTCACCCCTGCCAATCTAGACCATGGTTTTCAGACCTGGTGTCGCAAAGGATTGGCTCATACTTTCCAGTTTTATACTGATGGTCTCTTTAAAACCTTCCCATAGTTAAAGGGTGAATTTTCCCTGCCTCAGAGGGATTTTTATAGATACTTTCAGTTTTGTCATTTTTTGAATTCTACTTTGGGCCTTGATCTTTCCGCTGTGAAGCTCCCTGCCATTTTTCTCCTTCTGCAAATATATAAAGAACCCACCCCACAATATCTAATTTCTCATTTTTATAAAGCCATAGTGGACACCCCATTGCTGCTGTGGGATGAGAAGTATAATGCATGGGCCTCAGAACTAACGATCTTTCGCAGGATGATGGGTTGTTGATTTGGCACCGCCAACACTGAATTATGGGTTCATATACTTGATATGAATTCAGCTGGAAAACAGGAACTAGATTTTTTACACCCTACAAATTACAGCCAAGTTTACAGACTCATCTGATTCATCTTTCTGGAGGGGCTGTGGGTGTGAGGTCTCCATGCACTCCCATGTCTTTTGGTTCTGCCCAGTATTAGTATATTTTTGGGGGGCATAGAATATTGTAACTACAGAGCGTTTCCCTGACATAGGTGACTTAATCCACAAACATGTCTTATTATTACAGTTTCCTAAACACTTTAAACAAAAACACTGAATTTATTTAGTGAGCATTCTCCTGATAGTGGCGAAGAAGGTGATTACTAGAAAATGGTTACAACCTGACCTGCCCACTATTCATCATTGGGAAGATACACTATATGCTATCAGATGGAGAATATGACAGCTAAGCTACAAGGCATATCACAAGTAATTCTGAACAGATGGATGGTCTAGTTTCTATATATGGCTACCCACAGATCGGAACAGATCCCATAATTGACTTAGGAGATGGTGAGGCCAGATTGCTGACCAGCTGGCCCCTATATAACAATATTTTTGAGAGGAGGGCCCTATGAGACCCGAGGGATTAGTGATGGTTTCTCTCTTGCCTTCTTCCCTCCCCCTTTCTGACCCGTGGGATCCACTTATTGTACTCATTTGATGTGACATAATAAGGGTGATTTACACACCTGTGTTAACATTTTCTGTCCCAATTCCATATTATTTTTGGAGATTTCTGTTTTACAGTATACTGCATTATGTATTATAGTTTTTTAAGAGTGGGGTCTCTGGCTACATGTAAAATAAGAATTATGTTGTACATGTACTTGCACCATGGAAAACTTTAATAAAAATCTTGGTTTTATATAATACTTGGGTGGGGTCTCCCTGCTGTAATATAGTTCCATCACCATATTGGCAGTTGGTGAGGTGGGTTGAGTGCCAGTTTTGTATTCGGTGAAATGTACTTGCTCTTGTGCGAGTTGCCTTAGTAATTTCACCTTCATGACATGGAAACACTTTAAGTCTCTGAAAGAAAGTGGGATATATAACCATGGCCATACATTTGTAGGGAATGACTTACTGGACACTTTAAATGACTGATTTATGGCACAATTCACAAGCATGAGGACGAGCAAGGTAGTTCTACTCGTCCTGATGATGACTAAGAGCAAAGACTTATTTCCTGAGGTAAGAAGTCAGGGAAAACCTAATAAGTAGTGAGCACTATGGTGATTAAATGCTAGATTTAGTGACATAGAAGGAGAGATAAAATGGTTACACAGAAATGGAATTTTTTCCGGGACAGCTTTCTCAAAATGAGAGAAATAGTTGGAAGGAAACTATAGCAATCCAGAGAAAAGGAAGGGTTAAGGAGTTGAGATAATTAGACTAAAAGCAATCATAAAAAATACTGTGAGGGAGTAAAGATGCTCAACAGTAGCAGAAGCTGGATGTTATTTTACAGGTCTTTGCAAAGTTGATAAATGTGTAGCAAGTGCTTATGCTTGTATTACCACAAGGAATTTATAAACTGATACTTCAAAAGAAGTTGTCTTTGATAAAAATGCAGAGCAAACTGCAGATCCACAGAAACAAAACACTTTTTTTTTTCAAAGTAAAGTAGGCTTGATATATAACTTTTGTGCACACTGAAACAAATGACATTGCAATCCCAGGGTTTGCATTAACCCTAGTAAACAGAGGGCCAGTTGGACTCACTGCTTGTAAATCTGATTACCAGTCCAGAAAATTAAGGGGTAAGTAATATGTTGGAGTACCTTTGTTTTACATTATCTGTCATGTACAGTATATTGCTAAGAATATAGGTGTAACCCTTTAAATTGAAAGGCTCAGTATTGAAATACTAATTTGTGTGCTTTCAGTTCTTCTGAAATCCCATATAGGGACTTCATTTGGAAATTAATACAAGCCCTGTAGTCCTTCAACAATTGGCACTAAGATTGGTGTAGGAAGTCTTAGCGGAAGAAAGACGAGTGAAGCTGGGGGAGGAAGTGAGATTACAAATGCAAACCTCTCAACACGAGAACTTTAAAATTTATAATACTCATTCGTTAAATTCAACACAAATGGCCAGAATTTGTCATTTCATATGTCACTAGAACTGTTGGGTATCATCATGGTTATTAATAAGGAAGTTTTCTATATAGCTGGTTACATCTTTGTTCATTCTACAGTATGTCCAAATATAGTGCGGTCTAGTGGTTAGATGGAAAGTGTGACATCACAGGATCAAACCCTGCTAGAGTCAGGTATTTCCTTTGATTTCAGGTAGGTCCCTTAAGCTTGCAGTGATCCAGTTCACCCAACTGCAGAAATGGTTAGAATCAGGACTCTGGTGTAAATGAGGTATTACATCTCAGATGGGCTAACTGGGTAAATAAACTATACAGTAATGCGAGGCAAGGCTATTTTATTTGAAGAGCACCCAATCCCAGAGGCTCTGGGTGCCTAACAGGAGTTATAACAAGACATAATGAGAAACAGCATAAATAAGTAAAACAAGAACAATACATAAATATTAATATAAATATAACAGTTCAAAATAACTTAAAAGGCTTTCAGACTGTCACAGAAGGGACTAGAACAGGATGGACTCAGAAATCTGGAAAAGCCAGGACAAAGAGGTGGGCCTTCAGCCTCCACTTGAACACCTCAGCTGAGGAAGCCTCCTTGACAGAATGTGGTAACGAATTCCACAGGGTTGTCCCAGAGGTGCTGAATGTATGATCTCCTGAGGTCTTGAGCCAATTATGATAAAACAATTTTGTCCCCAGAGGTAACAAACTTGGAGAACAAAAATGAAACAAGTTTGGAAGAGATACGCATTGAGATCAAAACTTCAGAGCAAAAGCAAAGTCTTTATAGTAATGAGAATAAGCTATTGAGCAACACCAGAGCAGAATATAAGCTATTACAAGGAGTGTGTGTGGTGGATGAGCTGTGGAGGTTCATACCCCTATAGTTTAGGGTGATGCCAGATAAATCTGGAAGGAGAGGCTGGAGACATAATCTAGAGCCAAGTTGCAAGATTTATTAACCACATTTGGAGCACACAGAAAAGACTTAGCATTCACTAACATTATACACATGAGAAAGAGTGAATAAGGTTACCGGGACCAGAAACTGGCCCCACTAATGTCCCACAAAATTCCAGGTTATTCAAGTCTTAAAGGTGTAGCAATCCGATGCACCAAGCTTGGGTTTCTAGTATTTTGGTCAGCCGACTTCTGAGGGTGAACCTAAGGAAGCGGTTCCTACATAGGCCATAAAATGGGGCATTCCCCCAGAGAACCAAAAACCAAGTAAAACACTGTAGGCCTCCTGGCCCTGCAAAGAAGGTGGCTCCTGGCATCACTGAGGCAACATCGAAAGGGAAACGCTTGGTCGAGGATGGGTGTTGACGCCCAGTTTTAGGGGAAGAGGACCCTTATCTGGCGATATTGGCTGTGGTGACCTTGGGCAGGTGATCTCTAGTTGAAGAAAGGATGCTGGGTGTGATGATCCACTGGACAACCTCTTGGCAGGTCCCCAGAACCCTTACCACCTCACCCTGGCAGCTTCAGAATCTGACAATCTTTGGTGTGACCTCTTGATGCATCACTGGAACACGAGCCACCTATGGGCAATACAATCAAGAGTGTGGCAACCCTTGGTGTGGCCTCTTGTGTGGGCCACCGGTACTTATGCCACCTCAGGGAATGGGGCACAGAGCCTGGCAATCCTCAGCAGGGACTTGGTATAGGCCACTGGTACTGTTGCCACCTTAGGACAATGTCTATTCGGGAGAATGGGCAACGTGACTCCGCGTTCAGCGGATGACTTAAGTCCCTCGAGCTAGAGCCAGGGCGGCCCCTAATCTGACTCACTTTGGTGGGTCCTAGCTACCAGCTGGCTACCACTTACGAACTGCAACTCGAACCTGGGGCATCGTGGCAAACATTTGGAGTTGTTGGAGGTCATTGGAAGTGGGTGCAGGTGATACTAGGCTTCCCGGGAACCTTCCCTGGGTCATAAAAGAGACATCGGAGGACTTCTGGATGAGATGTGAGGTGTGTGCAGGAGCTTGGAACAGAATAAAAATTAAAAACCTGAAAGGCAATCCTCCCCTCCTTGTATGACTGATAGCCCTGCCATTTGGGATGGGGTGGCCCCAAATGTCTTCAGAGGGAGTAGCAGTAAGCAAATGGAGTAATCAATTCCTCAGGCCAGTGCAGTCACACAGGACAATTGAGAAAATAAGGCAGTGCAGTCATTTAAACTCCTCAATTGAATATAACAGTTCAGTCATAGCAAGCAGTTCAACAATGTAAAACAGTTTGATTGAATAGAGCAGTTCAGACACAGCAAGCAGTGGGTCCAGGCAACCATACCTATTAACCTCCCTCATCACAGGGCAGGGACAAATGACCAAAATCAGGAACACATCAGATAAAACAGTAATATTAGTCCCAGAGGCTGTATACCACGTTTCTTAGTGTGAATAGCATTTTCTTAATGAGAATTAGAATGAGACTGTTAACATCAATGGCTGGCATTGTTCTGTGATGCCAATCCCTACTTCTTAGTGCCAGAAATGCTAGACTTAGGAGGGACAAAATAAATTTCTGAGGCAAAATCAGGGACATCCCTGAAAATCAGGAACAGCTGAGGGGTAGGCAAGCAACAGTAAATTGCAGGAAGATAAAGAAAATACAGTTTGTTTCATGGGCATTGAGACAGTTTGATGACCCACCTACCCCTTCTGAATATGGAGGCCAGGTTATGTAGTGTCTCTGTCCCAGCTATGGGCTGCCACACCCTTCTACTACATGGACAAAGGACTAAGTTTTTCCATTACTTGAGCCTCTGGCCAATGCAAATGCTCTTAATTTGCTTTGTCCCACTGCAGGCTGTAGGGTCTGACCTTGAGTACTACACTAATGTTCTCCCATGCAATACGCTTGTCTAGGTGGCTATGAACCTTGATGTCTTTACTGTCCTCAGCTGTCTTATGGTTACCCTAATTGCTTTATTTTACATCGTTATTATGATCTATGCCTAAAATGTACCCTTATGTAACTATTACTGTGCTACCCAATGTATATCTTGTTTTGCTCCTGTACACCTATATTATGTCTGTGCATTTCTGCATATTGTAACCAATCTCCTGTGCTCTCCCGGGTCATGCCTGAAAATAGTCAGGTCTGTTGCCTAGCGCACTTACCCGGTTACCAAAAGCTAATAAATAAATAAATATATTACCCTAGAACTCTGAGCAAAGCATGCAATAAGGCTCTTCCAGGCATTTAGTAATTAGCTTCTTATAGCTAAACAATTAGAAATTCAGCAGGAAATGCACATTCTCACCAATAATACTTTGACCTGGCTTTACCTAGCACTACTCTGGTTCTTGGCTAAGAGGGAGTGCCCACATCTCTCAAAATATACCACAGATTGCCTAGAATAAGTTAAACTAGCAGAGATTCTTTCAAGAGAGGAGTTCATAAACACCTTTAATCTTGGTCTAACAATGATTTGGTTTGAACCCTTCTAGCTTCTGCCTTTTTGGTTCTCATTTCTCTCTCTCTCTCCCCCTCTGTCTCTATACAATTGGACAAGGTTGCAGCTTCCTCCACCCGGGAGGGGGGGTACAATGGAAGCAATTAAAAAATTTTAAACAATAATTACACAGTGTAACAATACAATTGCTAAACAAACGATCCTTCCCCTGGTTGAAGCAGGTCTAGCTAGGACTAATTATTAAAGGAAATGCTGGCCAACAGCCTACTCACCCCTGGAGTTCAAGCAATATTTCTGTCCTCTGGGGAATGCACAACCAAGAAGAAGTGATAAGGCTTCTTCTCCTGGAGTCTGCTGCATGGAAGGTTCACTGGGTCTGTTTCCTGGCCAAATGAGCTGACTCAACACACTGGGGGACCCGACTAAATGGCAGATTTCTGCAAAAACCAACTGAAGCTGCTACTGGGGATCATCTGGAGGGAGTTACACCAAAGAGGCTCAGGGGATTCGCTTCAACCTCCTAACAGAGAAGCCGACATCCATTGTCTTGCTGTCCTTCACCCACCCTGGTCAAACTCTTTCCCCCCTCCCTCCAGCCTGGCAGAGCCTACTCTAGGCTGGGGCAGTCCTGGCTGCCTGCCAGGGGATTGGCTTCTCCATCCAGAGGTCAGCCTCCTGAAGCTGGGTCAGTGACTTAAAAAAAACATCTCCAGATTTGAATCTACCCTAGCCACAGGGATTAGCTGAGAGGGCTCAGCCTGGCTTCCTTCTCCACTGGTGACAGGAATGTTGCCCAACTGGTTTGGCTGGCTGGGTATCAGTCTTGAGCAGGGGGAAGGGGGATGAAAGAAAAAAATGGTTTTCTTTTAAACCCTAAATTAAGACTACTAGGACTGTCTGCTGGAGTTGAGCCAGTTCTGTGTTTCAGAGGGTCACCAAAGCTTTTCAAGGGTCCCTCATTAAGCTGCCAGGGTCCCCATAACAGTCTGACCCCTCACATCTCTGAGGATCCTCTATTTTCTGTGGTGTTCCCAATTTCCCTGGGGCACTACAGATTCAGGCCCGCCTAACAATACATGTCCTCAAGTATTTCCCAGATTTTTACCTTCTGAATCTTAAACTCTTTAACAGTTCCATCCATAAACAATGACATATCCCTCGCCCGTGTTACGGTAATAAAACATTCATAACAGCCTACAGATTATAAACTTTAAATCCTTAATTCCATGTTTTCCTAACATTATAAACATTATGGCAGTGGTTTTGTCAGTGTATGAGAAAACATTTTTGACTCCTTGCATCTTTAAAGCTCTGATTTACATCTTAGAACATTTCAATAAACCATATTTACAACTGGGCAGTGGTCTTAGCTCTTCTTTCATTTTTCTACTTGTATGTGGACACCCTTTGTACAGCTTCAGTCACATACCTCTGAGGGGGTACCCCAAAGTTTGACCTCTGGGATCTACATTGAGGGGGTTCCAAAGTATTGGCTACTGGAGGGTGTGGCACCATTGGATACAGCCATGGGGTTAGTACCTAAGTGAAGAATGACCCTGGGGGGTATTTCCTTGGTTGGAGTTAGCTCCTGCCTCTCCTTGTTTATCCATCCATCCCACTCAACATTAACTATGCAGGACTTCAACTGGTTTCGATGTACCACCTTCTGAGTCTATGTTCCATCCAATGCCTGGACTTGGTAGATTTGATATCCTGGGCATGGGATTTCTGAGATGACAAATGGGTTGGTTTCCCACTCAGAAGATGACGTCCCACCTCTCCTTAGCTTCACCATCACTTGCTCTCCTATGAGTAATGGCTTTTCCCGATTACAGGCATCATCTGACCCCCTCCCATCTTCTTAGGTTGCACACACTTTTAGAATGGCTGGTGACTTGGGCTCTGCTTAAGGAGAGATCCTGTTCTCATTTTGATGTTGTGCTTCAACTGCATTGGTGATCACTTGAACGGAGGGCAATGCCTGCCTGTTCAGCCAACTGATACCAGTCACTGTGGCCTAGACTGGATCTGATTTTCTCCCTGGTTCCTTCTTGGGTGCCAGGTGGAATTCAAGTACTTCTGGATGCAACCACTGACTGGTTCGCTCATTATTTACTTCAGGGCAATTGGTCCCCATGGGTCTTTTCAGTTCCTGGAGACATACAGCATTCAACTGGATGCTCTCCCCATGAGGGTGTCTGCAACTCCACTAACCATCTGTGGAGGCTCTCCTTTTCCTGCTCCAACATGGTCAACTTGGATCTATAGTTTGCTAACTGTGCTTCGTGTTCCCATTGTTGCTCTCCTTTGGCCTCCGTCTCTAAGAGCAGCTTACGATTCAGGTCTCTGGCCAGAATCTGGTATTCCTGGATACTCTTTGCATACCCTGCTCCTGACACTTCATGGCAATGTACTTGTTCAGATTGCTTCTTGATCTTCTGAGCTTACTGCTGTAGACTTTTTCTGAGGTTGTGACATTCTTTTTGCAGTTCGGCTTTCTGCTTCGTGTACTCTGCCACTTGCTGTGTAAGCTCCTGACAGTGGGCCTCCCTTTGGCCATCCTGGTCCAGAACTTGCTGGCTCACATCATGGACCATTGCTCTTGGTGTCTGTGCATGATGCTCAGTTCTGACATCCCAAACTCTTGGTGGGCTTCCTGATGGTGTTCCGACAGCTTGGCTGCATTGATTAATTTTCTCCATTTCCATCTTGGTCTCCTCATACAGCTGGCATCAAGCTCTTTTGATCTCACTGCTCCCAGCATCACTCCTCTGACATGGCTGTGGAATGGGCCCAGTGGTTCCTTCACTTTGGCACTTGGGTCTGCTTTGCTCCTCCCATATATCCGGGTGTCTTCACCCTCAGTTCCTTTTCCTCCTGAATCTGTGTGGATGCTGCACACCCTGAATTTGGGCATCTTGCTTCATCTCTACCCTGAGTGATGCCAGCTCCTTTTGCAAATCCAGTATGGTACATGCCAACTGTGTCAGCTCCTCTTGCACTGCTGGTGGGAGTCCTCCTTCTCTTGAGCATGAGTCATAGTTCTGAAAATCCAGTGGATAGTTTTCTCTCTGGCTGGAGTCCTTCTCTGCTCTCCATCTGGTGAAGGCACTGCAAGAGGACCAGGGTTCAGACATTAGGCCCTCAGTGGCCATGGCTCTGGTGATACCAGCCATCTGCTGGAAGGTTACCATCTCATCTTCGAGTCATCCAGAGCCTAAGACCTCAGTGGCTTCCTCTTTCAGGTCCACAGATTTTGCATTTGGGTTTTGATAGTGCAACATCAGCAGCTTTTGACGTAGAGGCTCTCCCCAGATCCCCTCGATGAACTGCTCTATCAATACTTGGTCTGGGTCATGGTCCTCTCTCTCAGGTCTCATTTTCAGAGGGCCCGGTGTGCAGCTTGCAGGCTCAAGGCAAAGTCCCACAGTGTCTCAAGGGGGCCCTGTGTGCGAGAGAAGAATTTCATTTTGAGGTCTGAGACACTCCACTTGTTGAATATGTCACGTAGCTGGGTCAGGATCCATTCAGCAGTGTCCTTTTGTCCATCTGACCAGCTTTCAGCTTCCCATTTGGCAGCTCCTCCCAGCTGCCCAATCAGGATTTCAACTCTCTGTTGCTCTGGCACTTGGTAGAGACGTAATTTAGCCTGCAGCTTCACACGGAAGTCAGTGAGGCTGCAGGAGTCTGAGATTTGATCCCCCGTGTACCTTGGTAGCCATGGTGCCCCGAAGTAATAAGGCATCATTATTGGGGGTGGTTGAACTGAAGGTGAGGAAGATGCTGTGGCTCCCCCAGTATCTGAAGGCATCTTGAGTTGGAGTTGCTCTGGGTTTGGGCTCCTTGTTGACTCTAATCCTGTCGACTATGGCAAGTTTTTTTGTGGTGGATGAGCTGTGGTGGTTCGTACCCCTATAGTTTAGGGTGATGCCAGATAAATCTGGAAGGAGAGGCTGGAGACGTACTCTAGAGCCAAGATGCAAGATTTATTAGCCACATTTGGAGCACACAGAAAAGACTTAGCATTCACTAACACTATACACATGAGAAAGAGTGAATAAGGTTACCAGGACCAGAAACTGGCCCCACTAATGTCCTACAAAAGTCCAAGTTATTCAAATCTTAAAGATGTAGAGATCCGATGCACCAAGTTTGGGTTTCTAGTATTTTGGTCAGCCAACTGCTGAGGGTGAACCTAAGGAAGTGCTTCCTGCACAGGCCATAAAATGGGGCATCCCCCAGTGAACCAAAAAGCAAGTAAAACACTGTAGGTCTCCTGGCCTTGGGAAGAAGGTGACTCCTGGCATCACTGAGGCAATGTCAAAAGGGAAGCGCTTGGTCGAGGATCGGTGTTGACGCCCAGTTGTAGGGGAAGAGGACCCTTATCTGGGGATGTCAGCTGCGGTGACCTCAGGCGGGTGATCTCTAGTTGAGGAAAGGATGCTGGGTGTGATGATCCACTGGACAACCTCTGGGCAGGTCCCCAGAACCCTTACCACCTCACCCCGGCAGCTTCAGAATCCAACAATCTTCGGTGAGGCCTCTTGATGCATCACTGGAACATGAGCCACCTATGGTCAGTACATTCAAGAGTGTGATGACCCTTGGTGTGGCCCCTTGCATGGGCCACCGGTACTTATGCCACCACAGGGAATGGGGCACAGATCCTTGCAATCCTCGGCAAGGCCTTGGAATAGGCCACTGGTACTATTGCCACCTTAGGACAATGTCTATTCAGGAGAATGGGCAACGTGACTCTGAGTTCAGGGGATGACTTACATCCCTCGAGCTACAGCCGGGGTGGCTCTTAATCTGACTCACTGTGGTGAGCCCCAGCTACCAGCTGGCTTCTGCTTATGACCTGCAACTCGAACGTGGGGCATCGTGGTGAACATTTGTGGAGTTGTTGGAGGTCATTGGAAGTGGGTGCAGGTAATACTGGACTTCCCAGGGACCTTCCCTGGGTCAAAGAAGAGACACCAGAGGACCTCTGGATGAGGTGTGAGGTGTGTGCAGGAGCCTGGAGCAGAACCAAAATTAAAAACCTGAAGGCAGTCTCCCCTCTTGTATGACCAAGAGCCCTGCCATTTGGGATGGGGTGGCCCCAAATGTCTTCAGAGGGAGTAGCAGTAAGCAAGTGCAGTAATCAATTCCTCAGGGCAGTGCAGTCACACAGGACAATTGAGAAAACAAGGCAGTGCAGCCATTTAAACTCCTCAATTGAATACAGCAGTTCAGTCATAACAAGTAGTTCAACAATTTAAAACAGTTTGATTGAACAGAGCAGTTCAGACACAGCAACCAGTGGGTCCAGACAACCATTCCTCTTACTGTAACCTCCCTCATCACAGGGCAGGGACAAATTACCAAAATCAGGATCACATCAGATAAAACAGTAATATTAGTCCCAGAAGCTGTATACCACATGTTTCTTAGTGTGAACAGCATTTTCTTAATGAGAATGAGACGATAACATCAATGGCTGGCATTATTCTGTGATGCCAATCCCTACTCTTTAGTGCCAGAAATGCCAGACTTAGGAAGGACAGAAGAAATTTCTGAGGCAAAATTGGGACATCTCTGAAAATCAGGAACAGCTGAGGGGTGGGCAAGCAACAGGAAATTGCAGGCAGATAAAGAAAATGCAGTTTGCTTCATGGGCATTGAGACAGTTTGATGACTCACCTACCCCTTCTGAATATGGAGGCCAGGGTACCTAGTGTCTCTGTCCCAGCTATGGGCTGCCACGCCCTTCTACTAAATGGGCAAAGGACTACATTTTTCCATTACTTGGGCTTATATTACCCTAGAACTCTGAGCAAAGCATGCAATAAGGCTCTGCCAGGCTTTAAGTAATTAGCTTCTTACAGCTAACCAATTAGAAATTCAGCAGGAAATGCGCATTCTCACTAATAATACTTTGACCTGGCTTTACCTAGCACTTCTTTGGTTCTTCGCCAAGTGGGAGTGCCCAAGTCTCTCAAAATGGACCACAGATTGCCTAGAATAAGTTAAACCTGCAGAGATTTTTTTCAAGAGAGGAGTTCACAAACACCTTTAATCTTGGTCTAACAATGATTTGGTTTGAACCCTTCTAGCTTCTGTCTTTTCCATTCTCATTCCTGTCTCTCCCTCTGTCTCAATACAGTTGAACAAGGTAGCAGCTTCCTCCACCTGGGGAGGGTGTACAATGGAAGCAATTTAACTATTTTAAACAATAATTATACAGTGCAACAATACAATTGCTAAACAAACAATCCTTCCCTTGGCTGAAGCAGGTCTAGCTAGTACTAATTATTAAAGGAAATACTGGCCAAAAGTCTACTCACCCCTGGAGTTCAACCAAGATTTCTGTCCTCCGGGGATTGCACAACCAAGAAGGAGTGATAAGGCTTCTTCTCCTGGAGACTTCTGCATGGAAGGTTCACTGGGTCTGTTTCCCATCCAAATGAACTGACTCAACACACTGGGGGACCCAACTAGATGGCAGATTTCTGCAAAAACTGACCAAGGCTGCTACAGGGGATCTTCTGGAGAGAGTTATACCAAAGGGACCCAGGGGATTCGCTTCAACCTCCTAACACAGAAGCTGACATCCATTGCCGTGCTGTCCTTCACCCTCCCTGGTCAAACTCTTTCTCCCCTCCCTCCAGCCTGGCATAGCCTACCATAGGCTGGAGCGGACCTGGCTACCTGCTAGGGGATTGGCTCCTTCATCCAGAGGTCAGCCTCCTGAAGCTGGGTCAGTTGCTTAAAAATAAATCTCCAGATTTGAATCTACCCTAGCCACAGGGATTGGCTGAGAGGACTCAGCCTGGCTTCCTTCTCCACTGGTGACAGGAATGTTGCCCAATTGGTTTGGCTGGCTGGGTGTCAGTCTTGAGCAGGAGGAAGGGGGAGGAAAGAAAAAAATGGTTTTCATTTAAACCCCTGAATTTAGGCTACTAGGACTGTCTGCTGGAATTGGGTCTGTTCTGTGTTACATAGGGTCACCAAAGCTTTTCAAGGGTTCCCCATTAAGCTGCCAGGGTCCCCAAAATAACTGTCTGACCCCTCATATCTCTGAAGATCCCCTATTTTTTGTGGTGCTCCCAATTTCCTTGGGGCACTGCATGGGCAAGAAAAACAAATTATAAGAAAGGGAAAAAAATATATGAGGGTTGAATTGCAGGGATAGATCAAGGAAAGGTCATGCAAGGAAGAGGGTAGGCACTATAAAATTATAGGGTGATGATAGCTGGTTACTTTGTAATTAATGAGAATGAGATTGCAGAGGAGCTTAACACTTTCTTATGTTAGCTTCTCTCCAAGGAACCTGTGGAGTGAACCGCCAGTAGAAAATGTTCATTTGAGGGAAGGGGGCATATATATAATCAAGTGGGCAGTACAACAGAACAGCTGGCAAAATATTTAGATAAGGTAGATGCAAGCAAGTCACTGGGCTCTGACGTGATATGCCCCAGAGTTCTAAAGGAACTCAGGAACTGAAATGGCCACTAACAAAGATTTTAAGAAAGCCATTGGAAAGCTTGCGCAGTGGCATGGAGGGCTAAAGCATCCATGCCTTACCTCCTGCCATGCCAGAGACCCATGTTCATGGTGTGAATGGGTCACCAGAAGTCAGCTGGGGTGGGAAAGGATTGAGCGTCCAGAGGACAGCTCTCCTCTCCTGGGTAGGGTGGCTTGTCAGTCCCACCAAATGATTGCCCCCAGATGGAGGCCTGAGATTAGAATGAGACAGGGTGCCAATGAAAGGTGGGTGTTGCAGGACTCTGCAGCATGCAATGCATGCACCTCCATGCATGTGTGCTGATGTGTCATGCCCAAGCAGCAGGAAGGGTCAAGGGTGAAAATGGTGGAAAACCCCCACAGCTGCGAGATGACGATCAACCCCATGCAGGCTCTGCACTGGTGACTGGGCAAGCCAAGTTCTGTGGCCAGTATAGTGAGAAGGTAAGATCTTGAAGAATCCGGGTGACAGGGCTGGGGGTATTGATTAGATGTGGGCCATCAGGAGAGAAGGAGCACAAATTACTGATAAAGAAAAAAAGCCATTGGAAACAGGGCATGTTATGGAGGTACAACATTTTTGCTGTAACGTGATCTGTTCCTTTAAATATGGATGCTAGATTAGATTTTTTTCTTAGCTTTAGGAGTTGCATATCATGCCATCAGTCAGAGGAATGTGGTTGTGGATCTCCACACTCCAGCAAGAAGTTGACAAACTGCAATGGTGGTGCACTCAGGTAGGGGTTGAATGATGCCCCTTCTCATCAAGCAGCAGCCCTGAAGATAGGCCAAAAGGAACCTAACAGGTAATAAAATATTGTTATGATGAAAGGGACTTAGGGTCCATCTTGACAAATTCTCCTGCTGCATGGCAGTGACTATTCCCAGTTTAAGTATGCACACACATGCAAGTTTTACACCCAGAATCCTATCACCTTTAGTGTAATTCTCAAAGCCATTCACCCTCAGTAATCTCTCCAGCCCTGCTTTGAAAACCTGAACAACATAGTATCCACAGCTCTGTTGAGAAGGTTATTGTACATGCTAACCATACTCTGTGTGAAGTAATAGGCAAGGCAACATTTATTTAAAAGACACCCAATTCCGAAGGCTCTGAGCGCCGCACAAATATATAAACACATGTTTCAAAAATATATTGATAAAACACAGAAATTGTTAAAATAATCCATATAAACATTAAACAAATAGTAAATTCTCAGCATCTATACTCAGATCAGTACTTGTAGATTAATATTAAGCTGACAAAGCCTGGGCAAATAGGTGGGCCTTAAGGTGAGTCTTGAAAGCCTCCAAAGTGGGGGCCCTCTTAACCCCAGAGGGGAGCGAATTCCACAGGGCTGAGTTGGTGACACTAAAAGCCCTGTCACCAACTGATTTTAGCCTTGACCTGGCAGTCACTAGGGGGCCTCTACAGGAGAAGTGAAGGGGGTAAGTCAAGACAGCAGGTATGAGAAGGGTCAACAGGTAACCAGGGCCCTGACCATGTAGGGTCTTATAGGTGAGAAGCCCCACCTTAAAGAGGATCCTGCACCTGACCGGCAGCCAGTGCAGATCATGCAGCACAGGTGTAATATGACAAAACTTTGATTGCTCAGTAAGCAATTGAGCAGCTGCGTTCTGCACTAGCTGCAGTCTGTGGAGAGATCCTCCTGTGACTCCGAGGCAGAGCACATTACAGTAGTCAAGCCTTGATGTAACTAAGGCATGCATCAAAGTGGGGACGTCTAGAGGTGGAACAAGGGGTTTTATCCTGGCAACATTTCTAAGATGGAAAAAACAGGAGCAGACAACTGAGGATATCTGTGCCTCCATAGTCAAACTCCTAACAAGAATGATGCCAAGATTATGCACCCCATTGGAGGCCTTCAATGAAACAGAGCCCAGAACAAGTCCAGTCTCTGAGTCAGAGGCCAAACTATCATGCAGTCTGTTTGACTCTGCTACTGATACCTCCGTCTTATCAGGGTTCAGTCACAACCAGCTGGAGGCCATCCAGTCATTGATCTCAGCAAGGCAGCTGTTTAGCACATCCACTGCATTAGATGTTCCAGGGGCAAAGGATAAATATTGCTGGGTGTCATCATCATCATAGCAATGAAAACCCAAACCATATTTCCTAATGATACCTCCCTGGGGTGCATATGTACTGCAGACAACATTGAGGCCAAGACCAATCCCTGAGGCACTCTACAAGAAAGGAGACTAGGGGTGGAGGAGAAATTCCCCATCACAGTCCGTTGCCTCCTATTGGTTAAAAATGACTCAAACCAGCAGATGACAGTACCAGTGAGTCCTCAGAGTTCCCTGAGACAGTTAAGCAACACACAATGGTCCACAGTATCAAATGCTGAAGAGAGATCAAGGAGAACAAGGACTGTCCTGTCCCCTTGATCTCTAGCCCTGAGGAGATCATTCTGCACTCACACAAGTGCAGTTTCAGTGCTATGCCTTGCCCAAAACCCTGACTAGAACTGTTTATACAGCTCATGGTTACGAGGTGCTCCTCCAACTGAAGCACCACTAGCTTCTCCTCAACCTTCGCCAAAAAGGGAAGATTGGAGATAGGTCGGTAATTTGCCCTGACCTCCAGGTCGAAAGATGGTTTCTTTAAGAGTGGTCTCACCAACGCCTGCTTCAAGGCATCAGGGAAGATCCCCTCAGACAAGGAGCAATGAACAAACAGAGCAAACACCGTGCCAATAGTGATGGTGCATCTCATCAAGAAATGCATCGGCACCGGATCCAGTTCACAAAAGGTGTGCTTCAGATTGGTCGCCACTTTGATAACCTCACCTGTCTCCACTGGTTTAAACTCCCCTCAACCAGATGGCGAGTACTTAGAACACGTTTAGCAACCACTGCCAGCTATAGTATTGCTGACTGGAGAAACACCCCACTGGATAACGGACACTCTGAGAAAAAACGAGCAAACTCCTTGCATTCAGCATTTGAAAAAAAACAATCTTCAGTTGCAGACAGGCAGGACGAAGTAGCCTGTCCACAGTCTGAAAAAGTATAGCTGGTCAGTTCTTCCCAGTAGCAAACTCTCTGGACAGGAACACTGCCTTCTTATGGTTGATCGCCCCCAATATGCATTATAATGCACATGCAGGGCCAGTTTGTCCTCCTCCAGGCCAGACTTTCTCCAGCAGCACTCCAACCTCTGACCCTTTCTCTTCAACTCCCTTAGGTCCCCATCAAACCATGGGGACCTCAGGTAGGAAGATTTGGGTTGTACATGAACAGATGGAAGGGAGCCAATGGCATTGGATAGCACTCTATTATAAGAGTCCACCATGACACCAACACCTCCGATGCATGCATTACCCACATCAGAAAGATTAGCTGCTGCCAAAAAACCCTCTGGGATCAATCCCTGCAAAGGGAAACAACTCATCATCTTGGTAGGGGAAGAGCATCCCATAGGAGCTCCGAACATGAACTACACTGTACAATGATCGGACCAAATTACCCGATCAATCCTGAGATTATTTATCTCAAGCCCCAGTGAGAACACCAAGTCCAATGTGTGGCCACCCAGGTGTGTTGCAGCTGAAACAGCTTGTAACAGGCCCAAAGATGACATAGTCTGAAGAAGGTTATGACCAAGCTGAGAAGATTCATCGTTGGCCCAAACATTGAAATCCCCTAGAACACTACATCTGGGGGCTCCCAATGTTTTGCCGGTGACAAATTCGGTAATCTCTTGCAGGAAGTTCCCCACTGCCCCAGAGAGGTGATAAATGAGGAAACTCCTGCAACCAGGGCCTGGACCCCCAAGAATGGCCACACACTCAAAAGAACTCAGAGATCTCACTGGGTGCATGGATAAGCCCAAATCAGATCTAAAGCAGATGGCTACACCACCAACCCTACATTCATCTCTGGGGCAGTGCACCATGGTATACCCGAGGGTGGGGGGACAGCAGCCTCAAAAACAGGACCTGCATCATCCCCAACCCAGGTCTTTGTGATGCAAGCCATATCAACTGAGGAAATCAAGTCCTCAATAAGTGCGGTCTTGTTCCTGATTGATCTGGCATTGCAAAACGCTGCCCTCAGGGGATTCATGGGTATGGCAGCCCCTCGGGTTACCTGACCACTCGGTCTGGTGGATTCCCTTGAGACAGACACCAAACACCTGCTAATGTTTCCTCTTATCATGCCCACCATCATCAACTTGAATTCATGTCCACTGGTTTTTCTTGTACTCATCAGATCAAACATCTGTGTATATGAAACCCTCCCTTGTAGTATATGAAAAGCCATTATAAAATGGGCAAAGGATTTCAAGCAGTCTGATTGGTTGTCAGCCATACATTAGATGTGTCTAATGTACAGGTAAAACTAGAACCCCCATTTAGAATACACAGGCCAATTTCATAAGTGCAATAAGCGACTCCGAGGATGTGCATTAGACAGTTCTAATGCTGCGGCTACCAGGGAACTGGGCGCTTAGCGCTACAGGACCTCGCAGCTCACTATCGCCCCCCTAGCCGCATTACAACTGTCTAATGCACACCCCATCGTGTCTTATTGCTTACTGATCACATTTCTACTTAGCATTCTTGTCTCTGTACCGAACTATTTATATTCAGTATGTTCAGTCCCTGCCGTCTACACCTCTAACTGGATAGGTTGATCTGTGCTGGACCCTCTTGATCTCTTCAAGGTTCTTTCTGTACTGTGGAGGTGACCACATCAGCATGCAGTGCTCCAGATGGGGACTATCAAAAGCCTTGTACAAGGGAGGAATCACCTTGCTTACCACGTTCTTTACACTCTTTATATTGTATATCAACATTGTGTTTGCTCTCTTATCTGCAGTTGCACATTGTCTGCCTGGCTCCAGCTTACAGTCCACTGTTCCCTCTATATACTTCTCTGTTCTGTTGCACTACTAAGAGTGTATGTGCAACTTGGATTCCCCAGATTTGTAGTACCTTGCACTTCCCCATGTTCAATGTAATCTGCCATTTCTTGGCCCACACCCCTAGTGTGTGCAGATCCTGCTGCAGTGCATCCTAACCCCACTGTGCCTATTCTTTTTGTCACCTCATTGTCACTAGTAAACTTCATCTAGCTGTTGCTGACCCCATCCAGGTCACTAATATGTTAAAGAGAAACAAACCCAACACCAGCCCTGGGGTACTCCACTTACAGTAAAACATCTTTCCACTCTAAATGGCAACCATCCCCCTCTACTGACCTATAAATCAGCTAGTCTGGCCATCACAGATAACCAAGAGGACATATGTATGTGTGCATGACAGTTACTGGGTGCAAACACCTTAGCACTAGAGGAAGGTGAAATGAGAAATTAAAGAAAAAGGACTCTGCTGACTGTCCCAGCCCCAGTACAGCTCTGTTGACATTTTTCCAGATGCACACAGGCCCCTTTAATTTTGCCTCCAGCAGTGCAGACCTGTGTATGAATTGGGGTTGTCTCAGGGGTTGCACAATATTGATGTTCTTCTTACAGAGTATTAAATCATTTTCACCTGGTGGTCATTTATTTTCAAGGTTAAGCAAATGATGTTTTGAACTTCAAACAGAGCTATTACAAGTAACGAAGTGAGATAAACAGAAAATTAAAAACTTGCATTCTTTTTGGCACTTTTTAAGAATCCGTTTGCTTACCTCTCATCAGTTTGGCTTAGTGACTTAAACAATATTTTTCATTCTTGTAGAAGTATTTTGACATTCTTACAGATAATTGAATGTTTACCAAAGTTACCTAATTCTGTGATATGATTATCTGAATGTCATGCCATTAAAATTTGGAAAGGGGGGCACACAATTAACATTTATTCAAGGGAGACACTAATTTAAGATTTAATAGCCATTCCTCCATTCAAAAAGCATTACTTTGATTGAATTTTGGGAGGGAGGCATACACCCTCACCGATTCTATGGGCACAACAGCCCTGTTTTCACTCCTTGCAAATTTTTAGATAGTGATTAGATCCAGTATCATTCTGGAGCTGAATAAACCAACTCATAGAAGTGCCTTATTTGTTTTTTTTTTTTCTTTTATTTATTTATTTAAGCAATTGGATGTATACTTTTGAGCATATAAGCTCATTTACAAAGGTTCCACATCAATTAACAAAGTGGTACAACATATCAGAACATACATTACAGCCACATATTGGAGTTAGGTTCCAACAGGCAGACAGGCAAATAGAGAAGCAACTAATGTAGGCATTGTCATAGCACACATCACAGAACATGTGAAGCATAGTAGCCCCCAGTACTGAGTGGATTACATAATTAGACTAAGGGGAGATAGCAGGAGCAAGCAGGAGAGGTGAGAATGTTAGGCGGGATGGGAGAAGCAATTGTTAGGGAGAGCTGCATGGCCAGGCGAGAGTGTATTCAGTAGTTCTCTTTTGAACTGTCAAATTTTTGAGATCTCCTGAAGTGGCATATTCAGATCATTTAGCCACTGAGTGGCCCTTGTCATGAAGGAACACTTGGACAGGTTAGTTCTGAAAAGCAGGACATATAGGCTGCTGAGGGCCGAGCTCCTAGTGGCATAAGTATTTTGAGAGGAGGTTGGGAGCATTTGTATCCCACTGAAGGTGAGGCCCAGGGGTGTTTTTGCTCCCATCAGGCAGGTCTGATACTTTAAACAGTCAGTAAGGGGAAGCCAGTTAGTGATGGTATAAAGTGCACCAGTGTGGGTGGTTTTGGCTTCATTGGTGACAAAGCAAGATGTTATGTTCAGTGCCATCTTGACCCTGTTTAGAACTGTTTCTGAGGCAGCTCCATAGACCAGGATGCTGTAATCAATCAAAGGGAAGATGGAGCTAGTGACAGCCACTCTTTTGGCCTCAGTGCTAAGAGTATGCTGCAACCTATAGAACACCCCAAGGTTTCTACTGATATTGCAAACCAGCTGGTCAACACGGTGTGTGAAGGTGAGTGACTGATCTGTCATAACTCCCAGGTATTTAAATGTGACAACCTGGTCTCAGGTGGCACTCTTTGTGTTGAGGATGGTGAACGAGGGGACCTTGTTTCTTTTGTGTGCACTGCTGAAAAGTACTGTCTTTGTCTTTTTGTAGTTTAGAACCAGTGTGATCTGTTGGAACCACTGTTTGAGCAATGCAAAATTGTGTTGTAGGTCATGTACGAGGGCCCCATGGCTAGGTCTACGTCCACTGCCACTGATGACTGCATCTCCTGCATAGAGTTGTATCATTGAGATGGGGAAGGCTATGAGGAGGGTGTTGACAAAGAGGTCGAAGAGGAGGGGACCCAGTACAGAGCCCTGTGGTAGTCCTTCAATGATAAGTCTGGAATCAGAGCAGACTCCATTAATTCTGACTTGTTGAAACCGTTCAGTTAGGTAGCTGCTAAACTGTTGGACAGTGTTGGCAGAAAGACCAAGTGTGTGCAACTTAGTGAGTAAAAGTGCATGGTTAACCAGGTCAAAGGCCTTGGTCAGGCCAATAAAGACAGACCCCAACAGATAGCCTTCATCTTGGGACTCATGGCATGACTACATGCAGTAGATATGTGAAACATTATAAAGCTAATAGCCAGAAAATAGATCATGATGAAAGAAAAACTGAGAAAATCAAATTGACATTTACATATGAAACTTTTAAATGTTCCTAATCTACAGTAAAAGGATTTAAAAATAGTAAAGTTCATTTATAACTGACCTGCTACTGATTTTTATTTAAAATATTTTAGAACATATAAAATTAGTCTATGCTATGTACTTCTTTTCTGACACTATGTGATATAGTTTAAGGCAAGGCTTGTAATTTGGATAGTAAGATTTTGCAATGTCTTAGTCAACAGTTCAAAACAGGTAGAGCCCGATTTAAAAAGACTGGCATAGCTCATGACCCTCACATATTCCTAGCATGGTAAATACATAAGCCAGTTTCCCACCATTTAGAAAACTCCCTCTCCTTTATGTAGTTAGGGTAGCTGGGTAATCATTGCTTAAAGGGAATATAAACATTGATTTGTTTTCTCTTTATGATATACAGTACTGTAACACAAAAGTTGGTAATGCAAAAAATCTCTTTAATGCACCAGTGGATTTTCTTTTTCCTGTGACTGTTTTGATATAGTAGGTTATTTTTGTTTGTTTGTTTCCTTATGTGGGGTTTCTAGTTAATGTTGCCTATTTTCAACTCAGTATTTTTTTAATTACTTGTTAGTTTTGGAACCAAGTGGTATCAGTCAAGCAGAACCTCTACATTGAAAGCATCACTCAAGGCTTCTGTTCAATTTATATATGGTACTGGGTCATAATGTTGCACACTTAATAGCATACAACATTATGGGTAACCCGGTACAGCACTGCACCAGTGAGCAAATGGTGCAATACTGCGTATACTGCTGTATGTGGTATTGCACCATTCTCACTCTCCCAGGCAGAGGATAAGACCTCTGCCTGGGAGTGGGTTCTGCTGACCAGCTGCTGTGGCTCAATGGACTGAGCCACAGTAGCAGGGAACCCAGGCAGTGCTTCTGGGACCGTGTTTGAAAAAATACATATGCCGCATGGCAAGAATCATGCTGTACTGGCAGCACGATGTTGCCATGCAACATAATGTCCTGCGACATTATGACCCCGTGCCTTTATATATTACTTGGTTCTGGAACTCTTAAAGATGTTCCCTGGTGTTTCAAATTCTCATTTTTCTGATGCACACAAACAAGTTTCAAGGTTGTTTTCCAGCACACACGTACAGTACTTTCTTGAATACATGGAAGCATTATTAGAATAATGATTTATGCTATTATGTCACGTCCAGCTAAGAATATATGCAGGATGGCAACAAGGATATTAACTTCCACAATTGCAGCAGCTGGCATCATTCAAGATGCTTTACCTACATATATGTCTGTCTTTGGTTGCATACTTTCTTTAATATTAAAGTCCTTGCCATTCTGCATGTACTTTTGAATTGTTTGAATAGCTTTCTTGCAAGTTTTATTTTTTATTAGGATGATTCAGTTATTATTGTCCTGAGTCGACCACCTCTGAAACTGCAACTTTGAAAAGCAGATATAACCAAAAGAAGCACAGCAACCCATAGATTTCTTTCCTTTTCTATATTCTTAACAACAATCTACATCTATCAAAACATTTTATAAAAATAACATGGGTCTGAAATGGTTTTATGTATAAAAACATACAAATATTTCCCCTTTTGGGAAGAATATCAGTGCAAGAGGGTGTCATAGTATTGGTAATTTACTCTGTATTTTTGTATTTGTGAAAAAAATGAAGCAACCATCATGAGAAATGATGTATCCTTGTTTCACTTTTTCTTTCACACTCATGGTGGCATCTAAAATATTGATGTTATAACCACACAAAACAATCTGAGCCCTTCCTGATTTTTTTTCCATAAAGAGGGATTATATCTCACCAATGTAACTTAAAAACAAGCATGGCAATCCATGATTTTTGTTGTGGATTTTAACCCTTGATGTACCGCAGACTGATATAGCAGTCCTGAATTACTATACGTTCTAATTCTGTTGGCAGCCTAAGGGTTAAATGTTTAGATGACCATCATGTACTGGGCAAAAAAATTATGACTTTGGCATTTTAATTCTTATTTGCTTAAAAGTTGATAACCTGGAAAGGCACCATTGAGCTGAGCTCATTTCTAGATGCAACCTGGAGAAAAGGGTTACTTAGGGAGAACCAGTGACTTAAAACAAGCATTTGTAAGTTAGCAATTGTGGGCCATGGTTGCAAAACCCAAGTACAATGACATAAATCAACATCATCAAGTTAGCAAGCGTGGGTCATGATTACAGGACCCATTAACAATGACATAATGCAACATAAGCAAGTAATCAAACATGGGTCATAGTTACAAAACCAAAAAAAACTGCAAGTAAACATCATGATATAGGCATACAATTAAGGACACAAATGGAGCCTCAGTTACAATACTAGTACAGATGCAGGACCTATGGTATGACAATTATTCACAGGAGCAAGGTACTGGGACCACCTATGTATGTGAGAAGCATGGATCTAAGAGGAGTTGACAGCTAAGGGGGGAGACATTTGAATATTTAAGGAGGGGAGAGCTGAGAGCAGTGTGGATGGGGTAGGAGTCTGAGAAGCCTTTTGAGTTAGAAGAAGGAAGAGAGTCAGAGGTTAGGGGGAAGTTTATTCCTGAGAAGAGGGAATTGAAAGGAGAAAGCAGATTGACCAGAAGCAGAGTGGGGTCAAGAGACAGAAAAGGTGCTTGTATCTCTGTGACTAAGGGAGTAGCTTGAGGTGGAAGCTTGAGAGAGATGGGAGGAAAGGCTGGTGGGGAGGGATCCAAACCAGAACTTTGCAACAAAGAATGCTCAGTGAACCATTCTCCTGTGAGAAAAAGGTGCAAGAGAGAGTATGGAATAAAGAAGACAGTGGTAGGTAAGGAGGGGGAGGCAGTAGTGAAGCAGCAGAAGGAATTTAGCATGGTGTCTAGCCTGGTTAGGGATGATTGAGAGGCTGTGATGTACACCACAACAGCATAATCAAATACAGGTATAAAAATTTTGGAGACCAATTCTCGGCAGGTGGAGATGGGGAGACAGTCTTTATGTCAGTAGAGGACAGCCAGTCTGTGTCATAATTTAGTGCAGATGGCATCGATGTGGGAGGAGAATCCAGGTGGCTATCCAACCAAACCCCCAAGTATTTGAAATCTGGGACATTCTCAAGGGGAGGGCCATCCAAAATAGTGAAGGTGAAAGAGGACTGGAGGGTGGCCAGTTTTTGCCTAGAGCCTAAAGTCATGGTCATTTTTTAATTTTATTTAGTTTACGTTGGTTGTCCTTGAACCAGGACTGAACTCTGTTGGCTGGCAGAGCAACCTGGAAAGTCTTAGAATAACCATAGTCTAATGAACAGAACTTGTACTCCTAGTAAAAATGCATTATATAATTAATGGGATCACTGTTTAAGATACTTTCTCATAATGTTAATGGGTTGACCGGACCGATAAAGAGGTACAGTACCCTAACAGCTCTCAAAAAGCACAAACTGGATATATTATTATTATTATTATTACAAGAGACATACCTATTGAATACTGAACACCAAAAGCATATGAAGTTTGGTTTCTTCCAGATGGTTGACTCCTCATACCGTAACAGACTCTGCCGTGGGGTAGTAATCCTGGTCTCTAATATGTGAATAAAGGGGGTAGGCTTGCAATGGGAATTGGTATGTTCCTGGGACAAGTCATGATGGTTTGTAGTACATGTATACCACCTGGCAGTTACGCTTCCTCAATTCAATAAATCATGGATGCAATTATTGCCCACAAACAGGGAATATTACTAGTCTGTGGGGATCTTAACTGCCCCCTGAATCCATCCCTAGATATCTCCGTACCCCAACCCTCACCACTCATTACTGGGCAAAAACACCTCAGACGTCTGATCCAGGAGATGGGATTGATCAAGTCCTGGTGTCACCTATATCCTCCTAGACAACAATTTGAATTTTACTCCCATGCGCACAAACATTATTCCAGATTGGACTACTCCTTATCAGCGGAGAACACCTGGATTTCCTTGATAAAGTGGAAATCCAAAATATTTGCCTTTCTAACCATGCCCCTCTTACCTTAGACATGACTATCTCAAAGGAGTGCAAGAACACCATGTGGTGCTTTAACCCTTCCCTCCTAAAAGACCCAACATTTAATAAACTGCTTAAAGAAAAAATTCCTGAGATTATCAGGGATAATTCCTCCACTCAAACCACCCTACTATTGTTGTGTGACACCTTGAAAGTGTTCCTTAGAGGTTACATAATTGCCTTTGCCTCTAAAAAAATGCACCAAAATGAAGCCTCCCTGCAGGAGCACCAGGAAAAGCTAAAATTCCTACAGCTGGTACATGTGCAGGGGGACCAATCTTTAGGTGGTTAAATACCCCAATCCAATGAAACATACAGAGCATTTTAGACACAAAACTGAACAAGCCCTAACTTGGCTTAGACAGAAATACTATGAGGGAGGGTCCTGAGCATCCCGCAATTTGGCATAATGCCTTGGAAGACAATCATAGCTAGCCACAATAACAAAGATTAGAGATCCCCAAACTGGTAAACACCTCCACACTAATAACCAGATATTGGATGTGTTTAGACACTACTATACAGCTCTTCATTCTAAATCCCACCCCCACCACCAGATTTGGGGAAAACTGCAAACTTTTTAGCGGACCATCTCCTTCCTTCTCTTACCCAGCAACACATTGATTTCTTAACATTCCCAATCACAATGCACAAACTTCATACTACAATTAAACACTTTTAAAATGGCAAAACTTCAAGACCGGGTGGCTATAGGGCTGAATTTTATAAAGCCTCCTATGATTGGATCAAAGACGCATTCTAGAAAACACAGGAATAGTCATAAGGAGGATAGTTACCCACTTCCTGGAGACAAGCGATTATTTTGGCATATACAAACCTAATAAACCTTCCCAGGCATGTGACTCCAATAGACCAATTTCAGTATTAAACCACGACTACAAGAAATATACTAGTTTAAGGTATGCCCTCTGCAAAGCAACACTTTTACAGCAACATACGGCGATGCCGACAGCATCGACATGTCACTGTAAAAGTCTGCCTGGGACCCGGCAACACTTTCCCCCATCCTGCACTTTCTTCCCGGAACAACTCCAACTCAGAGTTAGAATCATCCAGAAAGGGGTGTGTGGGGCAGAGCCCCCCACATAGGTGGGTCAAGGGCAAAGCCCCCTATGTTAACACACACAGTGTTTCCAATGGCTTTATGGCAACCGCAAAGTGTGGTCAACATAAAGCTGTTGCTGTTGGGTCCCGTTGTAATGAAGTTTGTCGAGGGGATGTTGTAGAGCCCTGGTATAGTAGCACATAAACTTGATGATATTTTACCACTTTCGGTTCATCTGGCTCAACTGGGATTTATTAAAACCCGACAAACAATGGACAATATTAAAATGGACTTTGTACATACTTAATCATGTCCATATTAATAAATTCCCACTATTAATATTAAGTCTAGATGCCCAAAAGGCATGTGACAATGTCTCTTGGTCCTTTTTATGGGCCACTTTAACAAAGTTTGGCTCCCCTGAACAGTTTCTAAATAATGTTAAGAGCATTTATTCCAACCCAGAAGACACTGTCAAGATAAACAGCTCCCATTCTGCATGATTCTCCTTGACCCAGAGCACCCCACAGGGTTGCCCTCTTTCCCCATACCAATTTGCCCTGTACGTTGAACCTATAGTGCAACACTTGCATCAGGCTAATCATCTCCAAGGTTATGTAACAAAGAATATTCAGCACAAACTTGCATATTATGTGTATGACCTTTTGTATATTACTAACCTGGAGACGTCTCTGGCAGATCTGGGTGAATGGTTGTCACAGATTGAGCAAATCACAGGATACAAAATAAATCAGGATAAAATGGAGGGCTTAATGGTTCACAATCTGATTTCTGCCCAAGAAAGACAAAAGTACCCATATAAATGGGATAAATCCTATATTACATACCTGGGTATAGAATTAACTTCTGACCCTACCAAAATATTCTCATGAAATTTTGATTCATTATTTGATCAAGTGAAAACTGTCTTACAAAGGTGGAAACATCTCCTGAGCTTCCTTTTGAACAGAGTACACTCAATACAGATGAATGTTATATCTCGGATATTATACTTCCTACAAAACATCCCAACTCCACCGCCTAGATCAGAAATACTCACATGGAACAAGACCATTTCCTCATATCTTTGGTACGGAGATAGGCCGCTGATAGTATTTTGAAAATTACAGCTTCCAAAGGACAAAGGCGGATTAGCCCTCCCTAATATATATAACTATTCCCTTGTGGTGGTACTATCTCATCTCTCACATTGGCTTGAGGTATATAACCCAACTCCCCAATGGGTACAAGTAGAGAGAGGTCTTTCCAGGTCACCCTAAGACACCTCGGCAGTCTTTCAGACCTGCCAGGATGCACTGCCTGAAACAAAATCTTGTTTTACCAGATCTCTTCTCCACATTTGTTTTTTTTAACCCAATCAGACAACAGACAGGGAGTCATGTGGGTCAGAATTCTGGCATTAGATAATAAGTTCATACTGACAAGGCTTGACTTGGGATTTCGGGGTGGCACAGGAGAGGATTAATATACACACAACAATTCTATTTAAATGTATATTCAAATCATTTGCACAGTTACAACTGGACTTTGCTCTCCCACAGAGGGATTTTTATAAGTACCTTCAAGACTGCCACAATATATCGACCACACTGAGACTTGACATATCATCTGTTTGTATACCCCGAATTTTCTTACTATTGGTGCAGATTTTGGGAGAAAGATCTCCACGCCACCTGATATCTCACATGAATAAGGCAGTATTATCTTCCTCCACATCTCTCATGGAGGGCACCCAGGTTACTTGGGAAGCAAATTTTTAACAGATCTCACCCCAGAGGATTGGACCAGAGTTTGACAATGACAACATACAGTGGCAAGCTCATACGGCTGGAAAGTAATAATTCACTATTTTCACACCCCCAGATCACTTCTAAGTATTCTGCAATGGTTGATTTATCAAGCTGGAGACGATGCAGTTGCCAAATGTTACGCATGCTCACCTATTTTGTTTTGTCCAGTCCTATCTGATTTTTGGAGAGCAGTGGGAAATACTCTTTCAGAGCTATACCCCTCTTTGGAACTCTTAACCCTTGTTTAAAAAACACTTTTTTATGATTGTCAGCATTCCATAAAGATTGCTGATGTAGCTGGTAGTTTGATTCCGACTCTTGTTTTTTTTTTAAAAGTGAAAAGCAGACTGCCTACCATATTGGTGTTACCACACCAGCACAGGTTTGTTTACATTTCTTGATCAGCTCCAGCTGCATCTTTCCTGTACTTGGGAACACTCGCAGCACAGTCTAGCCCCTCATGATGTAGTAGGAGATTAGGGTATCCACCTCCAACAGTGACACTTTTACAGCGACTGTCAGTACAGCGACTACAGTGCCAGGTCACTGTACAGATGGTCGCTGGACCCAGGCACTGTATTTGGGGGATTTGCAGCCCCTCTTCTAATCAGCTCTGACTCAGAGTTGATTCGAAAAAGTGTGGGGGAGGGTGTGGGGGCACAATCCCCTGGGTGGGAGATCTGGGGGGCAAAGCACCCCAAAGAAAACATGTGTATAAGTTGGAAACCATCTGCTGACAGCAAATGCGGTCGACATGACGGTTTCGCTGTCCATCGTTTGACAAACTTTTTGTCGATGACCAGTCATAGATCCGGAGGTTGGGATGCTACTGCCACTTGAGTGACTGCACTGTTTAGGTGTGTTTGAAATGCTCAGGAAATATGCAAGAAAAACAGATGCAGGATTGTAAACAAAACAAGGTTGTTTATAAATATACATTAGCATGCATTTCAGTTCTACTAAGCAAGGAGACAGACAAAACAAACAGCAATATCAATGAATTTTAGAGAAGGTAAGCAATCAAAATGTAGGTTTTTAACTAGACATAATATGATGAAAAACAGGTTGACAGTGTCCCTTTAATTGATGCCAGTTGATTCAATGGCATGAGTATATTTATGTCAGGTGGAACTTGGTCCTCATTGAATGATGCTGATCCAACCACTTGAATTTTTCCTACAATTCCTAGATTGTGTTACATTCCTAAATACTGCTATGCATTGGTTACTGTGTGTGTTGAGGAAAACTGCAGTTTTTTTTCATTGTACTGGTAGATGAGATCTATAGCCAAATGTCTTCTGTAAACATGTTATTGCACTCAGTACCATGTCAAAATTTTAATAAAAGAGTTTTGTTTTTTTTTTTAAAAAAAGGATTGAACTGTGTTGAAATCTTCCTGGAGAGGGGACTGTACGCTAATGGCACAGGGCAAGGAGATGAAAATAATAGTGTCATCAGTGTACATGTGAATTTCAGAAGATTTTCAGATTGAAGGGAGGTTGTTTATAAACAGGGAGAAAAGGGGCACTGCAAGGCCGATGAGAAAGATGGCTGCTTGAACCTACCGCTCTGTCCTATGCAAGACCCTAAATGTTTAAAATGACCAGATCCTGAATGATTTTTCTTGCGTAGGTGGTTGGAGGTGGGGAGCGAGGGTCTGCTGAACTGGAATTTAAAATTTCAACTAAGTGAGGGGTACAGATGACCTTACCGTAGCAACAAGACAGCTTGCATTGGCCGATACAATGTGATCAAGTTGAACCACGGGCCCTAGTACGGGGCTTCCTGTTAATGACATGATTCCCCACCACAGCAAAAGTGATCCTGACCCCACAGACACTCCAGGACAGACTAAGCAGTATCATCATCTCTCTAGACTGAGCAGCTGGACACTCCTTTCGATGGTCTGCATAGCACTGAATGTGGCAAATGTTCACCTCCATCAGCTACAACCAGGCCCTGGAAACAGGCAAAGAGTGAGGAGAGACTACGTCATCTCAGTACAACTAACAGCAGGCCACACAGCTACACAGCCATGGGGTCGACTGCATCACCCCTGCCTGAGGGAGTGCAGGATCCCATTACAGACTCTAAACTATATTACTAAGATGCTGGAGGCCCTATTAGTGCATGTGGATAATATTAGCAGTGCTCTTACAGGGAATGTGGCAGATGTTCAGCTATTGGAGGACAGCATGCACGTCTCAGAGCAACACATTGAGGACTCTCCAGAACGCAAACAACAAAAACTGCTATCTCGACTACATGCATAAGACATTAAAATTCAAAAACTCTGGGAAAGAGCAGAGGACCAAGAGAACTCTGTTGAAGTCTTCCTGGAGAGGGGACTTACGCTAATGGCAGAGGACACGGAGATGAAAATAATAGTGTCGTCAGTGTACATGTAAATTTCAGAAGATTTTCAGACTGAAGGGAGGTTGTTTATAAACAGGGAGAAAAGGGGCACTGCAACATAGAAACATAGAAACATAGAATTTGACGGCAGATAAGGACCGCTTGGCCCAACTAGTCTGCCCATTTTCCTACCTAACAGATAAGCTGCAAATCCTAGTTAACCAACAGCTTACTTCCTCCTACCCCACCCCACTAGGACTGCCTTATGCCTGTCCCATGCATTCTTGAAGTCCCCCACTGTTCTTGACTCCACAACCTCCTCAGGGAGGCTGTTCCATGCATCCACAACCCTCTCAGTGAAAAAATACTTCCTCACATTACCACTGAGCCGTCCCCCCTCTATCTTCAAATTGTGCCCCCTTGTTCTTGTACATCTCTTTTTCTGGAAGATGCTACCCTCTTGGACTTTGTTAATTCCCTTGAGGTACTTGAAAGTTTCTATCATGTCCCCTCTCTCCCTCCTTTCCTCTAGGGTATACATATTAAACTCCTTTAGTCTTTCTTCGTATGTCTTCTGGTGCAGACCCTGCACCATTTGGCTACCCTCTCTGGACAGCTTCCACTCTGACTATGTCTTTGCTATGGAGATGGGGTCTCCAGAACTGCACACATTACTCCAGATGGGGTCTCACCAACTGTCTGTACAGGGATAACAACTTCCTGTTTTCTACTATTGATGCCTCTTCCTATGCATCCCAGTATCCCCCTGCCTTCCTTACTGCCTTCTCACATTGCTTGCCCACCTTTAGGTCATCTGATATATATTACCCCCAGGTCCCTTTCTATTTTTACTGTTGTCAGTATCTCACCCCATTGTGTACACTTCCTGGGTTTTGTTTCTCATGTGCATTACCTTGCACTTCTTTGCATTGAATCTGAGCTGCCATACATTTGACCATTCCTCCAACCTTGCCAAGTCCCTTCTCATCCTTTCCACTCCATCTTGTGTATCAACCCTGTTGCAGATCTTTGTGTCATCTGCAAAGAGACATACTTTCCTTCCAGTTCCTCTGCAATGTCACTTATAAAGACATTAAAAGGACCGGTCCAAGTACTGAACCCTGTGGTACCCCACTAGTAACCCTCTTTCTTCACTGTGTATTCCATTTACTACTACCCTTTAGCCCCTGTTGTTTAGCCAATTTTATCCAGGCTACCACCTTGGGACCCACTCCAAGGCTGGCTATCTTGTGAATTAATCTTTTGTGTGGGACTGTATCAAATGCCTTGCTAAAATCTAGGTAGGCCATGTCCACAGCCCCTCCCTGGTCTACTACTTTGGTCACCCAGTCAAAGAAATCTATTAGATTCATCTGACATGACCTTCCCATTGTGAATCCATGCTGCCTTGGGTCCTGTGCCCCACTGGCCTCTAGGTACTCAACAATTCTTTCCTTCAGAAATGATTCCATCATTTTCCCTACCACTGAGGTCAAACTAACTGGTCTGTAGTTTCCTGCCTCTGTCCTGCTCCCACTTTTGTGAAGAGGAATCACATCTGCCCTCCTCCAGTCCTCGGGTACCACCCCATCCTCCCATGATTTGTTAAAGAGAGTAGTCAGCGGTGTCACTAATTCTACCCTTAGTTCTTTTAGAATTCTTGGGTGAATCCCATCAGGCCCCATTGCTTTGTCCACCTTCAATTTTATCAGTTCTTTCAGAACCCTTTCTTCTGTAAATGGACTGGTATCGACGCCCGTCTTCGGAGTGTTTCTCCTGTTTGGTTTAGGTAACTCCCCCTCCTCTTCCTTTGTGAATATATTCGTTCAGTATCCCTGCTTTTTCACTGTCACCCTCTACCCACATTCCCTCCCCTTTATTAAGCTTCAGTATCCCTCCTTTGGTCTTTCTTCGCTCCCTAATGTACCTATAAAAGGTCTTATCCCCCTTCTTAACAGAATTGGCTATCCTTTCCTCAGTTTGGGCCTTTGCTATTCTGACTGCCTTCCCAGCCTCTTTCTGCTTTAACTGATAAAGTTCTCTGTCCTGCTCCTTCTGTGTTTCCTTATATTTCCTGAATGCTGTCCTTTTCTCCTTAACCTTCCCTGCCACCTCTTTTGAGAACCATAGCGGTTTTTTCCTTCGTTGTGTTTTATTGATTTGCTTTACACAAAGGCTTGTTGCCTCTGTGATGGCTGTTTGATCACTCCCCATTGTTCCTCCACCCTCCTTCTTGCCTGTTTTCTAGTGCTTTTCTGAGGCACTCTCTCATTTTCCCAAAGTCGGCCCTCCTAAAGTCCAGTACTCTTGCTTTTGTATGGCTTGATTGTATAGCTGTGTTTATCGTGAACCACACTGTTTGGTGGTCACTTGTTCCCAGATGGCTACCCACTTCTAAATCTGAGATTCTTTCTCCATCCCATTTGTGAGTACCAGGTCTAAGATTGCTCCCTCCAGTGGGTTCCAATACTAGCTGTCTGAGGCATGCCCCTGTAGGGCATCAGAATGACCCTGCTCTTGGATGTGCCTGCAGCAAAGGTGCTCAGTTAACATCTGGCATATTCAGGTCCCCATCAACAATATCTCCCTTTTTCTGCCATTCTAGAAAGCCTTCTATCATTTCCTTGTCCATTCCTCCCCTGAGATGGGGGTCTGTATACAACCCCATACAGGATTGTGGTGCCATTTCCTGTCTCCAGGGTGACCCAAAGTGCCTCATCTGCTCCCTGTTTACTCTTTAGTTCTGTTGCTTTGATCCCTTCCTTCACATAGAGAGCTACCCTCCTCCTCTTTACCCTCCTGTCCCTCCTGTAGATTGTGTATCCTGGTATGTTGACATCCCAGTCATGGTTCTCTGTGTACCATTTTTCTGTGACTGCCACAATATCCAGGCAACCTCTTCCATCAAGGCCACTAGTTCAGGGAGCTTGTTACACAGACTATAGGCATTGGTACTCATCACCCTCCACTTTTTGATAGCCTTACCCCTTTTAGCCCATTTCTGTCCTTACTGCCTTTGCCTTTTTTACATTTAAATCTGTTCTGCTCCTAATAACTTCTGTATCTTGGTGTTTACCTCACTAATCACCATGTTTTGTGGGGAGGCTCGAGTTCCTGCTCCTTTCAGTGCCTCCCCTTGGCTGGTTAAATGCTTGCCAATGAAGCATTTAAACCTCTCACCTAGGATCCTGGTTCCCCCCTGGACAGATGCAGACCATTGCACCAGTATAGGTCTGCATCCCTCCAGGTGGCTCCCCAGTCCCCAATGAAGCCAAAACCCTGAGCCCCACACCAGTTTTCAACCACTCATTGAATTCCCTGGTGAATGTGCCCTAGCATCTCCCTTGCCATAGACAGGCAGCACCTCCGAGAAGTGTTACTGCATGCGCCACTTGTCTAAGGCTCTTTCCCAACTCTATAAACTCCTCTTGTACTGCTCTGATCCCATTCTAGCCAGGTCATTTGTCCCTAGGTGGACAATGACATCCAGCTTCCTCCCTTGTGCAGCTCCTCCCACGATCCTGAGGATTCGCTTCCTGTCCCTCAAGCCGTGGCGCCAGGAAGCCACCCCTCCTCTCCCTTCCTCCCCATTTCTACCCCCCTAATGATTGAGTCCCCCACCAGCAGTTGTTTCCTTCTCTTGTGGGGTCCCATGCCACCCTCCTGTGGGTCTCCTTTGTGAAGGTTCCCAGCATCCTGCTTGGTCTCCACTGCAGGTGCCTCCATAGAGGAACCACTATCCACCAGAAGAGCGCATGAATTGTGGAGAGATATAGCTGGAGGGATGCAACTCTGTTCCACCACCCTCTCCCTCCTTGAGCCCACCCTAGTCCAGCCTCTCCTCTTTCTTGGCAACCTCTGAGGTAGTGGCATTGGCCCAGGTGGTCCCTGGGTGGGGGAGGAGGTTTCACGAATCCTAGCCAGGTCAGCCTGGAGATGGGCAACCTCCTCTCTCAGACCAGAGAGGTGCCTGCAAATAGGGCAGCATCGCAGCCTCCAGAATGTCTCCTGGAACACTGCCGCCCCACAGCCATTGCACTGCACCACTCCTATCATGTCTTATTTTGTGTCCTCTCTACTGTTTCTCTGGATGCTTACTCTCTCCTCTCCTTACAACTCTGACCCTTCCTGTTCTGGGACAGCAACTTCCTTTCTTCTTCAGTAGTCTCCTTCTTCCTTGCTCAATATCAGACCACCAGCAGCTAGGGGGGGAGAGTGAGCTACTTTTTTTTACTTTAGGGTTGACAAAACCAATGTTTCTCTATGATCCTTTCCTTCCTACTGCCAAACAGGAAGTTCCTGTTGACAGTCAAATCCAGTGGCTATAAAAGTAGAACTGGCTTTGGGTGGGATGGAGGGCAATTAGTAAGAAAAAAGGCTAGCAACAGGTAGTTGTAATTTGACTCACCTGCTTTTCTAGTGTCTAAACCACACCCCAGGTAAGCTCTCTTTCCTCCTACTGGTTTAGCAAAGTCACCTGATACAGTACCTTTCCCTGCACAGAACACACACTGCCTTTCTTTCTTTTCTTTCTTTTTTTAACCCTAAATAAGACCCCTTCTACTTCTAATAAAGTTATCTGTCTACTTAATCTTAACTGACACTGACTCCTGCTGAGATATAAGTTTTAAATTAACAAGAAAATGTAGCTTCTTTTAGTTAGCTGCTTTCTGCTCTACAAGCAAGGCTAGCAACAGGAAGTTGTAATTTGACTCACCTGCTTTTCTAGTGTCTAAACCACACCCCAGGTAAGCTCTCTTTCCTCCTACTGGTTTAGCAAAGTCACCTGATACAGTACCTTTCCCTGCACAGAAGATACACTGCCTTTCTTTCTTTTCTTTCTTTTTTAAACCTAAATAAGACCCCTTCTACTTCTAATAAAGTTATCTGTCTACTTAATCTTAACTGACACTGACTCCTGCTGAGATATAAGTTTTAAATTAACAAGAAAATGTAGCTTCTTTTAGTTAGCTGCTTTCTGCTCCACAAGCAAGAAAAAAGGCTAGCAACAGGCAAGGCACTATGCAAGGCTGATGACAGAGATGGCTGCTTGAACCTACCGCTGTGTCCTATGCAGGACCCTAAATGTTTAAACTGACCAGATCCTGAATGATTTTTCTCACGTAGGTGATGGGAGGCGGGGAGCGAGGGCCTGCTGAACCAGAATTAAAATTTAAACTCAGTGAGGGGTACAGATGACCTTACCATAGCAACAAGACAGAATGCATTGGCCGATCCGAGCTGATCAAGTTGAATCAGGGGCCCTAGTACGAGGCTCTCTATTAATGACATGATTCCCCACTGGTGCAAAAGTGATCCTGACCCCACAGACACTCCAGGACAGACTAAGCAATATCGGCACCTCTGTAGACCGAGCGCGGCTGGGCACTCCTCTAGATGAGCTGCATAGTACTGAATGCGGCAACTGTTCACCTTCATTAGCTACAACCAGGCCCTGGAAACCGGTGAGGAATGAGGCGAGACTGCATCATCTCAGTACAATTAACAGCAGGCTGCGCAGCTACAGAGCCATGAGGTCACTATGCCACACCCCTGCCTGAGGGAGTGCATGCTCCCATTACAGACTCTCTAAACTATATTACTAAGATGCTGGAGGCCCTATTAGTGCATATGGATGATATTAGCAGTGCTCTTACAGGGAACGTGGCAGATGTTTGGGTATTGGAGGACGGCATGCACATCTCTGAGCAACACACTGAGGACTCTCTAGAATGCAAACAAAAAAAATTGCTGTCTTGACTACATGAACAAGACATTAAAATTCAAAAGCTCTGGGAAAAAGCAGAGGACCAAGAGAACATGGTGCATAGGAACAATATCTGCATCCTGGGAGTTCCTGAATGAATGGAGAGCAACAATATGGAGAAGTTCTTAATGGACTTTATCCCTAGGCTGTTGGAAGGCAGATGGAGAGGGCCCATCAAAGTGGAAAGAGCACACAGAATAAAAGTCAGAGTGGTGGCCCTAGGCTCCTTCCCCCGACCAATCATTGCATACCTACTTTGTTACTCAGTTAAAGAACAAATTTTATGAGTTGCTAGGGAGTATGAAGACCTTCAGTGGAGAGAGGCGCAGACCTCATTCTACAGAGACTTCTCAAATGAGGCAGCTGCTAAGCACAAAGCCTTTATCCCCATCAAACACAAACTAAGAGACATAGGTTTTTGTTACCGCTTTAGGGGACTAGCTAGCCTACATGTCACCAAGCATGGCAAAGAGTGATTGGCAAACTCACCACAGGACATTGAGCACTGGGCCATACAATTTTGGCTGAACATTAACCTCAGAACTACACTTTCCAGAAGCCCCTGGTTACCCGTAAGTTCCTCTACATCTAAAAGGCACAATAATGGCAAAGCTCACTTTCCAGTGGACTGCAATAGAAGAGACACCTGTTCATCCAAAACATCCCCCACCACCTCGGGTGTGGCTGGAGGCTCTCAGGAATTGCTGCAGGGGTCTAAACAACCTGCACCTTCCTCTCAGCTGAGTCCAGAGAAATACAGAGGGGACCTGAAGTGATCCCTTTTGGCCCAGCAAGAAAAGGTGACACACAGATTCAGAAGCCACAACCGGAGGCACTCAGGAGCTCGGGCATCCCCTCTCTCTCTCCTCTGGCTAAGCTCCTCAGTGAGGACTCCTAGAGTGAAGAAGATGACAGGGATGTAATGGCTACATGGTAGGATTCACTGATGCACACTTCCACACCATCTAGCTGGGCAGATGCAGAGGACAATACCTCTGGCAACATAGCAACAGTGGAGGACCTGACACACTTACCGGTGCATGTCAAACCTGGTCTTAGATCCTTTGCTGAGGTTGTTGCCATCCCTCCAGGCCTGGCAAATAGTGAACAACTGTCAACTCTTAATACCCCTGAAGGGTGAAGATGTTTGCTAGGACAGAACCTTTGCTTTTATGATGTCTGGACCCAATCAGATTTGTATGCTGCTTATTTATTTTTCTGTAGTTTATACTGTGTCCAATAGGGTTCATGGTTAAAACTCTGCTCCTGGGAAAGGTTTATGGGGACCCAAATATGTTAGGGACCTCACTGAGTGGTGACTCTGCCTCTCTTCACATTGAAACCTACACCCTGAATAACAGCTGAAAGTGGGTGGTGGGTGGAAGGTTGAGCAGACATTCTGGGGCTTAACACTCTTTATAATAACTGTTGCAGAATTGTCTTGGCTCTGCTGCTCCCCCCACCCCGGGCGAGGCGACACGACCACGTGGAGTGGGTACTACCCTGGCTTTGGGGATTTCCCATGGATGCTTTCCCATGCTCTTATCTCCCTCTCCACCACTTCTCCCATTAACAGCCCCTCCCATTGGGGTCAGAGGTTAGGGCCCCCCACAAAGTATCACCACTAGTAATATTGCATTGCCCCTGCCTTTAATAAGTCAGATGCCCTTTAGTTCTCTGTTCTGTTATGTCCTCCTGCAAGCTTTGTTCTCTAGTTAACTACATGTGAAGACATAATCTGTTAACTGTACCCCTCAGACTTTCAAGGGTTCAGAGAGGATCTCCCTCACCCCCCCACCAGCTTGCTATGTGTCACACACCTGATGTTGGGATCCCTGATTCTATTTTAATCAGGTCCAGGGTAGGATGGGTACTCATCTTGTAAGACACTCACTCTCCCCACTGGGCACTAGGACAGCGCAGCAGAGACTCACAGATCATCTGGCATCACACTTCACTCATACCCTTAGTGCCTTTTGTGAAATCACAATAACACTGTGCTGACTGGTACTACCCTCCGGGCAGTGCAACTTGATAAGGTAGCATAATCTGTGCATTCAACAATCAGATTTGGTTACTGGCGTTACTCTTCCCCCCCTTTTTTGATAGAGCTGGAGGGCCACCTGGTTTCCACATCTCTAGCCTGCCTCTTTCTACAACTGCTTAGTATACAAGTTAATCTTTGTGGTTAACATGTGATATTGTTCTGTACATAGTTAGTTTGGTATTTTTTCTGTTGCTTATCATTCCCTTTTTACTACCCCTCCCTTTCTAGGTACAAGTGACTTGCACCTACTTTACTCTGAGAGTTCTCCACCTCAGCATCTTACCAGGGCATTGTTTGGCTTTCTGCAAAGTGTGGCATCACCACCATGTCTGGCTGCTTACCAGACTAGAAATCCAACCAACACGAGGTAAGTGGAAGCTGGTGGTGGGATCTGGTCATTATGACCAACCCGAACCATCAAGGGTGGACATGTGTCTCCTGGAATGTTAAGGGCCTCAACCATCCCACTAAGTGAACTAAGGTGCTTCATCACCTCAGATCCCTTCATGCAGATTTAGCCTTATCCAGGAGACACATCTCACTACCAGGATGGTGGTATGGCTCCAAAAGCACTGGATAGGAAAGGTGGTACATAGCTCTGCCTTGTCCAAATCGAGAGGGTAGCTATTATAGTCAATAAGGCCTGTCCATGGGTTGATGAAGAGGTTAAATCAGATAAACAGGGATGATAGGTGGTTGCTCACTTTGCCTTTCTAGGAGGGAAGCTAGTGGTTGGTAACATTTATGCCCCCAACCAGGACTCTGAAGCATTTTTTACACAGATCAGCCATGCCATAGCTGAGCTCAAGAAAGGTGATGAGAACTTCCCAGTTATGCTCAGGGGAGACTTTAATCTGGTGAGAGATATTTTCCTTGATAAGACACAGCCCACTCCTGAGGCCCACCTGAAAGCCAAGGCAGTTCTTGTGGAAATGCAAGAGGAATGGGGCCTATGTGACCCTTGGCACAGGGATCACTCCTCAGGGAATGGCTACACCTTCTTCTCCCTAGTGCATGGCACGTACAGCCACATCAACTTCTGGCTGGTTGACTGTGTGGCTGCCTAGTGCATTCACGATACCACCATAGACACTATTCTTTTCTCAGCTCATGACCCTATCACTATGCAATACCTGCCCCCGGCAACACACGCTCCTGGAGGTGTAACTCACTATTACGGAAAGATACTGCCTTTTGCTCTCAAATGGTGGAGGAAGCTGAAAGATATTTGAAACCAGCTCCATGGGTGAAGTGGGTTCAGGAACCATTTGGGAAGCCTTTAAGGCAGTCATGCGGGGGCACATCAATGCCTACACCTCTGCACAAAATAGAAAAAGGTATGAAGAGGTCAATTTGCTTCACCAAAAGCTCAAACCTCTGGATGACCAGTTTAAAAGGTCTGCCAACCCCCCCCCCTCACCAAGCCTAACATCTGCCATTATGGGGTTGAAGTACAAGATCAATATAATCCTGCAACGGAAGGCTGAATGGCAGCACATGCAGTCCAAGCATAAATTCTGGGAGGGGGGGAGATAAGGGAGGCAAACCCCTTGCCTGCCACCTCAGAAAACAGCAGGCCTCCTCTCAAATCCATGCCCTGCAAGACAGTCAAGGCCACATGGTCAAGGATCCCAGCCTCATCAATAGCCCAATAAGAGACTTCTATCTCCACCTGTATAGCTCCAGACTGCCCTAAGTAGAACAGGAATAGACACAGGTAATGTGCACATTCCTGGATAACACCCCCATTCTGCAGTTGGCAGCTGCATACAGAGACATGTTAGAGGCAGACATTTCTCTCCCAGAACTTAATATGGCCCTTTCTTTGATGGCAAAAGGTAAAGCACCAGGTCCTGATGAGATGACAATGGAACTTTACCAGATGCTACAAGGAATGATTGCACTACCTCTTCTGGAAGCACTAAGGGAGGCCGGCCAAAATGAGATGCTTCCGATGACCATGAGGGATGCAATTATCACACTGCTCTCAAAAAATCTATTGACCCTCAGGACTGTGCTAGCTTTCGGCCTATCTCACTGATCTTCGTGGACACCAAGATCATGGCATAAATTCTGGACAATAGGCTTGAAAAGGTGCTTCTTTCCCTTCTCCACCAATCACAGGCTGGATTTAGCAGGGGCAAATGTGGTGCAGGTAACCTAGGTATGGTCCTCAATCTGAAGTGGCATGTGACCCACTCTAATACACCCATGGTAACCCTGGTGGTTGACTTCTCTAAAGCATTCGATTCTTGGAATGGGGCTATTTACACCATGTTCTGGAGGCTTATGGGTTTGGGGGGTTCCTTAGAGGATGGATTAAGACACTATATACCTCACCCACAGCCAAGCTACTTACCAACAAACAACTTTCCCCCTTCTTTGAGTTGTGGCAAGGTACCCATCAGGGCAGTCCTGTCACCCTTGCTCTTTTCACTAGATCTGGAGCCCTTAACAAGAAGGCTTATGGTCGCTCCAGAGATAAGGGGCATTGAGGTAGGTAAGAAGTCCTACCTAGTCAGTGCATATGCTGATGACTTGCTTCTTACCATTACCAACCTGGACAAGACCTTAACTCCGATACTGACCACTCTTACTCAGTTTGCTACCTTTTCAGGCCTACAAGTTAACAGGAAAAAAGTCACTCTATCCCCGCTCAATCTAGCCTGTACAAAAGGATGCCAACCCGATTCTGATCTGGTATGGGTGCCTCAGGGGTTCACATACCTTGGCGTAATGATACCCATGTAATGGAAAGACTTGGTGGATGTGAACATTTCTCCCCTGTTAGGCTCCATAAATGATGAAATGTAGTGGTGGAAGTGACTTAAGCTGTCCCTGAAAGGCAAGGTAGAAGCCCTCAGAATTTTTACCCTCCCGAAAATATCTTAACTCTTCCTTAACCTCCCAGTGTGCATTCCTCCCAAGATCTTCACTGCACTGGACAAGTCCATAGCAGAGCTACTCTGGGAAGAGAAGACTCCAAGATTTGGGAAGTCAAAGCTTGAATCACACTGGACCAAGGGGGAACTAGGATTACCATGGTTTCTAAGGTACTCCTTGGCATACAGGATGGCCCAGGCTACAAACTGGTTTCTACCATATAACATGCATATGCCTCCCTGGGTATTGTTAGAGACTGACCTTGTGCATGGTCTTTGGCTGGGAGCACTACTGCAGGCCAGAAAGACCCCAGCAGACACCTGTGGCCCTTTGGAGGCTGAGACATGGAGGGCATGGCAGTCTGTGGTCTCGCTGTCCCATATGCCAAAAGGCAAATTGTCTCCTCCTTTCAGACTTAACAGGCTGTGGGACAATCCTAACCTACTAATTGGTGGGGCACCAATTTCATGGCCCTCCTTGGAGGCAAAGGGGATATCGAAGGTAGGAGACCTGTGCATCTCCACCTTTCAGGTGCTTATGTCTTTCCAACAGATACAGAATTGGCATTCCCTACCTAAGCAGGACTTCTGGAGGTAGCCACAACTCTAGGATGCCCTGAAGTCTCTCCAGCAATCTGTAGCTAGAACACCTAAGTGGGACTGGCTCAACGCCCTGCAAGAACCAGGGAAACAGAATGGCATCACTGGAGCTATATGTAAAGTGCTACAGGATATAAGTCCCTTTAACTTGGAGCATTGCAGGTCTCACTGGCAACAAGAACTAAACATCATGATATCCCATGAGTTATAGGCTCACTCTCTGAGGCAAGCTCACCTTAGCTATAGGGATCTGAGAAGCCAAATGCTACAACTGAAGATACTACACCAATGGTATCGCACCCAGGCACAGTTGCATTGGATGGGCCTTACCCCCAATGCACAATGCTGGCAAAGTCAGGAAGGCCCTGCTCATCTCTTACATGTCCTGTGGCATTGCCCAAAAATAACCAATTTCTGGGCTGGGATAGAAGATGACTACTCTAAAGTGATTGGAAAGGACATTGTCCTGACCCCCCATTAGTCCTGTTAGAAAACACCTTTACACTAGATCCCCCTCACTCCCTGTGAAACAATGGGTAGTCATGGTTCTGATGGAGGCCTAGCATGGCATCCTTATGAAATGGAGACAACCTGGACCTCCATCTCTGCTAGCATGGCATGCAGCAATAGTGCAGCTACCCATCCTTGAATGCCTTTCCTACCTCAGTCTACACAAGGGGCCCAAGTACTACCCAAAATGGGATGCATACCTCCACTCACACTTATGTTCAGTGCCTCCCCCACCTCCTGATAATCCACCCACTTGACTGCATTGATGCTCAACTGCTCCACTGACTCCTCGCCCTGTTTCCTTGATCAGCCAGCAGAAGAATGCAATGTTGATTACAGCTGATACCTAGATTTACCCTGATCAAACAGCCTATCTTTCTGGTTGACTGAGAATGGGTCTTACTATCTGCTTTGCAAACAAAATGTTGTGAGGTGCACCTCAGTTAATGCTAGTTTGGTAATATGGTTATGATATGCTGTATGGAGGATGGTTTCTTCCCTCCTGGATTTACGATTGTAATAAGGAGTGTACTCTTTAGTCTGTCCGAACACTAGTGTTTGCTATGGTGCTAACTCTGTATATATAATTCTGTTCTGTATGGGATGTATAGTACTATTTATCCATATGTTGAAAATAATAAAATATTTCATGTTAAAAAAAATAGGGAGAAGAGGATGGGGCCGAGTATGGAGCCTTGTGGGCTCACAAAAAGGATAGGGAGTGGGGAGGACACCGCATCACCTATTTGAATTGATTGCTGCCTGTTGTGAAGATAAGAGTGGATCCAGTTAAAAGCAGGCTCAGTAAGGTCAACAGAGCTAAGATTTTGTAGCTGGATGGGATGGGAGACTGAATCAAAAGATTTTGCAAGGTCAATGAAGATGGCATGGGGTTGCTGTAACACCACGGAATGTCCTTAAGTAATAAAAAAAATGAATAGTGACTAGAGAACAGCATATTAGCAAATGACTCCAAGTATGGAAAAAAATACTATTTTAAAACAAACTTAGGAAATTATGTACTGGGAAAGTTAAACAAAATTCCTAGTTATTTTAAAAACAATATAAAAACCAAGACTGAAGTTCACTTTAATACAGATGTGGTCATGCAAATGACATAGTGTTTGAGATAATATTGTTCCAAATTGGTTCGCCCACTGTGTTGTGACAGGGAAAAACTCAACGGCATTTAGAGTGCCATGAAAATGCTAACACCACACAGAGCACTGCACCAATAAGGTGACAGTGAAGGGAGCCCCCGATATATAGCAAACTATACAAGTTACCTGCAAAATATTTTAAAAAAATATAGCTGTGTTGGATAGAAAAATGGTATTGTGGGGGGTTCCGATCCCTGCACCCACTCGAACTTCATATAACATACCCCAAGTCACACATCAAGTGGGTACCAGTGGAATAAATGGACATCAGGCAGTACAGTGGTATGCTCAACCTATCCACCAAGGGGAAAAACACCACTTGTGCCATTGTATCCATAATTACCTCATCTTAGTTAGCATGCAATGTGCACTTTCTGAACAGAAATAGCCACCTGATTAGATACATGGTTAGTCCTGACTGCGGTAATAGTTCCTGTAGCATCTGTATGAGCTTGTCCCATACATCTCACAGGGTGGTAGTAGGGTGGTATTCTACATATTTCCAATAGGTTCTCTCACCTCAGCAATGCAAGCAGCAAATTCCCTCTGGCACTCTCTATGAACTCCACTGACATACAGGAACGCACACCTCTACCATACTACACTACAAACCATGGCACATGGTAAATCCTGCAGAAAAGGAAAACCAGACCATTTTAAACCACACATCCAGGATGGCAATTTACACCACCTGCCAAGCTGTAAAAATCTGTGAAAAAATAGAACAGCCCACACCTGTAGAACACCCGCTTCACCACACTGAACCTTTCCCAGTCACACAGGACACAGGTGCTCTAAAGTGCAAGTTGGACAAATCATGGGTGCTCTAATGCTGGAGCTCATATGCCGGCAACATCAATGTGTCGCCCCTATTAAGGTATACCTTCCAAAGTTATATATTAAACTGGCCCATTCATTGTTTGTATAGACCCATTTTGAAATGCTTTCTTCTGAGATTCATAGTAACGCAAGCATTTGTCAATGTCGAATGTTTGCTTCCTGGTTTTGACATTGTTAGTGCAAATTAGTATATTTAAGTGTAAGTACTTCTGTGGCCCTATCAGAAACAATGGCAGATTGTCCTGCATTTCTGTCTCCTCTTAAAAGTATAATATTTTACAATATCTTGCAAAAAGTAGCTTGACAGGGAGCAGGCAGCTGTTTAATTACAGGAAATCCAACTACTTGCAAATTGGACTGTGTACTGTAGCACAATTGTTAATGGAGATTTGCTGTGATTACATCCTGACCCTGGGTTGGAGAAAGGGAAAGGAGCTCAGGAAAAGCCAAATATCATGGATAGAGCATAGAAAAGAAGCAGAACAATGAAATTTTCTCCAGCACTGATAAATCTAGTATGCTTTATTAGAAGCTTGGTTTCTGACTGAAATAATATGCTACACTAAATATCAAAAGCTGCAAGAAGGTTGGTAAGCATGTTACAATGGTGCACATTGTTTCTGTAAGGAACTGATAAAAGTTAGATTGTGTAGCAACAAAGTTGCAAGTCATGGTAATAGTGTAGCACAATCTTTATGTAACAATAAGAAGAAAGTCACAGTTTTGTTTTTTTAAAGTACCAACTCTGATGTGCTACAGCACCGCTGCAAAAAGCTATCATGGATTCCTGTTGTGTTTTCAGGTTTCTTTTTCTGACTTGTGTTACATCCAGAGTAATAAAACAAGCAAGTAAAGCAAGTGTGCTTGCTTTATCATTTATCAAACAAATTGTAATTGCTGAAAGTCTTACTGATTTATCAAATAGTATGCTGTGCTAAAGCATTAGTCTGGCTAGCTATGTGTGTAAATGGTGAAGGGCAGGCTGAAATACATTGAAACACATTGTATGGTGCCCATCTTAACTTACATGACCCAGACACAGGGCAATGAACTGCAGATCTGACTGCGTATCCTCACATCTGTGAGTGTTCGCTACTATAATGCATTCGAGTTGTGATGGGTATGGTGGATGGGGGAAGTTGAGGGTAAAGAATGGGGTGTGGAGAGTGGCTTCCCACAATCTCCCACTTGCATACTGTGTGACTGTGTGCAAGCCACAAGGAACAAGGAGGTGCTACTTCACTGAGTGGGTGGTGGAGCCCTGGAATGCATTGCTCAGGGAATTGGTGGCTACTACTACTGTGGATGAGTGCAAGAAAGGCTGAGAGAGGTATAAAGGGAAGGTGCATCCTGGACCCTCACTGGGAAATGGAGGACATTGCAGGGAGGGGGTGACTAATGGTGCCTAGGGAAGGCACTGACCATTGAGCAGACTCGATAGACCATAGGGCCTAATCTGCTGGCTTTGTAATATGTTAGCATGTTAGTAAGTCACTTAACCTCCCCAGTGCTTTCAGGTAGCCCATGAAAGCAGGCAGCAATGACTAGTGGGCTTTACTCGGTTAACAAAGAATTACATAAATAAAGAACATAAAGACAGAATGTTTAGAAGTTATACATGATCAGGAAATTACTTTTGTGCCTTGGACAATTACAGGGTAGTTTGAAAGAAAACCAACTTGCATTGGAGTTCAGCTCCCATGTGGGGCTGTGCTCTACACATGGGCACTGTGGTGTTGCCACAATGCTGTGTAAGTGTAAACACTGTTCGCAGTAATTGCACTTTGACTCCCCCAGCCAAGAAAGCTGTCCACACATATGGGGAACGTGTACTCATCATTACTTATTAACTACACCATACAATTTGCACACTAGTGAGAATTTAATTTTTGTCTCCATGCCTCAGTGTCAGGGACACTGGTTTACCGGGATTGAGAAAGGGCATATTCCGTTTTGCACATTGTAAAAAATGGTATTGGTGTCTGATAAGCCAAAATCCTGTTTTACCAGTGTTTGTTTTTTTGTATTTTATTTAACAATTTTTAACTCTGCTAACATGCATTTTAGCAATTTTGACCTCCACTATTACACATCCTTCCATCCTTGTACCAATTTAAAGTTATTTTAGGTACAAGATGTGACGGCAGCAACAGCACTACAGCCCTCATCCCTAAGGTGTGATGGAAGCAGCACTACGGCCCCATCCCTAAGGTGCGATGGCAGCACCAACACAGCACTATGGCTCCCATCTCTCTGGTGTGATGGCAGCAGCAAAAGCACTACAATCTCCCTTCCTCAGGTGTGACAGAAGCAGCAGCACTGTGGCCCCATCCCTTAGGTGTGATGGCAGCAGTACTGTGTTCACCATTCCTCAGATGTGATGGCAGTATCAGCACTATGGTCACCATCCCTCAGGTGGGACAGCAGCAGTACTACATTCCCCATCCACCAGTGGTGATACCAGAAGCACTACAGCCCCCACCCCTTCTGTGTGATGGCAGTAGCAACAATGCAGTCCACATCCCTCTGAGGTGATGGCAGTAGTGACAGCACTATGATCCCCTTTCTTCAATGCCCACATCCCACATGCACAAGTTACAAATGACTTGGTCTCTTTGCTTGTTAGAATTCAGATGTGAATTAATCTGAACCATCACCGCTAAGGTGGACTACCTTTGTTTTTTCCTGTCTATAATTTAACTGCCTGAATTGGATTTCTGCCTGTGACACCGCTGACCAGGGTTAGGGAACAGACTTGGGTGTTGGAGGGCCAGCTGGTGGGTGAAGGCTTGAGTGTCCAACGACCACTCACCTTCTCCTATGAGGGAGGGTGGGTTCACTGCTCAGCATTTGCTGGCCCCTGGTGGAGGCCAGAGGCATGACAACATGTCAGTCCTCACTGCAGGAGGGAGCGTGACGGACGTCGGCTTGTGCCTTGACATCATGTGGCCTGTCACGCTCCCAAGAAAATGGGAAAACACCCGCTGACTAACCGAAGGACAGCTGTTGGTCCCTCCGTAAGCAGGAAGTCCCAGACATGTGTCCGTTCTGACCCCTGCCATGCCCTGCCCAGAATACACAGAAAACTCTTTAGGACGATTCTCCTCCCCTGGTAGCCTCCCACAGGAGTAGGGGCCCACTTAATGAAGGGTTACTTTGGGTTACCTGGTAGCACAGCAGTAAGGGGCAGTGGATGGTGGTCAGAACTCAGCAGCAGTGGTAGGGGGCCTTGGCAGGCCTGAAGGAGTGAATTGTCAGGGGGTAGGAGGAGCAAAAAAAAAACTGCTTGAATTTGCTTCTTTGAAATAAAGTGTCTTCCCTTAAAAAACTCACAAGTGATTAGTGGAGGATGTTCAAATGGATTTATGCATCTCCCAGACATGTGGATGCTTTTTTTTTTACTTCGTGTCCATGAAATAGGTGTCTCCCAGTTTTCATGTCTTTGTTCAGATGTGAATTGAGCACTACTCTGCCCACCAGCATCATACAGCCGCTGGGGTCTTACCTTCCGTACGTCATTGACTGTGATTTCAAAATCCACTGGCCAAACATAAGTACACTTAAATACTTAACATTTGCTTTTTGTTGAAACAGTTTATCAGAAAAGTTTCTGTTGTCACAGAGACTGAAACAGCAGGTGGGAGAAAAGGTGCAAATTATCCAATTCACCTAAGTGGGGTGCTAACTGTGCAGTCTTTTCATAAGTAGTAAGGCAGTTTCTTCTTTGTGAACATACTTTCATTCAGACTAGTTTTCATTTTAAACAACTGAGGATTTTGGATGGGCCTACTGATTATAAACTTGAATAAGCTAGTTGGTAACAGTGATCCTGCGTTTAGCAATCTGCAACCTAGATGCTTATGTGCAAAGAATACAATAAAAACCTGACTAAAATCTAAAAACATGCTTATACAGTAAAACACATTAAATGTATCTGAACATCTATCTTTACCTATACAGAATCATTTCAGCCCAAGTAAAACCCAGGTAAATTACATGGTACCCTGACTACTATTCTATGATGTAGTAAACATACATTGGTATTTTTTTTATATTCTTTGTAAAGCAGGTAAGGCCCACTAGGCAGAACTGTCTCTTTTCAGGAGTGACCTAGAAGCACAGGGGGGTTAAGTGACTTGTTGGAGTTTCACAGTATGCAAGTGGAGGTTGTGGGAATCAAACCCAAGTCTGCTGGATGTACCCAGTTCATTCACTGTTTGTTACTCTAACCACTAGGCATGGGTGGTTAAACTGAATGGCTGATTACAACAAAGCAGTGCGGGTGATTTCCTTACTGACTGTATGTGCAGCAAAGCAGAAAAAATGCAAAGCACATCAGCATTCATTTTAAGATGCTGAAATCTGGGTCAGCCCACTGGTGCTGCAGTAGCACTATTGCTTGCAATGCCAGTGACCCAGGGTCAGAAGTGAACTCGGGTTGCTGGAGGTCTGGCCAGGGGAGTAGGATCGAGCACCTGGTGGACTGCTGTCCTCCTCCAGGGAGGGTGGGCTGCAGGTCCTGCTGCTTTACCACCACCTGTGTGACCACGTGTGGTGATGCAATGGTGCTGCAGAGTGATCAGGAGGGGAGGATGCTAGCCAGGATCTGGAGCAGTGGCATGTTTCTATGTGACCTACCTCCTTGGATCTCCTCTAGTGCTGGTGCCCTCAGGGACAGAGACCAGAAAACCAGGAACAATCACCCCACATTGGCCACTGGCAGAAGGGATCCAGGTGCCCCAGACCTCATAACCAGGCTTCATGAGGGACCCACTGAGCTGCCCGACACACACTAAGGGAGTGTGAAGGGGTGACCTGGGGTCCCTTCCCTTCCCACCTGGGGGGGGTACAATCCACGCAGGATTGGGGCAGGACCACAGGAGCTCATGAGCGTTACCTGGGGGTGAAGCTAATGGATACCCAGTCTAGGGATCTCTGAAAAGTGGAGACTGATGTTGTGAGAAGGGGACATAGAAAGAGAAAACTAAAATAAATTAAAAAAGATGCTGAAATCTTAGAGATTCTGTGCAGTGACATGCAATTTCCGTGAGGCACCGGTACAAGAATTCAAAATCCGCAAACCAAGTAGGATTCTGTGATTGTTACCGGTGTTACCGGTAAAAATGGAAAACCAGGGTCCCTGCTCAGTGTGTGTGTGTGTGTGTGTGTGTGTGTGTGTGTGTGTGTGCATGCACGTGCGAGTGCATGCATACAATGGCCTAGGGACTGCTGGTCAAAGAACTAGTATAATTGTGTTATCTAGATTAAGGTGGGGGGGAGAGAGAGACAGACACTACATGGGGGCAGAAATCAAATTACATACATACCAACAAGTTGAATCAAACTTTGCTGCCTTTTCCAAACCTCAGTGTGTGTAGGTGTCATGTACTGACCAACCCTGCCCATTCCTTGTTCCCCTACGGCCTCTTCCCCATCCCAGCATACCCCTGGAAGTTGACATACTGCCACCCCCTGGTCAGAGCCTTGGTATTCCTACTACTCCTATCTGGCAACATACATCCTAACCCAGGCCCTGCCCCCTCCAGCCTACCTGCTAGGTCCGCTGGAGTCCAAATATCCTCCATGAACATATGCAGCCTACTGAAAAAATGTGGTGCCCTCCAGTGCTAGGCCATGGTACATCAACCAGACATCATAGCCCTGGTTGAAACCTGACTGTCCAAATCCACACCTGACTCCTTTGTCTCCCTCCCAGGCTATTCCCTATACCATGTGGACTGAGTAGGCAAATGCGGGGGAGGCTGTGCAATCTATACCAGGGACACAATCATTGGACAAGTGCTCCCTGCCCCCATTCTTGTGAATGGAGCCCAGGCCCTTACCCTCAAACTCACTCCTGACCCCTCCAGGGGCCCTCTCTATCTCATCATTGCCTACGTTCCCCCAAAGAACCAGAACCCAGTGCTGATATCTATAACTGAATATCTTGCCACCCTCCACCACAAGGTGGAACAAATCCTAGTGGGGGACCTTAACGTGAACTGGCTCAGCGCCTCCTCTTCCACGATCCGAGATTCTTTCGCTGCCTAAGACCTGATGCAACTCATCTCCCAGCCCACTAGAGTAAACCCAAAAAGAGGAACCAGTACCCTTCTGGACATAATTATCACCAACCACTGCCAAAAAATCCATAACATCCAGGTCCTCCCAGACTCTCTAAGTGGCCACTCCCCTATCCTATTCCAGTGGGCGGTCCCCACTCCCAAACCCAAAGCCCAGCCCACACATCGCAGGTGCCTCCACCCTGGTGGGCTGATAAAACTCAAACAGTTTCTCACCCAGATTAATTGGTCCCCCATTCATCATGCACCTGACATTGACACTGCCCTCGCCTTTTTCTCCCAAATCTTTAACAAGGCCTGTGACCTCTTTGCACCCCTCACCAAAATTCGATCCAAAAAACGTAATGCACCCTGGGTTACCCCTGCCCTACTGCAAATGCTTAGAAATAGGGATAACCTCTGGCACCTTGCCACTGAAATGAGCCGGATGGCTGACAGACAGGCCTACAATGCTGCTTGGAACAGGTGCTCATGGGCCGTCCTTAAAGCCAAGGCCGACCATTACCAGGCCACCCTCACCTCCTCCTGGGGGTCTGCCCGAACTTTCTGGGACAGTATTAAGCAGCTAAATGGGAAATCATGCTCCCCTCCCCCATCTCAGCTCACTATTGATGGCTCTACCTCCACTGACCTTGCCTCCATTGCTAACTGCCTTAACACCTCCTTTACTGACCTTAGCTCTGTCCTCCCAGTAATTTCTTTGACCCTCCCCCCAGCCTACTTCCCCCTGTCCTCCAATGCCCCAGCTTCTACCTACGCAAAGTATCTGCCCAGGAAGCTAAACCCCTCCTAATTAAAGCTTTAAATAGCAATAGTCCCGGCAGCGACTCCCTGGACCCTAGTATTCTCCAGCTGGTGCTGGATAAAGTACTTGCCCCAGTCACCAGCCTACTTAGCTGATCCCTCTGCCTGGGGCAATTTCCCACTGCATAGAAAACAGCCATAGTCACATCCATTCATAAAGGGGGAGACAGGTCCTCCGCCAGCAACTACTGACCAATCTCCATCCTCCCCTCCCCAAAGCCCTAGAAAAAGTGGTGCCCATTCAAATCACTGAATATCTGACTAAGCATGACATCTTATGCCCAGAGCAGCATGGCTTCCATTCTGGTCAAGTACCGGCACTGCACTAGTTGAGTTCTTAAATTTCCTACACTCCTCCCTGGATGCCAGCTCCCTAGCCGGTGCAGTGTTCATTGACCTCTCAAAGGCCTTTGACACTGTCTCCCACCCTCTTCTGCTGGATGCCCTCTGCAACACTGGTTTCTCTGCTGGCCCCCTGGCATGGTGCGCAAGCTATCTATCCGCTCACTCACAGTGTGTAAAAATCAATTGGACAATCTCTGAAACTCATCCCATCTGCTCAGGGGTACCCCAGGGCTCCACCCTGGGCTCCCTTCTCTTCTCACTCTATCTAAACACCCTGCCCAGTGCATGCTCTGGCAAAATTCTTATGTATGCAGATGATGCTGTAATTTTTGCCACCCACCGCAATCCTATTTCCCTCCAGGACTCCCTACAACAATCCTACAATGATGCTGAAGCCTGGTTTAAGGAGCACAGACGCATCATTAATCTTAAAAAAAAAAAAACAATGCCCTTTGTCCACCCCCAAAACAAAGCCTGCAACCACCCACTCCCTATCCTCCCTGGTACCAAACAACAGCTTAAACAAGTCTGCTCCTACAAATACCTTGGGGTTACCTTTGATTCAGCCCTCACCTTCCACACCCACATTGATACCCTTGCATTCACCGCTAATACACAGCTTGGCATCCTCTACCACTAAAAAAACTGCCTCCTCCGTGATGCTCTCCAACTTGCTGTTACGTCTTCAGTACTGTCCCTTGTAGACTATGGCCTGCCAGTCTATGGTGCTGCTGACATGACTGCCCTCAACAAAATTCACCTCACCCTAAATAAGGCCTGCAAGCTGATTACTGGGGCCCCCTGGCTCACATGTACATGTCAACTCTATGACGAGGCTAAACTCCTTAACCTAGATGAACAGCTATGCTATCAAACCTGCCTCCTCACAAGAAAAACCCTACTCAGTCTCTCCCCTCCAGGGGTGACAGTCTCCATCCACCATACCCCACCCACTATCACAACCTGAACCTCCAACAAGACCACTTTACTGGTCCCAAGATCCAGGACCACCCATGGTCAAAGGTCTTTCTGCTACAGAGCTCCATCCTGGTTTAACTCTCTCCCTGCTCCCATCTCCTATGCTCCAACAATCTCCAACTTCAAAACCGCCCTTCGGAGCCAACTGTTTAACACCTGCAGCTGCTCCTGTCTCTAAACGTGGCCTCGATCTCTCCACAATTGACAATGCTGGCTGGGCGGCACTCCACCTCACCCCCCAGTTTCTCCCCCTGAGCATCATACCTCTGTTATAACCAGCTTGTGCTAGCTGTATCGATGTAATTTGCTACTAAATTGTATAATGTATGAAATCAATATGTGTAACTCTAATTCAGTGACTTGTATTCTGTAACCTAAATTTGTTATGTTTGTCCTCAGTGTGATGAGGTACCTTTGGAAATGAGCCTCTGGCTCAATGGTTGTAAACTGATTTTTACAAATAAAATAAAATGTCAGGCTACCAGCCGCCCCCCTCAAAAAAAAGGAAAGATGAGAGAGAGAGAGAGAGAGAGAGAGAGAGGTAGTACTAGGTGACACAAAATGTTACAGTCACATAAATCCTACAAAATTATCTATTTATTTTTCCAAGCCTCACTGTGGCTATGTTTACAGGGCAGTAAAAGAATGCTGAAAGAAATATTGGACAGCTGTCATCCAGGTGAGAGAGAGAGAGAGAGAGAAAGCGAGAGAGAGAGAGAGAACAAGAGGGGGTTGTTCCAGAACCCAGAACCAGGCTAGATAGAGGAAGACAACAGGTATCCCTAGGAAGACATCTGCTATAATAGTTTTTTTTTTACTGCCATCAGTGTGACAGTGTGTAAATAGCAAAGGACAGGCTGGCAAAATACATCTTTGGAGTCACAGAAATCATAATTAAAACTGTAGCTGTAAATGAGCATGGCACATCATCAGACAGATCTGGGTTTGAATCCCACAATCTGCCACTTAAATACCTGGGCATGCAAGTGGCAGATAGCCTCTGAGCAAGTCACTTAAGCACCGGAGTGCTCCCAGGTCACCCCTGAAAACAACCACATATGCCTAGTGGGCCCTGTCTGGTTAACAAAGAATTATATAGAAAAATAAAATAAATACAAAATGTGTAGAATAATTCCACAGAGGCAGACATGCATTATAATAATGTATTTTCTTTTACTGGCATTAGTGTGGCAATGTGTGTAAATGGTGAAGAACAGGCAGGCAAAATACATCCTTGGAGTCGCAGAAATCACAACTAAAAGCTTAGCTGTGAATGAGCATTGTACATTCAGCATACAGATCTGGGTTTGATTCCCACACTCTTCTACTTGAATGCTGTGTGACTCTGAGCAAGTCACTTAACCTCACCAGTGCTGCCAGGTTGTCCTTGAAAACAGGCAGATATGCCTATTGGGCCTACCTGGTTAATAAAGAATTACATGAATAAATAAACTAAATACAGAATGTGTAGTAGTTATGCATGATCAGGAAATAACTTTTATGCCCTGGTCAGTTGCAGGGTAGTTTGGAAGGAGATCAACTTGCATTGCAGTACAGCTCGCATGTCTGGCTTTGCTCTACACATGGGCATTGCACTGCTGTCACAATGCTGTGTAAGTGTAAACACACTAGAGCAATTCCACTAGCACAGACTTCCCTTATAATAGTTTCTTTTCTTTTCCTGGAATTAGTCTTTGGAAACCAGTAATCAGGCAAGGCCCACTAGGCAGAAGTGCCTGTTTTCAGGGGTGATCCGGAAGCACTATGGTGGTTAAGTGACTTGCTCTTAGTCACACGGTATGCAAGTGGAGGTTGTGGGAATCAAACCCATGCTGCTGGATGGAAAAAAGCTCATTCTCAGATCATTACTCTAACCTCTAGGCTATACTGTTAGCTCCATCAGTGTGACTATGTGTGTGAATGGCGAAGGACAGGCTGGCAAATTATAGCCTTGCAGTCACGGAAATCAGAAGTGAAAGTGTATTTTATTTCTCTGTCAGCGGTTCTATGTGTGTAATGTACAGAGGAATGGTAGACTAACAAAAAAATATATACAAGTTTTCTATCAATAATCCATTTCCAGATGAAAGAGACAGCAAATGATTGTGGCCCAATATAATGTTACAGTCACAGAAACCCCAAATAAAATATTTTTGCAGGCATCATTATGGCAGTTTGTACAGGGTATGGGCAGACTGGTCAAATAAATAAATATTGTACTTCTGTCATCCAGAGAGAGAGAGAGAGAGAGAGAGAGAGAGAGAGAGAGAGGGAGGGAGGGAGGGAGGGAGAGAGGGAGGAGGGAGGGAGGGAGGGAGGAGGAGGGAGGAGGAGGGAGGAGGGAGGGAGGGAGGAGGAGGAGAGAGAGAGAGAGAGAGAGAGAGAGAGAGAGAGACACTAGCTGTTTTCATTTCAAGTAAGTGGTTCCTTGTTGGCGGGGAGGTACTAACAATAACAACAAGCATTTGTCAATGCCGAATGTTTGCTTGTTGGCATTGATAGTGTAGAAGTTACAGAGCTGCATAATAGGAATGGCAGCGAAGTATTGAACTGAAGCCAACCCCACCACCACCCTGCAGAGAGTGGCAGGCATTGGGGTGTGCCTTTGGGTCATCAGGCATAATGACCACACCATTTCACCACACCCTACCCTGCAGACACTGACAAGTGTCACGGTGTGCCTTAGGGTCTTTGGCCTTATCTACTTCCATCAGGAAATACGGTGAGATGGGTGCAGCATAGGAGAATGGGGTGAAGTTTGGGCCTGAAGAGTCCGGAGGCACACCTGATGCCTCCTCACTGGCTGCAGGGTGTGGGTGGGGGTGGAATGGTATGAGCATGACAGGCAAGAATCCCAAGTCACAGCCCTGATGCCTGTCATACTCTACAGGGTGGGGCGTTATGGTCGGAAACCCTAACGCCTCAGGCATTCGTTGGTATTTTCACTCCAAATTTTCAACATGGTTTTTTTGTGACCCCCACCTCATGAACAGTGGCAATATCAGTTTGTTAGCCGAAAACTGCTTTTGCACAGCGACTGTGGCATTTGGCACCACAGGTGCAAAAACACATTCTGAACAGGATGTGAAAAATGACAGCGGTACTGTTCATGGGGAGGTGTAACAAATGGCAATGTTGAAAATCTGCTGTGAAAATCTTAAAAAAACTGGTGAAGTCACGAGCGTGCGTAGAAACTGTGCAACGCACATCCGTAATGTAACTTGGTAGAAGACTTGGTTTGCTGGCCAAGGCACCTAGCTTCACCTGAGCTCTTTCCTTGTAAGACTGCTTGAAAGGCAGAGTAGAGAAACTTACCAGAACAAGGGAAAAGGATTAAGACTTAGTTTGGCTAAGCAGATTTACTGTGTGGTGGTGTTTTTATTTTTTACTCACAGGGATTGCTACTGTTTGTTGCTAACATTTCATTGCTTTATTTTTCTCTGATTCAAATTGTTGTTGCTGGTATACCTTCTTCTGCATTATTACAAGGTGTGCCTACAGGTGTGTGCTAACAGATTACTCCTGTAATCTTCTGATTCAAATTGTCTTTTGCAAAGTATGTCTTCTGTTACTGCTTTATTTTACTCTGGAGCAAAGTGTTTCTTACAGCGTATATCTTCTCTGAAATTATTACACGTGGTGCTTTACAGGTTTTACAGTTTTATCTAACATTAGGATAAGCTTTCAGGGTTACTGCATTTGTTGTTGACTGATTGTTTCTGCTCTTACCTCCTTGTTCTTTCGTCCGTGGTTCTTCTTTTTAGGCAGGGGAAGGCCCAGCCACCCACCCCCATCCCCAACCACCCCGCTACACTCCTTTTATAAGGTACCACAGTTGTGACATTTCCTGTGGCAGAGCAGGAAGGGCGGATCAGTGGGGCCTCCACAAGGTGATCTCATTTACAGGGGCACTAGTAATTTAACTTGTTATAACAAGTTAAACAAAGCACAATTAAACCATTACTTGCATTTTTTTCCTTTTTTCCTTCTAATTACTCTGACTAGGTTACAAACCCAGCAACTTATTTGGAATGGATTTCATTAACTGCAGGTACTGTGGAACAATTTTCAGAAGGGCAGTCTTACAGGATTTAGGACACTGTCCTACATGCTGGGCCTTTGGAGATCTTAGGGCTCAGCTCCGGGCAGCATGGGCAGAGATTGCACGCCTCAAATTTCATATTGAAGAGGAAATACATTATAAGAACCACCGCCATTCCCCAGCATCCAACAGAAAAACCTCGACATGAGAGGGTAGTTGGTCCAGGAGGTTGGCAGGTGGTTAGGAGGAGCAAATCAGGTGCCCCATTACTCTCTGCTCTCCAACACATTACCTCAAAAACCATATAAACACTACAAACAGGTATCTGCCTCTATCTCTGAAATCAAATAAAGAGGCAGAAGACACTGCAGACAGGACACTCGAGCACAGGAGCTAGCACAACAAAACTCACCCAAATCAGGAACCAAAACAAAACAAGCACAAAAAATCCAAAAACTTCTGATCATAGGAGACTCCATGATTCGGGGAGTTGATACCCATCTCCAGCCAGGGGTGATGGTCAGATGTCTCCCAGGTACATCAGCATGGAGAGACACTGACCGCATTGCTAAAATTGTTCACAAAGCAGGAGAAAACATTGATGTCCTAGTACACATAGGGACTAATGATCTCGCCAGCCGGTCAGTTGTGGAGACCAAGGAACACCTGACTAGGCTGGTTGACAAACTATCATCTATTTCATCCGGCATCTCCTTCTCTGAGATCCTGCCAGTCTGGGAGAGGGGAGCAGATGGACGGAAGGTCAGAGAAGGGGAGATAGGGGAGCTAAACACGTGGCTCAAGGGCTGGTGCCAGGAAAAGGACTCAATTTGTAGGGAACTGGCAACAGTTCTGGGGCGAAGTTCTTTAAATTTGATGGACTGCATCTGACTAAGAGGAGTCAGTGCATTGGGGCAGAAGTTTGGACGTCTTTGCAGAATATTTAAACTAGCAAATGGGAGAGGGTGCAGCACCCCATACGTCGAATGGGAAGAACACCCCTCCCCTCAACTAGTGGTCAAACAGGAATTCAGCATGTTTGCCGTTCATTTGCATCACCAGGTAAGAAAAAGGTTTGTCTCCCCCACTACTGAGACAGGGTAATGCCAAACTTCACCCAACAACTAACACAATCGAAATCTGGCCAATGGAAAATCATACACAATGCTCACAGCCTGGGAAATAAGATCCCAGACCTGCAGGCAATAATGTCAGAGGCTAAACTGGACATAGTAGCAATTAGTGAGACGTGGTTTACCAGTAACCACACTTGGGAGACTTCAGTACCTGGCTATGTATTGTTCAGAAGAGACCAAGGTGCAAAAGGGGGAGGTGGCCCTGTATGTTAATGAAAATATCAAAGCTACAGAAATTCAGAATACACATAAGGAGCCAGAAGAACTGTGGGTCACCCTGGAAACAGGAAATGGGACAGCCATAAGAACTGGGGTTGTCTACAGGCCCCCAGACCAGAGGGAGGACATAGACACATTACTGTTAGAAGATATACAAAACATGACAGCTAAAGGGGAGGTTCTGATAATGGGAGACTTCAACATGCCGGATACAGATTGGTCAATACCAGCGGGAACATCTGCCAGAACTAGACTCATAGTGGATCCTCTGCAGGGGGAGGGCCTCAAACAACTGGTACAACAACTCACAAGAGACAGGGCTATCCTAGATCTAGTACTGACTAACAAAGAAGGGATCACAGATCTCCAGGTAGAAGGTCACCTGGGGGCCAGTGACCATCACATGGTATGGTTCAATTTGGCTACTACATCTAAATCATCCCATTCCAAGGCAAAAATATGGGACTTCAGAGGAGCTGACTTTGATAAGATGGCCAACAGAGTTAAGCTAGCCCTGGCAAAAAGAAACACAGGTGAGGGGTACAGGCAAAGTGGGCAGGCATTAAGGATGCAATACTTGAAGCAACATCCCATTGTGTCAGACAGAAAAGGAAGTGCAAAAGAAGAAGGAAACCACTTTGGTTCTCAAATACAGTAGCAGAAAAGGTCAGAGCCAAAAGGCTGGCCTTCAGGAAATATAAGGGAACACAGCGGGATGAAGATAGGGAGGCATACCAAACTGCCCTAAGGGAAGCAGGTAAGGCAGTAAGGCGAGGCAAGTCCCAAACTGAGGAAACACTAGCACGAACAGTAAAGAAGGTGACAAGACTTTCTATGGATACATTAGTGAAGGAGAAAGTCCAGAGGGTATTGCTAAGCAATGGAGAAAAAGGAGCATGTGAGGAGGAGGACCCTGTAAAGGCATCTATCCTAAATAGATACTTTAGCAGTATTTACTGAAGAGAAGGTAGGGCAGGGCACACAGCTCAGCATCATGGACACAGGGGGGAGGGAGGTGAGCACTACTCCCTTCACAAAACAGAGGGTCCTACAAGAGCTTGCTAAGCTCAGGGTGGATAAGGCAATGGGACCTGATGGCATACATCCCAGGGTACTTAAGGAGCTAAAGGAGGAACTAGCAGAGCCATTAGCAGAATTTAGTGAGTCTCTGAGCACAGGAGAGGTCCCAGAAGACTGGAGAAGGGCTCATGTGATCCCGCTCCACAAGAGTGGTAGCGGGAGGAGGCGGGAACTACAGACCGGTCAGTCTTACCTCACGTAGTGGGCAAGATTATGGAGGCACTCCTTAAGGAAAGGATAGTGCAACACCTGGAATCCATAGGGGCACAGGATCCAAGACAGCATGGGTTTACAAAAGGAAGGTCCTGTCAAACTAATCTCATAGATTTCTTTGACTGGGTAAGCAGAGTGGTGGACCAAGGGGGAGCAGTTGATGTCACCTACCTTGACTTCAGCAAAGCTTTTGACACTGTTCCACATAGAAGATTGATAAATAAGCTGGGTAGGCTCGGGGTGGGTCAGAAGTTGGTCGACTGGGTGGCAAACTGGTTGACGGACAGAAAACAGAGAGTGGTGGTAAATGGTATACAGTCAGAAGAGATGCAAGTCTAGATAGGGGTACCTCAGGGATCAGTCCTGGGGCCAGTCCTCTTCAACATCTTCATTAGTGACCTTGCAGATGGACTAGAGGGTAAGGCTTGTCTGTTTGCAGATGACACCAAGATCTGCAACAGAGTAGATGATCCAGATGGGTGGGCAGAATGAGAAGAGATCTGGATAAACTAGCAGAATGGTCAGAAGAGTGGCAACTGGGATTTAAGGCAAAGAAGTGCAAAATCATGCACATAGGGAAGAGAAACCCTGAAGCCACCTATAGGCTGGGAGGGGAGTTGCTAGCAGTCACAAAGGAAGAAAGAGACTTGGGCATCATCATCACTGATGACCTGAAATCATCCAAGCAGACCTCTAAAGCAGTAGGTAAGGCTAGGGGGGGTGTAGGGTAGTTAGTGGGGTATCACAAGTCGTAGAGGAGGTAATAATCCCTCTGTACAAGACACTGGTTAGGCCCCATCTGGATACTCGTGCAGTATTGGAGGCCACACCTTCACAAGGACATTAACCAAATTGAGGCAGTCCAGAGAAGAGGCAACAAAATGGTGCAGGGACTGCATCAGAAGACATATGAGGACAGATTAATGGAGCTCAATATGTATACCCTTGAGCAAAGGAGGGAGAGAGGTGATATGATCGAGGCATTCAAACACCTTAAGGGCATAAACAAGGTGAAAAGAGTCTAACATGTTTAAATATAAGAAAAATAGCAAGACAAGAGGACACAGCATGAGATTAGAGGAGGCCGATTAAGGGGAATGTGAGGAAATTCTTTTCACAGAAAGGGTGGTGGATGCATGGAATGGCTTACCACAAGAAGTGGTGGCTATGAATACAGTGCAGGGCTTCAAACAGGCATGGGATAGGTATAAGGGAGCAATACAAATGACTATGAATAGGTAGGCCACTGACAGAGCAAAGGCCAATGGCACATTTATAAGGTAGAAAAAGAAATGGGCAGACTGGATGGGCCTTACGGTCCTTATCTGCGGTCAACTTCTATGTTTCTATGTTTCTATGTAACTAGTTTGGGGATTTTTTACAGCAGATTGTTAACACAGGCATTTTGGGACCTCCGATCATGAACAGTGTCACTGTGATTTTCTTTATCTGTCCCAAACAATGATTTCCCACAGTGACCACGCATCTGTGCACTGAAAGTGTGAAACACATTTCAGCCATGTTGTGGAAAATGACAGCTGTACTGTTCATAAGGAGGTGTGGAAAATGCCACTGGTGAAAATCTGGACTGAAAATATTACAAATTCATGAACCTATGAGGGTGCGTGGAAACTGCGCAATGCTCACTCATAACACAGTCATTTTATGGAGTTTTGTCACCAAATTTTCAACATAGCCATTTTAACACCTCTGCTCATGACCAGTGTCACTGTGATTTTCTTAACGTGTCCCATACATTGATTTCGCACACCGACTACGCCATTGTGCGCTACATGGGCAGAAACAAGTTGTGGGCGAGATGTGAAAAAGGACAACTGTACTCATAAGGAGGTGTGGTAAAATGGCAATGTTGAAAATCTGGAGTGAAAATATTGAAATTTCATGAAACTTACGAAGCTTATGTGAGGAACCGTGGCAACGACGTTCAGAAAACAGTCATTTTTAGGAATTTCACTAAATTTCAACAGAGCCATTTAAGACCTCTGCTCATGAACAGTGTCACTGTGATTTTCTTAATGTGTCCCATACTTTGATTTCACACACTGACTGCGCCATTGTGTGCTACATGGGCGGAAACACATTTTGGGTGAGATGTGAAAAATGACAGCTGTACTGCTCATAAGAAGGTGTAATAAAATGGCAATGTTGAAAATCTGGAGTGAAAATATTGAAAATTCGTGAACTTATGCGCATGCGTAGGAACTGCGTAACGCACGCTCGTAAAACAGTCATTTTAAGGAATTTTTCCACCAAATTTTCAAAATAGACTTTTTGAGAGCCCACCTTATGAACACTGGCAGTGTCATTTTGTTAATCATTCCAGAAAGGTGATTTCACGCAGTGGCTGCGAAATCACCCTTCAGGCCCGAGTAACGCCATGACAGTGCAAGAATTCATGAGGAGGGGTCCCAAAACCCCATGTTGAAAATTGGTGCAAAATTCCAAAACATGCCTGAGATATGCAGCAAAGTTGAAAAACTCTATCTATCCCATTATACAGCTTACAGGCATTTCCTCAGTTCGCGGTCGGCTTTGAAGAGTGCAGGCGTGTTCCAGTCCACGAAGATCGTCGCGCCAGAACTCCGGAGGGTAAGTATGGGGTGAGGGGGTGTGGGAGGCAGGGTGCACAGTGGGTGGAGTCGCGGGTTGTGGGGGCAGGGAGACTGCGAGGAAGGTTTCTTCTTTACAGGTTTTTGGACGATCACGGGGCGTTTGCCATGCTGGGGTGGGCTCCCAGTGTGGCAGAAGGATGGCTGGGGGCGTGTAGCTGATGGGATTGGGCACCCCCCGCCAGCCATGGCATCTGTTGCCACACTAAGGTGGGCTCCCAGCGTGGCACCTGGATGCTTGGGGGAATGCATCCAACGGGGATTGGGCATCCCGTCGGACATACATTTTGCCACACTGGGGTGGGTTCCCAGCGTGGCACCTGGATGCTTTTGGGGTGTGGCGATGGGGATTGGGCACCCCTTCCGCTGTACAGTGGGGGGGGAAGGCCTGAGCACGCAGTGTGCAGCGCAGACGCGCCGCTGTTTTGTGTGTGTGTGGGGAGAGCTCTGCTCACTCAGCCGGAGCTCTCCTTTCAGCTGTATTCCACTGCATTTTCCTGCTGTCATAGACAGCTGGAGCAGTGATTGCGCTTTGCACCGCACCTGCAAACACACTGACTGAATCGGAAGAGGCTGACACACCTCTGGAAAACTCGTATGATGGCACTATGTTTCTTGCACATGCATGCAAGCAAACATAAAAATGGAAAGGGACATGGGGGGGTAATCATATCAGATGACCTTAAGGTTGGCAAGCAATGTGAGAAGGCGGTAGAGAGGGCTGGGGAGATACTGGGATGGATACGGAGAGGCATCACCAGCAGAAAACAGGAAGTTGTTATCCCCCTGTACAGAATGTCAGTGAGACCCCATCTGGAGTACTGCATCCAGTTCTGGAGACTCCATCTCCTCAATGACATAGAGAGAATGGAGGCAGTTCAGAGGAGGGCAACTAAAATGGTGCAGGGTCTGCAAGAGAAGCCATATGAGGAGAAACTAAAGGAGCTTAATATGTATACCCTTGAGGAAAGGAGGGAGATGGGGAACATTATAGAAATTTTTAAGTACCTCAGTGGAATCAACAAAGTCAAAGAGGGTAGCATCTTTCAGAAAAAGAGATGTGCAAGAACAAGGGGACACAATTTGAAGATAGAGGAGGGACGGCTCAGGGGCAATGTGAGGAACTATTTTTTCACAGAGAGGGTGGTGGACACATGGAACAGCCTTCCTGAGAAGGTTGTGGGGTCTAAAACCGTGGGAGAATTCAAGAATGCATGGGACAGACATAAGGCAATTTTTTTGGGGGTAGGAAGAAATAGGCTGTTGGTTAACTAGAATCTGCAGCTTATCCTCTAGGTAGGGAAATGGGCAGACTAGGTGGGCCAATTGGTCCTTATCTGCCATCAATGTCTATGTTTCTATGAGGTATGTGTTGACAGTAAAGAACTTTTACATTCAGTGGAACCATATATAATAGTTTATTTCCTTTATGGGGACTCAGAGAAACTATGTGTTTGGGACTAAGGCAAAGTTTGCAAAATGAATATTTGAACTATGGCATCTGGGTCCAGAGGGGATAGAGAGAGAGAGACAATGGTGGTGCCATATGAGACATTCCACAGTCACTGTGATCACTTATAAAAGTTTATTGTCTTATCCTGTCCCCTGTGTGGCTGTTTGTGAATGGCAAAATTGGCAAAATACATTCTTGATTTATGCCTTCCAGATCTACAGTGTATATATATATATATATATATATATATATATATATATATATATATAGAGAGAGAGAGAAAGAGAGAGAGAGTTTGTGTGTGTGTGTGTGTTGGGGGGGGGGGGAGTTGCTCAAGAAGAAATTATGCCGTCACATAATCCACAAATAAACATTTGGTTTTCTTGGACCTAGTGTGGCTGTGAGTAGCAGGCAATATCCATTTGGCAAAATACTTTTTGTAATTGTGCCTCCCAGAATTTAGATGCAGATGAGAGAGAGAGAGAGACAGAGACAGAGAGAGAGAGAGAGAGAGAAGGGGTCCATGGAGAAATCTTATAGCCGTACAAATGACAAATAACAGTGGAATTTCCTTCTCAAGCATCAGTATGTGTGTATGTAGAGGACAAGAGCTGGCAGGCAAAATTAATCTTTTAGTTATGCCTTCCAAAACCCTGATAAAGATGAGAGAGAAAGAGAGAGAGAGAGAGAGGTACAACAGGGGTCCCTACAGCAATCTTATAGTTACACACATTCCTAATGCACAGGTCAAAGGCAGGCTGGCAAAATAAATATTCTAGTTGTGTCTTCTTGATTATGTTTTTCATGCCTCCTTGTGGGTGTGTGCACAATGTGCCAGGGAATACTAATAAAATAAATCTTAAAATTGTGTCACCTAGATGAAGAGGAGAGACAGAGAGAGACTATGTGGGGGCTCTAGGTGAAATTACAGGCACTGGCAACCCAAATCTAAGTTTGCTTTCTTTTCCAACCATCAGGGTGGTTGTATGAAAAGGACAGAGCCATGGCAGGATGGGGAAGAAGAAATAAGCATTTGTCAATGCCGAATGTTGTCTTGCTGGCATTGGCATTGGTAGTGCCAGAGTTACAGATGCATAATAGGAATGGCAGTGAAGTATTGAAGAGATGCCAACCCCACCCCCACCCTGTAGAGACCGACAGGCATTGGGGTGTGCCTTTGGGTCATCCGCTATAATGCTCATGGCATTGTACCTCACCCTACCCTGTAGACACTGACAAGTGTCGTGGTGTGCTTTGGGGTCTTTGCTGTTATACTTACCCCATTCCATAAGGAAATACGCTGAGGTGGGTGCAGTATAGGAGAATGAGGTGAACTTTGTGGCCAAACAGTGCAAGGCACACCACGATGCCTGTCACGGGCTACAGGGTGGTGGGGTGGAATGGGGTGAGCATTACAGCCGATGATCCAAAGTCACATTCCTGATGCCTGTCAGTCTCTACATGGTGGGATGCTACAGTTGGAAACTCTAACACCATAAGCGTGTGTTGGTATTTTCACTCCAAATTTTCAACATGGGCTTTTTGTGAGCCCACCTCATGAAAAGCGGCACTATCAGTTTGTTAGCTAAAAGGTGGTTTTGCACAGTGGCTATGCTATTTGGCAACACAGGGATGAAAACACATTTTGGGCAGGATGTGGAAAATGACAACTGTATTTGTTCATGAGGAGATATAAAAAAAATGGCAACATTGAAAATCTGGAGTGAAAATATGAAAAATTGGTGAAGGTATGAGCATGCATAAAAACTGTGCAACACAAGTCAGTAACCCAGTTATTTTTGGGATTTGTTTTAACCACATCTTGAACATAGGTTTTTTGGGACCTCCCCTCATGAACAGTGATAGTGTGGTTCTGTTAATGTATCTGAAACGTTGATTTCGCACAGTGACCATGCCATTGTATGCCACAGGTGTGAAAACATATTTAGGGCAGGATGTGAAAAATGACAGCTGTACTGTTCATAAGGAGGTGTAAAAAATGGCAGTGTTGAAAATCTGGCAAGACAATAGTGCAAATTTGAAAAATTATAAGGGTGCGTGGAAACTGTGCAATCCACGCTTGTAACACAGTAATTTTATAGAATTTTGTCACCAAATTCTCAGCATAAACATTTTAGGACTTCTGCTCATGAACAGTATCGCTGTCATTTCCTGAAACTGTCCTGAAAACTGATTTTGCACAGCGACCGCGCTATTCTGTGCTGGATGTACAAAAACACACTTTTCAGCCAGAATATGTAAAATGACAGCTGTACTATTCATAAGGAGGTGTGGAAAAATATCAATTTTGAAAATCTGGAGTGAAAATATTACAAATTCATGAAGTTATGAGTGTGCGGGAAACTGCACCATGCATTACCTCATAAATAGTTACTTTCTGATGAGATTTATTAAATTTGCAACATAGGCTTTTTGAGAGCCCACCTCATGAACACTGGCACTGTTGTTTCATTACTCAGTCCCAAAAGGTGAGTCCACGCAGTGAAAGCAAAATCACCTTTTGGGGCCGATTAACACCATGACATTGCCAGAATTCATGAGGAGGGGTCCCAAAAACCCCATGTTGAAAATTTGGTTCCAAAATTCCAAAAAATGCCTGAGATATGCATCAAAGTTGAAAAAACCCTATTTATGCCACTATACAGCTTATCGGCATTTCTTCTACTCTAAAATTAGAAGCCAGATCTGCTGCACTGACAAACAGAGCCAGATGAGCACTCTGGCTCAAACTTTGGGAAACTGACAATGAATCAAAAAACATATTACAGAACCTACCTCTGAAAGGGAACAAAGTGTTCGACGAGCACCTCAAAGAGTTCCTGAAACAAAAGGAGGAGGGCAAGGATCTCGCTAAAGACAAGCAGAGAATAATCTACTTGCCATCCGCTCACCACAGATTTCGAGGGAATACCAGGTTTCAACAGAACAGAAGGTAAAGTTATTCCAACAATTCCTTTCGGGGTAGGAGCCACAACAATAACAGTACCTTTAGGGGTGCCTCGCAGGGTAGCTATTCAGCACCCAGAGGAAGGAACCAGTGCTTTGGAGGCAGAGGGGGGAAGCCAAACAGTACTGACTACTCCACCCCAACATCCCCATTACCAAGGCATCACTCACACTATCCCCCTGTAGACTGATGTCATTCCATCAGCAATGGCAACAGACAACATCAGACAGATGGGTCCTGAAGATTGTCTCCCAAGGTTACTCTATCGAGTTTTTAAGCAAATCTTGCAGGGACAGAGTGGTACTGTCCCCCATCTCAAAGAAGAGAGCCACTACCCATCAGGTCCAGGAGATAATCCGAGATCGGTTGCAGAACAATGCAATATGACCGGTACCAGAATCTGAGGCCGACACAGGGGTCTACTCCATCTTCTTTCTGGTTCCAAAGAAGAACGGAGACCTCAAACCAATTCTGAATCTAAAATTTCGGAACCGGTTCATAGCCACCCCACAGTTCAAGATGGAGACCCTACGGTCGACTCTGAGGAACATATGAGTGGGGGACTACCATACGTCCATGGATTTGAAGGATGCGTACACACACCCCAATCAGACCCAGCCACCAGCACTTCCTTCAGTTCCTCAAACTGGGCCATCATTACCAGTATCAGGCCCTACCCTTCGGACTCACCTCGGTGCCCAGGGTGTTTACAAAAGTGTCCATTGTCCCAGGGGCCCGACTGTGGGAACAATGGGTAGATATCATCCCCTACTTGGACAACTGGCTGATACAGGCACACAGTAATGTCAAATCACAAAGGGACACAGATTCAGTCTTAACAGCCCTTTCCCAGCATGGGTGGGTGGTCAATCGGGAAGAGAGTTCCCTGTGACCATCACAACGCATAGAGCATCTTGGAGCAGAGATAGACACAGCGGAAGGGAGGCGAGACTCTCAAGCAAACAGATCGACACAGTGATGTCGATAGTCGGGACACTGCGGTCCTCAGCCAAACCAACTATGGGCCAAGTGGCACAGGTACTCAGCTGCATGGCATCTTGTCTAGACCTGGTCACTTGGGCATGGTGGAATATGCACTCCCTGCAGAACTGCATACTGCAACAGGGCTCCCCTTCGGAGGACAACCTCAACAAGGTTGTCTATCTACCAAGGAAAGTCAAGGACTCCCTGGGGTGGTGGACACACCACCAGAACTTTGAGAGTGGCTGTCCTCTGGAGCTGATGTACCAGGTGGCAGTGGAGACCGATGCCAGCTTGCTCGGCTGGGGAGTATGCATGGACAATTCGACTGGGCAGGGGAAATGAACGACTGCAGAGGCACGGTTGTCCATCAGTGTCCTGGAAATGAGAGCATTGTTCCACACTCTGAGAGCATTCATGGACAGCATCACTGGCTGGGCAGTTCTGATAAAATCAGACAATCAAGTCATGGTCACATACATAGCCAAACAGGGCAGGACGCACAGCAAGGCCATGATCAGAGAGGTGGCAAAAGTATTAAACTGGGCCCAATACAACCACACCCACCTCCACGCTGTGCATCTGGCAGGAAAGCTGAATGTCAGGGCAGATTGGCTATGCAGACAGCAGGTTCATCCGGGGGAGTGGCAACTTCACTCGGACTTGTTTGCCATGATACAAAGGAAGTTGGGTCGAGTTCCAATGGCTCTGATGGCATCCAAGGCAAACGCGCCAGATCAAGGCTTATTTCTCTTGATACAGGGAGAAGCAAGCTCTGGGAACAGACACCCTATCTCAGGCTTGGAATCAGGAACGGTCATATATCTTTTCCCCCCATTCCACTGATTCCTCAGGCACTGGCGAAGGTCAGAATATCACAACTACAGATTATCCTGATCACACCTTACTGGCCATGAAGGGCGTGGTTTGCAGCTGCGGTACCCATGACACTGGACAGATGGACCCTTCCATATCGAAAGGACATGCAGTTCCAGGGACCTATGCTTCACCCAGCCCCCCCCCATACCCTGAAAGTGTCAGCTTGGCTCCTGAGAGGCAGAGATTAACTGCCGGGTACCATGAGTCCATCATTTCAACCATCTTACAGTCCAGGAAACCTTCCATCACCGCTACCTATAGCAGACAGTGGAACATCTTCACCAATTGGTGAAAGTCCACACACCTTGATCCAATGAAAGTGGACATGTTGGTGATCCTACTGTATCTGCAGCAGGGCCTAGAAAAGGGGCTATTCACTTCCTCCCTACGGGTACAACTGTTAGCCATAGGAGCAGCCATGGGGCGGGTCAGTCTCTCATAGCCTGGTGCTCACCCAGATGCTGTCACATTCCTCAGGGCAGCACAGAGCATCCACCCTCACATTCAGATGTCAGTGGCCCCACGGGACTTGACCATGGTGCTCAATTACCTAGTAAAGGGCCCATGCGAGCTGGGCCATCAGTCCCCACTTTACTGGTTGGGTTTAAAATCTTACTTTCTAGTAGCAATCTGCTCCACCTGCAGAATTAGAGAACTAGGCACCCTGCCCTGCAAAGAACCCTACAACATTTTCACTGCCCAAGGAGTCTTTATGAAAACAGTACTGGCCTTTCACCCCAAGGTCACTTCCATGTTCCATACAGAACAAACCCTGGAGTTACCAATGTTCCACACACAACTGCAACAGGGCGACTCTGGAACTCCCCATCCGCTGGACATAGGGAGTACCATATCACAGTATATTACACGGACACAGACAATTTGCAATTCTGAAAGAATCTTTATCAAAGCTCAAGGTGGTAAGCAAGGAATGATGGCTTCGAAGGCCACCATTGCTAGCTGGTTAAAGAGAACAATACAGGAAGCATACAAAACTAATGGCATTATGCCTCCAGAGGGAATTAAAGCCCACTCAACAAGGGCAGTGGCTGCCTTCTGGGCAGAAAGAGCCAATATGTCCATGGAGGACATATGTAGAGTGGCGACATGGACCTCAGTCCACACTTTCGCAAGACATTATAGACTTGAGACTTTATACAGACAAAGGACTGAATCTGCCAGAAAGATTCTGTCTTCAGCATGTCATGAGAACTGTCCACCAGATTACCCTGTCCTGCCCTGATGGATGTTTTGAACTGCTTATTATAGTAACCCACGGGGTAATGTCTGGAGTGTCATGGAGGCAACATAACACAAAGGGTGTTTACTCACCTAGTAAAGGTGATTGTGTTAGTTGTCTCCAGGACACTCCATGACCCACCTGTCAGGGCGACCACAGCGGAGATCTTCACTGGATATGTTTCTGTGTACAGAACTTCTGTATTCCAAGATCATCATAAGCTGTTTTGAACACAGAGTTGGTTACAGTTGGTATCACTCAGTTACCGATTTAGAATTGTACCTATAGAGAGTAAACCCTGGTGGTGGTTATCCTAAAAGACTGTCTTTCGTATTTGTGTGGTTATACTGTATACATGTATAAAGATATGGGGTGAAGTTGGGAGTTACGAAAGGGGGGATTTTTTGACCTAAAACTTTTGTATTTCAGCTATGGAAAAATTGGACTGAAGAATAGGGATGTCTGGTGACCTAGATATGATGTGAAGTTTGATCTGGGTCATATGTGCATCACTAGCCTATCAGGTGGGTTGGGAACCCATGAGGTAATGTCTGGAGTGTCATGGAGACAACTAACACAATCTTTACCAGGTGAGTAAACACCCATTCAATGAAATCAAAATCTACTAAACACAAATGCCAATGAGTCTATCCAGGACCGGGGTACCAGCCTGAGTACTAGCTGGCATTTACATTTGGCGGATTCTGATTAAATTGAATTGACTTTTTAAAGCTGTAGTGTGCACTGTGCTTGATTATATGTGCTTTATTTTATGAACTTTAACTGTACTTTTGGAAAATAAAGACTTTTGGCATAGACACTGCTTAAATCCATGGTTTTCTTTTATCATCAGGAGCCATGTTACTATATGGAGCAGCAGGAGGCAAGATAACTTTGTCCTCAAGCAGTTTCTTATCCAAAATAATACATTAATTGCTTTTGACGTCGCTGTGTCCGTTTTTATTTCGAGTACCACATTGTGACTAATGTACCGGACCTTTCATTGAGCAAAAGTCAGCAACCTGTGACACAATTTATTTATGTCTTTACATATTTATATATGTATGTATCTTTATCATGCATCTGAATTACCAAGACACAGGAGGGAGCTCTTTAGAGAATCTGTTGTGCTGGGCTCACGCGCTAGCCTCCTGATGTTCTTCCCACTAACTGACTGTTTTTGGAACAGGTGCTGAACCTTTGTTTTATAATTTTCAACACCAGTTTCTAGCTCCACGTTGATTCGCATATTTGAACAGATTGTGATGATACTTCCCATTACCATTAAATTAAGAGTGCTTAATATGAGTAAATATAAATTATGAACCATCATGGGTTTGGGGGGGGAGCTGCCAGACTGGATTATGCAATTATTAACCATCACTAAACAAATACCAGCATCTATTTCAAACCTTTCCTATTATTTTCTATGTAGGAGTCAGGTATAATTACAATACTATCCTTGTTGTCTATTTGTAACATGGACATATTTCTATTATATTCTGCAGCTGCAGTATGTGTTTCTGACCTCTCATTGAATCAGCATGGAGGAAATTGACTAATAACTCTCTCTCAAAACCTGACTAAACATTTTTTTCTGTATGAATTTTATAATTAAAATTATACTGTTTAACTGGCTGAATTATAAATAGATATTTAACACAATCCTACTTATACTGTTTCCATTTCCTTTCTGTATGATAACATGGCTTGAGAAGGACATTTAATATATATATATATTTTTTTTAGTTCCAGTGTGGCAGATCTCCCATGCCGTTTGCTTCTGCTCACTATTTCTGAAGAATCTTTATAAATGGCTGTTGCCCCGCTCCACTCCCTTTCCATGATAACGCACCCCTGCTGCATGTACTTGATGGCTTCTGTAATAACTGAAATACTATTACGGTCCTAACTTGAAGTTTCCAACGAGTTACCACTATTGTCTTCAGAAATAGTGAGCAGAACCAAAAGGCATGGGAGATCTGCCAAAACATAAAAGAAATCAACCCCACACTTTTGGCTCAAAAAAAAAAAAATTTAAAAAAGTGCTATCAAAACGAACAATTGCCCCGGCTCTTCAAGGGATCAGCCCCTCTTCATCTACCTTTAGCAGCAGCTCTGACTTGATTTCTAAGCACCCCAGTGAATGTTTTATGGGGGATCTGCCACACTGGAACTAACAAAGAGCAAATACAACAATGTACAAAACCAAACATCTGAATACTGTGAGGCTAGTGAATACCTCCTATCTAACCTAATGCCAGGAACTGTGCTTAGCTAACCTGAGTAGCTGCAACGGGGATGGAGGGTTTAGTGAGACGAATGTGGAGGGTAGTTTTTTTTTTTTTTAATTCACTAACTTGGGACAGTGAGGGTTTTGGAGAGCTGGGAGGAGGCAGAGTAGATGTATAAAAAAATAATTGTGCTGGGAGAGTTTGGTCAGTGAGCTGGGACTTGCAGGGAAGATGCCTTGTTTACATTAATTACTACAGGCTTCTACAAGAGTGACATTTTGTTCTATATATTGTACAGACCAAATTCAACTGGAAACACAGTATCCAAAACACTCGAACTTAACACTGCTATTGGAGGATCTAATGCCTCCAATGAGGTAAGGTACACAGTACTGCACCTTACTACTTTAACTACAGTAAATCAATCCTCTCTTGCACTATACTTTTTCCTTAGACCCACAGCATTTTATAAATGATCAAGCACAGGTTTAAGGTAAAGGCAACACTGTGGTGAAAAAGCTCCCAAGTTGGTCAGGAAGTTTGTAGTGTTTTTTTTTTTTTTATGTCACTGACTCCGTTGTTTCAAAATGTACGTCAATTGCAGAGCCCAGACCATTGTTTCCTCCTGCTATGGAAACTAATGATGTGTATTGTGAAATATGTACTTAAACTACAAAGTAAAAAAAGAAACGCGGTGATGCCAGTCTCATGCAGGTACCAAGGTAACAAAAACTTAAAATAAATACAACAAACTACTACTTCCCCAATAGCCTATACATTTGTTTAACAAGGTGTATAAAAATAATATGAAAGATTGGACTTCTCCAACTGAAGCCAGAAAAGTCTTCATATTTATTTATTTATTTACTTAGTTAGTTTTTGTTGACCGGGTAAGTGCACTAGACAAATACTGCCTATTTTCAGGCACAACCCAGGGGATGGTGATACAGATGGAAGCCAACTGACCTTGAACCAGATTAAGCTTGTTGGTAGTATTTTTAGTGAATGGGGGGAAATTTAGCCAGAGCACCGGGGAAATTCTCTTACTGTTTTTGAGAAGTGCCATGGGATCTTTAACATCCACCTGATCTACCACCAGAACAGGCAGATAGGACCTTGGTTTAATGTCTCGTTCGAAAGACGGCACCTCAGGAGTGGAGCACCCCCCTCATGCTGCACTACAGTGTCAGTATTGGGATATTAACCCAAGTGCCTAGTGTGGGGATAGAACCCACAGCCTTCTGATCTCCCAGCCTCAGAAGGGCTATTAAGGGCTACAGTATCACATTTTCTGGATTAGAGTGACAGTGAAAACCATTACAAGCTTCTACTGAATACTTTATGTCTAGACATTTAATGGTAAGAGAATGCCATTTTTACGTTTGCTTGCACGCATGTGCAAGAAACATAATGCCATCATCTGAGTTTTCGGAGGTATGGCAGCCGTCTTCCAATTCAGTCAGTGTGTTTGCAGGCGTGGCCCCAGTTCTCCAATGAATGCCACCGCTGTCTATGACAGCAGTTGAAAATGCAGTGCCGTACAATTGAAAGGGAGAGCTCCGCATCAGTAAGCAGAGCTCCCCCTTCCACATGCACGCACGCATGCATGCACATGGCGTGCTCATGCGCTCCCCCCCATGCACACACTGTATGTCTGACAGGGGTGCCCAATCCCCCGTCGGCTCCAGCCCCCCCAAAACAGCTTTCCAGCTGCCATGCTGGGAGCCCACCTCAGTGTGGCAAATGTCCCATGTTGTCAGCCTTCCAGCTGCCATGCTGGGAGCCCACCCTAGCGTGGCAATAGATCATATGGCTGACGGGGGTGCCCAATCCCCCATCAGCTCCATGGCCCCCCAAAACAGCTTTCCAGCTGCCATGCTGGGAGCCCACCCCAGCATGGCAAACGTCCTGTGTTATCAGTCTTCCAGCTGCCATGCTTGGAGCCCACCCCAGCGTGGCAAATGTCCTGCGTCGTCCAAGAAAAAAACAACAACCTGTAAACAAGAAAAAGTTCCCTTGGCAGTCTCCACAGTCTCCCTGCCACCTGCACCCACCCTCTGCCTCCCCACACCCCCACCTCACCCCATACTTACCTCCGGAGCTCGGTGCGATGATCTTTGGTGGACCGGGAACATGTCTGCACTCTTCAAAGCCGACTGTGAACTGAAGAAATGCCGGTAAGCTGTATAATGCAGTAAATAGGGTTTTTTCAACTTTAATGGATATCTCGGGCATTTTTGGGAATTTTGGCACCAAATTTTCAACATGGGGGTTTTTGGGACCCCTCCTCATGAATTCTTAAACTGTCATGGTGTTAATCGGGCCTGAAGGGTGATTTCACAGTCACTGCGTGAAATCACCTTTTGGGACTGATTAATGAAATGACAGTGCCAGTGTTCGTAAGGTGGGTTTTCAAAATGCCTATGTTGCAAATTTGGTGAAAAAATTCCTAAAAATGACTGTTTTACGAGCATGCATTGCGCAGTTCCTACGCACGCTTGTACATTTGCAAATTTTTAATATTTGCACTCCAGATTTTCAACATTGCCATTTTATCACACCTCCTTATGAGCAGTACAGCTGACATTTTTCATATGTTGCCCAAAATGTGTTTTCTTGCATGTAGCACACAATGGCGCAGTCGTTGTGCGCAATCAATGTTTGGGACAGATTAAGAAAATCACAGTGACACTGTTCATGAGCAGAGGTCTTAAAATGGCATTGATGAAAATTTGGTGAAAACATTCCCCAAAATGACTGTTTTAGGAGTGCACGTTGTGCAGTTCCTACGCACGCTCGCAAGTTTGAGAATTTTTAATATTTGCACGCCAGACTTTCAACATTGCCATTTTATTACACTTCATTATGAGCAGTACAGCTGCCATTTTTCACATCTTGCCCAAAATGTGTTTCCGCACATGTAGCACACAATGGTGCAGTCAGTGTGCGAAAGCAATGTTTGGGACAGATTAAGAAAATCACAGTGACACTGTTCATGAGCAGAGGTCTTAAAATGGCTATGTTGAAAATTTGGTGACAAAAGTCCATAAAATGACTGTTACGAGTGAGCACTGTGCAGTTTCCACACACCCTCGTAAGTTCATGAATTTGTAGTATTTTCAGTTCAGATTTTCACCAGTTGCATTTTTCCACACTTCCTTATGAACAGTACAGCTGTCATTTTTCACAGCATGGCCGAAATGTGTTTTCACACTTTCAGCGCAGAAATGCATGGTCGCTGTGGGAAATCATTGTTCGGGACAGATAAAGAAAATCACAGTGACACTGTTCATGATTGGAGGTCCCAAAATGCCTGTGTTGACAATCTGCTGTAAAAACATCCCCAAACTAATTACATTACAGGTGTGCGTTACACAGTTTCTATGCACTCCCGTGACTTCACCAGTTTTTTTAATATTTTCACTGAAGATTTTCAACATTGCCATTTTTTTACACCTCCCCATGAACAGTACAGCTGTCATTTTTCACATCCTGTTTGGAATGTGTTTTTGCACCTGTGCTGCTAAATGCCATAGTCACTGTGCAAAAGCAACTTCCGGCTAACAAACTGCTATTGCCACTATTCATGAGGTGGGGGTCACAAAAAAACCATGTTGAAAATTTGGAGTGAAAATACCAATGAATGCCTGAGGCATTAGGGTTTCTGACCATAACGCCCCACCCTGTAGAGAATGACAGGCATCAGGGGTGTGACTTGGGATTCCTGACTGTAATGCTCATATCATTCCATACCCTGCAGCCAGTGAGAGGCATCAAGGTATGCCTTGGACTCTTTGGCCTGAAAGTTCACCCCATTCTCTTATACCACACCCATCTCACCATATTTCCTGATGGAATGGGGTGCGCATAAGGGCCAAAGACCCCAAGGCACACCGTGACACTTGTCGGTGTCTGCAGGGTAGGGTGTGGTGAAATGGCATGACCATTATGCCTGATGACCCAGAGGCACACCCCAATGCCTGTCAGTCTCTGAAGGGTGGTGGTGGGGTTGGCTTCAGTTCAATACTACACTGCCATTCCTATTATGCAGCTCTGTAACTCCTACACTACCAATGCCAATGCCAATGCCAGCAAGCAAACATTCGGCATTGACAAATGCTTGTTTGTTTGAGTGGTAGAAGAAGTCCTTCTGTTAGGTGTCAATCTTTTTAGGAATGTACAGTTTAACAGTACTGGGTAATGGTTATTCATGTCTCTTTCTGGCCAACAACATTCATCATAATCCATTCTGATACATTCTTCTCATGAGTAGCAGGCAACCTAGACCTCGTGACACTGAATTTGATACCGACAGCAGCCAGATACAGAAGATGATTTTTTTTTACATTTCATGGTGATCATATCATTACTATCAATTTTTTTTAGTTTTCCCAAATAAAAAGAGGATACTGGAGGTGAAACAAAGCCATGAGGTTTAATTTCCACATGCCATTTTAAAAATGCAGTAAAACTTAATGGTAGATCTCCGTGGTTTTTATTTTTGTTTTTTGTTTTTTTTTGTTTAACTTTGGGATTGCCTGCTGAAGAGGCACAGTTTACATGTTAACATGCACTAGAACATATGTCTTTATTCTGGCAATGTTTTGCCAACTGCCACTTGTCCGGACTGCCTCCTTCCCCTCCCCAAACCCCTTATACTCTTCCAACTCGGGCGCCTGCCCACACAGATATACACACAGCTGTTGCTGAAACATTGGATCTACCTCCAAATTGGGTGTTTTCAATTAAAATAAATTCATCACCATTGTTTGTTTGTTGGGGCGGGGAAAGGTACACCACTTATTAATTGCACAGCACAAATATCAGATATTGTACTGCTCCGTATTGTATCTATCACCCCTGTCACTACTGTTGTGCATTGCCCAATTAGTTTCAAATAAAAGAACTTGTTCTATATGTTAGCATGCATAAACTCCTGTTGTCATCAGAGATGTTGCAATATTGTTGTCTCAAGGAATGCACGACCTTAATTGTGTCAAGTCTATGTCGCCAAATGTTAAAGTTGTCGAGTGGTTAACAAAATGCTTTTAAAGTCTGTCTGACCTTACTGAGTACACATGTTAGATAAGCCAAAAAAAATGATTGACTGAGTGAACATATCCATATGTACACTGATGCTTGCCATCATTCATGTTGTTCATGTTAGAGTCCCATCAGTAAAGACTGCATGTTCACTGGTACACCCCTCTCCCCATAGAAGCACAAAACCAGTATATTTTTTGGTTAAGAACACTGCCACTTTATGTTGATAGTATTCGTGTGCTGCCACTTAGCCAGTTAGTATCCCACCTCCCAGCTCCAGCCTCCAAGATATTCCCTATCATCTGGCGGCCAGCACTACACCTTTAATTAATTCAGTGTCATTTTTTTTTGGGGGTATTGGTGCTCTTCAGTTTTAATTCCAAAGTCACTCAAAAGACCAAACAATGACATGCAGCACAAGGGGAGAAAGTGGACAGGGGCTCTCATGAACTCATTTACATCAACCCTGACCCTTTACGCCATTTAGTAATATGAGAGAGTGCACAGTCCTGTAAAAAGATTGTTCCTCCACCTAGAGAGCCAGACGGGAGATTTCTCTCACCTAAAAATGTCTAATCCAACAACAGTTCTGCACATGCACAACTCCGGAGTCTACCAATAATAAATGTCAATGTTTATATTTTATTTCAAATATCACTTGTAAAAAATGGTTAGTGTGGAGATCGGGTATGTAATCTGTGCAGCCAGCAAATGAGTACTGCCATTTTATGGCTGCAAGAGGTTCGATTCCTGCTAACCCCAATTATGTTTTTGTACAAGGACTCAAGAAATAAAAGTAAATGCAGCAGTTTCTTAGATGCACACTCCAGGTTTTAATCTGCTAGTGCAGACTGACACCTTATTTTTTTTTTTTACTTTTACAGGTATGGATGATGCATTTTGGGATATGGGGTTGCAAGACTGGTGGATCCATGCTGACTTACGAAAAAACACTTTCTTAGGGCATGGGGTGTTATTACCTTTATTACATCCACACCCCTCTGCATAGTGTAGACCTCTCTGCATACTGATATCCCCCTATCACATTACTTACTGTCCCAATAGTGAAAAAAATCGAACAGGCACATTTTATAGAATACTGATAAGATGACTCACTCGGGAAAAAGTCAGTTAGATGGGACATAGAGTAAAACAGCACATCTCCCATGCCCCCACCCACCCAACACCCTAACACCCACTACATCAACATACCACCAACTTTACACAAAAACATGGCATCATTACAAGATAATAAAAGGAAAAACAAAACATGGTGTTGGGTAACCAAATAATTCATTCTTCTTTACAGTCAGATCTGATAACTGTGTGCCATCTCTGAAAACTCTGTTTTTATTATCAACAATCAAATTTATGAAATTCACATTAAACCAACTGCAGCACATTGAGAGACATTTTCAAACATATACAGTACTTCAGTGATGTAGGGATTGATGTCGTGCAACGAGTTAACATCTGACAGTCAAAGTTTGAACAGAGTAGCACGGAAAATGTTTTTTATCAATGTTTTTTGTAACATGCTCATTTGAGTTATCGGGAAGTACATATAGCATAGACAAAGTGGTGTGGCATACATCTGGTGCACTAAACATGAATAGAAATATAAAATATTACACTTAATTTAAATTCTATGATAGATGCAGCTAATTTTCAGTGTTGAATAGCTACAGACAGGTATCAGCTAGGCAGAGAAAAGAACAACAATAACGACAGTAATCTTTACAAATCAAACTCATAGTTGGTGACAGTCAATGTAACATCGACTACATAGAAAAATCAGATACTGAACATCAAATTTTGCAGTAGATCTTTCACCATACAGTACATGAAGGCACAGACCAAAAAGAATAACACTGCAGGCTAACCATACAGTTATGCAGGAATCTATGTCATCATGTCAGAACTGCAAGCACATGGAGATAAGAGAAGAAAAAAAAACAAGAGCTCCCATTTCACGGACAACCGCAGACGGGCAACTTTTCAACCTGATAACAAACTTGTGTAAACTGCAGTAAAAAAGTATAAAAATGACATAAGCACAGCATGTGTGGGTATCTGACTTTATTGCAAACAAAAATAGATTCAAAAAATAATTTCCTGTCTCCTTTAACTTGAACATACTGGAGTTAAAAGTTTAAGTCCTGCCACCACCACAATTCCATCTTTCGGATGAGACGTTAAACCGAGATCCCATCTGCCTGGATTGGTGGTAGTTCAGATGGATGTTAAAGATCCCAAGGCACTTATCGAAAAGAGTAGGGGAATTTCCCTGGTGTCCTGGCCAAATTTCCCTCATTCACTTAAAAAAAAATACCACCAACAGCTTAATCTGGTTCAAATTCAGTTGCTTACCATCTGTATCCCCCCTCCCCCCGGTCGCCCCTGAAAAAGGGACTTCTAGGCCCAGTGGGCTTACCGGGTCAAAAAAATTCAACAACAACAACAACAGCAACAACCTCATACTGAGTTCTGTGTGAGTACATTAGAAACAAGCTGCAATGAAAAGCAGGTGGCCGGAATTTGAACTTGTGACTGCTGTATGCTGCGCAGATTAAGTTCACATTGCGGTGGAGTCCCAAATATTAATTAGTAATATTTTTAAATTAATCATGTGATTGAAAATGGCGTAATTGTGTCTCCTTAGACATGAACAATTCCTTCACACTGCAGAGAGGGAGAGTGAGAGAGAGGGAGGGCAGGGGAGAGGGAGAGACAGAGAGAGAGAGAGAGAGAGAGACAGAGAGAGAGAGAGAGAGACAGAGAGACTTGAGCAATACTTGCCCAGATTTCAATGTGACTGTGTGTGTCACACTCTCTCTCTCTCTCTCTCTCTCTCACTCCACCAGAGTTGCCTGTTCACTGTCGGGGGACAAAGGTAGCAATGGGAGGGGACAAAGGTAGCAATAAAAAGACACCTGCACACCTCCCATCCTTCCTAGTCTGGAATGTGCTGTGCAGCTATTGTTCTTTCTCTCTCTCTGCCCCAGAACACTCTCTCACGCATGCTCACTCTTCTCTCTCTCTCTCTCTCTCTCTCTGTCTGACTGGTTTCAGGGAACAACAAAACAAGAAATGCTGTCATCTTCTCTTTCTGTGTCTTTACTGACCTGTTCTCTTGGTGGTCAGTCACTGGAGGATGAGGAACACAGAGCAGGGAGAGGAACAACTGGAGGATACAAAACCAAGAGAATGGGAAGGGCGGGTGACCGGAGGAAGGGGTGTTCTGGGATGGGAGAACCAGAATGAGAGGCAGTGAGAGCAAGATGAAACAAGACTAGGACACATGATGCAGCTGCAACAATCAGGGACCGCCCGCAATTGCACCATCAGCTTGTGGTCTGCACTGTTCAGACCCATGGGAGAGGTGGACAGCTGACGCTACAATGATGAGGCGGTCCGTGATTGCAGCAGCCAAATTGTTTCAAGTTGGTGGCAGGCTTGCTAAACCAGTGTCACAAGCAGCCTGCCACTCTATTGATTATAGAGAGCCAAGCCCAGCAATGCCGTGGCAGTATTGTTCACCACAGTGCCGCACCTCCTCAACCCACTTCTTTCCTAAGCTGTCATATCATGTTTCTTGTGCATGCACACAAGCAAACATAAAAAAGGACATAACATCTTGGTGCACCTGTCTATTTTGTAGCTTCAGACTGACTGTGTATTACTCTGGAATGAATTTCCTAGGTTAAGCATCCATGTTAACAATTTAACATGGAAACTGATTTAGCTGCTCTAATACGTATCCTCATAATAAACTGAATGTGAGTACTACAGACCTTTAAATTTAATTAAAGTTAGAAGATAAGTTGCAGCAACCGACATCACTACAACCTGTAACACCAGCATCACAGGTGATAAAAAGACACATTTTATGAGAATGGGTCCCATTTACCGCTCTGATTTTCAGGTTTCCCAGCACCCCGTAGGGATTTCCCATATGGAGACATTGAGATTGTAAGTGTTCCCCCATTCATGCATAAAATCAGTGGGGGACAAGGTATTTAGAGTGGCTGCCTCTGTTCTCCAGAACTCCCTTCTGATCTGCAACAGGAGGTTATTGGTTTTAACCACTTCAAAATGGAGGCAGGGAGGTAGTTTAGCAGTGCTGCTGCTACTGCTTACACTGATTCAATGTAATTACTTAACAATTATTTGACTAGTGTGTTATGTATGTATTGTTTGTTATGTTAATTACATTGGGTTTTGTTAAGTGTAAGGTGCTTTGAGTTCTCAGAAGAGCATCACATACAGTGAAATCACCCAGGATGAAGCACAATGCTGCAGAATTCTGCAGTAGAGTTACTGCAGTAAACAACGGAATTTTAATGGGAGTGTATATGTTCAAACTATTTACAAAATACTTTCTTTGTTTTTTATCATGCTAACTGTTGCTATTAGAATTGCTTCATTGGCACTGAAACTGAAACTGTCCCCAAGAACCCTATCTTAAGTACAAGCCTACATTGTCCAAGCCATGTGCCACTGTTACTTTTCAGCTGACCAGACCTTCGTCTTTTTTTTTCATATATTTACATTTTTATTGAGACAGAGCCAGGAAAGAATACATTGATAATTGACAGGTACAAAATACAATGTGTAAAATGATGTAAGCTAAAACAGAAACATCTGACAATGGTATGATCTTGTCCGCAACAACAAAAGAACTTCTAGCAAGTATAAAGTAAGCACCTACAGGGATAAGAGCATCCCTCTAATTGGTATCACACTATACATTTCAAACCACCATTAATTACTTTGGCCAAGGGTTTTATAATACTAAAGAATCATCTACAGTGGACATATACTGTAGAAGACCCAGTTATGTCATTTGATCTCAAATTGAATAATACGTCCCTGAAAAGAGATTGTTATACATTCCATGATATATATTTCTTTCAATATTTTTCACCAAATCTCTGTGGTAGGAGGTTACTGTTTTCTCCATGAATGAGTAATATCCTTTTTGGCTACCAAGAGATATAGATACACCTTGGAGCAGGGGGCTACTATTATGCACATACAGTAAGCCTAGGTGATGCCATCTAGTAGAGGTATAATCCATGTGCACTGGAAGAAAATTGAATTCAGCAGAAATGAGTCTATAATAATAATTCCAAATTGAAGCTGGGGCTAGGTTGCAGAGCTTGAAGCAGTGCTTCAATGTTTGTGCAGTAAATTCAGTGAAATCCACATAAGGTATAGTGTGTTTTGGTCCTGAAAGCAAGGGTTTACCTATCTTGACCATATATATCCTTGATTATAAATTCAATATATTTCCTTGTTGGAATAGTATGGTGGTTTAGCCAAGTGACAATTGCATTAAAGTCTGTAAAGTATGGTTTCATGTCATCTTTTAACATCTTCTTTAAGGAAATTTCTGGGGGCTGCAGTAAGTCTGTGCAAGGTGCAGGCACAAAATTGGGGATGTGACCTGCCTCTTCTAACTGTTCAAGTACTGCAGAGGTGGTATGAGCATTGAACAGATCCATTATTAGCAGTCTTTTTTGCTCATTCAGTAACCCCTTAGTAAGCTTAATGTTCTCAAGATGTGGCACAAGTACCGATGCGATGTAATGTTCTGTGGTGACTTTGTTTGCCCAGAGATTGACTGAGTGTGTTATACAACAATCTGAAGGGAATTTGTGAATTGGATGACAGGCTTGCATTTTACCACAGTAGATCACTTGATGTGGCAACAAATCCCCAGCAAGTGTGTAAGCAAACACCAAGGACACCTGCCTTTTGTCAGCCAATCCCTTTAAGGCCACTTCCAATTGTTTAACCAGGAGAGACACACTAACATGAAAGCTTGTTTACAGGTGCAACCTGGGAGCACAGGGAAGTTAAGTGACTTGCTCAGGGTCATACAGTATGCAAGTGGAGGCTGTGGAATTCTGAGGTCTCCAGATTTGCAGCTCAGAGCCTTAAACCACTGCTCTGTACTGTCTGTCTGGACCAAGTGGCTGCCATTGTCCATTGTGATACCAGGACGAAATTGACACCAGTTTTGTCGAGGTTAACTACTTGCTCAGGTGGTATCAGCTCCTGAGCGGCTGCTTTGGAAATTTTGGCTAAAATTCCCTCTTTAAGGTTTATAAAATTGAGTGGATTTTTTCACGCGGCTTTTGTGCGCTTCCTATGACTAACCCCATCTGGTTTAGAAAACCCCAGGCCCATTTAGTAGTAGTGTTTACACTGCCTCCATTTTCTGTCAATATCTGAGGGGTGTTTGATTTGACAATTCCAAGGGCCACGGCATGCACCACCCATCCATTTACTACTGCTTCCTCAGCTATAAGATTATGGATAATGAATCTAAGTTTATCCTCAATCGCCTCTATATGCAAGGTAGGTCAACCTCTGGGTTTAGAATGGTTGGCTCTGGGGTTAGCTGTAGGTGTGCTTTGTAATCTGTTTTACATTTCCTTACATTCAATTCATTAATATTGCTGTTGTATTACTATTATAGAATCTGACAGCTGCCATGACTCTGTTTTCAGTGGCATATCGCCCAATTTCAAATCGAACTACACCAGTATAGGAGGTGTATGAGGAAGGTTGATGCTTTTTCTGTGGAGGTGGGTTGCAAACACTCAGTTCACATGCCACAGAGGCCCAGTTTATGCTGCTAGCTGCTTAGAAGAAGTATCTACCAGATCAAGAGGGTAGTCTCTTTTAGCAGCTTTACTAGTATTGATCCATCGCAGTATAGCATGGTGCCTTGAAACAAAGAGTCAGCACAAATATGGTCTGTGTCTGGTTTGGGGCAGGGCTGAATAATATTCCTGTATTTAAAGCAGTGGCAGCCTCAGCAATTACAGCAATGGCAGAAGCAATTAAATGGGGTTACTGTGTGTCGATTACAGCAGGGTTTACCAGAGTTCAAAGTAAAGAATGTTGACAGCTCCTGATTGATTCTACTTAAGAGCTGCCTAAGAGCCATAAAAAAATGATTACTGAGACTGTAAAACAGCAGCCGTCTATCGCAGCTCACTTGTTATAATTGCTGTCCTTATCATCTCTGTAACCATTTCAAACATTTCCAGCTGTGAACAAGTATTGACAGTTGCTAGGGCTAACAAAAGGGGGCGAGAACACATTCTGTTCTGCAGTAATATGGTTCAAGGAACACCAAAGTCATGTTTAATAAACAGAGTATATGCAGTAAAATATTTATACAGACTACAGCCGCTCTCGACAAAAGTGAAAAGGGAAGTTGCATTCAGCGAGAAACATCATGAGTTAATAGATGTACAATAGGGTCATAGTGCAAAAGTGCTAGATTATGTAAATGAAAGGAAATCTGTATGCATAGATATTTCAATTTAGTGCTTCTCCATTAAAAGAAAAGGATTCATTCAGAGATGGAGAACAGTAATAATTAAACAATAACATTTCAGTTTTATATGTATTTAATGTAAGGCCTGAGAGTCGACCAAATTGCTGAAGTACAGACTATGTTTCTAGAATTGAAGGAACCCAAGAAAGAAGAATAAGGAGAATATTGTCAGCATAAAAGGATATTTTAAGACAGGTGCCCACAATCGGTATGCCTTCTATCAATTTATTTTGATGGATGGCAGAGGCCAATGGTTCTATACAAAGGGTAAATAATAAAGGGGATAACGGGCATCCCTGATGGATATCCTGCTGTAAAATTATCAGTGTCACATAAGATCCAGTTATTATAATGTATACTTGAGGGGTAAAATATACATTTTGAAGAATAGCTAAATCATCTGGAGGAAAACAAAATTCAGTAATAGTAGCACAGAAAAAAAAGAGAAAACCTTATCAAAGGTTTTTTCAACATCTAGGCTAAGATTTGTCCTAGGAATAGAGCAGTGTTGGACATATTCAGTTAGGAACAAGACACAATGAATATTGTCTCTCATCTGTCTTTGTTGCATGAAGCCTAGTTGGTCTGGGTATATTAATTCGGGGAAAGGTGTTCCATACTAGTTGCCCAAATAGATGTAAAGAGTGGGTGGAGGATAATGGAGGAAAAGCAGAGATACTAAATGAATACTTCTGTTCTGTCTTCACCATGGAGAAGGATGGGCCAGTGCCTTCAGGAGGGAAAAGAGGAGCGGGAAGGGGGGGAAACACAGACATAGTGATAGAGGAGGATAGAGTGAGGGAGGGTCTGCTGGCATTGAAAGTGGACAAATCACCAGGCCTGGACAGAGTACATCCAAGGGTACTAAAGGAACTGGCTGAGGAGCTGGCAGGGCCACTAGCAGACCTATTTAATAGTTCACTAGAGTCAGGCATGGTACCACAGGACTGCAGAACAGCATATGTAGTGCCCCTTCACAAAAGTGGTCCCAAGGATGATCCAGGGAATTACAGACCAGTCAGTCTGACCTCCATTGTGGGAAAGCTCATGGAGACCATACTAAAGGAAAGGTTGGTGACATATCTCCAGGATGAGAGGCAGCATGGGTTCATGGGGGGGCATAAATCGTATCAAACAAATCTTATTGGCTTCTTTGACTGTGTCACTAAGACAGTAGACAGGGGCCAAGCAGTAGACATCCTCTGTCTTGATTTCAGTAAGGCCTTTGACTCTGTACCCCACAAAAAGGTTGACCAGGAAGTTGGTGGATCTTGGAGTTGGGGAAAAGATGGCCAGATGGGTGGAAAACTTGCTAAGAGACAGAACCCAGAGGGTGGTGGTGGGGGGAGAGTTATCTGGCACCAGAGATGTAACCAGTGGGGTCCCACAGGGCTCTGTGTTGGGGCCAGTGTTGTTCAATGTCTTCATCAATGACATTGGGGATGGCATTAACGGCAAAATGTGCCTATTCGCAGATGACACCAAGTTCTGTGGGAGAATGGACACAGCTGAAGGGATACAGGACCTACAGGAAGATCTGAAAATGCTGGGGAGGTGGTCCAGGATCTGGCAGCTTGACTTTAATGCCAAGAAATGCAAAGTTATGCATATTGGAGCCAAGAATCCCAGGACAGAGTATTATCTGGGTGGAGTCCGAGTAGCTGCATCAGAGGAGGAGAAGGACTAGGGAGTGATGATCACTAGTGACTTGAAGCACTCCACGCAGTGCAAGAAAGCAGCAGCAAAGGCAAACAAGATGCTGGTATGCATAGCTAGGGTGGTCAGTAGTAGGAGAAAGGAGGCTATACTGCTCTTATACAGGTCACTGGTAAGGCCACATCTAGAGTATGGAGTTCAGTACTGGTGACCACACCTCAAAAAGGATATTAACCTGCTGTAGAAAGTACAGAGGAGGGCTACAAAGATGATAGCCAGTCAGCAGGGCAAGGCATACTAGGAGAGGTTGAGGCCACTGAACATGTACTCCCTGGAAGACAGGAGAGAGAGAGAGGGGACATGATTGGGACATTCAAGTACTTGAAAGGGATAAATAATGTTGATAAAGAAAGTCTCTTTAAGCTGAGTGGCAACTATATCACGAGGGGGCACAGTCTTAAGCTGGAGGGTGGGAGGTTTAGGAGGGATGTCAGGAAGCATTTCTTCACAGAAAGGGTGGTAGATACTTGGAATGCACTGCCAGAAGAGGTCATCTCATTAAAGACAGTGAGCAGCTTTAAGAGAGGCTGGGATAGGCATGGGGGAAGATAAGAATCATGGGAAGGGAGGATAGGAGGAATGGTGAGGGAGGGCAGGGACATTAGCTCAAGCTGTGGACCCTGCAATACCAGCAGACTTGATCGACCAAATGGCCTTCCTCTGCTGGCTTGTTCATATGTTCGTATGTTTATAATCCATATTTAAGATTGATATAGCATGATATGAAGTAGGATTCGAGAGATCTTTTCCAGATTTCAGTATTGCTGAGATACTGTAGTGATACAAACCCATGATAGAGGAGGGATTTCCCCATTTGTAACACCTTAAAGGTGTTTAGGAGTAGAGGAGTTAGCATGTCTAAAAAGGCTTTGTGCAACTTGATTGGAAAGCCTTAGAGGCCTGGACATTTATGGGTTTTTCATATTTCATCGTGATACTCAACTCATCAGAAGAAATAAGAGCCAACAACCGTTACTGTTGAGGTAAGGTAAGCTTAGGCAAGTCTAGACTGTGTAAAAACTCAGTTATCTGATGGGGATTTGGGGTGACAGCTGTGTGTATAATGCTTGATAATTTTTTTTTTTATACTTTCTTTTTTATCCCACCTTACTGCCCCCTCGTTCCACTCCTTCAGACCTCTGATCATCCCTGCCAGTCCCTCCCACAGAATCTGCCCCTAGAGTGCCAGGCTTACTCCTTTATCCCTTTTACCTTACTCCTTCTCCTTGGAGTGCCTGCACAATGGGGTCTGTCCTGCTAGTAGGTGATCCGGGGTGAATCGGTCGTCATCTTGGCCCGAAGTTGATTTTATTTTCCCATTTTCTCCCCTTGGTCCCTCCTTCCCCTGAGGGTGTTGGCACGTAGGACTGACATCCACTCTTACAGCATGCTGGCACACGCGGCAGACAAATTCCCACAACATCCCCCCTCCCCGACTCTCAAGAAGCCACTTGGGCATCCCTACACCTCAGAAGGAACAGAAATGCTGCACTATGGATTTACAGAGCGTTGTCTAAGAAACTTCCAAACTATATTTTAGACTGCTTCATACAGGCCACAGCTAGCTCCTATGCTCTAAGAAGCAACAACCTCATCATGCTAAAGGTACCTAAAGTCAACACCAGGCAAGGGAGGTCTGCAATCAGCTATTCTCTAGCTATGGCATGGGTTACTCTACAGAAGACCCTGAAGCTGACCAATCTTATACCTCTAGCATCCTTTAAACAGCTTTGCATAAGTCTCTTCTCAGAGAATTGCAGCTGCTACCACAAGATCTAGTCTATTCACATTCCTAACCCTCCCCCTTCCAGACAAATATCATAATTGGCAATTCAGTTCCCATTAATTATCTTCTCAGTTCTCCCTCCCAGGCAGCCCTCATATTATGGTACCTCTGTTCCCTATAACTCTACCTACGTAGATCTTGCTACCCCTGACTATAACCTTCTCCCACTAACTCCTGGCCCTTACCCCAACCCTAATTACTCCCTCATACCTCCTAGTATTAGCCCCAGCCTCTGTCGGATTCCCCTATACCCTCCCTTCTATGTGATTTACCAAAGGCTGTGATCACCATTTTCTCAGTTACTCAAACACTGTGTCTCCTTGTCTGCTTTAGCTTGCCCTGGAACCTGGAAATTTTGGATACCTTATGTTGCATGCATGCAGTGACTCCTCCATTGGGCTATGTATATACTGTATTTTCTAGTGTAATTTTCATATATCCTACCTTGTCCTGTTATGTTTTAATCAACTTCTGTCTCTTGATTATTGTATATATAAGTGCTTTGAATGTATCTGTTTATGCATATATAAGTGTTTTAAATGTATCTGTTTATGTACCAACTATTGAACCTTGACCTTATCAGGTCCATCTTGCAAATGAGCTCTGCTCAATGATGTTCACCTGAATAAAGATTTGATTGATTGATTGATTGATTGTGCACCAATGCCATGCTTCCACCAGCACAGGTGTGTCGGGTGTGCAAGACACCCCAGGATCCCACCCCTGGAGGAGGAAAACATCCATTGGGATGCACAATCCTCCTCCCCCCTCCGACCCCAGGTGACCCCAAGTCCATTCCCGAACCCGGGTCACCGGCGTGGTGCGAGGTGTGGCGTCCAGCCCCTCAACCCTCAGCATCACCAGGCCGGATAATGTTTTTTAAAGGTATTCTGAATACCAGAGAGACTAAAAAACAGCTGGTCTGAAACTGTATCCCTATTTTATAGAAAACGAGAAGTTCTCGTATTGGTTCTTAAACGTTGAGCTAAAAGTCTAGTCCCAAGGCCCCCCCCCCCATTGTAATATGTTTGTTTAAGATATAATCGATTTTGTTGTGTTTTACAACTACAATTTATTTTATTTATTTATTGAATTTTGTTGACCAGGTAAACCCACTGGGCCTCAGAGAGTCTGTTTTTAGGGGTGACCTGGAATTAATTACAAAAAGTGATCAACAGAGTTACAAAGGTAGGATAGTAACTAGCATAATAGAAAAACAAGTTACATAATAGGGTTAAATTAAGGATAGACAACGAGCAAACATTTATACTACAGTGTGGATAAATATCGATACACATATAAATTGGTAAATGCATATAGGAACAAGTTGCAGTGCTACCTTACATAAAAAAAAAAAAAAGAGACGTCATACTTGAGAAGTAGGCTAAATTTTCAGCGGTAACAGATGCATTGGTTTCCTTCTAAAATGTGGACTTTAAAGACCTTTTTAAATCCACCAAGGGAGGAGAGTATCTGCAAAGAGTTTGGAAGGGCATTTCAAATGGAGGGATGGAATTAGCAAAGAAACTATTGTCTGTAGCAGTTTTAACTTTGGGGAATGGGGGGAGCTTTCTGCTGGAGAATCTGATGGGTTGTCTATCGGGTTTGTTCAATAATAGGCCATGAAGGTCTGGAGGAGCATGTAAGTCTTTTAGCTTAAAGACCAGGCAAGGTGATGCATATTCAAGTGTACCGGTAGGGGAGGGCCAACTGAGGGAATCAATAACTCTACAATGGTGTTCTTTGGGTGAGACACCAACTGCAAAATGAGCTATTATATGATGATATGATTTTAGCTTTTCCAGTTCAGAGCATTTAACCAAGAGGAGGACTGGAGTGCCATAGAGAAGAGTGGGTAACAGGGTTGAGTTGGCTAGATGTATGCAGGATTCTTTGGAAAGGTAGGGGCTTAGGCAGTATAGTAATCCAACCTTTTGGTGATGAGTTTTCACAAGATGCTCAATATGGACTTTAAAGGTGATTGCGGTCTACAATGGCTTGCAACTGTGCTTTGACAGAGGGTTAATTTTAAACGCAATTGTTGCAAGGTCTGAAGTTCCTGCATAAGTCAGGTATATTGATGGTCTCTTAATCTTTTTTGTTCTCTGGAGAACGCTATATTTTTACATCCAATAATGGTTTTTAATGTATCCCATAGGATGGGATCTGTAATCTCCTGGGAGATATTGTTTGCTAGAATTTAGTTTAGCATATCCTTCACCAGTGAACATAACTGTTTGTTTTTCAACAACAGTAAATTAAATCTCCAAAAAGAGGATTGACAACATTTTTCTAAATTAACTTTAAAGGTTGATGGAGTATGATCTGGTAAAATTGTAGTATTTTATGTTAAGTCCTGAGCAGTAGCCGAAGTGTTAACATGTGCTGTAAAAGTAATCTATCTTAGAGTAGCTCTCATATTTCGCTGAATAGTAGGTATATTCTTTTGTGGTAGGCTAAAACTGTCTCCAAATGTCAAGCAAACCCAGTTGGGACAGTTAGGATTTTAAATATTTCTGAGCTGCAGATTGGTGGTATCTCTTAGGGTTGGAGGTGTCTAGTTCCAGAGTCATTGTTATATTGAAATCTCCTCTGAGCAATAACTGATCTTGTAGGTAATATAGTTTCCCCAAGAACTTTTTAAACACTGGAGTATCAGAGTTTGGGGGAAGCATACATTGGCTAGGGTGGCATCTGAGCTATTTAACTGGCCCATCAGAATGATATGCCTGCCATCTGGGTCCACATATTCATGCTGCAGTTAAAAGGGCACCATAACTGTGCTTCCTTTTATTATATTTATTATATTTCCCTTAGTTCTTGTTGTTACATCTATGTTGGTCCAATAAAAGGTATCAAATCATTTGCTTCTGGATCTCTTTATTAAAGGAAGAGGCAAACACGTTTTATCTGCTGTTCAGTTCTAATTTGAGGTGTTCTGTGGGGGAGAGATGTGTCTCCTGTAAATAAATTATATCAGAGGCCTGACAGCAAAGGGCCTCAAACATCCAGAAACATTTCACTGGATTGTTGAGTCCATTTATGTTGTGGGAAAAGATTCTTAATGCAGAGACTGCCATGAGTAACCATGTGGGGAAATAGTTCTGCTGTATATCACCACTTTTTTTTATACTACTGGGACAGGGGTCTCCCCATCCACCAGGCAATGAGGGAGTACTCTCCTCCGGCCCCCATTCCTTAGGACCCAGTACAGTGGAGTAGTCAGAAGTGTGCACCATACATCTGAGGAAGTAACCCATAGCTCTAGTATAATGAAACCAATTGCTTTGAACCTTAAATCTAAAGACATCCCTTAGCTTCTGTCTCAGATTTTTATATAGAAGAAAAAGACAGCCTAAAGTTAAAAGGTCAGTAGCATCAAAAGGAAACTTAAAAAATTAAGTATGTAACAGTTCTAACAATGGTGCCAACTGGGCGCCCAGATTTGAAAAATTGAATTTAACAATACAGGAAACAGCTCAGGAGGGGATCACTAATAACTAGTTCTGATCAATCCCCTTAAGAGTAACTAAATCCCATCTCCTGAGGGCCCTGTAAGACAGGGTTCCCTACCTATAAAAAACAACTGACTTCCAACGTAGGGGAGCAAAATGTATTGCTCCCTACAATCTCGGGCTAAGTTAATGATGATGAAAAGTCATCTCCCGAGAAGGAGGAATAACCAGGAGGAGTGACGTCCCAGGCCTCTTTGAGGGAGTAAATCCCCTCAAAAAATGGATAAAGTAAAAAGCAATATAAAAGGGTAAGGAGAGAGAAACTTTACGTCATAGACTTAAGTGGGCTCAAAATGGCTGCTGTCCCTTGAGTCATAACAATATGTCAAAGCATCCTGTGAGTGGTAAAAATGTAATAGAAAACATAGCATGTCTTTGTCAATCCACATCAGACAGCCTAAGAGATAAGTCCATAGTAATGACTAATTCAAAATATAATAGTACCATATAATCATAGTCTACAGTGAAAACAATGGGTTGGCTAAGCAGAGTGGCTGTATTATAAGCTGGAAAAACATGTTGTTACTGTAAACAAGTTCAAATTCAGTTCTGTAAAGAGTTAATCCCAAAGACCTCTGCTAGTGCCTAAGTGAATAAGTAGCTCCCTCTTGTTGTGTGGGTAAAGAAATATCAACTAATATGCTATAAATGAAGAGGGATAAAGTAACATGGAAGAATTAATAAAGCTGGCTCTTTTAAGTCTATTTTAACTAGCTTAGCAGGTTACTGTCATTCAGGAGTTAATATTGTCCATAAATCGAACTGTAGCCATCTGCAAAGTAACAAATATTGAGCCATATACAAGTTTAAATGGAAAGAAAAGTAAAATTCCTTTGCAATGCAGAACAGCACTAAAGTTAAGGAAGGGTGCAAAACTATCTCCCTCTAACAGTGCTGCACGTGAAGTATCATGGAGCTGAGGACAAAAAGAAAATGGAATGGGATGTCCAGCAATACAAATATTGGGGTTTCCGAGGATGGGTTTGGACAAACCTTTGGTCCATACTGAGTCTAAATAGGATCCAAGCTGTTGATGTGCCTTCATGGACCAACCAGTGGGTGTTGCTCAAAGAGAAGGGGGTATTTGGGAAAACTTGGTATAAAGCAGACTCTTGAGTTGTATGCCAACACTTCAACAGAGAGAGTGTTCAATTTCAAGCCAAAGAGGCATGTAAGCAGAATATGTCCTTTCTCCTCCAGAGCTTTCCAACTGGTAAATTTTGCTACCATGAAGACAGTAATATAAAAATATACTTGGGAGACATAGCCCACCCCCTAATTTTGATGGCGTTAATTTAAAATAAGAGCATCGCATGGTTCACCCCTTCCATATAAAAATAATTGAATAGGCTTTACACCCGGAGGAACCTTGATTTGGGCAGAAAGACATCGAGTATCCCCAGGAGTTACAATAGTTATGACAGAACATTCATCTTAATGACACTGACCCAGCCCCATAAAAAATAGATAAAACTGACCATCTATGAAGGGCCAATTTAATGGTGTAAAATAGAGAGGAGAGATTGTCTTCGACTAATGTGATAGTGGACCGGGAAATACATACCCCCAAATAAGTTATCAATTTGGGCTCCCAGGACAATTCCACACTAAGGATATCCTGCTTGTTCACTTAACTGTTCAATGGGAGAACTTTTGTTTTATTCAGATTTAACTTGTAAGCCAAAACTGATGAAAAGTGGGAAAAGTTCTTTGAGAGAGGCCAGGATGGAGATGGAAGGGTCTGTAACATATAATAGCAAGTTGTCTACATACACGGACAGCTTGTACCTGTTCTCACCAACCTAGATGCCCTTAACCTCAGGGTTATTTTGAAGATTATAAATCAAGGGTTCTAGGTATAGGTTGAAAATTAATGGGGATAGGGAGCAGCCTTGCCTAGTTCCACAATGTAGCAGAAAGGAATCTGAAAGGATGCCATTGCACTATATGTGGGCAACAGGATTGCTATATAAAAGTCAAACCGAGGTTATGAATTCAGGGGGAAGCCCACATTTTTGCAAGATGGAAGAGAGGTAAGGTCAAGAGACAATGTAAAATGCTTTTTCCATTTCTAGGGAGACCAAGGCTGCAGGACTCTTGCCCTCCCTAGACGCAGAAATGAGATGATGCAGTTTCCATAGGTGATCACTTGAGAATTGCCCCTTCATGAAACCTACCTGCATTGAGCTAACTAAAGTGTCCCATACTACAGCCAATCAAATCTGAGTTAAGTAACGAGATTGGACTGTAGCTACCTGGGTGCTAATCATCCTTACCCATTTTTTTAATTAAGGTTATCCAAGTCTCAATGAAGGAGGGATTGGAGAAACCAGAGGTATACCAATAGTTATACAAGTGTGCCAAAAAGGAGGCCAGTTCAGCCGAGCAGCCCGCATAACAATTATTGGCAAAACCATCAGGCCCTGGTGCTTTGTTGAAGGTTAATTGCTTAATAGCCTCCAAAACCTTAGGGACTTTGAGAAGAGGCAAGAGTCGGGAGATGAAGGGATTCAAGATAAGATGAGAGTTTGTCCTCTATAGGAGAATCAGGGGAGGAGTTGTCTGAATACAGGGAAGAGTAGAAAGTACAAAAGATCGCTGCAATTGCCCAGGAGTGTGTTACAACAGCAGCATCTGGACTAGACCAAATTCCAGGAATAAGTTTGGAGGTTTCCAGTTGGTGAGGTCGTAGTGTCAATAACTTTCCTGCCCCTTCCCCTGACTCCAAATACCACATCTTGGTTCGCTGAATAGCTAGTTCAGCTTTCTGTGCCAAAATGTCAGCATACTGGGCCCTTAAGGCATTTAAGTGGGACCACACCTCATCAGATGTGTCCCTCCATAAAGTATGCTCTAACTGCCTAATGTCCCTCAAAAGTTGGTCAATAGGCAAGGTGCGGATTTTGGAATGTTTAGATGCTAGTCTTTTACATTCCCCCCATATGGTATACTTCACTGCTCCCCAGAGAGTGTCACATGCAGGGACTGTGCCTTCATTCTGAAGGAAAAAAAATATTTATACAGGATTTTTGTTAAGGAAAGGGTATCAGGGTCCTGGAGTAGCTGTGCGTTCAGCTACCATTCATTATCACAACCATCCGACCCACTAAGTGTACAGTATGTCCTTAACTCACCGGTGCATGGTCAGATATAACTGCTTGATGAATAATGGAAGAGGGGAGACCATGGAGATTTTCCTGATTTATTAGGAAAAAAATCAAGTTCGAAAGAATGTCCTGTGGGGAGGGGAATAAAAGGTGTATTGTCTATCTGATGGGTCTAGGAGACGTCAAGGATCAGTCAGGCCTACTCCATCCATTAACTCCCACAGCCCCCTTTCCTCAGTGTCAGACCTTGCCTGGTGGAGGCAGATTTGTCCCAATTAGACTGATAAACCAGGTTCCAGTCACCACCTAACATTATGGGGAAGCAGGCAAAGTGTGTCTGGAGAGGGGCTAACCTGGTGAAAATTGCGCGGGTACTGGTTTTGGTACCGTAAACAGAGTCTAGCAATATGTCAGATGACCCCAGCTTACCATTCAGCAATATATAGTGTCCCTCAGAATCCCAGTACTCCTGAATCAGGTGAAAGGGGAAGCCTCAGTGCTATTAAAATAGCTACTCCTCACCGTCTCCTACTGTTACTGGCTCCATATGCCTGCCCCACCCACTCCCACCTGAAATACAGTATGTCTTCCCTTTTAAGGTGGGTTTCTTGCAGACAAGCAATCCCAATACGCAGTTTTCTAAGGTGCCACAACACCATGTGGCATTTGCACTTTTCCTGGGCACCTTTGATATTCCACATTATCAATGTATAAGAGCCTGCCATAACCTTGTGTAATGAAAAAGGTGTGGAAAACTATTGTACTTTACTCCCATCTCTGCTAATAAGCAAGTGAAGATATAACAAGGTCACTGAATCAATTATCCCTCCCCCACCCATCGGCCTGCATTACTTACCTCCAAATGGCTTATTCTTCATCACTGACATTCCACTAAAACTCTATCCTTAAAGGGACACTGTCAACCCCTTTAGGCCTCAAAGTGTCCCTAGTTTAAAAAACAAATGTTATGATTGTTCACATTCTACGAAGTTTTTTGATGGTTCACATTCTACAAAGTTTTTTGATGCAGATTGTAGTTTGATTTGGATCCTTTTTTCTTTTAAAAAGGGAAAAACTGACTGCCCACCATACTGGTGTTGCCACACCAAAACATGTTTGTTTACATTTCTTGCCCAGCTCCCACTGCATCTCTCCTGGACTCAGGAACACCCCTAACACAATCTAGACTCTCATTAAGTTGTGGCAGTAAAGAAGACTATTATATCATGAGTGGCCGAGGGTGTTTCTAATGTTCAAGAAGTGTGCACTAAGAGAAGGTCAGTGATTTGAAGCAAAACAAAGCTGGATATAGCTATACATTACCATGCATTTTGGTTCTAAAAAGCAAGGAGGCAGATAAAACAACCATCAACATGAATGAATTTTAAAGAAGGTAAGTAATCATAAAATGCAGGGTTTTACCTAAAAATAATATGATAAAAAAAGGTTGACAGTGTCCCTTTAAAGGAGGGTATACCATTCGCACAGTGAACGCACAACGGTGAAATCACTCACAGCGATAATCTTGACAGGTTTCGAGATTGTTGCTGTAAGGGAATGTGGGCAAAATTTCACCCTTTCACCATCTTTTTCCCTCCTTCAAAACAACTCCAATTTGAAGTGAGATATCTTAAGAAGGAGGGGTGCAGCCTCCTGCATGGGGGGGGTTTGGGGGTTGCAGCCCCATGCTAAGAAACACATAATGTCTGACAGGCAAAATTTCACCTGTCAACATTGTATGGTTTGCTCTGCCACATATCGACAATTTCTTTGTCGACGCGGCATGGTGGAACCTTTTATGAGTTACTCATGTCCTTAGGTCAGCTTGCCTCACATGAACGCCTATCTCATTTAGCTATTTTCCAAATGTTGTGGTAGAAGGACATTTGGCTCCTTTTTTCACTTATTTAGACACCCGTTCCTCCTTCTCCTCTCCTTAGCATGGCCTTTAATATTTACCTCACTCGATGACCAGTAAACTTTCCCTCTCTTATTCTTGTTCTCCCTTTGCTTACCTCCATGTCCCTCCCTGACCCTGCAATTACTGCTTCCCTACCCCTTTCTACTTCTGCCTTGATGTACTCTCTTACAGGCTCTAATGAGGAGTTCTTTTTTACATCCCCGTTATGTTGGTGAATGGATTGGACATGGACTGCTGATTTCTGTTTGTTTGACCAGCTTTGCATAATATACTTTTGAAATTGTATATATAGTGTTGTTCATGTTGTTTTTCTTATGTTTATAGGCTGTTAGATTACTTGTTGTTGTTATTGTTGACTTAAGCATATTATTGTGCTTTATTTTTCATGTTGCTCACAAATTTGTCTCTTGTATATTTGCATGTATGGCCTTGATTGGTCTTCTTACATTTTTTGCATTTCAATAAAGAATGTAATGTTAAAAAAGGTTTTTATAGCCATATGTGTATTTAATTACTCAAGTCATTAAAGATGGCTGCCACTTACAATTTCTTCTCTTGAAATCACCTGTTGAATATATGTACTAGAATCATATTTTGGATGTATTAGGATAGTGAACCATGTGATCTGATCTTAAATAGCACAGCACTGTTCCAATATATTAAAGTTCTTTTATGTTTTTTTTTCTTCTTTTTCTTCACCATTAATATTTTAACAGCAATATAACTTGCTCCCTTTTAATATGTTATATGCATGACACCTATTTGTAATAATAGTATAATGGATCTAAGTAGTTGGATCATTGTCTCTAACACTTCTATGTAATGGTGTTTTGAGTATAATTTTGTTAAATGGTAAACATAATAAAGCACATTAAATCTGAAAAAGTTATTTTATGGTGGGGTATATTGATTTTACCAGAAATTATTGCCAAGAAAATGACAGACACTTGCTGCTGCTTTAAAAGAGAACAGTTAGCACATGGGCCACACCCAAGTGTGGGGTTGGTCCCAATGTGCATTTTGTGTGCAGAAACATTTTGTTTTACTGTACTTACTGCTTACAGCAATGTAGTAGATTGTATCAGACTAATTTTGCTTACTTTAAGGCTGGCATCTTCCAGAACTACAAATTCCAGAATCCTCTTTAGCTGACATCAGAGCAGGACTGCAGCAGTGGGAAATTCCATAACCTGCAGTGCAGCTTTTATTTTTTTACTTCTGATTTTCTCCAGGGGCTAAGTACAGTCCTCTTTAACTGTTCTTCGCCGCGGGGGCACAGTGGGACCAGCAAGCAAAAGATCAGGACTTTTTATAAACTTTAACATGCACTACAGGCTATTGAATCTCCCAACTGTTGCAGTCCCGCTCTGATGCCGGCTGTATGGGGATCTGGGGTATTTAACTGAAATGGGAGGGGAGGGCTATTGTTTGTGTGGCAGGGCAGCACATCTTTTGATTTATGTTTACATAGAGGGGGCAATAATGCAATCAACTCTTGAGTACAAGTTTAAAATGCCTGGCTACACCCTGTACTGTACTGTACTATTGTAAATGCCATGTTAGCCAGTTTAGTTACTGTAGAAATGGGGGCGGGGGTTGTACTATGTTAATCTAATTGAACAGCACAGTAGCACATATCCGGCCAACAAAAAGCAGTGCTATAAAAGGCATTTTTCAGAATAAGGATGAAACCCAGGCCAACGGACCATTCTAATTAAGTGGCTTCTACTGACAAAATGTTTACCCTCTTCATGCACAAATTAATAAGTGATTCACCCTTGGCATGAAAAAAGTATGTCCCTACAAAATATTGCTTTGCTTGGACTGTGGTGAGTGGAGTCACAACCTTATGTTTCCCTGCCTGCCAGTTTAGCCAATCCGCTGCTGTACTTTGTATTGTCTCCTCCATTACTGAGCACCCAAGTCTAATAGTATGTTCAAGCAGCCTCTCTATTGTTTGCCCTGCCTTCCCTGTTTCTAGCAGCACCAAAGCAAATTTGACTGCCTATCAGCCTGGATTCAACACTCAAGGTAAGCTTTGGATTTTTTATTTTATGTTGTACAGCCTGCAGCACTGAGGCAAGGTCAGCTGTCAGCACTCAAGGTAAGGGTCAGTGTTTATTTTTTTATGTTTTGCAGGCCACAGCACTGAAGCAAGGTCTGATGTAGAACTGGAGTCCCTGACTAGCTACTTAAGTCTCCCTCTCCCTTGTGGCAGAGACTCCTGCTTCTCATCCTTGCTCACTGTCACTGTTTGGAGTCCCCTTTGAGTTCTTGGAGCATGACCCCTCACCTGCCACTAAAGGTCCAGCACTTGTAGACAGGCAGTGACACAAGCCACCCCCACCACCAGGAACACACATTCCTGTGTGCTTCCTGTAAATAATGAACCTGCCACAGTCTCCTGTACTGTCCTGAGATGTCACATTTGCTCGATGTAAAACTGGTATAACATCCTTTCCTAGAAATCCAAGCAGCTGCACAAAGACCTGCAGTATGCAGAGAGACAGGAAAAGAATTGGAGGCACCCCTAGTAAGATACAGTATGTGACAGACAGAGACAGAGAGGAGAGAGGGAGGGAGAGAGAGAGAGAGAGAGAGAGAGAGAGGAGACAGAGAGGGAGAGAGAGAGAGAGAGAGAGATTCAATTGACCTTCATTTATTTGCTTTTGGTAACTGGGTAAGCGCACTAGACAGGATTGCTTATTTTCAGGCATGACCTGGGAGATTACAGTTCAAACAAGTTGCAAAACAATAGTACAGGGAGGAGCTGATACAATGCAGTACATAAAGAGATCAGCAACCATGACAGTAAAATTACTTAGCACAAAAGTGATGGTATTTATAGAATAAGCATTACGGTACAAAAGAGATAAAACAGCTTGCAGAGATCAGTAACATAAGTGCATAACAGCATTGCTGGTGGCAAAGGACGAGGGTATGGAACAGAGAAGGGGATAGTAGTGCATCGGCAAGGAAAGAGGTGTAATACATCAACTAAAGACATTTACATGCATCTAGGAAGGTGAGGTAATTAAAGAGTGCATGCCTGAATGGCCTGGTGGCACTGAGGATTGAGTCGCTGAAATGCCACATCTCACACCACACTGGCAACCCGGGTTCAAGAACGAGCCAGGGCCGCTGGGGGTTGGCAGTTGCGAGACAGGATGGAGCATCCGGAGGACTGCTCTCCTCTCTCGGGGAGGGAGGGCAGGTCATCCCACCTGTCGCTCGCCCTCTAGTGGGGGCTGGGAGGTGATACAGGATCAGGAGGCAAGGAGCCAACTGATGTAGCATGCACATGCCCCCACATGCATGTGCGGCACCTGCAGAGCCAGAGAGGAACAGAAAAAATGGCATCAGGGGGCTCTATGAGAACCCCGACCTCAGCCTGCTGGCCCACTGTGGCAGACTCTCCTGGATTTGGATTGTGCTCCGGAGAGGGGGTCTCTCTTTCGCAGCCCCATCATGGGGTGGGGGAATCCATGGGGGGTCTTGAGGGTGGCGGTGGCAGCCGGGCTGGCGGGCGGGTAGAGCAGGGGCAGAATTCCTGTCCCCAGTGTGCCCAGGAGGTAAAAATAAGGTGAAAAAAAAAGGGTGCATGCTTGAAGGCAGGGTGAGAACTGGAGTTTCTAAGGGAAAATGGAAGGAAGTTCCAGAATTTGGGAGAGTAGACAGAGAAGGCAAGTTCACCCATTTTGGTGGAGCAATTAGGGACAGTGACCAGAGCTGAAGTCGAGGACTGGAGGAGTTGGGGTTAGTCAACTGGGGTGAACATGACTGCAAGGGAGGAGGGGAGAGAAGAATGAATTATATTGTCAGTCAGGCAGCCCATGGAATATAAACGCAGGGAGGAGGGAGATAACCAGCGGAGGCCAGAGTAAAGTGTGCAGCGGTGTTTAAGCTGATGGGCAGACAAGGTAAATCTGCAAAGATTGTTATAGGCAAGGTCCCACACTTGAAGGACTTTTGCTGGCACTTGAGCAAAGTCCAGCAGTGCACAGCAAAGATCAAGGAGCAGAAGTCCTTGGGCGATGGAGATCCTAGCTGCAGGAGTCAGGGCATGGCGGACACGATAAGCCAACCCAATTCTGGCATTGACAGACTTGCATACCACATTGACTTGGAGAGAGAGAAACTGAGACACGGATACAGATTGACCCCTAAGTATCTGAAGGAGTCGATAATGTGTACCTGGGAGTTTTACTGTTTATAAATAGAATAAAGGATAGGTAACAGGGTATTACTGGTGAGTAATACCATCGACAGGTTATGGACACATAGGAACCGTGTCCAGAACCCCAAGATGGTATCTCACCAGTAATGCCCAGTTATCTATCTATTATTTTTTTTAGTATATGGATCCGACTTTTTTTTTAAATCATTTTGCTGTGACCGGTCGGCTGTTAACTAAAGGAATCTCGCTCTTGTAGCCAACTGCCACAGCCTGTCACACTGTGTAGCCTGGTCTGCGTATCTTCCCCGACTCGCACACATGCATAGCAAACATTTAATTTTCTTTTACCTTTTTTTTGGGGGGGGGGTGGGTGAGCACAGGATCAGCAAGATACATTTTTGTTTGTAGATACACCAAAAAAACTGTGAAGTTTCATCACTGTGGGCTCCGCGTAGTGTCATCTCACTAAGCGAGACTCCGCCGCCATGTTTTTCAAACTGTTTCGGCTGGAAACGTGCTAATCAGAAGGCACGCTTAAAAGACGTGACAAGATAGACTTGCACTTGCGCTGTTCACCTTTGGTGATAATACTATTGTTCAGGTCCTGAACGATAGTATTATGGCTCCTGAACGATAGTATTATCACTTGGGAACAGTGGTATTATCGCTCCAGGAGCTATACTATTACCAGGATTTGTTTATATGCTTTATGATGGCATTAATTTGACAATTCATATATTAAAATAAACAAATACAAACATATATAAATACATACATACATACATGACTAAATAAATAAATACTGGCACTGTTACTATGGGATAGCAATGTGAGGGCACCACCAGTTTGTGTTTCTTTCTGTTCTTTTTCTTTTATGGCTGCATCTTGTTAGCACAGAGGAGGAGGGATCTCACTGGATACTGAACAGACTTTTAATAGTGGAGGTGAATAGCTGGCCTAGTGGCACTGAGGCTTGAGGCACTGGATGCCACGCCTTGTGCCACACTGGTGTCCTATGTTGGGGAATGAGCACAGGCTGTGTGCGGTCAGCAGGGGAAGGAGGGGATCGACTGTCCAATGACTGCTCTCCTCTCCCAGGGATGAGTGTGAATGACGTCCCACTCCTTGGATGCCTCCTGCTGGAGGATGGGGTGTAGCGCCAGAGCTAGGGAGACAAGTATTATGGCTTCATGACATGCACGCACACATGGACCAAGCAAAGAGAGAATCATGGCTGCTGGCTCAATGGAAGCCCCTCCAGTACTCTGGTGCCACTGCCTCAGGAACTCCCAAGCCCACTCTTGATATGTACTCGGGAGGGGGGAAGGATGACCCTGCTCCCTTCCTCCCTTCCACGGGGGTAATCCAGGTGGGATATAGGGCCTAGGGGATGCTGGGGGTGAGGCAGTGACCAGGGACTGAAGGAAGACAGAAACTTTCCAGCAGGCTGAGGAGGATAAATACTTAAAAAAAAAAAAAAAAAAGGGAAAGAGAAAAAAAAAAATTGTGTCGGTAAATGGCAATCACTGAGCATTCAACACTCTATTTTGTCTGTCAGTAGAACACGGACTGTCCAATGTGTTCAAGATGGCTGCAGTAGTTTTCTGCACATACACACTGACTTATGCATGTGCACTGAACTCTGATGGCATGGTACCACAGTCCACCTTGTCCAATATGGCCAGTAGAGCCCAGTGCGCAAGCGCTAGTCATCACACATGCAGAAAACTCCTGCAATCGTCTTGAACATGGTGGACAGTGCTGTATTCCTCTGTCAGCTTGGCTGCAGCAGTACCAGCTCTGGGCAGAGATTGTTTTAGTATGTAATGGCTGTTTCTCCAGAGTGGACAATATAGAAGTTTAAAAAGACAGATTTTGCACCTCTCCCCACCCCAAGCAGTAAGCATGGCCCAGTCACAGTACCCATCCCTTCCATCATCCATTTTATTGTTGAGGAATTTGAAGTCTGACCTCTGAACACTACACAGAAGGAGCAAGCTGTGGGAGCTGCCAGGGCTATGAGCTGAGGGTGGACATGGTGACTGCCAATATTTTATTAAAATGCTGACAGTTAATTTTGTGATAAGTAATTTTGTTTTAATTTGAACTGAAGCCTAACCCAAGTAGTTGCCACCTTCCCATTTCACTTGTTAAATTCAGCCCCTGCAAAGCACTGACCCAGTCCCAAGGACTTTGATTTGCATTCTCGTTTGTTCCCCAGTGCTAGCCTAAGTCTTAACTCACTATTAGTTGAGGGGTGAGCAGTGCTGAGCTGGCACCCACCTTGGCAGCATTTAACAGCCAGGCCCAATGTTCCTAGCTGCTGGTGGTAGTGGTACAAAAAAACAGGCGTGTAATATGCTGGCAGTGACCAGAACACTGCTGTTTGTTTTTCCCTCTGAAGTTTTCTCTTCCCTACCCTCATTCCTGCCTTTTCCAACCAATCCAGCAGGCATGGCACTACGTCTTTTTTTTTTTTTTTAATGTAATTGTAATTTATATCCTACTTTATTTCCTCTCCTTTCCTTATTTATGCCTACATCACTAGCTCATTCTCTGTTGAACTGAGCTGAGCCAGCACTCTGGGCAGAAATGAGGAAAGGAGAGGAGAGGAGATAAAGTATCAAATAAATTGCATTCAACAATATAAAAAAATGCCATGCCTGCTGGACTGGTTGGAAAGGTGAAATGAAGGTTGGGAACGTAGAACGCTTAAAGTCAACAACAAAAACAAAAAAAAAGACAGCAGTGCCCACCCCCAACTCAGAATTACTAGTTCATGCCCATTACACTCATCAATCCCTGACCATTGGAGAGAAGCGATCTGAGCTGTGAACAGTGGGACTGGGTGCTACTGAGTGGCTGAGCAGAAATCAGTTGAGGAGCTTTTAGCATCTGTTAAACAACAACAAAAGTTACAGGCCTCTAAATTTTATTCTGAAGCCATCCACACCCTCAATCCTGTAATTTAAAACCATCAAGCAGGCATCTTTTTATGTTTGCCGTGCGTGCATGTGCCATGAACATTTTGTTAGGAGAGTGACTTTGCAGCGAACATTTTGTTAGGAGAGTGGATTTTGTAGGGTGTGACACTGTCCATCCAATGCAGAGTGGTCTGCAAGGGGCTCACCTTCAGCCAGGCTGATCATGACAGTATTCTGGCTTGCTGAGCAGAAACGTCATGTACTTCAAAGGAAAGAGCTGACACAGACACAGGTCATCTCTTTCCTTTGTTCTACATTGCTAAGCAAGCTCAGTTGTTCTGCACCCTGTAATAAAGAAAACCATCTGTCAATGTCTTTTGCTGGCACCCTCATAACTATTCCCCATCCCTCCATCTCAGCACCTCCCACCCCCCTACCCTGACAAACATAACACTGACACTAGGGGTACCCAATCCCCAAGTGTTGTCACCTGAAATAAAGAAAACCATTCCTTGTGGTACAAAAATATATACTGAGGTATACTCCTGCATGCAAGTGCCCCCAATTGACAAGAAATATCCTAAAAATGACATTTCAAAACAATACTTTTAAATCAGTAAAGAATGAAGAAACTGCTGTGGTGATTGAATTCTAGGAGAATTAAACTAGTACAGCAAAATAGTTCATTTACACCCTCCAGCTCATAATCTGTTGACATTACTAGGGGATCAGTCCTGCATGCAAATTGTACTGACTGGATCAAATAATGAAAAAAGTTATGATTTACAGCAAGTCAACATGAATCATTTCATGAACCAGCAGTGCAATGAAAAAAGTTATTCCAAAAAGCTCATTTTCTGTTATGGCTAGGAAAAACATTGGCAGAATTATTGATTTGGGTTTTCTGGATGCTTCATTTGCTGTGTACTGTACATTTGCATTTTTGTCTGGATTCTTCCCCTCCTTCAGTAATAATTTGGTGCAAAAATGATGTGGACATCTTTTTTTCTTGAGAAACAAATATTTTAAAACATTAACATACTAAAATGGCAGCAGACTTGGCCTAACGGTCTCTCGAGTCTGCTTGATTTTCAGCACCTGCACTGAAGGTCAATTTTGGTGTCCCCCCTCCCCCTTGGGTTATACTGTCCCCAGTCCCAGATGTTCCACCTGTACTGGGGCTGGTCAGATTTACTCTCCCCATGTACCTGTGCCATCCCCATGTAAACCCGTCCACAGTCTCCACCTCTACCAGCTCCCTGAGCAGTGCATTCCATGGCTCCACCACCCTTTCAATGAAATAACATCTCCTCCTCACCCCTCTGAGCCTGCCCTCTTCCAGCTTACACCCTTGACCTCTCGTTGCCCCACCCTCCTTCATTTGAAGCACCCTGACTGGGCCTCCTTTATAGATCCCTTTCATGTATTTAAAGACCTCTATCATGTCCCCCCATCCCTCCTCTCCTCCAGGGTGTACATGTCGAGCTCCCTGAGCCTCTCCCCATAGGTCCTCTTCCCCAGGCCCCAGATCATTTTGGCTGCCCTCCTTTGAACCCTCTCTAGGAGTGTAATGTCCCTTTTTAAATGTGGTCTCCAAAACTGCACACAATACTCGAGGTGTGGCCTAACCAAGCAGTTGTACAATGGAAGGATCACATCCGCCTTTCTGGAGGTAATCCCCCTGGTGATGTATCCCAGCATCCTATTTGCCCTTGCCCTCCTACAGGTCTCTGAGATGTTCATTTTGACATCTACCACTACTCCCAGGTCTCTCTCACCCTCCGTGACTTGAATCATGTCTCCTCCCAGGGTATACCCCTGACCTGGATGTCTGACTCCCAGGTGCAGAACCTTGCACTTCCCCACATTGAATTTTAGTTTCCATTTTCCCAACCACCTTTCCAGAGCCTCCAGGTCCTCCTGCAAGGCCACCCTGCCCTCCTCCTCATCCACCACTGCACTGAGCTTTCAGTCATCTGCAAAGAGATTCATCTCACTCCTGATCCCCCTCCTGATGTCCAAGACATAGGCATTGAACAGGAGTGGTCCCAGCACTGACCTCTGGGGAACCCCACTAGTAACCCACCTTGGGGATGAGGCTAACCCTCCAACCACCACCTTCTGAGTATGCTCAGAGAGCCAATTTCTTATCCATCATAACAACTGTCTCCCTACACCCATTTCCTTCAGCTTAGCCAGCAGGACACTGTGGGGTACTGAATCAAATGCCTTGCTAAAGTCCAGAAAGAGGACGTCCACTGGCCTACCCTCGTCACCCAGTCATAGAACTCAACAAGGTTTGTGTGGCAGAATCTTCCCATGACAAAGCCATGCTGCCTATCATCCAAGTATCCAGTTTGCTCCAGTAACTCCCCTAGCCTTTCCTTGACAATACCCTCCGTCACCTTACCGACCACTGATGTCAGGCTAATGGGCCTGTAATTTCCTGCCTCCTCTCTCCCTTGTGGATCAGCACAACATGGGCCACCCTCCAGTCTTGGGGCACTCACCCAGTCCTCAGAGAGATGTTGAAAAGCTCTGCTAGAGGGACTGCCAGTACATCCGCCAGTTCCCTCAGCACCCTGGGATGTATCTTATCTGGCTCAGGTGCTTTCTCCATCCGAAGGGACCTGAGGGATTCCTTTACTCTCTCTACTGGGATTTCAGCCTCCACGTCTTCCCCCTTTTCACCCTGCACTGCTGGCCCTCCACCGGTTTGTGGTGGCCACTCCCTTTCCCCAGACCCGTCAGGCCCCCTGGTCTCTACCGGTCCCACCCCTTCCTCCGGTTTGCCCCCACTCCCCTCGTAAGACATAGCTCCTCCATCCCCCCTGGTAAACACTGAGGCAAAGTATTCATTTATGACTTCTGCCTGTTCCCCGCCTCCTGTGCCCAACCATCCCCTACCCTTATCTTGCTGATCTTTCATAAAACTTTCATAAAATTCTGAAATGATAACAGAAACTGAAAATTTTACCACCAAAATAAACTGGAAGACATCTGGCATCAATTAGGAAGAAAAAAGGTGGGATAAAATTTTAGCCTGCTTCATTGCACTGCTGCTTTCAGAAAAGGTGCTATCTCAAACCTTCTATTAAATCCTGGTATCTCTAAGGCTGTCAGCCTGAAATTCCAGCATTGCGCCCTTATAAGATTTTGTCATAGTCACCTCCCTTCACATTTTTGTTTCTTCCTTTTCAATACTGATGGCCCTCACAAAATGTTCTCATTTGTTTGTACAGTTATTAATGTGACTGGTAATGTAATGCAGTGCAAAAAAGCAGCAGCAAAGGCAAACAAGACACTGGGATGCATGTCTAGGGGGATCAGTAGTAGAAGAAATGAGGTTATACTGCCCCTGTACAGGTCCCTGGTAAGGCCTCATCTAGAGTATGGGGTTCAGTACTGGTGTCCACACCTCAGAAAGGACATTAACCTGCTGGAGAAGGTCCAGAGGAGGGCTTCTCTTCTCCCACATTCCCCACTCCCCACCCCCTCCTTCTTACCCTTACCCATCCCTCACTCTACATCTACCCCTGTTATACTGGATTGTTTTTTACTCCCGCCTCTACTCATTCTCACACCCGCCTCCTCCTCCTTCCCTTCCTACCCCACCCCAGTTAACCTCCTCCAGTCTCTTCTTGGGCCTGTTTTCTCACCCTTCACAACCCTACTTACCACCACACCCCACTCACTCCCTTCCTCCCATTTCTACCCACCCCAGTCAACTCCCCTCCATTCTTAGTAGGACTGTCCCCACTTACTCAGCATGCTCAAATTTATCTCCCTCCCTTCCATCCTCCCTCCTCCCTCTCTCCCCCTCTGTGCCTCTTCCCCCTTAATAATTATGTTGACAAGGCCTCCTAGGCTGATTCCCTCCCCTCTGTAGTAAGCCAGCACCCAGTCCCCAGTATATGTCTATGCCTTCTAGCATTTGTTTCTGACAAGGCAAGGGGCTGATTCTCCTCTCTTTAAGTAGCTTTGTCCATGGTTTTCTTAATTGTTTTCCTACATGCACCCAGTCCTTAATGCATTTGAATTGTATGATTGTCTGCTGTATTGCCACATACCTTGTTTTAATGAATTGCTCGCCTATGCCACTTTAACTCATTGTAAATAGTGCTAGCCTACTGATGGCCACAATAATCTCTTCCTTCCCGTAGGCCAAGTGATGTGGGACCCATGAATGATCATTTGCTCAAAGGTTGTCTTCTGAAAATGCAAAAAATAAAAACCAAAGATGATAGTGGGTCAGCAGGGTAAGGCATATATGAACATACGAATGTACCAGCAGAAACAGACCACCCAGTCTATCTAAGTCAACCTGAGTGTCCAGCTAGGACCCCTAGGTTGCAGCTGCCCCATCCCCCTCCCTTTTGTCATCCCACTGCCACCCCCACTTTCCCCCATCCTCACTCTCCCCTATTCCCTGTCCCATGCCCTTTTAAAGATGTTCACAGATTTACATGATACCACCCATTCTGGTAGTGCATCCCATTTTGCTACCACCCTCTCTGTGAAATAGTGTCTCTTAATTTCCCTCCTAAATCTTCCCACCTCCATTCTTAGCCTATGCCCCCTGGTGTCCCCCCCTCCCGCTTAGCTTAAAGACCTCATCAGCCCCATCCTTATTGATTCCCCTCAGATACTTGAATGTCTCTATCATGTCCTCCCTGTCCCTTCTATCCTTCAGGGTGTACATATTCCGGCCTCCCAGCCTGCTCTCATAGTCTCTCCCCTCCATTACACATATCGTCTTTGTTGCCCTCCTCTACACCTCCTCCAGTAGCCTGATATCACGCTTTAGGTATGGCCTCCAAAACTGCATACAGTACTCCAAGTGCGGCCTTGCCAATGACCTGTAAAGGGGCAAGATCACGTCTCTTCATCTGGATGAAAACCCCCTCACTATGCACCCCAGCATTTTGCTTGCTTTTACAGCTGCTCTCCTGCACTGGAGGACAGAGGCTACTGAGGAGAAGTTGAGGGCACTGAACATGGACTCCCTGGAAGACAGGAGAGAGAGAGGGGACATGATTGGGACCTTCAAGTACTTGAAAGGGATAAATAAGGTGGATAAGGAGAGTCTCTTTAAGCTGAGTGGTGGCAACCATAACAAAAGGGGCATAGTCTTAAGCTATAGGGTGGGAGGTTTAGGAGGGAGGTCAGGAAGCACTTCTTCACAGAGAGGGTGGTGGACACTTGCAATGCACTGCCAGATGGGCAACTTTAAGATAGACTGGGATAGGCATAGGGGAAGGTAAGGATCATGGGTAGGGAGGATGGGGACAGTAACTTAAGCTGTGTACCCTGCAATACGAGCAGACTAAATAGACCAAATGGCCCTCTTCTGCTGGCTTCTTCGTATGTTTATATGATCAGGGCATATTCCTGATTGTTAGCCTGTATAGCTTTCAGATGCTCATTCAGCTTCACTTTAAACTGTCTCTTTGTCTGATCCGCATAACAGCACACACAGGCACAATTAAGGAGGTAAACGACTCCTTCAGTTTACAATTCAACAATAGCATTTTATTCAAACAACAGCAGTCACATGACTGAAACAGTACATTTCATTTGGCTCCATGGTATGTACAAAAAGTTATATATGTGCAGTGAAATTGACATATACAAGGTAAAAGTAATCGTAAATAGCCATCATTCAAAAAGTGATTAAACGCTCCATAAAACATGAAATAAATAATTGTAGTCATCTCTTCATTGTGTGGAGAACTATATCCAAACTACATCACCTGGGAAAAGAAGCAATATAAATGAACACTGCGGTATGAAGTTTAGTGTCATAAATGAAATTCTTTATAGAGTAAATCAATCAATCAATCAATCAAAATCTTTATTTATCCAGCCGGGCACCATTGAGCAGGGCTCATTTGCAAGATGGACCTGATAATTCTCCTAATGTTTATTTTTGTTTTAAGTGATTTCATTTATTTTCCTTATTAGTATTCCAAGATTGATGTGTTGCTGCTTTATCAACCTCCGGTATGATTCGTCACTCACAACACCTTGTATAATTTGTAGCTAGTAGGCAGTCAAGAAATGCTCATCCTGACTTAACTGAATAAGTCTGGGCCTAGGTCAAAAGAGCTACACAATAATGGTGGGGCAGAAAACCACACATGCAAAAGAGCATCAGGGAAAATAGCTGCAATACAAAACAACATCTGTTAAATACAGTGACAAAAACACAGGTGAGACTGTAAGTTCCATAACGTTATATTCATACATGGCACACTACATGGCAAACACAAATAAAGGCATAAATGACAGAACTATAACTAAGACATAGCACCAATCGGCTCACTTTTAACACTCACTAAATAATGCACATGACAGTAAACTCAGAACATGCACAGCAGAAAGCAGGCAGCAAACACACAGCAACCGCCAAACACAACCCAGAACCATTCCCATTTAAACACTCCACTGACCAGTAACCAAGAAGACCTGCCACACAATAAGCAGAAATTCATGCATTGATCAACACAGTCACAGCACAGAGAACCTCCAAATGGTCTGTCTCAAGCAGGGTTTAAAGTGGGCAGGAGCCCACAGGAACTGGGTTTCACCACCTCTTACAAAATTGCATTACAGTTCCACCACCTCTGTCATCTTTCTCTATTAACTACTATAGGAGAGTTCACTCGCTTAGCAATCACATTTCCACCACCTATAAATTCAGATGTGAGTCCCCCCACCTTAACATTTCCAATTTAACTACTGGCCTCAAGCACTAACAGCACTGCACAAAATGGTCTACTTTATGGGGGGTGGGGCTTTGCCCCTGCACCCCCCCATAATTTAAATAACCATACTTGGGAATACACAATACAAATGCATTACACATGCACTATTTCACTACACAAGCGCTACTTGCATACCACATTATTAATGCTCCTGCTGTAATTGACAGGTGCTTTTTCACATGCTCTTATTAACACGCGCTTTTGACCAGATACCAATAAGTTCTTATCTCACCACACTAAAATGTCATCCACAAGTTAATACTGGTCACTGATTGCAAGCGATTTAAGTGTTAAAGTAATGATATATTTATATTTGAGCAAAGCACTTTTATTTCTGTCCTGTGTACATCTGTCATTTGCAGAATATTTATTAGTTTTGGAAAAGGCAGTGCACTTACAGTAGCATAGTTGTGTAAATTGTGCACTGCAGTGTGATAATTATTTAAGTGTTATGGAGGAATACTGGATTTTGATAAATAAAAATGAGATTTCCTTTTTGTTGGTGTGGGGCTTTGTTGCACACTGTGATTGCCTGATCCAAACTTCATTTTCATTTTGGAAACAGCTCAAGTGTCAAAGTTTTGTTTGTTTATGTAGCTATTGTAATACTTTTGATGTTATTGTGTTTTACGAACATACGTACAAACATACTAAAATACCAGCAGAAGCAGGCCTTATGGTCTATCGAGTCTGCTTGATTGTTCAGCTAGCCCCTCAACTTGCAGCTGCCCCACCCTCCCCATCTCTCTTCATCACAACCACCCCTCACCCTGTCCCACCCCATCTTAAAGCCACCCACTGTTCTACAGGATACCACTCCCTCGGGCAGAGCATTCCACCTGTCCACCACCGGTTCAGTGAAAAAATGTCTCCTGATTTCCCTCTTGAATCTTCTCCTCTCCAATCTCACATGATGCCCTCTCATATCCCTCACTGTTCTATGTTGGAAATCCCCTGCTGTATTAGCCGTATTTATCCCCTTAAGGTATTTAAAGGTTTCAGTCATATCCCCCCATCTCTCCTCTCCTCCAGGGAGTACATGTTCAGCTCACCCAGTCTATCCCTGCAGTTCTTCATTATCGCTAGCATTGTAATAAACTGTAGCCATGACAGCTACTGACTTCACAGTAATGTCAGTAGTTAATGATGTGAACATATCTTGCTCCACCTGCTCACTTTGAAAACTTTGAGAAAAAGCTGTACATCATGATAACTATCGCGCTTTCTAAACACTTAAAACAGAAGGAGCAATGGGGTCTAGTTATGACAGGCGCTTTTCACTTTAAGGAGGCAGGAAATGCATTTTACAGTCTGAAACAGTTTCTAGAAACATAGAAACATAGAAACATAGACTTTGCCAGCAGATAAGGACCACTTGGCCAACCCAGTCTGCCCATTTCCCTACCTACTGGATAAGCTGCAGATTCTAGTTAACCAACAGCCTACTTCCTGCCACCCCCCACTACAATTGCCTTATGTCTGTCCCATGCATGTTTGAATGTCCTGGGAGACTCCATTTCATGGTTGTCGAAATCACACAGTCCCTGAGAGCTGCATCAGCATATCAGAACATCACCCTTTAAACTCCCCAGTATGCTTGTCTGCTTAATTAGTCTTAAAAGAAACAGGCTGCAAAAAGGTGTGAAATACCATGTTTACCTTCAGTGAGCTTTGCAAACTATTTGAGTTATAGTGCATGTTTTTTTCCATTTAAACTTCATTCAGTTTATGAGTTTCCAGAGAGTTTTTGCAGGGTATGTGTTCTTTCAGCATATAGATACATGGTATAAATGGGTGATCTGACGTGTTCTCATATGCTAATGCAGCTCTCTTGGACAATGAAATCTCAACAACCATGAAACTGAGACTCCCAGGGCAGTCACAGGGGCTACCATGAGCAGTGAAAACAAACTAAAAGTAACACATATAGTCCTAACAGCCACAGGAAAGGAGCCGTCTGACATGGAAACAAATAAAATTCAAATGACATGAGGGTGTAGTTTTTCATTTAATTAAAAGTCTTAGAATCAAGTGACTTTAGCAGAGCTGAAGCCCTGCATGGAAAGGTTCATTGCAGGCTTCATCTCAACTGATGTCACTGGGTCCTGGAACCAACTCCTTAAAAATGAATATTGTTCAAGAAAAAGGCAACATTAGCAATGGACCTTAAAGAAAGAAAAGAGACAATTTAAAAACATGCTTGCACAAATGATAAATACATCTGGGTTAAGCAGATTTTACTCATGCTCCAACAACGAAAGGAACAAAAGCATAAAAAAAGGTACAAGGAATACTGTAGGGCTTACAAGTCCAAGGGGAGAGACCATTGTGAGAGGAAAAACTATAGATAAGGCTGATATGGGGGAGGAAATAAAACATGGAAAGCATACCACACAAGAGATTGCTTAATGGAAGACCAGGGTGTGGCTAAAAGTCTAGTAAATTGGGTGGACAATTGTCCGGGAGACAAGGATAGTGTTCAATTGAGTTAAGTTGGGGGGGTCGAGCAGGGTTCTACAGGGATCTGTCCTGGGTCCTGTCCTCTTCAACATGTTCAGTACTGACATTGGTAAAGGAATCTGGGGCAGGTTGTGTCACTTTGCGGATGGCAAAATTATGTGGGAGGGTGAACAGTGAAGAGGGAATAAGGGATATGCAGAAAGAGCTATAAAAGCTAGAGGGTGGTCTAAGTTCTGGCAGTTAAAATTCAAAGCTAAAAAGTGCAAGATAGTGCACATATGGAAAATGTGTGTTTGTCCTAATTTCATGATATACAGTTTTTTTAGTAGTAACATTCACAACTGTCTGTTTTATTTTCTTCTGCTGAATTTCCTTACTGTGTAAGCAAGTCATTTTCACATCAACTGCTGATATCATTGTGAAGACACTAGCTGTCTTGCCTACAGCTGATTACAGTGGCTCTTTAATGTTTGCCCTCCTATTTGGTGCAGGAAGGGGGTTCTGGTGAGAATACTTTTTTGTGGAGGAAGCTCCCTCCTAGATCAAGACTGCGGAAAGTGGGCACACAACTGGAGAGAGATGGAGCGGAACTAATAAGAACAAGGAAGACGCTCTCACAGCAGCATCCAACATTGGCTTGAATGGCAAGAAGCCTCAGCACCCCACCAGCCTGAAAGCCCTTAGTAACTCCCCCAGCAGCACCCTATAACCAGTAGCACCAAGCCTTGTTCCCACCCTCATATTAATTGGCTCTACATTAGCACCCCTCCCACCCCACGTCCGGAATGCACCTGCAGCAGTGCCTGCTGTCTCATTCTTTTTTTTTATTGAAATTTTATGTTTAACTGTTTTTGTGTGTGTCGGTGTATGTTTAGTGGAATACTGAAGGCCTCACTGATCAGACTTGAATTGCTCTGAATTTTAATTACTGCATGCCTGTGATTATTGAAGATATCTTCCCCCATTTGCTGATCAGTTGTAGACTGAGACTATCTGGCCCCAGGGATCAATTGCTCATTAAACACTGGGGGAGACCAGGGCCAGATTAATGCAACCTGGGGCCCTAGGCCCAAGAGAAATGTGGGGCCCCCCTCATTGTAACTGTGCCCGTTCGCCATGACTGCACCTCTTGGCTATTGCATATCAGCTACTGAAACATGAAAACAATATTCTTACTGTCCTTAAAAAGTGGCACAGAATGCTTCAAAATTAATGAAACTGGCAGGCCTGGTGGCACTGAGGGTTGAGGCGCTACACACCACACCTCGCACCATGCCGGTGACCCAGGTTCGGTGATGGACTCGGGTCGCCGGGGGTTGGCCGGGGAGTAAAAGGATTGCGCTCCCAATGGCTGCTCTCCTTTTCTGGGGAGGGGTGGGATGCTTGCCCCACCACTATACTGCCACCGCCTGGGTGACCACAGGCGGTGCTGGCATGGTTGGGAAAGCAGATAGGGAATGGCTGACATCAGCCGAGGACCAGAGCGAAGGCACGTCTCTGCATGCCTCTGTCTTGTTGGTATTCCTGCACTGACATCGGCAAGGGGTGGACCAGAATAAGGAAAAACACCCCGTGGCTTATCTAGGCAAAGGGCTACCACACCACTGCAACCATGGAGGAACCAGGAAGGAGCGTTGGTTGCATGTTCCACTGAGGATTGGAGGAGGTAGGATGGACTCTTCTGCCCCACCCAGGGTCTCAAACCAGGTCTCTAGAGTTGTATATAAGCGGGGCACCTATGGGAGCATCCTCCCAGTCCTTATGGTGCAGACTGGGTGCATTGGGATGCCTGGAGAGAGGGACTGGTCACGGTACAAGGAGGAGTATAAAAGGAGTTAAAAAAAATGATTGAAACTAATACTATCAGTATGGAAAAATAACAATAGCCTGAGTTTTGATCATTTAGAAAAAATAATAATAGGCCTGGTAAAAACAATTTTTTGTACAGTATGCGAAATGTCATGATTTGCACTTCTCCAAAGCCCCCCACCCCCAAACACACGTGTGCACTCGCAGTCTGGGTGTTATCATACTGTCCTGTCAAGTAGTATGAACCAAGATGAGGGAGTTTTGTTGCATTTGGTAGGGCTTGATCTCTTAAAAGAGACTAGGTCCTGGGTGGTGTAGGAGTTAAGTGTGTGGTTTACTAGGGGGTTTATGAACTTTAGAGATTATACTGCAAAGCGAGTGATTATTGGAAGAATTTGAAATCATTCCCAGGATCAAACATTTCTGTTATTGATAAGTAAGCCAGCCAGCCAGGATCCAAAAATGGCAAGATTTACTGATGGAATCTTGAAATACATTAATTTGTTCACCCTGAAAACAGAGCTGTGTCAAGGTCAGAACTTCAGTATGAGCGAGATGAGAGAATTAAAAAATTAAAAAAAAGTATGATTTTTAATTGTACCACTGAAACTTATTGTAGATTTCTTAATTTTAGAAGTGAGATTAAATATTTATTTTTTATTTATTGAGATATCAGAATTACAAACCTTTGAGTCAGAGACTCCTTTGCAAAGGCTCCATTTCATGACAGTACAAAACAAGAGGAATGGACAATGTAAAGAAAGGTATTACAATTGAATGCGGAAGGTAAAACAACCTAGAGTCAAGTATGGTACAAAGGTAATGAGCAATACACCGAAAGGTATTTCATCTGAATACAGAGGGTAAAACAACCCAGAGTCAAACATGGTACAAAGGTTTCAAACAAATTAAGCTATTGCTTGCATTCAAATTTCAAGGACGATACAAGGTTTCCTAAGCCAATAAAACAGGTACTTAAGATAAAATATAAAGCATACACACTGAATTGCACTGTTAATCTTTTATAGTTAAGAGTAAGATTCTAAGCTGGGATTCTAAATGGATGTGGGAGACAAAGCCAAGGAAATGGGCTTGTTCACACCTTAAAGGTCATCCTGGCTGGGGCCCCTGAACCTGTCAGCTGCACTTAACACCTAATCGGGGGAGGTGAAAGCCATGTCACAGTTCAATCCCTGACTTACTCAGTGGCTGAGTCCTTTACAAAAAACATGCAGCTCAGGCAGAAAGAAAAGGATATATAGCAAATATATGTTGGTGATTGCTGGCAGGCAGGGGCCCTAGGCCTGTGCCTGTGTTGCCTATGCCTTAATCCGGCCCTGGGGGAGACTACTCTGGAATGGGAGAGAATGGGGTGACACTGGGAACTGCCTGCTCATCAGAAGAGCTATGACAGCTGGCCTCTGGAGGTGCCGCTGCTCTGACTGGGGTAAGACTTGTATCAGTGGGGAGTCAATGGTAGGGATAAAGGACAGGGTGGGGGCATTAATGTACCAGTTAGGGTTCAACTTAACACCACAAACGTAGGGAAATATGGCATTAAGGTTGCCAACACAAACTCCCCATCCACACAAGCAGCAAAACAACAACATCACACAAGCAACCACAGACAGCCATCATCAGGTAAGACCATTTTCTTATTTGCAAATTGACTGTGATATGGGAGGGTGGGGGGCACTAACCACCAACAGGGTAATAAATTGTTATAAATATGGGGCTCGGAGGGTGGGGGGAGTCATTAGACACAATGGTTATACAATATACAGTAGGTGTGTGGGAGGTGGGGAGTGTCATTGTAAATAAGCACTATCAGGTTACTGGGGTACAGTCAAGGGCTTTTTTACAGATATGTTGGATAGGCTACAAAAATATGTTCTCAATCCTGGAAAGAAAACTGAAATCATAAAAATGTAATACAGTCAAAATACCTAAAAACTACATTTATGAAAGTACTCACTGATGTGGATACCTGTTCTTACACTATAAAATGTTTGCTTTTTATAACTAACTCTTTTAAAAGTCATCAGATTGTGCAACTCTCTGAATGAGTTAGCTGCTGAACTAAATGTAGTTGTCAAGCACAGGGAACTGCATGATGTGGTCATTCCTCCTTCAAAGTCACTCTCACTACAGAAGTCTGAAAAAGACTATAACCAGAGCAGGATCTGTGCACAAGCATTTTATGCTATACTGAACACTGAATGGGTGTTGGAAAACTGAAGTGCACTGCAGCCCTGGAAATGTGACTGGAATAGGGATCTGTAAATATATGGACAGTTAATCCATATTTATTCTACAGTTCCTTTTTGGAATGAACCAGTAACCCAGGAGCAATCCATACACTGTGTTCTATGGCAACATGCATGGAGTCAGGTGTGAATTTTGCAAGTGTGACTTGCTCAATTCTTTTTTTTTTTTGTTAAGAATATATGGCACTGAGACCAGACTCAATTCAGTTAATGATTTGACTATACTTTTGACCCAAATAAAAACACCATTTAATTTCGGTACCCATTTTCTTTTCTTGCAGGTAGGTGTTCTCATTGAACTATTAACCACACAAATGATCAGAGAACAAACAAGTTTGTAAATTGTTCTTCCTTGTTCTTAGAATTTTAGAGTTCATGCTAAGTAAATGTCTAAAACATACTCCTCAGATTACGGAACACACCTGGGCCATCAGAGGGCTGGTCGAGGGGAGAAGGCTCAAGCTTTGGAAGACTGCTCGCCTTCTCCTGGGGGGAGGATGGTGATGCAGCCAGGCACCTGCTGACTTCTGCTGGAGGCCAAGAGCACAGCAGCACACTGGGATCCATTGACTAGGGGGTGTGGCAGACATTGGTGTGTGCCCAGATGTCAGGGCCACACCACACCCCCCCCATAAGAAAAAGGGAGGAAAAGCAGCTCCTCACTGGCCAGATGATGGCTGCTGGCCCCCACCACTGCAGAACATAGAAACATAGAAACATAGACTTTGACGGTAGATAAGGACCGCTTAGCCCATCCAGTCTGCCCATTTCCCTATCTACAGGATAGGCCGCAGATCCTAGTTAACCAACAGCCTATTTCTTCCTACCCCCCCACAAAAATTGCCTTATGTCTGTCCCATGCATTCTTGAACTCTCCCACAGTTTAAGACTCAGGAAGGCTGTTCCATGCATCCACTACCCTCTCTGTGAAATAATACTTCCTCACATTGCCCCTGAACTGCCCCCCCATCTTTAAATTGTGTCCCCTTGTTCTTGCACGTCTCTTTTTCTGAAAGATGCTACCCTCTTGGACTTTGTTGATTCCACTGAGGTACTTAAAAGTTTCTATCATGTCCCCCCTCTCCCTTCTTTCCTCAAGGGTATACATATTAAGCTCCTTTAGCCTCTTCTCATACTGCTTCTCTTGCAGACCCTGCACCATTTCAGTTGTCCTCCTCTGGACTGCCTCTATCCTGTCTATGTCCTTGCTGAGATGGGGTCTCCAGAACTGGACGCAGTACTTCAGATGGGGTCTCACCAACTGTCTGTACAGAGGGATAACAACTTCCTGTTTTCTGCTGCTGATGCCTCTCCCTATGCATCCCAGTATACCCCCAGCCCTCCATCCTGCCTTCTCACATTGCTTGCTAACCTTAAGGTCATCTGATATGATTACCCCAGGTCCCTTTCCTTTTTTGTTGTTGTTACTACCTCCCCCCCATTGTGTATTCTTCCCCTGGGTTCTTGTTTCCGGGTGCATTATTTTGCACTTCTTTGCATTGAATCCTAGCTGCCATACTTCTGACCATTCCTCCAACCTTGCCAAGTCCCTTCTCATCCTTTCCATGCCTCCTTGTGTATCTACCCTGTTGCAGATCTTTGTGTCATCTGCAAAGAGGCATACTTTTCCTTCCAGTCCCTCTGCAATATCACTTGAAAAGGACTGGACCCAATACTGAACCCTGCAGTACCCCACTAGTAACCCCTCTTTCTTCAGAGTGGACCCCATTTACAATTACCTTCTGTGTCCTGTTATCCAGCCAATGTTTTACCCAGGCTACCACCCTGGGACCCACTCCCAGGCTGGTTAATTTGACTATTAATCTTATGTGTGGGACTGTGTCAAATGCCTTGCTAAAGTCTAGGTAGGCCATGTCCACAGCCCCTCCCTGGTCTACTACTTTGGTCACCCAGTCAAAGAAATCTATTAGATTCATCCGACATGACCTTCCCACTACTGAACCCATGCTGCCTTGGGTCCTGTGCCCCACTGGCCTCTAGGTACTCAACTATTCTTTCCTTCAAATTGACTCCATACTTTCCCTACCACAGAGGTCAAACTGACAGGTCTGTAGTTTCCTGCCTCTGTCTTGGTCCCACTTTGTGAAGGGAATCACATTCACCTTCCTCCAGTCTCAGGTGCACACCATCCTCCATGATTTATTAAAAGTGTAGCCAGTGGTTTCACTAGTTCCCACTTAATTCTTTTTAGAATTCTGGGGTGAATTCAATTAGGCCCCATTGCTTTGTCCACCTTAAGTTTTAGGAGTTCTTGCAGAACCCTTTCTTCTGTGAAAGGACTGGGATCGACCTCCCTATCAAGAGTGCTTCTGTGAATTGGATTAGGTACTTCCCCCTCCTCTTTTGTGAATACTGAGCAGAAATATTTGTTCAGTATCCCTGCTTTTTCACTGTCCCCCTCTGCCCACCCACCATTCATTCTATTCAGCCTCACTATCCCTCCCTTTGTCTTTCTACGCTCGCTGATGTACCTATAAAAGGTTTTATCCCCCTTCTTAACCGAGTTGGCTATCTTTTCTTCAGTTTGGGCCTTTGCTATTCCGACTTCCCTCCCTGCTTCCTTCTGCCTTAACTGGTACAGATCTCTGTCCTGCTCCTTCTGTGTTTCCTTATACTTCCGGAATGCTATCTTTTTCTTCCTGACTTTCACAGCCACCTCTTTTGAGAACCATAGTGACTTTTTCTTTCGTTTTGATTTATTTATTTGCTTCACACAAAGGCTTGTTGCCTCTGTGATGGCAGTTTTGATGATTCCCCATTCTTGATCCACACCTCCTTCTACCTGTTTGCTAGTGCTTTTCTGAGGCACTCTCCCATCTTGCCAAAGTCAGCCCCCCTGAAGTCCAGTACCCTCACTTTTGTATGGCTTGACTCTGTAGCTGAGTTTAACGTGAACCACACTGTTTGATGGTCACTTGTTCCCAGATGGCAACCCACTTCTAGATCTGAGATCCTCTCACTGCCCTCATTTGAGAGTATGAGGTCTAAGATTGCTCCCTCACGAGTGGGTTCCGCAACTAGCTGTCTGAGGCCTGCCACCTGTAGGGCATCAAGAATGGCCCTGCTCTTGGATGTGGCTGCAGCAAATGTGCTCCAGTTAAAATCTGGCATATTCAGGTCTCCCATCAGCAGTATCTCCCCTTTCTCTGCCATTCTAAGAATGCCTTCTATCATATCCTTGTCCATTCCCTCCCCCTGACATGGGGGTCTGTACACAACCCCTGTGCAGATTGTGGTGCCCTTTCCAGTCTCCAAGGTGACCCACAGTGCCTCTGTGTACCTGTTTACTCTTTTGTTCAGTTGCTTTTATCCCTTCCTTTACATAGATAGCTACTCCTCCCCCTCTTCTCCCCTGCCTGTCTCTCCTGTAGGTTATGTACCCTGGTATGTTAACATGCCAGTCATGGTTTTCTGTGTACCATGTTTCTGTGACTGCTATGATATCCAAGCATCCCTCTTCCATCAAGGCCACCAGCTCAGGGAGCTTGTTGCCCAGACTACGGGCACTGGTACTTATTACCCTCCATTTCCTGATGGCCTTATTCCTTTTTGTCCCATCCCTGCCCTTCTTGCCTTTGTCACTTTCTCCATTTACCCCGCCCTTCTCCCTATCGACACCTCTATGTTGGTGTTTACCGACTTACTACCGTGATTTTTTTGGTGGGGCTAGGATTTCCCTTGCTCCTTTCGAGTGCCTCCCCCCTTGGCTAGTTTAAATGCTTGCCAATGAAGCATTTAAACCTATCACCTAGGATCCTGGTTCCCCTACCTGGACAGATGCAGCCCATCATGCCAGTATGGCTTGCATCACTCCAGGTGGACCTCAGTCCCCAGTGGAAGCCAAATCCCTGAGCTCCACACTAGTTTTTCAACCACTGATTGAATCCCATGGTGTGGAACACCCTAGCCTCTCCTATGCCATAGATGGGCAGCACCTCCAAGAAGGTTACCGTGCATGCTACTTGTCTAAGGCCCTTCCCCAATTCCACAAACTCTTCCTGCACTTCTCTAATCCCTTTCTTAGCCAGGTCATTTGTCCCTAGGTGGACAATGACATCCAGCTCCCTCCCAGTGCAGCTGCTCCAGAAATCCTGAGGTTCGCTCCTGCCCCTCAAGCCATGGCGCCAGGCAGGCACCTTACCTCCCTCTCCCTTCCTCCCCAGTTCTACCTTTATAACAATGGGTCCCCACCAGGGTTGTTTCCTTCCCTGCAGGGTCCCCTGCCACCCTCCTGTGGGTCTCCTTTGTGGAGTTCCCAGCATCCTCCTTGGTCTCCACTGCTGGGTGCCTCCATAGAGGAACCACACTTTGCCAGAATGGCATAGGAATTGTGGAGAGGTACAACTGGAGGATATGCCTCTGTTCCACCACCTCACCCTTCCTGAGCCCACTGTGGTCCAACCACTCTCTTTCTTGGCAATCTCTGAGGCAACAGCAGTGGCACTGGTGGTCCCTGGATGGAAGAGGAGGTCCCACAAATCCTGGCCAACTCAGCCTGGAGATAAGCAACCTCCTCCCTCAGCCCAGAGAGGTGCCTGCAGATGGGACAACACCGCATCCTCCAGAACATGTCCTGGAAGACTGCTGCTCCACAGCCACTGCACTGCACCACTCCCATCATGTCTTATTTCTGGCCCCTTAACTGTTTGCAATCCTTACTCTTTCATCTGTGATCACTCACTTCCTGCTCCCAAACAGGAAGTTCCTGTTGTCAGTCAAATCCTGTGCCTATAAAAGTAGAATTAGCTTTGGGTGGGATGGTGGAGGGGGAGGGAAGGAGGGCAATATAGTCCCAGTAGAGAAGTCCAGTCACACAGCAGTCCTTTCCCCTGGTGTCTTCTGCCAAGCTAGTAGCAGAATCTTTCTAAGGCAGTCTTTAAATGTAACTTCCTTCTAGCTAAGCCACTCCCCCTACTTACTAGATCTTTCTACAAGTAATTTAAACCTCACAGTTATCAAGTCCTTTTAATCACCTGAGATTTACACCTAGATAACTGTTCAGATAACCATTCAGTTCAGTTAACTCAGACAAACACACACTTTTTTTTTGTTTTGCTTGTTAGTTTTTTCTTTACTCTAAATTAAAGGTCTAAGTACAAGAGTTCTACTTCTTTAGTCCCAGTAGAGAAGTCCAGTCACACAGCAGTCCTTTCTCCTGGGGTCTTCTGCCAAGCTAGTACTCCAACAAGCCATATCCAGCTCAGCAGCACCCCAGGGCCAACCGAAAAGTGTGCTGACTGCCCCACTCGTGCCTTCCCCCTCGGAGGAGATGGACCAATCCGGTGAAGGGTTGCGCCGGGTTACTGTGGTGATGGCTGTGATGTGAAGTGGAGGCTGGGGGATAGGGTGCTGGTGAGGGGCTAGGAGGCCCAAAGGAGTGGCTGGCCCAGGGGCAGGGGAGCAAAAAAAAAAAGAAGTACTCCTCTGTATGGGTAGAGGAGAAATATTGAATTGCACTTGCCCACAATCTCAAGTCAAAAAGGCTTGATGGGATGTTTTGGTCTCACAGATTTACACAGATATTGATTAAAACAGGTAGACAGGGTAACTCCTGACTCAAAAGTATGCAGCACATTTCTGAGTAAACCCTGGGGTGATGGGATGTCATATACAGTATAACTAGATTTTATTCAACATATAGATTGACAGCAATGTAATTATGCTAAACATTTTGGACCAGATTTTCAAAGGCCGTTGTATGGCACAAGGTGCTTGCATTGAACAAGTCTGACACAAGAGGCACCTTGTGCCAAGGGCAGCACCCCAAGCAATTTTCAAAGGTAGTCTGCATCAATCAGCAGGCTGCCTGTGCCAAAGTGTGCTAGCACCAGCCTTGCACCAAATCTGTGGCTGTGGCATGGCGCTAGGGGTCTTGAGGCAGACCCTGGCCGTCACAAACCCAACATCGCTATTTTCAATGGTCTCCCTGGGGACAAAGTGTTAAGTACCATTAGACCAGCTGAAGGCTGGTCTATTAGTACTTAGACACCCCTAGAGAGTGATGACCATTGTGTGCCTGCATTGAAGGTGTCTTTGGTTAGAGTACATGGACTAATCTGTGAAACGTGGGGTAATGGACAGTAGGGAACTGTAAACTGATTTGGTTTTGAGAGTTTGTATGGGCAGACAAATTCCAACACCAGTTTCTATTTTGACTCTCTGTTCATGCTTATGCTCCTTGCCCAAAAGCATTGTTGCTTCTTAGCTACTTCTCATTTTCTCATTCAGCATCTAGCTAGAGGTGTACATTTACATTTATTGTAACCTTCAGCTGGGTCTTTCTTTTGAATGGTTTATGCCTCTCTCCCCATATGCCCCATGGCCACTGCAGCATTCTGAGTGGGTGCACCATCTCCTTGGTGCACCGCCACTGTTACCGTGAGCCACAGGACTTAGGCACCAGGACACTGTCCTTTATAAAATTGGGTGCAGGGTCCCAGATGCACCAGCACTCATTGCAAGCAGCCATTGTCACAGTTTGCGGCAGGGCTTTGAAAATCCAGCCCTTTGCTCACAGAGCTATAGGTGCAGCATTCATCAATGGAGCAGAGACATTGTTTACATGCTACATTACATTAAAAGAGTAAGCTCAGTATTTTACTAAGGCACTACAGTAACTGGATCTATTTCGACAGGATGCTGGTTTTGACCACTGATCAACTGTGCAATAATAGTTACAGTATTGTTAATAAGAGTTTAGAAACTGTTTAATACAATCAGTCTTGCCTGTTCTGATCAATATCATATTCAAATTCAGTTTACCATCAAGTTAATTTGGGAATTTATTTTGAAGAATTTTCTAGCTGAAATCATATAGAAGGGCATGATTTGTTTAATAATCTGAACTAATTTATCTCAGTCTGTTACTTTGCATCACTTTTCAAATTTTTATGTTTGCTTGCATACATGTGCAAGAAACATAGTGCGATGATCCAAAATGCAGTGCTGTACGGCTGAAAGGGAGAGCACCACTTCAGTGAGCAGCACTCCCCCCACACATACGTATGCAAGCACGTATATTGCATGCTCATATGCTCCCCCCCACCCACACACTGTATGGCCGATGGGGGTGCCCAATACCCCGTAGGATTGACGCCCTCCCCAAAAGCTTTCCAGGTGCCACGCTGGGAGCCCACCCCAGTGTGGCAAAGCTTGTTGTGACCGACAGGGGTGCCCAATCCCCCATCAGCAACAGGCCCCCCCAAACAGCCTTTTGAGCTGCCATGCTGGGAGCCCACCCCAGCGTGGCAAACGTCCTACATCATCATAATAATAAAAAAAAACGTGTAAACAAGAAAATGTTCCCTCTGTGGTCTCATTGCCCACCTGCACCCACCCTCTGTGCACCCTGCCTCCCCACACCCCCACCTCACCTCATACCTACCTCCAGAGCTCGGCGCGACGATCTTCGTGGACCGGGAACATGTCTGCACTCTTCAAAGCCGACCATGAACTGAGGAAATGCCAGTAAGCAATATAATGTAATAAATAGTTTTTTTTTTCAACTTTGCTGCATGTCTCAGGCATTTTTTGGAATTTTGGCACCAAATTTTCAACATGGGGTTTTTGGGACCCCTCCTCATGAATTCTGTCACTGTCATGGCATTAATCAGGCCTGAAGGGTGATTTTGTGGTCACTGGGCAAAATCACCTTTTGGGACCAATTAATGAAATGACAGTGCCATCATTCATAAGGTGGGCTCTCAAAAGCCTATGTTACAAATTGATGAAATCCCTAAACTAAACTTTATTTCTGATGCGTTGCGTCAGTTCCTATGCACATGCTAGGTTCGCAAATTTTTAATATTTGCACTCCAGATTTTCCATATTGCCATTTTACCACACCTCCTTATAAGCAATATAGCTGTCATTTTTCACATGTCACCCAAAATGTGTTTCCGTGCACGTAGCGCACAATGGCGCAGTTGGTGTGCACAATCAATGTTTGGGACAGATTAAGAAAATCACAGTGACACTGTTCATGAGCAGAGTCTTAAAATGGCTATGTTTAAAAATTGGTGAAAAATTCCAAAATTGACTTTCAGGGCGCCCGGTGTGCAGTACCTCAACATGCTTTCGCAAGTTTGTGAATTTTTAATATTTATCATACATTTTCAACAGTGCCATTTTTCCATACTTCCTTATAGAGCAGTACAGCTGCCATTTTTCACATCTCACCCAAAATGTGTTTCTGCACATGTAGCGCACAATGGTGCAGTTGGTGTGCAAAAGCAATGTTTAGGACAGATTAAGAAAATCACAGTGACACTGGTCACGAGCAGAGGTCTTAAAATGGCTATGTTGAAAATTTGGTGACAAAAGTGCATAAAATGATTGTGTTACGAGTGAGCATTGCGCAGTTTCCACACACCCTCATAAGTTCATGAATTTGTAATATTTTCATCCAGATTTTCACCAGTGGCATTTTTCCACACTTCCGCAAGAATAGTACAGCTGTCATTTTTCACAACATGGCCGAAATGTGTTTTCACACTTTCAGCACAGAAATGCGTGGTCGCTGTGGGAAATCATTGTTAGAGACAGATAAAGAAAATCACAATGACACTGTTAATGATCGGAGGTTCCAAAATGCTTATGTTGACAATCTACTCTGAAAAAACCCAAACTAGTTTCATTACGGGTGTGCGTTGCACAGTTTCTATGCATGCTCGTGACTTCACCAGTTTTTTTAATATTTTCACTGCAGATTTTCAACATTAACATTTTTTACACCTCCCCATGAACAGTACAGCGGTCATTTTTATGTTTGCTTGGACGCATGTGCAAGAAACATAGTGCCATCATCCGAGTTTTTGGAGGTGTAGCAGCCACCTTCCAATTCAGTCAGTGTGTTTGCAGGTGTGGCCCCAGGTCTCCAATCACTGCTGCAGCTGTCTATGACAGCAGTTGAAAATGCAGTGGCACACAGTTGAAAGGGAGAGCTCCGCTTCGTGAGCAAAGCTCCCCCTCCACACACACGCATGTGCGTGCTCACGTGCTCCTCTCCACTCACATACTGTATGGCCGACAGGGTTCCCAATCCCTGTTGGCTCCACCCACCAGCTTTCCAGGTGCTCGTTGGGGACCCATCCCAGCATAGCACACCGAGGCATATGGCCCGGCCGGGGTCCCAATCCCACGCCGGCCCCACGCCCCCCCAAAAACAGCCTTACAGCTGTCATGCTGGGAGCCCACCCCAGCGTGGCACAAGTCCATATGTCCGATGGGGGTGCCCAATACCCTGTCAGCTCCAGGCCCCCCAAACAGCCTTCAAGCAGCCACACTGGGAGCCCACCCCAGTGTGGCAAATGTCCAGTGTTGTCTTCTTTAAAAAAAAAACCTGTAAACAAGAAAACGTTCCCTCGGCGCTCTCCCAGCTCACCCGCGCCCACCCACTGTGCACTCTGCCTCCCCACACCCCTTACCCCATACTTACCTCCGGAGTCCGGCGTGACGATCTTCCGTGGACCGGGAACATGTCTGCGCTCTTCAAAGCCGACCGCGAACTGAGGAAATGCCGGTAAGCTGTATAATGTAATAAATAGGGTTTTTTCAACTTTAATGCATATCTCGGGCATTTTTTGGAATTTTGGCACCAAATTTTCAACATGGGGTTTTTGGGACCCCTCCTCATGAATTCTTGAACTGTCATGGCGTTAATCTGGCCCGAAGGATGATTTCGAAGTCACTGCATGAAATCACCTTTCGGGACTGATTAACAAAATGACAGTAAAGTGTTCATAAGGTGGGCTCTCAAAAAGCTTATGGTGCAAATTTGTTGAAAAAATTCCAAAAAATGACTGTTTTACGAGTGTGTATTGCGCAGTTCCTACGCACGCTCGTAAGTTCACAAATTTTTAATATTTGCACTCCAGATCTTCAACATTGCCATTTTGCCACACCTCCTTATGAGCAGTACAGCTGTCATTTTCACATCTCACCAAAATGTGTTTCATTATGTAGCTTAATAATGGCGCAGTCGGTGCAAAATCAATGTATGGGACACATTAAGAAAATCACAGTGACACTGTTCATGAGCAGAGGTCTTAAAATAGCTATGCTGAAAATTTGGTGAAAAAAATTCAAAATGACTGTTTTACGGTGTGCGTTGTGCAGTTCCTCGCACCCTCGTAAGTTCTGAAATTTTTAATATTTGCACTCCAGATTTTCAACATTGCTATTTTACCATACTTCCTTATGAGCAGTACAGCAGTCATTTTTCACATGTCACCCAAAATGTGTTTCAGCGCATGTAGCGCACAATGGCGCAGTCGGTGTGTGCAATCAATGTTTGGGACAGATTAAGAAAATCACAGTGACACTGTTCATGAGCAGAGGTCGTAAAATTTCTATGTTGAAAATTTGGTGACAAAAGTCCATAAAATGACTGTGTTCCGAGTGAGCATTGCGCAGTTTCCACACACCTTCATAAGTTCATGACTTTGTAATATTTTCAGTCCAGATTTTCACCAGTGGCATTTTTCCACACTTCCTTATGAACAGTACAGCTGTCATTTTTCACAACATGGCCGAAATGTGTTTTCACACTTTCAGTGCAGAAATGCATGGTCACTGTGGGAAATCATTGTTCGAGACAGATAAAGAAAATCACAGTGACACTGTTCGTGCTCAGAGGTCCCAAAATGCCTGTGTTGACAATCTGCTGTAGAAAAATCCCCAAACTAATTACATTACGGGTGTGCGTTGCACAGTTTCTATGCACGCTCATGACTTCACCAGATTTTTAATATTTTCACTGCAGATTTTCAACATTGCCATTTTTACACCTCCCCATGAACAGTACCACTGTTATTTTTCACATCCTGTTCGGAATGTGTTTTTGCACCTGTGGTGCTAAATGCCGTAGTCGCTGTGCAAAATCAGCTATCGGCTAACAAACTGATATTGCCACTGTTCATGAGGTGGGGGTCACAAAAAACCATGTTGAAAATTTGGAGTGAAAATACCAATGAATGCCTGAGGCGTTAGGATTTCCAACCATAACGCCCCACCCTGTAGAGAATGACAGGCATCAGGGGTATGACTTGGGATTCTCGCCTATAATGCTCATACCATTCCATACCCTGCAGCCAGTGAGAGGCATCGAGGTGTGCCTTGGACTCTTCGGCCCCAAAGTTCACCCCATTCTCCTATACCACACCCATCTCACCATATTTTCTGATGGAATGGGTTACGCATAAGGGCCAAAGACCCCAAGGCACACTGTGACACTTGTCGGTGTTTGCAGGGTAGGGTGTCAGCATTGACAAATGCTTGTTTAGTCTGCACAGTTCTGGCATTGACCTGATAAATGCTTATTAAGTGGAGAATTGCATAACATAGGACAGAGAGGTAATATAGTGTAGTGGTTAAGACCTCTGAACTGCAAACCTAGAGAACTGGGGTTGAATCCCCACAGCCACCACTTGCATACTGTGTGACCACAAGCAAGTCACTTAACTTGTCTGTGCTCCCATGACCCACCTGGCAACAAGTCTTTGCTTAGTATGTCTTTCTTGGCTAGAAATTGTAAATAAACAAAATTTAAATAACTACAGCAAGCACAGGCAAGTAGAAACGTTGTCATTATGTTAACACTTCACATTTTTTCTGTAACTGCACTGTAACCACAGAGTGGTTATAGTATAACTGCAGGGTTATTATGTATTTACATGGATCAATAATGCGAGCCCTCTACAAGTATAATGTGCCATTTTTCCCCATCATAATGTTTATTAATAATTAAAAGAGGGCAAGGAAGCACAATGCAAAATGCATGAGAGAGCGGCACTCCCACAGTAAAATAAGGATATGATTATACTATCTCAGAAAGTAAGGAAATAAGTTGCAAGAAACATTGTTAATGCTCTAGTTACGGTCAAAGTGACATATGTTGGGAAATGTGGCATTAGAGTTTTCAGCCCTAACACCCCACCCAAAAAGCAGGCAGGAGAGCAGGTGTGGAGTGTGCCTTGAGCTTCTTAAGCCTAACGCTCATCCCATTCTCGTAAAGTCTACACATCTGACCTTATTTAGAAATGAAATGGGTTGAGTGTAAGGCTTGAGAAGGCCAAGGCACATTCCACATGTGCTCTCCTGTCTGCTTTTTTTTTGGGGGGGGTGTTAGGGATGCAAACTCTAATGCTACATTTCCTAACTTTTGTTGCTTTGACCCTAACTGGAACATTAACAATATACTGTATGTAGATATCTCATTGCAGAAAACTTTGCTCAAAAGTAGGGAAATGTGGATTAGGGTCCCCAACACTGAAGCCCCACCCCACCCTGTAGGCATCAACAGAAAAAACATTTTAACCTCTCCTGCATCTTCACAAATCAGGAGTGGGATATGCCTTGGGGTTGTCAATCCTAACACTCACCCCATTCCATCAGTAAATAAGCTGAGATGTATACAATATATGAGAAAGGGGTGAGCGTAAGGGTTGACAACCCCAGGGCACACCCTATGCCCCTGAGAGCCTTAGGTCTCTCGGGAGTCTTTTTAGTGGTCTCCGAACCGGGACCATAGTTGTGGCTCCTTAGCGCGGATAATTGCCTCCTGGGGTAAGCAGTGGAGGGGCTCTTCCTTTTGTCCCTAAAATCATTCATCCTGAAGGCAAGATTCAATTGGAAAATTAAAAAGCTTACTGGAAATTTATTTGCTGCATTTAAATTGCATTTTCACTTCAGAGGTAGTGAGAGAACCTCTGTGACTTTAACTACCATTTAAAAGACTTTTCCTATTGGCAGTGAGAGTGCCACTTGGGATATTCATATGTGGATTGCCTTCTGGGACTTGGATTTGGGGCCCCATGGATCTATCGACTAGGGGGCCAAAGAGATCTCCAAATTCTGGGATCTTCCTTAGGGTCCCAGCAGTTGGTGAGAGCGGTGCTGGGGCTTCCTGGGGAGTATATTTTGGGTTGCATCTTTTGAACTGTTTGCCGAAAAAATCTGAATATAAAGTAACCGGGGCAGTGAGAGGGCCCTTTGCCTTTTGCCATAAAGTAGCTTTGGCTGTGGTCTGATACCTCTTTTAGATTACTGCCTTATTTTATTTTTTGTGCCATTCTGAGTATTGGCATTTTTTATGCGATTTGCAGTTTGCTCTCCTGAACTGTATCTGAAGATTTAATTTTGAGTTTTGTTTTTAGGTGTTTGTTTGGGGCGGGGGGGTTAGTGCTTATTTGGGGTGTGTGTGTGTGTGTGTGTGGTGTGTGTGTGTGTGTGTGTGTGTGTGTGTGTGTGTGTGTGTGTAGGCTGTGGCATTGAATTTTGTATTGGTCTTGGGATTACATAGCTGGGGGGGATGTGTCTGGGAAGGTATGTGGGCTTGGGGAGGGCCAGGATAGTGTATGGGGCATCCCGGCTATTTGATCTTCAGCCTTTTTTCAGTCTCCCTGTGTCTGATACTACAGCAAGGCACTGTAGGGAGGTTGAAATCGGGAGGAGTCATAGGACTCGATCAGGGTGGGGTGCCCCTTGCACTGCGGATGGTGATAGGATCAAGGTAGTGGGGTGCAGAAAACACCCTGGGATTAGACAGGACTTGGGGAGAGGCCAGACATGTTTAGTTCCTGTTACCAGAGTTCCCACCAGACTGCGTGGGCAGACAGCCAGCCAGAGGGGCTGCACTGTCCACCAATCCCATGAGGGTGGTGCTTTGCAATGCCAGATCGGTCAGAAACAAGACTGCAATTATGGCGAACTTGGTTTCTTTGGCTTATCTGGCTTGCATTACAGAGACCTGGATCAGTGATGATGCTGGCCCAGTTTTAGAAGCTGCCATCCTTCCTGGGCATATCGTAGTGCACTGCCCCAGAGTGTAACACAGGAGTGGGGGGGTATCCATCTGTTTTAGATCTGAGCCGGGCTTCACCATGCACCCAGTGAGAGCACCACATTAATTTGAATGTGTGGCCATTCGTGGGGGTCTGGGTGCAGGCTGCTTGATTCTCCTGATTTACTGCCCTTCTTGGTTGGCAGGAGATTTTTTGCAGGAAGTGGCCGATTTCATCATCGGGGAAACATTGGGGGCTCCCAGATGTTTAGTGCTGGGGGACTTCAATGTTTGGGCAGAGGATGAATCTTCTCGGCTTGGTCATAACTTCCTCCAGATAATGACATCTCTGGGCTTTGCGCAGAGAGTTTCTTCCATGACTCATCAGGGTGGCCATATGTTGAATTTGGTGTTCTCACTGGTGCTTGAGATAAATAGTCTCAGCACTGGTAGGGTTGTTTGGTCCGATCATTGCTCGGTGAAGTTCCAGTTTGGGGCCCTCCTCGGTAGCCCTCCCCCTGCAGAGATGGTCAGCTATCGCCCTTTGAGGGGGTTGACCCCTGAGGGTTTCTTGGTGGTGGCTGACCTATCTAGTGTGGACAATGCATGCATTGGGCATGTGTGCGCAGTAGTGGATGCCTATAATAAGGCGCTTTCTGGTGCACTTGACTCCCTCGCACCAGCCCGTGTATGACCTAGGTCTTCTCACTTGAGGTCCCCTTGGTATGACGGGGAGCTCAAGGAGATGAAGACCTTGGGTCGGAGATTAGAGCTCTGCTGGCAGAAGTCCGACCTGGAGATAGACAAACTGGCCCTACGTATGTACTACAGTGCATACCAGGGGACAATCAACCATAAGAAGGCAGAATTCCTGTCCAGGGAGATTGCTGCTGGGAGGAACTGACCAACTGTGCTCTTTTGGACTGTGGACAGGCTCCTTCATCCTTCCTGTCTACAGCCGAAGGTAGCCTTTTCGAATGCATTGTGCGATGGGTTTGCTCGGTTCTTCTCGGACAGGGTGTCTGCCATCAGGCAGGGGGTTCCACCAGTGGACCAGAATCTGGCCGATAGTGGTCACCATGGGTGACTGGAGAGTACTCTGACTGTTTGGGGTGAGTTTAGACTGGTGGAGGTGGCTGAGGTCAACGAGATTGCCTCCAAGCTCCGGCACACCTTTTGTGAACTGGACCCAGTGCCAACTTGTTTCTTAATGAGATGTGTTGACTCCGTCGGCCCGGTGTTTGCCCTGATTGTCCGGTGTTCCTTGTCAGAGGGGGTCTTTCCTGCTGTCTTGAAGGAGGCATTGGTGAGACCCCTTCTGAATAAAACATTGTTGGACTCTGACGTCAAGGCAAATTACCGTCCTCTGTCCAATCTCCCATTTTTAGGTAAGATTGTTGAGAAGGTGGTGGCGCTTCAGCTTGAGGAGCATCTCGTGGCCCATGATCTGTATGAGTCACTCCAGTCTGGGTTCCATGCGGGCATAGCACAGAAACTGTGCCAGTTCGGGTGCACAATGACCTCCTTAGGGCCAGAGATTGAGGGAAGGGGACAATTCTTGTTCTCCTCAATCTCTCTTCAGCATTTGACACGGTGGACCATTGAGTGTTACTTGACCTTCTAAGGGAATTCTGCAGACTCACTGGCTCTGTCATCTGCTGGTTTGAGTCTCTTTTTATCTAACAGGAAGCAGAGGGTAGTGATGGGGAATTTCTCCTCCTCCCCTGACCACCTGTCGTGCGGAGTTCCCCAGGGTTCAGTCTTGTCACCGATATTGTTTGCTGTGTACATGCTACTCCTGGGAGAGCTCATTAGGAAGTACAACCTAAGTTTTCACTGCTATGCTGATGATACCCAGCTGTACTTTTCCTTTGCCCCTGGAACATCTTGCACAGTAGAAGTGCTTAACAGCTGCCTTGCTGAAATCAATGACTGGATGGCCTCCAGCTGGTTGTGACTGAACTCCAGTAAGACGGAGGTACTGGTGGTGGAGTTGAACAGAGGGCGTGATAGGTTGGTCTCTGGTGCAGAGACAGGACTTTGCCTTGGCTCTATACCATTGAAGGCCTCCTCTAGGGTGAGTGATCTGGGTGTTATTCTCGACAGCGGTTTGACACTTGAGTTTCAGGTGGCTTCCGTTGTCCGTACTAGCTTTTATCATCTGAAGAATATAACCAGAATCAAGCCCCTGGTTCCGCCACTGGACCTCCCTACTTTGATGCATGCCTTTGTGAGGTCCAGGCTTGACTACTGTAATGCACTCTATCTCGGGGTCTCTGGGGATACCCTGCACCGATTGCAGCTGGTGCAGAATGTGGCAGCATGGTTGTTAACAGGACAGTCTAAATACTGTCATATTACTCCGGTGCTGCATCAACTGCACTGGCTGTCGATTAGGTGGAGGGTCCTCTTTAAGGTGGGTTTGCTCACCTTTAGGGCCCTACACAGCCTGGGCCCTGGCTACCTGAAAGACCTTCTTACACCTGCTGTCTCAGTCTGCTCCTGCTGCTTCTCATCTAGGGGCCTCCTTGTGATTCCCAGGATGAGGCTAAGAACTGCTGGCAACAGAATATTTAGTGTCACTGCCCCCATCCTGTGGAATTCGCTCCCTTTGGTTGTAAGGGAGGCCCCGTCTGTTGAGGTATTTAAGGCCTGTCTCAAGGCCTTCTTGTACGATCAGGCCTTCCTGGACTATGTTTTATAGCTCATACCGGTTTTTAAAAATATTGATGTTTAATTTAGTTTTAGAGACTCTAAATGTAGCTGTAGTTGAGGGTAGCAAATTGTGTAGTAAATTTTGTTTTAACTTGTTTGGAGCAGTGTATATAATTGATTATTATTGTGCTGTACTGTATTTATTTGATTGATGTACAGTGCCCAGAGACTCCGGGATGGGCGTCTCTTTAAATAAAACTTGCCTTGCCTAGTGCATTAATAAAGTTTTTGCAATGAATGTAGATATATACATATAGTTAGGGTTCGATGGTCACGTCTATGCTAATCCGACAATTTTGCATTTTAATAACTTTGCAACTGTTTGACTGATTCACAAGAAATTTCTACATGCTCCATTGGGGACCAAAGATCTCTTGATGTTGTAGGTTTCATTCTGGTTGGATGTGCGGATGAGGAGATACAGATTGTTAAAACATGTGAAAATAACAATTTTCATGCAAATCTTTTTGTCATGCCATTTCTCTGAAATGGCTTAGGCATTTGATCTAAAATTGTTAGGGTACATTGGGCTTTGGTGTGCCTTTTGATGGTTTGGTGAAAAAATATTAATCCATTCAAAAGTTATCAAGTTTCAAATGTTCCTATTATTTTCAATAGGAAAAGTTAACTGGCAGTTTCGATGAAACTTTTTTTTACCACAAATGCAGGATTTTTTGCCGCAAATGCAAAAAGGTTTTGCTGAGATTCCACTATCTTGTTTTCATTTAATGAGGCAAACAAACTTAAATATCTTAAAAAGTACTAGCAGTTGGTAAACACCAACAGTTGTGTTTACCTAATCTGGGCCTGAAGAATCAGATTCAGGGGTCAGTTTTTAAAAATAATGCATTAAAATGTCTTTATTTTATCAACAGAATTCTTTTGCCACAAACTGCAGAAAAATTGTTCCACAAAACATGACCCTTTTTGCAATCCGAGAAAGGATTTTGTTTTTTCACCAATTATGAAGATACAAGCTCAAAAATGAATTTCTGTTTCACAGTTTGTGAAACAGCAACTTTTATATAGCTGTTTCTTTGTCACTTCATAACAAAGAAACAGTTTGGAATTTTGGGCTGAAATTTTCAGGGTTCACAGGGCTTGCACTACAGATGTGCCTTTCAGTAGTTTCATGAAGAAATATTGATGTGATACATAGTTATAAAAAGTTTCATTTCAGTTACTTTCCCATAGGATAACATTGGCATTTAGGCAATTTTTGTCCATCTGCGTGTCCGAAATGGTTGGGAATTTTGGTAAGAATATTTTAGGATAACACCATCTTTTCCTGAGGATGTGCCTTTTGCTGGTTTGATGAGAACATTTTCATTTGGTCAATAGTTATAAGAATTTGAAGTTTAGTCATTTCTCATAGGATAACATTGTAATGATTGAGGTAGAAAAATAACTTCAAGACACCAAATTTTACTAAAAATTGAGAGGACATCCTACAATAACATTCAAAAGGAAAATTGATAGATTCCTTCATGAAGCCTTACTAGATGGAGTTATTCAATCAATCAAAATCTTTATTTTTCCCAGGTGGGCACCATTGAGCAAGGCTCATTTGCAAGGTGGACCTTTTATGACTTTAAATGATGAACTGGCATTCCTCGCTGTGTTCCATCCTGTGCGAGCAATTATTTATTTATTATAAAAACTACAGAAGGATTTATGGAATAGAAACATAGAAACATAGAATTTGATGACAGATAGGGACCCCTTGGCCCACCTAGCCTTCCCATTTCCCTACCTAATGTATAAGCTGCAGAGCCTAGTTAACTAACAGCCTACTTCCTCCTTCCTCCTACCTCCACTAGAATTGCCTTATGTCTGTCCCATACATTCTTGAATTCCCTCACTGTTTTTGACTTCATGACTTCCTCAGGAAGGCCATTACATGCATCCACATCCCTCTCCATGAAAAAATGCTTCCTCACATTACCTCTGAACTATCCCCCCTCTATCTTCAAATTGTGCCCTCTTGTTCTTGCACATCTCTTTTTCTGAAAGATGCTACCCTCTTGGACTTTGTTGATTCCCTTGAGGTACTTGAACATTTCTATCATGTTCCCCCTCTCTCTCCTTTCCTCAAGGGAATACATAGTAAGCTCCTTTAATGTCTCTTCATATGGCTTCTGTTGCAGACACTGCACCATTTTAGTTGCCCTCCTCTGGACACCCTCCATTCTGTCTATGTCCTTGTGAAGGTGGGGTCTCCAGAACTGCATGCAGTACTCCAGATGGGGTCTCACCAACTGTCAGTACAGAGGGATAACAACTTGTTGTTTTCTACTGGTGATGCCTCTCCCAATGCACCCTAGTATCTCCCTAGCCCTCCTTACTGCCTTCTCACATTGCTTGCCCACCTTTAGGTCATCTGATATGACTACCCCCAGGTCCCTTTCCATTTTTGCTGTTGTTAATATCTCACCCCCTATTGTGTACTCTTCCCCTGGGTTTTTGTTTCCCAGGTGCATTGCGTTGCACTTCTTTGGGTTGAATCTAAGCTGTCATACATTTGACCATTCCTCCAACCTTGTCAAAACCATTCTTATCCTTTCCACCCCACCTTGTGTATCAACCCTGTTTCAAATCTTTGTGTCATCTGCAAAGAGACATACTAGTTATACTAGGAGGTATAGACATACAGAAAGCCGAGGCCCGTTTTGGTATGTCTCCAGCCAAGCTGGTAATTTCCATGTTTATTTTAACAGGATTGAATCGAGTTTATGCTTAAAGATTTTGTGATCTCTATTATCAAACAAGGAATTAGATAATGAGTTCCACAAGGTTATTATTCTCTGGGTAAAAAAGGATCTCCTTTTATTATTTTTTGGGTATGTTAGAGTTAATTGATATCTGTGGCTTCTTAAATTACAATTATGTTTATTATAAGATAGATTTAATAGTGTTAGTAACTCTTCCTCCCCACATAATGTATGCATAAAAAGTACATCTCCTCTTATTCTTCTCTGCTCCAGGGAATACATCTTTAATTCGTCCAATCTTTGTTCGTAGCTCATGGTCGATATGTCTTCCACCATTTTGGTAACCCTCCGTTGCACCCCCTCCATTCTATTTACATCCCTTCTCAGGTATGGATTCTACAAGGAGAAGCAGTAATCCAAATGAGGCCTCACATAGGCCCTATAGAGTGGAATGATGCATTTTCTATTTCTGGATGTAAAGCTTCTTTTTATGCATCCTATTAGCCTGTTTGTTTTATTAATGATGTTATTGTAATGTGCATGAAATGTTAGATCCGAGTCTATTATAATACCTAAGTCATTTTGTTGATTTACAGGTTTTATTATTTGTCCTTTTAATGTGTAACCATGATGCAAGTTATTTTTTCTGAAATGCATAACAATGCATTTCTCATTGCTGAATGTCATTTGTTTTTTTACAGCCCATAATTCTATTTTTTTTAAGTCATTTACGAGTTCTTGGTAATCTTCCTTAGTATCTACCTGGGCTGTTAGTTTAGTGTCATCAGCAAATTTTATGGCTAAACTGTTTAAATTTGATGTCATATCTGATATAAATATGTTAAACAGAATCGGCCCCAAGACCGATCCCTGAGGCACCCCACTCGTCACCAATCTCATGCCTGATACATGACCTTTTATACGAACACATTGAGTACAATTTTTTAGCCAATCAGTTACCCAATTTGTGATCCGATTATCAATGCCAAGTTTGTCCATTTTATCTATTAGTAGTCCATGTGGCACTTTATCAAATGCTTTACATAGGTCGAGATAAATTATGTCTATAGCTTTATTATCTTCTATACATTTACTTATGTGTTCATAAAAAAATATGTTACTTGTTAGACAGGATCTGTTTTTCCAAAAACCATGTTGGGATTTGTCTTCTAATCCTTTTACTTTTAGGTAACTTTCAATCCTAGTTTTAATATTGTTTCAAACATTTTACCTACTATACTTGTTAAACTAATGGGTCTATAATTTGAAATTTGTGATCAATTTCCCTTTTTAAAAATAGGTGTGACAATTGCAGTTTTCCAGTCCATTGGGACATGCCCTGTATTTAGTGACATGTTAAAAAGTTTATGTAGTGTGTTAATTATCCATTCTTTAATTTCCTTCAATAACCTAGGATGTAACTTGTCTGGACCAGGTGATTTATTTGCGTTTAGTTTGTTTAGGTTGTCCATAATCTCTTTTTTAGTTATCTAATTTAAAGTATCTTTTGGAATTTTATTGACTATTGATGGATATGTTTTAGTACTGAAAACTGAACAAAAGTATTTGTTGAATTCATCTGTACTATCTTGAAGTGATATTTCACTATTATCTATCACCAGTGGTCCTATATTTCTAGAGTTTGATTTTTTATTATTTATGTAGGAATAAAAACTTTTTCCACCATCTTTAATGTATGCAAGCTTTGTTTCAAATTTTTTCACCATTCTAATTTGTATTTACATTTTTTGTGAGATCTTGTAATTCCAGATATTATAATCACTACTGTCTCTTATCATTGCTCTATACAGTCACGTTTTGTTTAATTAAATTTGTAATAGTTGGGGTCATCCAAGGTGGAATTGTACCTCTTTTAATGTACAAGGTTCTATTTGGTATATATTTATTTTCTAAGTTTATAATTTTATTTTTGATTTTGTTCCATAATGCGTTACTGAAATCTATGTTGTCCCATTTCCACTCTGATAGAATCTGTTTAATCTTAACAAAATTTGCTCTGTTATAATCTTTAACTACTGTTTTACCCAAAACTGGTTTAAAACATGTAGCGTTATTAAAGGTAATTATCATATGGTCACTACATAGTAATGGAGGTTTAACCATTATATTAGTAATTTTATCAGGCATGTCTGTCAATACTAGATCCAAAATATTATTGTTGCGGGTGGGCTGATTTATTACTTGGTACAATCCATTTGTTGTACATGTATCCACAGAGTTTCAATATTGTTACTACCAATGTTTTCATTCCAATTTATTCCTGGAAAGTTAAAGTCCCCCATTAGAATTATTTAATTATAATTTGACTTATCATTTATACTATTTATTATATCCTGGTTTATTGTAAAGTTAGAGTCAAGTGGCCTGTAACATAGACCAATCAGTAGTTTCGGAGTATTGTCACATAATATTTCTACCCATATAATTTCACTTAATGTACTATTAATTACATCCATGGTTTGTTTTGATTTTATGTTTTCTTTAACAAATAATGCCACGCCTCCTCCTTTTTTATCCTTTCTATTTTTGAAATATGTTTTATATCCTGATATATTATTACACCACTCAGAGTTATCGTTCCATCATGTTTCAGTTACAGCGGCTATATCTATTTCCTCATTATTTAAAATATATTGAAATTCGGTCATTTTTGCACCATGTAGACTCCTTGCATTTGTTAGTAGAAAATTTAGACCTGTTTTCAATATACGTTTACTTACTTTCTTGTGTATTTGTTTAGTTGGTTTTGGGTTTTTGTATCTCTAATCTATTCTCAAAATGGTATCCCCTGTTCCCCCTTCCTATTAGTTTTTTGAAACATTAATTGCATCATAAATGTTACACCCCAGCAGTCTTGAACCATGTTTGTTTAGATGTAACCCATCATAACCATATACCTCATTTTTGTTCTCAAATTTCTCCTAAGTTTTAATGCAAAAGATATTATTTGTTAAACACCACCTGTGTAGCCAGTTGTTAAACGATTTAATATTTCTAGTTCTATAGTGGCTTGCCCTAGTTACTGGTAAAATTTCAGAAATAATGGGAGTTGCATCATGCTCTTGGATACATTTAATAGCGTTTTCCATATCAGAAATAATACTTTTCCTTTCAGTCCATCCTCAATGTCACTTATAAAAAACATTAAAGAGGACCTGTCCCAGTACTAAACCCTGTGGTACCCCATTAGTAGCCACCCCCTTTCTTCAGATTAGACTCCGTTTACTATTACCCTCTGTGTCCTGTTGTCTAGCCATTTTTTTACCCAGACTACCACCTTGGGACCCATTCCAAGGCTGTCTAACTTGTTTATTAATCTTTTGTATGGGACTGTGTCAAATGCCTTGCTAAAGTCTAGGTAGGTCATGTCCACAGCCCCTCCTTGGTCTACCACTTTGTTCACCCAGCCAAATAAATCGATTAATAATAATAACTTTATTTATCTGCACCTTTCTCAAAATCAAGGTGCATTACAATAAAATGCAAATAAAACATATTAAAACATATTAAAAACTAAGTTGGCAACACACCAATTAATCAGCATACAAGTTATCAGCAAAAGCCTTGCTCCATAAGAAGGACTTTAGGCCCCTTTTAAAACCCTCCACCGTCATGCACTCTCTAATCCAACGTGGTAGAGAATTCCAGAGGGTCGGCACCACAAACATAAAAGCTCGGGCGCCGGAGGATTTTAAAGTAACCCTTGGGATCTCTAGCAACCCCTCGTTGGCAGAGAGGAGTGGTCGCATCGGTAGGTAAGGCACCAGAAGCTCTTTCAGGTAGTCAGGGCCCAACCCGTGTAGGGCTTTATAAGTCAGCAATCCAACTTTAAAGGTGATCCGCCACTGAATCGGCAGCCAGTGCAGATCTCGGAGCACCGGTGTAATATGGGAGGAACGAGGAGTCCCCGTTAACAACTGGGCTGCCGAGTTCTGCACTAGCTGCAAGCAGCGGATATCAACCCCAGGCAGCCCAAAGTAAAGGGAGTTGCAGTAGTCCATACGCAAGGTCACAAAGGCGTGGATCAGAGTGGGAAGGTCGCCAGATGGAACAAGGTGCTTGATCCTGGCGATGTTCCTAAGATGGTAAAAGGACACCTTGACAACCGCCGACACTTGCGCACGCAGTGTCAGCTGATCGCCAACAATCACCCCCAGGTCTCGCACCCATTCAGAGGTCGGGAGCTCCGCATCCCCAGGAATAAACCCGAGGTTTGAAGTGCCCCCAACCCCTCAATCTGGCGGCCATGATCCACAACCAACACCTCAGTCTTCCCCGAGTTCAACTTCAACCAACTGGACCTCATCCAATCCTGGATCTCACTGAGACAGTTGTTAAACACTGAGAGTGCTCTATTCTGGTCAGGCCAAAAAGACAGATAGAGCTGGGTATCATCGGCATAGCAATGAAACTCCAGCTCATATCATCTAACAATGTCTCCGAGGGGGAGCATGTACACCGCAAACAACATGGGGGACAGCACAGAGCCCTGAGGCACCCCACAGGTCAGAGCGGTGGGATCAGAGGAAAAATTCCCTGATACCACCCTCTGACCTCTACCTATGAGGAAAGAAGTAAACCATCTGTGCACTAAGCCCAAAAGACCACAGATGCATCTCAGGCACTCAAGCAGCACCCCATGGTCTACGGTGTCAAATGCTGCTGACAAATCCAAAAGGACCAAAATGGACCGTTTTTTCTGGTCTCTCACCATCAAGAGATCATTGAGGACTCGAACCAGCACAGTCTCAGTGCTGTGCCTCTTTTGAAAATCTGATTGAAGAGGATCGTAGATGTTATGGATGGTAAGATGTTGTCCAACTGGGCTGCCACCACTTTCTCGATTACCTTCCCAACAAAGGGGAGGTTCAAGATAGGTCTGTAGTTAGCCAGGGAGTCGGGGTCCAAGGATGCCTTTTTCAACACTGGTGTCACCACCACTTCCTTCAGGGAGTGGGGATATTCACCAGTGTCTAGGGAACACCAGACTATCCTGGCAAGGACCGGGAGGATAACCTCCCCACAGCCCATGATCAGGTCTGTGGGACCCAGGTCTAAACTACAGCTAGTGGTGCGCATACCCTGGACAATCCTCACAACATCCTTGATTTCTGGCCTTATGAAGGAACTCCAGGTAAATGGTGTGCTAGTGACCATAGGCTGGACCACCGCAACTCCCATGGAGGGGACGATGCAAATCTCGGCCCTGATGTCGGCCACCTTATCTGCAAAGAATCGAGCGAGCTCCACACACTGCGTCTGTGAAAAGGCACGACGAACCTGCAGACAGGCTGGGTTGCACAGCCTGTCTACGGTTCGAAAGAGCTGGGCTGGTCAGTTCTGAGCAGCAACAATTTCTCCGGACAGGAACACTGCCTTCTTATGAGTAATTGCTGACTGATAGAGTTTATAATGCTCTAGAAGTCTAAGATGGTCGGTATCTAAGCCAGATTTCCACCAACATCTCTCCAACCTGCGATCTAATCTCCGCAACTCCCTCAGATCCTGATCAAACCAAGGGGATCGGGGTGAAGGGAGAGAGGTCGCACACGGGTGGGGGCAATTGAATCCAAAGCGGAGGTGACAGCCTTATTATAGGCTAGCACCATCGCTTCAGGATCTAAGCTCAACCCAGGAAATTCTGATAGGTCAAGAACCGCAGTTAGACCAGTGGGAGTAACATCCCGTAAAGGGCGGTACTTGAGCATCTCCACTGGGGTAGGTCTACGAGGGGGGGTGCATAAATTGAACCTCACAGTGTGGTGATCAGACCATCCGACTGGTTCCACCCCCATATCTGAGGCCTCCAACCCCAGAAGGAAGACCAGATCAAGAGAATGGCCATGTTTATGAGTGGCAGAGGTAACCACCTGTGAGATGCCCAATGAACACATCAATTGGAGGAAGTGCTGACCAAATTGCAAGAGTTCATCGTCGATCCAGGGATTGAAATTGCCCAGCACCATCAACCTAGGCGATCCAAGTACCAGGTCGACGACGAAATCCGCCACTTCCTTAGAAATAGTTTCTCATCACCGGGTGGACGATAAACGAGCGCCATTCTATAGATTAGATTCATCTGACATGACCTTCCCACTGTGAATCCATGCTGTCTTGGGTCCTGTGCTTCACTGGCCTCTAGGTATTTAACAGTTCTTTCCTTCAGAAGTAATTCCATCAATTTTCTTACCACTGAGGTCAAACTAACTGGTCTGTAGTTTCCTGCTTCTGCCTTGCTCCCACTTTTGTGAAGTGGAATCACATCTGGCCTCCTCCAGACCTCAAGTACCACCCCATTCTCTCATGATTTGCTAAAGAGGGTAGACAGTGGTGTCACTAGTTCTCCCGTTAGTTCTTTTAGAATTCTGTGGTAAATCCCTTCAGGCCCCAATGCTTTGTCCATCCTCAACCCCAAAAACAGAGAACCAAAACATTTACTTCTACTTACTTACACATGCCCCAAATTTAAGAATTCAATTCAGTATACTCTATAAAATCACCTCCTTACTTTAAGGAAGCTGATGGCTGCTCTCTGTCTCAGCTACAGCAGACAGAGTCCACAAATGACTCTTGTTTTGAATTTACAGTTTCTCAGGCCCCCTTCAGCTCCTTCCCTTATCAGACACCTATTTCATAGAGTTTAAGTAACAGGTCTAGTCACAAATGACTGCAAATATTCTCCCAGCTGGATTTCTTTCCTGGCAAATAAAAGTTACACTAAGTAAAATCAACCTCCAAAACAGAGAATCAAAACACTGACTTCTACTTGCTTACACAGGCCCCAAAATTAAGAATTCAATTCAGTGTACTCTATTAAATCACCTCCTTGCTTTAAGGAAGCTGGTGGCTGCTCTCTGTCTCAGCTACAGCATACAGAGTCCACAAACAAATCTTGTTTTGAATCCACAATTCCTCAGGCCCCCCTTCAGCTCCTCCCCTTATCAAACACCTATTTCAGAGTATAAGTAACAGAATCCTCCTGGGTGCCCAATTGTTGCTGGTATTGGGTCTCTGTTAAAACCCTCATCATGTCTTGTGGCTGCTCATATTAAAGGTTATGTCTAGAATTTACGATCTTATGTCAGGGACTCTGCAGATATATTGGCATCCTGGGGGATATTCAGCTGGAGCCAGAATGGTTGTTGATGTCAATGGACATCACATCCTAATACACCAACATACATACCACATGAGGATGGCCTAATGACACTATCATACTGGCTCGACTGGCATGGGACTTTGGATGTTAGAAGAAAACAGCTGTTATTAGATTGTTCTGAAATGTTATAAACCATGAGCTCTTCTCTGTTCCAGGGTGATTTCTTTTTTCAGACTAAGAGGATGGCAATGGGTGCCACGTTTGCTCCAAACTATGTCAACCTCTATTTGGGCCATTGGGAAAACATGATTGTTTGTGATGACCAGGCTGATGCTTTCTACCATAGGATTGATCTGTGGTACTATTGTATAGATGACATTCTGATGATTTGAAGCAGCACTTGAGAAGAGCTTGGGGAGTTTATCACTTTTCTGGAAAACAGTAATCCTAATCTTAAATTTTATGTGCAATGTGATAAAAATATGGTTAATATTTTGGACATACAGATTAAAAGAAACTTTAAGGACTGTTTGTCTACATCACTGTACCACAGAGACACTGATAATAACTCCCTATTGCATGCCTCGAGTTGCCATCCAAGACATATAGTCAGCAACATCCCAAAAGCCCAATTTCTTATGGTGAGGAGAAATTGTAGCAGTGACACTAATTTTATGATACATGATTTGGAACTCTGTAAAAGATTTACTATGGGGGTAAATCAAAAACAGCTATTGATAATGCCTTTGACAATGCACTCAGAAATAATAGGGAGGACCTTCTGAACATGAAGGTTAGAAATCAGGGACCTAGTAGGTCCAACTTTGTGCATACATTCAGCAGACATTCTGGTGAAGTTAAGGAGATTCTGAAGAGAAATTGGTATATCTTAAGATCAGATCCTTTACTCCAAGAGCTTATGGCACTGCCACCATGAATGGTGTGCAGAAGGAGCATTAACCTAGGTGATAGGTTGGGTCATCGCTTACAAAGACCCACTACCACCACACCCTGTAGTGATACATGTCTGCCACTTAAACCTCTTGGGACTTTCCCCTGTGACAATTGCAAATTCTGCTGCTCTTTAATTAGAGGTAACACCTTCGCCACAGTTAATGCACCTAGAACATATGACTCATGGTTCTTTATCAATTGCATAACTGAGGGATTGGTCTACCTGGTTACTTGTGAGTGTGGATTGTTCTATGTAGAAAAGACCCCTAGGGCCTTTATATTGTCTAGAATGGAACATTTAAGAAGCATTGAAATGGGGGATAAGAGTAATTCACTGGCAATACACTGCATGAGGCATAAAGGGGATAGCAATATTCATGTATATAATTTAACATTATTGAGGTGGTCAGGCTGAGTACTTAGGGTGGTGATTTTAATGATAAATTATTAGAAGATAGGCATTTTGGATCTATACCCTAGGGGCCCTGTCAGCACTGTGTCTAAATGAGAAGATTGATATCATCATCATCAGCTTTATTTATAAAAAGTGCCTTTCAAAACCAAGGCACTTGTACAAGATTTATTAAAACAATTTATAAAGCTAAAATAAACATATAAAAACCCATGGCTGCTGTACTGGTAATCAGCATATGCCATATTGAGAAGAAAGGTCTTTAATGCTGTTTTAAAACTTTGGACGGTCGGGCTATCTCGAACTTGATGAGGTAGAGAATTCCACAGGGTTGGGGCCTCAGAACTAAAAGACCTGGCCCCAGATGTCTTCAAATGAACCCTGGTAATCTCTAGCAATCCCTCATCAGTGGATTGGAGAGAGTGGGGAGGACAATAGGGATGAAGGAGATCTTGCAGGTGATCTTACCCCTAATCAAAAACAGGAAAACATAGGGCATTATCTGCATAGAGTGGATGTTCCATAAACAGTGAATGGAGATCACAGATCAAATTTATATTGTGAAATATGATTATTATACTGTAAAGCTGAACTATTTGTAGTCTCTTTATAGGACATGTTGGATCCCAGAATTTGGACAGCCATGCAAGGACAGATTTGTACATTTTAATATTGAGGAACTATACCTGCTGACACATTGATTTATTAACTTTGTTTCTTTAAAAATTACATTTATTTGGTGGTTGTAAATATTATTTAGATATGAATCTTTTTTTTAAAGCACTGTTACTTTAATGCTGCCCTTTTAAAGGAATGTGCTTTACTATGCAGTATCCTTTTGATGACATAGCTGTCTACGACACCAGTAGAGGTCTGCCAAAGTTATGGCAGTGTGTGTTTTTCATGACTGGATTAATAAAGCCTTTTTGCACTGGAGTAAGTGGTGCTGGTATTTGTTGTTACTTGGTTCAGATTTATACCAAGCACACTTTTGCAGATTGTAGCTGTGATTGTAGCTTATAGTAATACCTAGTAACAAATATAGGAAAATGTCCAGGTTATGAGTGAACATTGCAATATATCAGTGTTCACTCATAAATTCAATAATTTTAACTATTTTGACTCAAACTTTCAACATAGCCATTTTTCTACACCACTTCATGAACGTGATGTGTCATTCTTTAAATCCTGGATGAGATGTGTTTTCACACTTCTGGTGTGCAATGACATTTTGGCCAATATACTATAACTGTCTCATGTTGTGTTTGCAATATGAATCATAAAAGGAATATCTTGAAAATGTTGGGTCAAAACTGAAAAACAATATATACATATATCTAACAACAAAAGAACCCCAGAGCAAATACACTGGGGCAAGGGTTATCCTAGAGGATATTGGCCATACAGCCACATTTTAAAGAAAACACAAATTGCACATACCCCAATAATGCAAAGCATCATGAGAAGTATATGCAAATGCACATTAATTCATTTGAACTGGCTCAACTTTAAGCTGAATTGCATGGTGCCAGAAGGCCTAACAATACAATCAGCAAAGGCTGAGAACAGAAGACACAGACATGTGTCACATCCTCATTTGGACCCCTCAGTGTACCACATCTGTACCTCAGCCCAGGGAGAGATAGCCAGCCACCCTATAGGGGATCTTATTGGTTTGGGTCATGGGCAGCCAAAAGTAGTAAGAGAAGAGAACAATAAACGAACACCAGAGCAAATGTACTAGGGCAAGGGTCCAGAGGATATTGGCCATACAGCCAAATTGTAAAGAAAACACAAATTACACATATCCCAAGAATGCAAAGCAATAATGCAATTTGTCTTTTCTTAAAAATGTGGCTATATGGCCAATATCCTGTGGAATAACCCTGCCCCAATTCATTTGCTCTGGGGTTCTTTTGTTGCTCTTTTCTCACTCTACTTTGGGCTGCCCTAACCCAAACCAGTAAGATCCTCTATAGGGTGGTTGTCTATCTCTTCCTGGGCTGAGGTACAGATATGGCACACTGATAAGTCCAAATGAGGACATAACACATGTCTGTGTCTGCTGTTCTCAGCCTTTGCTGATTGTTTTGTGAGGCCTGGCACCGTACACTTATGCTTAAAGTTGAGCCATTCCAAATTAATTCATGGGCATTTGCATGTACTTCCTAGGATGCTTTGCATTATTGGGGTATGTGCAATTTGTGTTTTCTTTAAAATTTGGCTTTATGGCTAATATCCTCTGGGATAATCCATGCCCCAGTGCATTTACTCTAGGGTTCTTTCGTTGTTCTCTTCTCTCTCTCTAGTTTTGGCTGCCCATGACCCAAACCAATAAATTCCCCTATAGCGTGGCTGGCTATCTCTCCCTGAGCTGAGATACAGATATGGCAGACAGATGTGTCCAAATGAGGATGTAACACATGCCTTTGACTGCTATTCTCAGCCTTTGCTGATTGTATTTTGAGGCCTTCTGGCACCATGCACTTCTGCTTAAAGTTTTGCCAGTCCAAATTAATTCATGGGTATTTGCATATGCTTCCTATGATGTTTGCATTATTGGGGTATGTGCAATCTGTGTTTTCTTTTTTTTATATTTATATATATATATGTGTGTGTCTGTATATGTATATGTATATGTATGTATATATATATTTTTTTATGACAAAAAACTCCATTTAATGCATCAGTTAGGTTGTTCTACAGTGACAAAAGTGAGGAAATTCAATGTTGGTGTTCCACCCCAGTCCACCCCACCCCACCCCTTCAGAGGCATTGGGGTGTATGTTGGGGTTGTCGGTCCTAACTATCACCCCATCCCATGTATAAACAAGCTGAGGTGGTGCAATATAGGAGAATGGGGTGCGAGTTATGGCCGGCGACTCCAACGCACACCCCAATGCCTGTTGGTGGGGGTGGGGTGCAAGGGGGTTGGGAACACTAACATTGAATTTCCTGGCTTTTGTCACTGTGGAACAACCCTAACTGCTGCATTAAACAGAGTTTTTTTGCCATGAATTTCCCTTCTTTTTGAGAATGTGCACTATAAATAGTGAAGTAACGGCAACACAAACACTAACACACATGGTGACGCAAACATAAACGATAATGCAAACAGTAATAGAAACGCAAGTGCAAACGTTAATGAAAACAGAAACACAAATGCAAGTGCATATGTAAATGCAAACTGTAATGCGCACAGTCATGGTAATGCAATTGGAAATGCAGACACTTACGATAACAGCAATGATGATGCCAAAGGAAACACAGAACACATTACAATATGATTTTAGTTTGCTTCACTATTGGTTTGATAAACATAAATTGGTACTAAACTCAACAAAACCAAGACAATGATATTCTCCTATCCTAGGAGAGTGCAAATCAAGAATTAAAAATTACTGATAATTTGGGTAATGCAATTGAACAGGTTAGGCAGTTTAAATATTTGGGGGTACTAATTGATTGTCATTTAGTATTTGATTTTCATGTAACAGAGTTAATTAGTATGGTACATAAAAGGTTGGGGTTTCTTTATCGAATTAGGAACAATCTTACGGAGGATGTTAGACTATTGCTTACACATAGTCTATTATTAACTATGATGGATTATGGGTCTATAGTATACTCATTCACCTCAGAAAAAGTCTTGTCCAGACTTCAAGTAACATATCATTCTGTTCTACATTTTGCCTCTGGTCAATCAAGGCTAACTCATAATTGTTTACTCTATAAACAATTAGGCTGTTTATCTTTAAAGGGGCAATTTAATTTTAGGGCGTTGTTGTTTTTGCATAAGGTTTTTTTAGGTATTTCTCCACACAGTATTCTTAATTTATTTCCAAAGAATACTTCTGGTTGTACAAGGTTGCAGAGTATGGAGGGTTTTCTGGTTCCATTTTGCCAAACAACTTTTGGTCAAAATACGCTGAATTTTACTATTGTTAAGATATATGATCAATTTCCTAAAAATGTTATAAGACAAAAGAAATTGTCTACTTTCAAGTTTGAACTTAGGAAAACTCTGTTAGAAAACTCAAACTGTAAATGTTTAATGTAATGTGTATTTATATTGTGCCGATTTTTTAAATTTGTATGTATGTTTTTGTTTAAACTGGTCGTTTGTGAAAATGGGCTTGTCCCACATACTTACCAGTATAAAAATAAGCAAATGAAAAAAAAAAATGAAATGAAATGAAATGGAAATGCAAATGGAAGCGTGTATGCAAATGCAAATGGAAATGCACACGGTGATGCAAAAGGAAACACAAACAAAAACAGTAATGGAAACACAAATGTTAACAGTAATGCAAACCCAAGTGCAAACAAAAACGCAAAGGGTAGCGCACATAGTGGCGTAGACAGGAACGCTAATGCAAATGGTAACAGAAACACAAGTGGAAATGCTGACTGTAACGGTAATGAAAACGTACAGCCTTTTTTTTCCACCAAAAGCTGCATAGAAAAATACAGCGAATACAAAGAGTGTATGCATAATAATAGGCCTCAGAGCAGAAAATGAACACTTGGAATACTAAATTACTTATATCTCAGGAACTGTACAACGTAGAAAAAAAATAAAAATGTCATATAATTTAAGACTTTCCTGGCTAGTTCTGTACTTAGCCTCCTAGTGGGGGGCTAAGCATTTTTCCAACAAAAAATGTCCAAAGACCAAACTGTTCTTTTGCTGCAGGGTGGCAAAGATTTCCTATTCTTTTGGGCATAGTGTCGCAAAGTGGTGTCTCAAATCATGACACTTTCGCAAAAAAAATTACAAAAGTGTCGCAAGTGTGACACTACTTTGTGACACTACAGTTTGCAAAAATTTTAAAATCATATTTCTGGGGTGTTTAACCCCCAAAAAAGATATGGCTAGCATCCTCAGGGCTCGACTAGGTGAACACAAAAAGAATTGTGTCCCTAGGGGGTCCCAATTTTAAATGGCAAGCATTTCTGTGACCAGTAACTGAAAAAAAAAATGGCTGACTCACGACACTACAGGGGTCATTTGCGACATTAAAAATTGCATTTGCGACACTGTCGAACTTTTTAACTTTTCCCATTGACTATAATGGGAAACTTGTTTAATATTTTTTCATGAAATCTTTGAAAGGCACATCGGGGACCCTGGCTGCATTTTCTCTGAAGTTTTTGGACCACTCGCACAAACCATGCAACCTGAAGGTATGAGCAAAGAATGCGCAAAAATGCGTAAATATGACTTTCTATTACACTTCATAGCTCCGCAGCTGTATATGCGACCATTATGAAACTTGGCAGGTCTAGAGATCAATGATACTGTTCAATGCGTGCCAAATTTCAGGAAAATCTATCATACAGTGACAAAGTAATTAAGCTGCAAAATTTCACACTATAACCTTAAATGGGAACTCTACCCTAACTATAGTGGCACTACCGTGTCACTATATAAAAAAAAATATATATATATATATATATATATATGTATGTGTGTGTGTGTGTGTGTAATTGTTAACAAATTTTGTGTGTAGTTCCACTCTTGACCTCAACTGGGATGCTTTGTGATCCTGTACTAGTGAGCTCAGTTCAGGGTGAGCTCAGTGACCCAGCTGGAAGCGGTGAGGTTGAGGGATGGTGCTGTTATGAACCCCCCAGCCAGAAAATGAATGGTGCAGGGTTGTCCGTATTGGCCTGGGTACCATATAGTGAAGACAACTGTCCTCTTGGCATAGGACCCTAGACTTCTGCACCCTTGGGTGGCAGAGGGCCCTGTGCATTGGCTAACAGATGCACTCTTTGCCCTGTGTTTCTCTACCTGCGGCCACGTGGAAGCACAAGGACCACTGTGCAGTGCACATCTGAAGCCCAATAGGCAGCCCCATGATTTCTTCACATCCATTATGTCACTGAAGTGCAGGCCCCTTGTGGGTCCTGCACTTCTGTATGCAGACAGAATGTTCCCTTGGCACAGGGTATCAGGTTCCAAAGGGATTTGTGTGAATGAGGATACGGCTCCACTATCTCAAAAACAAAAGACATTATTAGTTAAAAAAAAACTCATTAATGCACCAGTTAGAGTTAAAGCACAAAAGTAGGGAATTGTGGTGTTAGTGTTTCCAACCCTAACACCCCACCCCCACCCTCCAGGCAGCAACAGGAAAGAACATTATGGTTTCCCTCTCCTAAGTCTTGACAAATCAGCTGTGAGGTGTGCCTTGGGGTTGTCAACCCTAGCACTTATATCATTCTCATATACTCTACACATCTCAGTAAGCAATAATACCCTCCAGTGAGGGTGGTATTGGGCAATACCGGACCACCCAGGGGCGTAATGAGGCCTGCCACCTCAGGCGGAGGGCCTTATAGCCCATGGAAGGTCTGGTATTGCCCACACCACCACCTTGGAGGGTATTATTGTGCTTGGAAAATGGGCACTGTATTTTATAATGCATGAAATAAACAAGTTTGTATGGTAAAACTTTTAATATTTTAAGTATTTTATTTGTATTGTTAAAAAAATAGTTTCTCCGCCTGCTTTCTTTTAACATTTTTGAACTAAGGAATTGTCATGGCTACTTCCCGACACAGAAAAAAACAACTTTTTCTCCGATTTTTTTTATTTACTTTTACAGCCTGCTTTTTTTTTTCATTATTGTTTAGTAAAGTGGTTGACCTGGGGAGATGAGCCATAACCTCCGGTGTTCATTTGCTGCCCCCCCCCACCAATACAGGGCTTGCGTTTGAAAGTATGTATTTTTTTTTTTTTTTATGTTTGCAGCCTGTTTCTTTCCATTTTTTGCTTGTTTAGTGTAGCAGTGGAGCCATTACATCAGGGAGATCAGCCATTACCTCGAGTAATAGCTTGAGGCAAGGGGATGAGAAACGGATGAGAATATGGATTGAGCAGAAAGATGGAGGTGACAAGTATCGAGATGATCAATAGGCTTTTTTTTTTCAGCATGCCCTACCTCCTCATATTAGTCTGTCCCCTGTTTTGTTTTGTTTCTGCACCCCATTGTTCCAGTTTCTTTTTTTATTGTCCTGTCAGTGGAACAAGAGGGGAATGCAGAAGTAAGGAAAGAAGGAAAGAAGTTGTTGTAGAGAAAGGTGAAAACAAACTGCCGCTATTGCTGGAGTGCCCGATCCCTGACTGAGATAAGCTGTGCACCGCACTAATGTTTGGCTCTATTGAAAGGCTTTTGGGATGTATAAGTCAGGTACAGCAAGGCATTTTGCATAGGCTGTGTTGCTCATTTTATTTTTTTGTGGGAGGTAGGCACTATATGTGAAGCAGCTCAGGCAAGTAGCACTAGAGACTTCAGCTGCTGTGAAGAGTCGCGAGCTGCACTTTGAAATCCACAGTGAGAACAGTTGGATCCGTGAAGCTGATCTACCAGACTCACTCAACCAACAATGAATAGGCTACAGAGAAAATGTCTATTTGCTTTTTTGGGAGGTGACACGGTGTGTTTTCAGTCCTCGACATTGCAAATGGGACAGTTGGAAGTGGGAGGTATGTGTGTGTGCGAAGCTGGCTTTCTTTTTAAACCACTCTTTTCGGGAGGAGGGTATCACAGTAAGTGCCGAAGACTGAACTGATGTCTGGGATGTTTGTGGTTAGCGTACAAATCAGTCTGTTTTTTGTGGGTACACTGAATTTAGTGTGGAGGAAGTTGCATTTTCTTTAAACTACATTTGATTACTTCTTACTTTGTGATGAGTCGGCCACTCAGTTTGCCGACTGCTAAGCGACAGAAACAAATGGCGGACATTTGGAATGTAATTGAGGGATTTTATCCAATTGGAGAGCAGTCTGGGCATCACCGTCCTGGTGATGGGGCAGGCTAGGCTGGCTCTTTTAATAGGTGGGTCGTCTATTGTCTGATAGACGCCCAGCTAGAGAGGTGTCTGAGCCAATCAGATGCCTCAAATAGGTTTGACCATTTTCTAAGCTTCTTTAATGATCAAATGGGATGAGCATTAGGGCTGAAAAACCCAAGGCACACCCCACATTTGATTTGCAATGACACAGGAGAGGTGAAACCGTAATGGCTTTTTCTGTTCCTGAATGGAGGGTGGTGGTGGGGTGTTAGGATTGGAAGCCCTAATGCCACATTTCCCTACTTTTGTTGGTTTATCCCTAACTAGTGCATTAATGAGTTTATTTTCAAAGAATATATATGTATTGTGTGTGTGTGTGTATATATATATATATATATATATATATATATATATATAGGTGCTGTAGCACCCCTATAGCTAGGGTTGCATAGACTTTTTATTGTTAAACCTAAAATTCTGGATCTTAATAACTTCTGTGTTGTTTGATGAATCACACCCAAAATTTGGCATGTGCCATCAAGCTGTTAGAGTCTCAATACATGTAAAGTTTTATGACTACATCTTGTACAGTTTTAAGGATATGGAGTGCCAAAAAACAGGAAAAGCAACACATTTGGTTTCCCAATGCTTAACATTGGGTAATTTGCGCACTCACCCACTGCCTAGACCATGTGGAATTTTGTCATGAAATTTTCAGGATAGAAAGGGCCCATGCCAAGGGTCTGCCTTTGAAAGGTTTGCTGAAAATGTATTATACCATTTTAAAGTCATAACGATTTTTTAGTTAAAGTTCCATTGCGACTGGTAAAAAAAATATATTGTGAAAGGTAATAAAAACTTTTGCGAAAGGTGAAAAAACATATCGCAAGCGAATACTTGTATGATTTACTTGTTGTGGGGAAAAACAGTCAAGATGACCACCATTTTCTTTTGACTCATTAAACATACAAACACTAAACATTTATGCAAATGATGTATTTTTTTAAAGAAACAAACACCTGAAACTAGCTAAATGGAACCCGTTTAACTAGATTCTGGTGTTTGTTCATTTTTTCAAGTTTGCAGAAATATGTTTTCTGGTACCTAATATCTATGGTTCCCAGCTTAGCGAGAGGAGCCAATCACCAGCCTTCTCAGTGTAAGAACAGTAGAGCTTTCTTGACTTCTGCAGCCACAGCTGGAACTCATGCTGTGGGCTACAATGAGAGCAGTGAGACACCATTATGTCTAGTAGCACCCCTTCCCATTCCTTTCTGTATGTAATGTTGCCCTGGTGTCTAGTGGCAACCCTCCTCCAATTGCTGTCTCCCTAATTTGTTTGTATTTCCCTGGTGTCTAGTGGCACATCCCACCTCCCGATGGCAATACCCATACTTCATTTATCTTCCCTGGTGTCTAGTTACCATCCCCCCAATTGGCCTCTTTATAATTAATCTTTTTTTCTCCAGTGTCTAGTGGCACTTCCCATCCTCCGATCACCATCACCATTATGTTTTTGTCTTTCTCTGGTGTCATGTGGCCTCACTCCCTCTAGTTGCCATCCCATCTGAAATAAAGTTGACTGCCCCTCATTCTTTTTACCTGCAAAAAGGAAAACCATCCCTTACTGATCTGACCTGTTCCACCCCTACATCCAACTCAGCACCCACCACCCCACAGCCCCCATACAACCCCACACACCCTCACTCACATGAACAGGTTAGAGTGCAAAGATCCACTCTGCAATCAAAGACGCATCTTGCTACAGGTACCACCAATTACAGTATGAGAAACTAAGATAAAGTTTTGTTCAATGCATTTCAATGAGGTTTCCAACTTTGATACATAACTTTATCATTTTTGGATATTTTGAGACCATATTTTTAACATGGCCTTTTGCAGACCCCACCACATGAACAATGATGATGGAATTATGCAAATTTGGCCTGAACAACAATTTTTTGGTCACATGGCAAGTTCACCTTTCTGGCAGGATTTAAAGATCATATGCAAAGGTTGTCCTCTGTTGGTGCATCCTGTATTTTTTTGTGTTCGCTACCTTTAGTTGTTCTGTTCTGTGCAGTGTTTTTCATCCTCCATTTATTCTTTTATGCTTGATTAGTTCTTAATTTGTGCCCGCTACTAATCTACAGGCTCTGTTTACTTTCATGCTGCACATCCCTGACTGCACATGAACGTCCTTCTTGATGACATCATTAGGTAGGCGGCCGTCAGTGTAAGAGCGGGAGAAAGAGAGCATGGGTTTTGTCATGTCTTCAAATGAGGAGAACAAGCTGCTGGCATTGCCCTGTAAAGCTGGCAACCCAGTCCTTCATGTTGTTCCTTACAGTGATGAGCCCCTTGCAGCCACCTCTAATCCTGTGGCTTCTGATTCTGAGGAATCTGAGGAAGGGAGGAGCAGCAGTGAGATCAAGTCTATGGAGTTGTCTAAATGGTAATGCAATATTACTTGAATCCTGACTGCTGTAAAAAAATTTTCCCGAACAGTTCAGAATACATGAATGGAATAACTCCACATTTCATATTTTTTGGAATGCTCTATGTACATTGCTTCAATCAAATGTACCACATATTTTTAGATACAGTATATATATTTTTTTGATGAATTCTGTATACTGCCTATTCTTGCCATATTATTCTGTATGTAGCATACCCAGGTAGCATATGAAAATGTGGACTGCTTTTGACAGTCCTGCTGGTGATTCCTTTTTTTTTTTGATAATACCTCCCAGACTGCAACATATATTTGCTCATTTTTCAAGTGGGACATAGATAGGCGTGAGCTGCCTAAGACAGTGGCTTGCGCAAAAGCACGCATGTGTTCCAGACACCCTTTAGCCGATTGTCTATCTTGCATGGTCCCGGTGTCAAAGTCCAGTTGTTTGTGGCCACCCGAGTTGTATGCCAAACATTGTGCACACCTGGAGGGCATTTTGGAAGGTAGCCATGTGCCACTGTACCACACATTATAGCAGTCCCTTATCTGTGATCCATTTCCTGCAACCATTTCACAGGTTAGTATAGTGCTCACAAACAAGACTTTTGCTGTCTGTAAGTATGCACATTCCTTTGGGTCTAGTGGTCCCACTCTGCTTCCTGCTGTCACATATGTTATTTAGCCACCACATTTTGGTCTTGTGCTCCCCACCCTGATCATACAAATTCACCTCTTGTTGGTCAGTTGGCCCACAGCCACTTCAACATCAGTTTTCCTGGAACAAGGTATCCTGTGATCACTCAGCCCACCTTTCTCTTCCTGAGCTGGCCACTGTAGGGAACTTTCAGTGATGGCAATGTATATAGTGTAAGCGCTTATGATTATTCATAAGCGCGTATGCTATACCATTCAATGGCAGTTGAGTTTGTCTTGCAGTTGCAGAAGTAACTTATGTTCTGTGCCAGCTGGCAGATGCCTTTTTGAATGGTAAGTGATGTGAAAGTGGGAAGGGGGCAAGTTGACCATCATGAGGAGAAATTGTATGATGAGGGTGGGAGGGATATAACATCAACATGTGTTGTCCACATAACATGTTACCAAATTTGTGGTGACAGCAGGTCGTGGGGTAGGGTGTTGCATGACATTTTACTCCTGGACGTGGTGGGTGATTATTCATGATATGGTCAGCATCTGAATTTGTGGACATGCAATCGATTATAAACAATGTAGTGCATTGAAATATGGAGGTATCAGGGATGCGTCATTGGGACATATAATCACAGGTTGCATTGGAGATGTGGGGTGGGGAATTTGATATCATATCATAGGGTAAATTTTTTCAATCTTGTAGGGTTGCTAGTAGACCTCCATGAAAGGGTGTCCTATCTGCTGGTACCTCCAGGCTAGGGACATGGTCAGACCCACATTGCCCCATTCAAATCATTTCCCAGAGGTAACTTCTAAGTACACTTACACCATCCCTTCTTGTCCTAAGGGTATTTGGAATTTATATCTGTGGCACTGATCCATGAATGCCATTTTGGTGGATGTGGCAGCTGGTATCGGCCTCATGCCCCCTATTTCCAGGTACCAGACCATTATTGGGTGCACTGCAGGCACAAACATGTTTGGTGTATGTCAGCCTGAGGTTGTTGCAGGCTACATTTCTGAATAGCTGACTGCTCATCTTTTGTGTCAAGCTGCAGTTTTTGCCATTGCTTGTGGTTTGCTTGTAGCTGTGTCAGTCGTTCCTGATCTATTTTTCTGAAAGTGATGATTTCACTATGTACATGCCTACCATGAATTTTTTAAATAAAAGTGGGTGCATGTGTGTGTGTGTGCGTGTGTGTGTATGATGGCTGTTTCCACGTGTCCCTTCTGATTTTATCCACCACATTTGGAGTAGTGTGATCTGTAACCAGGCATACATCTCCCTTCATCCTTTCTGAAGTGTCACTGATTCTGATGAAGACATGAAAGAGGACTGTCACCTGGAGTTATCCCAAACCTAGTTTGTTGTTCACTTCTCTATGTGCAGAACATCCCCCTTTACCAGCACCCCCATTCCTTCTGTCTGTTACCTATATACCAGTCCCCATATCATGTTATGTCTACTGATTTTATTACATATCTTATTTCAGTGTGTGTGAAGTTGTGAAAGATGTTGGTACAATCTACGTAGGCAATGTCCACCTCCAGTTCCTTAGTCATGCTTTGAAAGAAATGAATCTTATTCGGGCAGCAAGACATTCCTGCTGTGATTCCATCTTGTGTTACATCCTCTGCACCTCTGGATTTTGGGTAAGTCAACAGAGTAAGGTTGACTGGCCACCACTGCAGAGTTTAGTCAGCATTGTCACTTTCCTGCTGATACATCACTTATATGGAACTGCTCTTGTGTTGCCATACTCTGTAAACAAGACTGCCAATCATGCTGCTGGCTCCATTTGCAGCTCTATTTCTTTTTATAGCTATATGCCTTCTGGCAACATACCTTTGTCTACTTTTATCTTTCTGAATTCTTCCACAACCATGTCTGTCATTAAAGGACTGTACTCCTCCCTGCCCCAACCATATCCTGGCTACTTCTCCACATCAGTATACATGGACCATGTCATTGGTCATAACACACATTGAACTATGTATGTATTTATGCCTTGTGCAACTTTCACTTGGCTGACTCTACTTTCAGTGGTACAATCTGTGCACTGCTTTTTCTTCTGTCGCTGAAGTAGGTGTACAATGTCATGCACGGAAAACATATATGTTACGTATGTTTCCATTTGATATGAATTTAGCAAATGTTGTTTTCCAAGTAAATATCTATTATGTAATACAATGTTTCTTATTGCCTATCAGGTGTACTTGTGGCAATTGTTCATTAATGCCCACCCCGCGTGAAAATAGATACTGTTGGTTTTATTCAGCTGTATCAGAAAAATTTGAAGAAATGGACGGTGTAGATTGCATCACTGATGTTCAAGGATTTAAAAACATGTGTCTTGATGAGGATGTCCTCATGTCATGCTTGCATGAGTACATCAAGCTGGATGGCCCTGTTGGTGATAACAAACCAAGAAATGAGTGAGTATTCACCAATGTTTACTGTGCAAAAGTCTGTCTATGAAATATCCTGGTGGGAGGAAGACTCAGGACAGGGAGAAGGAGGAGATGTGCACTGCTAGGGGTGTAGTGGGGGGAGAACTCAGGGCAGGGAGAAAGTGGAGGTGGGCAGAGCTAGGGGCTAGAAGGAAACAGGTGCTTTAAATCAGCAATTGACGATGCAGCAGAGGGGTCAGAGAGCAGTGGTGGTGTGTGAAAGGATAAGGAATGCCTGGAGGATGAGAGGCAGAAGGGTAAGGAGAGTGGGGAGGGTACAGGGCAGTGGCAGTGGTAGTGGGGAAACAGTAGAGGAAGTTGTAGAACACATAGAAGGTGCAGATGGGGTACTGAAGGGACAGGGCAGGGTGGACACTGGGGAAGAAGAACAAGTAAAGGGGAAGGGATAGAGGACATGAGATGGGGGGGTACTAGTGCTGGAGGATTCCATACTGAAAGGGGTCAGGTATGATAGTAAGTGTGCATGGAAGGGGTGGAAGAAACCACACATTGTATTACTTGTGGGTACAACTGACTTGGCAGGGGAGACTGTTGAGGTGGTGAAAGGGAGGCTACAGGAATTGGGTAGGCACAGTGAGTAGGTTGGGTGGTCAGTGGCATTCTCTGAGGTACTCCCGCTATCATATTCTACTACCGTGATGAAAGAAAGGATAAAAGACTTTAACGAGTGGCTGAGGTACTGGTGCTTGACCAGGAATTATGGGTTGGTGGCAGACTGTGGAAGTATCTGGATCAACAGTGACTTATATGCATATGACAGGTTGCACTTGAGCAGTGCAGGGAAGGGAGTACTACAAATAGGACTGGAGGAATATATAGCAACAAAGGTGGATTTCAAGTGGGGGGGTGGCATGAGGACTACTTGTAGGAGAATGATTCATACATTCTAATATTTTAGGGTGGTGAACAAAGCAAATACTGAAGGGGTGTTTAAAATGAAGATTGGAAGGGACACAATGGGGCACAGTGTAAGAATGGAGGGGGGAAGAATTAGGAGGGAGATGAGGAGGCACTGTTTCACTTAGAGGGTGGTGACTAAATGGAATGCTGTATGGGAGGGGGTTGATTTCATGTAAGACAGTGAGATGTTTCAAGTGGGGATGGGACAAAGGTAGGGGGATGGTATTGGTGCCGAAGGCAGACATAGGCAAGAGTGGGAATGGAGGTTGATAGGCTGTGGAATAGGGGAGGTCACATACTCCATTCACCGACTAAAGGCTCTGCAAACAACTAATAAAACTGAAGTTGGACAAAGCAATGTGGCATTGCATATTTTATCAAACAATTGTAAAATTAGTAACTGGATAAATATATACCCTTTGTGAACAACTCATGGTACTAGAGCATGGTATGTGAGTACTGTGAGAGGGCACATTTGATCACTCTTCACAATACTGTGAGCAAGGTAAAGGTAGGAAAGTACAGACCTGTTTATGTGTCATCAGTGGTATGTAAAACTTTGTACTCACTTCTGAAACACATAACTGTTGAGTTGCTATAGGGCAGCAGGCGAGAGGACAACAGGTAACATGGATGCACAGTGTAAATCAGTGTCAGTGGCTCAGCAGGTAGTGTACTCTCCAATGAGTCTGTGACATCAGAAGGCTGTGGATTCTATCGCCACACCAGGCAGTTGTGTTATCATATAGAAAAAGATAGAAAATATCTGTTTCCAAAGGCTTCCCTATAGCACTTCGACAGCACTAGCACCGACATCCCCTACAGCGACAGCTATAACACCGACACCCACCAGTCTCTAGGATTCTAACTTCGAGTGGGAGTTGGACTGGGGGCGGGCAAACACCCAGGGAGGCAGTCCTGATTGGCACAGAGACCACCACAGAGACGGGCTGATTTTGTCCGATTCCTGTCACTGTGGTGGTCTTCGCCATTGGGGAGTTGCTGCAGTGACAGTACACTGTTTCAAAATGATCTGTAGTCGGGGACATAACCAGTTTCCCAACCTTCTGCACGGCCTGCTGCATTGCAGTCTGCTCACCTACAGAGCAAGCCATTCTGTTGCCAAGAGGTGCCCCCGACTGGACAGTAGTGGAATTTCCCCATTTACCATTCAAAATGTCCCACATTCATTCCAAATACCATCAACAGCTTAATGTGCTGCACTTTCAGTTGGTTACCATCTGTATGCCCACACCATCCCCCGGGTGCTCCTGAAAAACATACTTCTACTGTCAGTGAACATACCGTGTCTCAAAATGCAAAAAATAAATATATGCCATGTGAGGCAAATGTAATTCATTGGTGTGACTCAGTTAACATTGGCACATACACAAGTTATGCTGCATGTGACAGTGTCAAAGGTCATTACCCCTGTTATTAATCTGTCATGTCATAACGACAAAGAAGGTAACAGTAAACAGAGTACATCCTGAAGAAAGTGTTGTTATTAGCTGTGCATTTCATGCTTCCGTACTGTGACCTGTTCTCTTTGCTGTCCTTATAAGTGACATTGGGGAGAGACACCAAGGTAATGTAATCACTAGGCACTATTTGATTACAAAATAAATCAAACAAGTTGGAGTTTTTACATGTCACCATAAAAAATGTATTTTACCAATTATCATCTCTCATTCAGTGGCACACTTTCCAAGTGCAGAAATACCCTCCATGGTGGGTGTTATGTGCAATACCGAACTTTGCATGGGCTATATGGTTTTCTGCATGTGATGTTGGGCCTGAATACATCCCTTGGCATTCCGATATTGTCCAGTACCGCACACTGTATTGTGTATTGTTGCTTGCTTGGATGGTGCTGTGATGTGTTCTGTTGATGTTTTTATAGTGTTCTGTTCTGGCTCTCATGTGTACCTTTGTAGTACGTGTTTCACTGTTCATGGCTCTAATGTGTTGTGTGGGGCATCTGAGAACACTGATGGGCATGACCACTATGCTCATAGCACCGGTACTTGTTTGTGGCATGCTGCCCTATCTGGTCAGTGCCTGAACATTGCTCCATCACACTCCCTCCACCCTTCATTTTCACTTATACTAGCCAAGTCATGTTCACTTGTGTCTACTATGCTTGCTCTAAATACCTCTTGTAGTAGGCTATTTGAAGTGGGCGTTGCATGCTCTGTGAAAAAAACATTTCTCATCTTCCCTCTTAACCAGAAGGCCAATGTTTTCCTTGTTGCTTGTTACCACATTCCCTCCTTACTTTACAGATGTGGCACTTACTTGCACTAAAGCCACGCTGCTGCAACACATCCCATTTTTCCATATTCATGAGGTCTCTCCTCATGTTCTGCTTCCCTTTAGAAGTATCCGCCCTGTTGCACATCTTGTGATTGACAAACAGGAGCATTTTTATCTCCACCTCTTCCATTATATCACAATGACATTTGTCGCACAAGTGGCACAGGCATTGATCCATGCGGTACAATGATTATCAGCTTCTGTCTGACTGCCAACAGAACCAAAGCAAATCATTGTTGAATTTTACTTATGTAGACTCTAGCCCAGATATTCAAAAGGGTTGCGCCATGTGCAACAGGGTTGCACATGCGCAAGTCCAAAACTGCGCCATTTAGCGATATTCAGAAGGAGGCAGTTGCGCCCCCGAAAACATGCTGAGCAACAGGGCAATGAAAATGAAGGCATGCGCAACCGAAGGGGGTGGATCCATGCATAGAGACCGCAATGCGATATTCAAAGATTCTGCGCGATGCGCAAGAGCTGCACAAAGCCAGAAATTGCGATGTTTAATGAGCCAAAATAAAAAGGCTCAAGGAAGCGGCGCAAGAACGCTACCAGGCTGCCAAGTGGGGGAGAGAGAGAGAGACAGAGACAGACAGACAGACAGCAAAGGGCAGGCAAGGAAAGTGTGGCCCATAGTCTGTAGAGGCCAGCGGGGGGTGCCCGGTGCAGTGGAAGTAGCAGTCAGGACAGTGGGGGTAACACAGCAACACCAGCCGGGGGTCAGAAGCCAGGGAGATGGACAGTGCCAGTTTCCACATGGAAGCTGTAATGAGGGGGGTGAGAATGCATGCTGCAGGGGGACGTGGCCGTGGAAGGGCCCGTCGGCGGTATGCCCCCGACAGGCAGTACCGTGCCCGCATCAGCTTTGAGCTGTACACAGATGTAGAGATCATGGGCCGGTACCACCTGAACAGGGCAATACTGAGACGGCTCTGTGAGCTGTGCAGTGATGTGATGCAGGCACCCTCACGACGGAGTCACGCTCTGTGGGTGGAGACCAAGGTGACAGCCTGCATGTGCCTGCTCGCCACGGGCACCTTCCAGAGGCCAACAGGGGACACCACAGGCATCACACAGTCGGCCACGCCACGCATCCTCACCCACTCCTCAGCGCACTGCTGCCACATGCTGCAGAGTACATCCATTTCCCAGCACCGCCGCAGAGCGTACAGCAAACATGCAGGAGTTCCACAGGGTAGCACGTATGCCTGGCGGGTTAGGGGCATAGACTGCACCCATGTGGCCATCGCGACGCCACCCGGCCCCCATGGCCACACATATCGAACAGAAAGGGATTCCCTAGTGTCAACTGCCAGGTAGTGTGTGATGCCACTGGGTGCATAATCAATGTCTGTGCCACACACCCTGGCAGAGCACATGAGTGCCTTCATATGGTATCAGTCTGCACTGTGCCATCGATTCGAGAGTGGGGACATCCCCACAGGACATCTAGTGGGTGAGTAACATGTATGGAATGCAAACTCTGGGCAAGGGTGGGAATGCCACAGGTGCCATGGTAGTGGCACACAGGGAGATGGCCAATATGGACCTGAACATGACACTGATCTCCACTATCTCCACACAGGTGACTGCGGATACCCACTCCGTCCCTGGCTGCTCGCACCGTACCGGCGTCCCATGACCCCAGTGCAGCTATGCTATAATGAGGCACATGCCGCAACACGCAACATCATAGAGCGGGTGTTTGGATGCTCAAGGCACGCTTCCGATGCCTAGACACCTCCGGCGGTGCCCTACAGTACAGCCCCCAAAAGGCCTGTGGGATATTCCTGGCCTGTTGCATCCTGCACAACATGGCCAAAGACCATGGGATAGCCGTACAGGTTGAAGAGGGGGACAGCGATGGGGACGCCAGTGGAGCCAGTGATGATGGTGATGAGCAGCCCCCCCTAGGACGGAGGGACCCCCGACTGATCCGGCAGGCCCAGCTGCACTGGGACACCATCACAGAGGAGCACTACGCACAACACAGGTAAGTCAAGGGGACATGTGCAACCAACACTGTCCATGCGCAAACCACAGGCACACAGGGGAACACACCAGGGGTGCATGACGGTCAGGGGAGTGGAACGGTCCAGGCATACAGACACACCATCAGGGAGGGGTGAGCACTCATATGGACACACACACACCAGGCACAGAGCGTACATGGGCAGATGCACAGCACTGCAGAACTGACATTGCTAACACACAGCACCACTGACCACCCCCACCACCCGTACTGTCCAAGTACATGTGTCAGATGCTGGGCACCCTTGCACCTTGGTGTACAGTGCAATGCAGGCATCATCATGCACACGCACCTGTGGACAGCAGTTGGGAGGGTGTGCAGGTGGTCCGTGTGTCGGCGTGGTGAGCAGAGCACCCAGCAGTGCACTGCCCACCATGACACACATTGCACACATGGCAGCACCAGACAGGGCCCGCACTGGGAGACAGCTCAGTCATGTAGCACTGTCCCAAGGCCACCGCAGATGCATGGGCGGCCCCGCCGTGACCCAACAGCATGGGCAGACTGAGCAGGGGTCACATGGGGTGGCACTGTTGCACCACCAGGGGTCCCACTGCGTGAACGCGACCTTGCCCGCACAGGGGTCTGCAGCATCCCGAACAAACCTGCACCAGGGGTGCTCGGGATGCCCACAGCAGAACCCGGCATCGACAGGTCTGGTGTCACACAACGCCGGGAATGGGGAGTGGAGAGTGCACTGTGTGGGGTGTGCAGTACAGGGGCACCTGACTGTGTGTCCAATGCATCCATGACAGAGACCACTGCCTGGGTCAGCCTGTCAATGGCGGCCGGTCACATCCGTCCGCATACGGACCAGCTCGGCTCGGTCCCGAGCACACTCCCTGCTATGCTGCTCCACGGACACAGACAGTGCCTCCACGGACCTTGCAACCCACCTCTGCAGCTGTACTGATTCCTGCAGCAGGCAGGTGTGCTCATCCAATGGGTACTGTGCCCCAACGGCATCCTGACCCCCAGGGTGTGGATGGTCCTGATGCACAACACCCCTTGAGGGTGGTCGCTGTTTGCCAGGACCAGGAATGGGCGGATCAAAGGGCGGCAGACATGTGCCACTGCTTGACACTGTACCCCCAGACCTGGTGGGTGACTGCTGCTGCTGCCTCTCCAACCGCTGTGCCCCCGGGTCCACTCGTTCCACCGCTGTGCTGGCAACAGTGCCAGACACCTGCACAGCCACTGGTGCTGCCCCACGGGTGCTGACAGGCAGAGCGTGGGACCCGTGCCAGCATGCTGGTACACAAGTTGGAACCAGACAGGCCCAGGGGCACGTGCTGGCCTGCCGTGTGTCCGTCATGGGACACACAACCATCACTGCCCATTGCAGGCCTTCTATCATCAATGGTGCAGGTACGTGCTACTGCCATGGTCACAGCGTGCTGGCATGCTTGCATGCCAGACTGCTGAGACACAGGCTGTGCACCCCCACACCCATATCACTGACACCAGAGTTTGCGGCCCAGCGTGCATGCTGCTGCAGTGCCTGCTGGCTGGTGGTGGAGGTGGATGGACCCTCCTCCATGTCCAGCAGGTCAGCATCACTGTCTGGACCCACCACCACCATCTCGTGAAGATGAACAGGATCTGTAACAGAAAGAGAGTACATGTGAGTGCATGTGAACAACTGCCCCCCCCAAACACCACCACCATGTCATACTGTGCAGTGATGGGCTTCCACCTGTCTGGAATCCTCCGCCTGGTACGCCCTCAATGGCGCTCGGCTGCATGGCTGTGGCCAGTGTCTCCTCAGTTGGGGTCAGCTCCAACACCACTGACGGGCCCCCGCCAGTGCCAGCACGTGCCGCCCTGAAGGCTGCCACCTTCTCCTTCAACCTCCTGCAGTCTGTCCCCATCTTTTCTTGCATTCCTGCATGGAGCGCTGGTGGCTTCCATGCAGGTTAGCGGCCTGAGCTACCCCCTCTCATGCAGCCGTACGGGACTGAGGGGTGCCCCTCCGTCCACTCAGCACTGGCTCCTCATCCAGGTAGGCCTGGAAGAGAGCCTCCGTCTCTGCTGCTGTAAAGTTGGGCCTCCTCCTACTCCCACCGTCCTCACCCTCACCTTGGCTCTGCTCAGTCATGGCGATCTGTATGGGGGGAAGTGGACACCTGTCACTGTGCAGTCTACAGCATTTTCCCATGACCATCGTCCTGAACATCACACAGCATGCAACTCACCTCTCACCTGCAGTAACCGAATCTGGCCAACGCAGCCCAATGTCGCACATTTATAGCGCAATACATGCAAATTAGGAGTGGAGCAACTATAATGACATGCAAATCACGCCACTGCGCCCTTGAATGGCTGATCAGATGATTTGCATGTGTCGGCTGAATATCGCGAATCTGCGCTTTGCGCAATACGGAAGAGTCGGCTGAGCCAATGGCGCAGATCTGTGCCTGTGTGGTACACTGCATTGCGCATGCCCAGATAGCTTACGCAGGCATCTGTCGCGCTGCTGACGTGCTGAGCACGATCGGCAATTCAGGCCATGGCCACCATTGTGCCAGTGGCACTACAGCAATGGGCACTATATGGCGCAGTGGCACTACTGCGCAATACTCCACTGTGGCACTGGTACGCAGCTGGTCGGTCGTGCAGGATGCCTATACATCAGATGGCGCTGTGCGTAGCCTTGCGTCATTGCCCATGACCTTGTGTATGACCTTTGCCCCCTGGCACTGTTCGCCTGCAATGTGTACGTCCCTATTGCGCTGTCTGGTGACAGCGCTATGTGAAGTGACGGCGCTGTTCGAACAGCGCGATTGGAGCCTGTGGTGGTCTATTGCGCAACATCTCCACGTGGGGTTACGGCGCAGCTGGGTGCCATATTGCCTGCTGTAAAGTTGGTGCCATGGCTAGGAGGAGGGCGGTGTCTTGGAGCCAGCTTGAAGTGGCCAACCTGTTGGCCCTAGTTGAGCCACACTATGATGGCCTTTATGGTGAGGTGCCCCTCACCAGTGCAAGGACTGAGGTGTGGCAGCAAGTGGCCACTGACCTGGTGGGGGTCACTGGACAGTGCCGGTCTGCTGAGCAGTGCGGCACGGTACAGTGACCTCCGCCGGAGAGGAGCCAGAGCTTTTAACGCAGCTGCGTTCACGTGCCAGGCGGGCGTGGTGCCTAGGCCAGGTGGGTGTGCCATCTATGCACCTGCATTATCTGTAGGGGTGTGTGTGTGTTTTGGTGGCTGTGCCTAGGTGATGGCTCAGCCACGGTTGGCTGTGTCAGTGTGTGCAGCTGTGAGATGAATGGGTATGGCTGTGTGGGCAGGCACTGTCACTGGGGCAGGGGGCAGTCTGCTTTTGAGTCACACTGATGTTTGTCTCAACATATGTCTCCCACAGGCCGGGATGTGAGGATGCGGGGCAACATTAATGAGGGCCGTGCCAGGGACCCGGTGCCAGCAGGGGTTGCACCCCACCAGCAGCAGCAGCGCCAGCAACAGCGCCAGTCAGAGCTGCTTGAGCAGTGTGAGTATCATGACTTCATGGATGCTATTGCATGCTGGGGGGCCAGTAGCCCTGCACAATACAAACATGCAGGAAAGGGGAGGTCATAATTCCACTATACAAGACACTAGTGAGGCCCCACCTGCAGTACAGTGTACATTTCTGGAGACCATACCTACGTAAGGATGTAGAGTGGGCAGAGAAGGTTCAGAGGAGGGCAACAAAGATGGTGCATGGCTTGCATCACAACTCCTATGGAGACAGGTTGAAGGAACTGAACCTGTACTCCCTGGAGGAGAGGAGGGAGAGAGGGGATATGATAGAGACATACAAGTATCTTACAGGGTGGAACAGGGTGCAGGGAAACACTATTTTGAAGTGCAAAAGATGTTCCAGGACTACAGGGCATGGGATGTAGTTGGAGGAGGACGATTCAGAGGAAACATGAGCAAGACTTTCTTCACAGAGCGGGTGGTGTACAAGTGGAACACCTGCCAGAGGGAGTGGTGGGGCTGACACACTCCGAGGATTTCAGACTGCAGGATAGACATAGCGAATTCTTGAGGTCAGGGGTAGGGGCAACAGACTTCTAGGTAAACAAAGTAACTTACAGGCTGAAATGGACAGACTGTGCTTACAGGGGCCCTTATCTGCCGACACTGGCTATGTATCTATGTCTGTAGGCATGACACAGGTGACATGCATCACTGTCCAGTTTCACAGCACGTCTGTGTATGCATCACTGGTGGTCCATGTATGCACTGGGCACATAGCTGTGTAACTGGCATCGCACCACGTTGCCACGTCACTTGCCAGCCTTGTTTGTGCTGTGATGGACATGGGCAGTGTGTGTGTGCAGTGGTGTGCATAGCTGGTGCCGCTTGTTTGTGATGGCCATGTGCATGTTCACTGTGGGTGGGTGCATGCCATCACAGGTGCGGGACATTGGGCTATATGGCTTGCAGGTTGGGTGGTGTTCAGGGTTGTGGTCAGTCACAGCCATTGACTGTGTTCCCATTTTCCTAGGCCTTGAGGTTCTCCATCGGCTGGCGAGGGATGTCAGGGCCATCCGACAGCTTGTGGCCCAGAACACCAACATCCTGCAGTCAATACACCGCCATGGCCTGCGGAGGAGGCGGCAGGGAACTGCAAGACACCAGCAGGAGGACGGCCGGCCGGCTGGCCCATGACCTATCTTCCCTTCCCACTTCTCCCATCCCTACCACCCTGCCTTCCCTCTCCAAGTTTGTCATCCCTACCCCTTGACCAACCTCTACCTTGTACCCATCCCCCTTTGTAAATAGTTGTAATTGTTCTTGTTAATGTTTGTTGTGTTAAAATACATTTATATTTTTATATGAATAATGTGTTGGTCTCTGATTTGCAGCTGCCTATGGGTGCTCAGTTGCAGGGGTGTACATGCCATCTGGGCTGGTATGGTCCTGGGTATGTGTGTGCGTGTGTGTGCATGGGGAGGTATCTCCAGCATGGCAGTGACTTTCGGTTGGTCTTGCCGTCTGCTGCCACCCACTGCTGGGTGCACAGGGTGTGTCTGGCTTGTAGGCTTCTGTGCTGCACGGGGTTGACGTGTGCTGGGGGATGCATGGTTTCCTGCAGTGCCAGTCACTGCACATAGGTGGTGTCTTGGGGTCACAGTGCAGGGTGTGCTGTGCGTCTGGGGGCTGATGTGCACTGTGGTTGTCAACCCCCTGTGTGTGGCACTCTCAGCCTGCCAGTGGTTGTGCTGGGGTGTCATGGCTCTGCTATGCTTTGTTGGCTTGTCCCCATGGGCAAGTAGATCATCAATCCCACCCCAGTGATGCTGTGCTTGGGGTGTGCAGGTGTGGTGTGGGTTCTGCGGTGTGTTCCTGTGCCCATATGTGGCATGACTGGTGATGGGCCCCAGCCTGCCTCCCTGGATGTGCAGTTCCATTGCTCTGGGGGGGGGGGCTGCTTGTGCTATGGCACCTCTGGAATGCTCAGCTGGGCTGCCCTGGTTGTGCCATAAGCGCAACATTTCGGCTCAGCTTCTCCTTCCTGGTTACGCTATGGCACAGTATGTGCGATATTCAGACGTTGGTTGCTTAGCAATTTGTTCTGCTCCATGTTTGAATATCACACCTGTTGCGCTTTTGCGCAACTGGTTTGTGCTTGCCCTTGCTGTTGCGCTCATTTTGAGCGCAGTTTGAATATCTGGGCCTCAGTACTTTTGTGTTTAATTATTATATATTCAGAAACCCATCCTCTGAATGCCCTGATTTCCAAGCCTTTCACAACTCTACTGTTATTTTATTTTTTGGCCTGGATTCATCTGATTCTTCACTGTTGCCACAATTTGTGAATGGTTAGAGAGTGAAGTTAGCAGTGAATAAGTGAGAAAATACAGTGATGTCACTGACTACAGTGCTTCAATTGAAAACGGTCAGCTGTTCTGCATTACAATGCATGTCATTTTTTCTATTCTTTTGTCCATAGACTTCTTTGATACTTGGCATATCGAAGGTTTGTTTACTTGGTGTGGCAATGCCTAGGGAGAAAAAACAGAAAAATTCTGCCTGCATATGCAGTGACTGCTGTAAGGGCCAAGTTCCCATCGGACTCCTACAAGGGCTTCCATGATGCCTAGTTCACACAGTGTTATGCAGTATTTTTGTAAAATTCTTTTTCAGTAATGTATTTACTGTCAGAACTGCTCCTGCCTTCACATAGACCATACATATGACATTTTCCAATGTTAAGTATTTAGAGAAATTATTGAGTTAACCCTTGGTATGCCACTGTTCCATAAGTCACAGTATTGGAACTTTTTTCAGCCTATGATATCTCAGCATGTCTTCCTATTATTATCACCACCTGTCCTATTATTTTTCATGTTCAGTCTTTCACCAGGCAAGTGACTGTGTATTGTAATTACTTTTCACATTCTTGAAGTAACAACCTGATCTGGTTCCATCAACACTACCTTATGAAAGCACAAGTGGCAGACAGTTCTGATAACATTCTGACAGCTGACACTCACAATATAGAATCACTGTCCTGACTGTTACGTTGCCCATATATTTATATGAACCACTCAGCAATCGACATGTATCATGCGCTCATCTGGATTGACACTATATTCTCTGTTTTATTTTGCTCTGTCACCCACACAGTGCCTCTCTACATTCCTTTTCTGTCACCACTGTTGTTTTTTCATTACTTCTTTACGCTCCTCCCCCAGCATATTGAGAAATCTAAAATTAGGTCCGCCAAGGACATTTTCTCCCAAGGAAACACACGGTACCACTCCAGATGGTATCATTCCCTGATGATGCTGATTTGTCCTTTTGTGATGTATGTCATCTCCTTATGTATCAAATAGTCCACTAAGAACAAGACTACAATTCTTGCAGATCTTGTTGGAATGGTGGACCTGGCTTGCATCACCGAGACCTGGCTGGATGAGAACTCTGGACCCATTTTGGAGACTTTAACTCCAGCAGGGTACTTGATGATTCACTGCCCAAGATTGGATCGCAGGGGAGGGGGGGGGTTGCGGTCTGTTTTAAGACAAATTTAACCTCACGAGTGTACCAGTTGAGGAGGCTGAGTCATTTGAGTGCACCGTGGTAGCAGATGTAGGTTGTGAGATCACTCTTATCTACCGTCCATCCAGAGATGAGAAGCTGTTCCTTCAGGAAGTTGCGGACTTCATCGCCATGGCATTTGAGTCACCCAGGCTGATGGTCCTGTGTGACTTTAACACCTGGGTCGATAAGGAACTTTTGTAATTTGGACAACACTTCCTCCAGTTAATGACATCTCTGGGCCTTACGCAGATAGTTACCATTGTTACCCATAAACACGGTCACTCTCTTGACTTAGTCTTCCTCCAAGGGATCGAAGCCTCTGATCTGGGGGTGGAACCAGTCAGATGATCTGATCATTACACTGTGGAGTTTAGTTTTAATGCCCCCCTTCATAGGTCTGCCCCTGTGGAGAGGGTCAGGTATCACCCTTTATGAGATGCAAGCTCTGAAGGCCTGGTGGCGGTACTTGATCTATCATCCCTCCCAGTGGCAAGCAGTGATCCGGAGGCCCTTGTGATGGCCTATAATTCAGCCATTTCATCAGCCCTGGATGTCATTGCTCCTGTCCGTGTTCATCCTCTCGCCCTTCGCCCTTCGCCCTTAGTCCCCATGGTTTGTTGGGACTTTGAAGGAGATGCGGCGATTGGGATGAAGGTTAGAGCACTGCTGGCAGAAGTCCACCCTTGATGCCGACCACCTTAGATTGATGGATCATTACCAAACCTATCAATCTGCAATCACCTGTAAGAAGGCAGAGTTCCTGTCCAGGGAGATTGCGGTCACCCAGAATCGACCAGCTCAACTTTTTCGAACTGTGGACAGACCGTGCAACCCAGCCTGCCTACAAGTTCGAAAAACTTTTTCGCAAATAGAGTGTGATGAGCTTGCTCAATTCTTTGTGTCTAAGGTGGCTGACATCAGGGCGGTACTTTGGCCAGCACACTCTATGAGTGTTGCTGTGGATTGGCTCAAGGCCACTGCTTCTAGGCTTTCCTGGAGTACCTCTGACCGACCGGAGTTTACGGATGTTATGCGGATTGTCCAGGATGCTCGCCCTACATGCTGTAGTTTGGATTCTGAACCAACTTCCCAGGTTTTGGGTTGTATTGATTCCATTGGTCCAGTCCTAGCATGGATAGTCTGGTGCTCCTTGGAAACAGGTGAGTTTCCTAGCTCCCTGAAAGAGCTGGTGGTAACACCCCTCTTGAAGAAAGCTTCCCTGGACCCAGACTGCCATGCAAACTACAGACCAATCTCTAAACTTCCCTTTTTAGGGAAGGTTATTGAGAAAGTAGTGGCTGGACAGCTGGAGAACCATTTGACCATCCATGACATCTATCAACCCCTCCGGTCCGGATTCTGAAAGAGACATAGTACTGACACAGCGCTGGTTCGGGTGCTCAATGATCTCCTGATGGCGAGGGATCGGAAAAAATGTTCCATCTTGTTTCTTCTTGATCTCTCATCAGCATTTGACACTGCGGACCATGGGGTTCTGCTTGGCCATCTGAAGTTCATATATGCACTGTCGGGTACAGTCCTCAGGTGGTTTACATCTTTCCTCACTGGAAGAACTCAGAGAGTGGTGTCCAGGATTTATTTCTTGGACCCAGTTTCTCTGTCTTGTGGGATTCCTTAGGGCTCAGTATTGTCCCCCATGTTGTTCATGGTGAATATACTGCCCCTCAGAGACATTGTAAGAAGGTATGGGCTGAGGTTTCACTGTTATGCTGATCATACTCAGCTCTACCTTTCTTTTGCACCTGACCAGGATGGCGCTCTCTCAGCTTTTAATAGCTGTCTCACAGAAATCCAGGAGTGAATTGATTTCAGCTGGCTACAGTTGAACTCGGAAAAGACTGAGGTGTTGGTTGTGGATCCAGTGCACCAGATAGGGGGTCTGGGGTGGGTTCCCCCTCGGGGCTTTTCCTTGAGGGCGTTTCACTCCTGACCTCTGAATGGGTGCGGAACCTGGGAGTAATTTTTGATGAAGGGCTGACTCTGCATTCACAGGTGTCAGCCATCGTCAAATCCTCTTTTTACCATCCGAGGAGTATCTCCAGGATTAAGCACCTTGTTCCATCTGGTGATCTTCCTACACTAGTCCACGCCTTTGTGTCCTCGTGCCTGGACTACTGCAACTCCCTGTATCTAGGGCTACCTGGGGTGGAAATCCATCACTTGCAGCTAGTGCAGAATACTGTGGCCGGCTTTTGACGGGAACTCCTAGATCCTGTCATATTATGCTGGTGCTGCACGGACTGCACTGGCTGCCGGCACAGTGGCGGATCACCTTTAAAGTCAGTTTACTGACTTTTAAAGCCCTACACGAACTGGGCCCGAATTACCTGAAAGAGCTTCTGGTTCCCTACTGCCCCGGATGATTGCTCCGCTCAGCCGACTAGGGGTTACTAGAGATTCCAAGGGTGTGTTTGAAACCATCTGGGACCCATGCATTTATGCACGTGGCCCCAACCCTTTGGAATTCTCTACCCCGTCCAGTATGGGAGTGCATGACTGTGGAGGGATTCAAACAAGTTTTGAAAACTTTACTTGTGGATCCAAGTTTTTGGTGAATGAATAACTGTGTGAATGGATTATTGGTTTTATATTTTTTATGATCTGGATTGTGATTTGTTATTTTAAAATTTGTTAGGCGCCTTGATACCTTGAAAGGTGCCATAAAAATAAAGTTATTATTATTAATAAGTGTGGCCATAGTCTTTGCCCTTCTGTACTTCTTGGGATCCTTCCCTGCACATTTTTCTGTACCAATCCCATCATGCTCTCATCCTCTACTTCTTGGTGTGCTTGGTTGTGGGAATGTAGTGCATGTGTACTGACACCGTGGCCATTGAATCACATGCCCAATACAAGCATAGCTGCCCATGCTGACCACACATGGGACGGAATTGTCAAATTGGCATTTGTACACTCCCTCCCCTGCCAGTATCTGCTCCTGATAGTTGTGCTTGGTGTACAAAGCGCAGGGGCCAGCATGCAGAGTGAAACCCTTTGCTCACTGCCACAGAGCCGACACCTGTCACCACTGTTAATATTTGTCAACCATAAGAGTAACAACTATACTCAATACTGGCAGATGTTTTCATTGACACCCATTGTTAACGAAACTGGTTGTTTGGTCACATAAAATAAATGTAACTGTTCATACTTTGGTATAGTTACTAATGTATTGGAATGTCTGAATTACAATAACAATTGATCATGTAAATGAAAGGATTACTATGCCCATGTGACTGGAGACTGGTTATGTTTCTGCAGTTTGGTGGCGGAGGTACACAAAGGGGCTATACAGCAATGTTTTCCTTAATCACAGTACAACATAATAAGTCAAGTATGCCTGAGTTATCAATACAGTTGAACCAAGGAACCATCAGTAATATTTACTGCGAGTATGTGAAAAGAACACAAAATGTGAAGTTGAAAAAACACCATTTTCATGACGCATTAACACAATTGAAGTGACACAGTTAGGAGACCAGGTTAACAGTTTTTGATTTCACACTCCTTTGCAGCAATGGATTTGAACATACATTCACTATGGTAACAAACACAAAAAACGTACTACTACAGTATGCACACATCACACCAAGACAGATTCCAAATATTGGATATAAAGACAGTGTGGCATTGTGTTCCTGTGTACTTGTCATACACATTGTGATGCAAAATTAATACTATTCTGAAGCAGCTTCTTAATCACCATTCTTACTTATGCATAGTTATTGAGCAACAGCAGTATGCATCTCGTGATTCATGTTTAAAACTCCAGAGACAGCAGCGGAAAGCTGGTGTAAGGCCATTCTGCAACACATCACATTGTAGTTGTGTGTGGTAAGGAGGCACCAGCAGACACTTACAGTGCATCACAGGGCACACTGTGGCAAGGCTGTTGTTGGAGAAGGGGTGTCCAACAATGTCACTACTGTCGTACCTGGTAGGGTTGCTGATAATGGTACCCTTTTTGGTATGTACATAAAGTGGTGAATCTGGTGTTATAGCCCTGACCTGTGCCAGGCATCAATGTTGCCATTAACCTATGGTCTGCTGTGGGCTCACTGCCAGCAAGGTGGAATGCATGGCTCTTGGTGCTGTGGTTCCACGCCACTCAACATTGTGTCTCTGTTAAAAAGCATTGCTAAGGGGCTGGCCCACCAGTGCAGCGGTTGGATTTCCGCTTGCAGTGCCGGTGACCCGGGTTCGGGAATGGACTGGGTCATCGGAGGGCCAGCTGGGGGAGAAGGATGGAGCATCCCATGGATGGCTCTCCTTCTCCGGGTGGTGGGTTGGGAAGTGTCCGGCACACTGAGGACTCCTGGTGGAGGCCGGAAGACACTCCCGCTACCAGCACTCATCATACAGGGAGGCGGGCCGGAAGCTGGCATCATTGCACATCCCCACCTCCAAAAAGAACACAGGAAAAAGATCAGGCAGGGTGGGATCCACTGTCTACATGAAGCCCTCCTCGGGGCTTCAATTAGCCGCCACCGGTGCGGTCCCCAGACCAGTCACTAGTCCCGTGGCACGGATAGGGGACTGTTGCCGTGGCCCCACCCTCCGTGGGGTAAGCCAGGGGTAACTGGGGGACACGACGGCAATAGTTGGCAGTGGAAGCCCTGGGGACTGTGACCAGGGCAGATGAGTGACAGTGGACCTGCCAGTGAAATAGAAAATTAAAAAAAAAAAAAATTGCTATGATTGCAACCATTAGCAAGCAAGGTAGTGGTTCAACACATCGATTATCATTCAAAATAACACGTACTTCACATTGTGGCAGTGATTCACCAAAGGGCCTTATAGATGTGCAAAACAGCAGGTTGCACTGATGCCAGGAAACATGCACCACATTCATGCAGAGGACGGGATATTTCCACCCACCCCAAATATGCACCTTACTATGTTAATTAATTAAGATATTCCTGCTGCTCTGCTGGTCCCTTCACCAGGAATGTGCTCATTATTATGATAATTAATACAGTTCTCCATGGTGGTGTAGCTGTCCCTTCGCCCAACATGAATATGCCCGTTATGAGGACTGTTATTGTATTTATCCACGGTAGTGTACCTGTCCATACCACCACCTTGATATGGTCTTTTATGTGTATGCAGCAATTCATTTACACTGATGGTGTAGTGGAACTGCAACCCCACCCTGGCAGGTACTGTCCCGCCCACTTAACCACACCAAGACATTCCCTGTCTCAGTGCAATCACAACACTGTGCACGCCACCACACCTGGCACTGAATGAACTATCACTGAGTGATGAGTAGAACATTTTCATGTTGTTCAGAGTGCGGGACACTAGATGGCAGAGAGGTGGTGCATGACCACTATACCAACAGTGTAAATGCATTGTTACATACATGTATCCAGTCAAAACAGGGTTGTTGGATGGACCGGTACACCACCGTGGATATATTGCTAATCATCATAATGGGTGTATTCTGGGTGTGGGTAATGACTTGTAAATCACCAAGGAAATATGTAATATCTTGCATATTATGGGTGGGGGGGGGTAACCACTAGACCACCAGTATTTGTGTGACATATAACAATAATATTATTGGTTATATCGGGGTGGTGGCATGGTCATATACATCACCAGGGATCAATCGGGGTATGTACATGTACTACACACATTGGCAACATCGTTGTTCCAGGAGCTTTGCATGTTGCCGTAAATGGACATCTCAATGGGGTGAATATTCTAAGTACCCTTACAACCCCCATGGATGGTGTAAGGCTACTTTGAAAATGTCCCTCTCCAAGAGGTCTGTGAATTCTGTTTCTGGGGAGTTGCCAGCTTGTGCCTGCCACATACCACCTCGCCCCATGTCGCAGACCATGTTTGGGCATAGGGGTGGCGTCAGCCTACTTTTGTGCTGTCAGGTGGCATTTCTCTCATGCTGCCTATGTGATTATCTCCCACTACATCATTTGGTGCAAGTGTTGCTTCATACTATTCTTTGTGGCAGAAGCTCATTGCACCTTGTGGGGAGAATTATGAATCAGGCCATGTGTGTAACATGGCATATCACCTTCACATCATGTATTGCACAACTTGGAGCATCACTGAAGAAACCGTTGAACACTTTCAACTGTCATGACAACGTAATAAATGTCAACATATATTCATCATGGAATAATTTTGTAAGAATGGTTACAATATGTATGTATATATATCTATATATTTATATATATATATATATATATATATACCAGTATGCAATGATCGTGAGGATAACAATTGGCAAATGGAGGCAGTAGTGCACTGGTGTGAGTCTCTGAAACTCAGATCTGGAGACCTGGGTTTTAATAAAGGAATAATGCCCGACAGGGTGGGTGTTATGCTGGGATAACATCCCACCTTGGGTGGTTGGGCCCGAGGCCAATGGCGAGGGTGTCCAATACCAAGGCGGATGTTATCCCAGCATAACACCCACCCTGGAGGGCATTATTCCTATTATACAATGGCTCGAGTCAGAGAAGAAAGAAAAGATGAAAACGCTTATTTAAAAGTATATTTTTAGTGTTTTTGTAAAGCGAGGTTTACTTTTTTTAAGAAATAGATCCTGTTTCTTCTTTTGGCCAGCAGGTGGAGCTCCTGTATGGTAACTGTGGTTCTACACCGTAAGTCCTTACAAAAACATTTTGGTGTTGGCTCCTGTCTTTCATGCCAGCTGAAACTGAAATGATTCTCTGCTCACCCCCAACATACCTGTGTGTTTTTATTTGATTTGACCTGTATCGGCATTTGTTTCTGTTCTGTGGTCAGCTGTGTTGATGGCAGTATTTACTTCCTGGTTCCCCTACTGACACTCCATTGACTCGTTTCTTTTGGGGTTGCCGCCAACCTAGGAACAGAGCGCTGCTGATCCACGCGCACAGTTGCCGACTGGATTTTTAATTTCATTTCAGTTTTATTTTCTTCCGGTAGTTTTGTGGCATTTATGATGTGTACCGGGAGAAACCTAAGGACAACATCGAAAGTGCTAGGTGCGAGGGAGGTAAGGGTTCTGGCTGCGCCTGTTAGTTTGAGAAGCCGCTGTGTAAAGAAAAAAAAACTTGCTTTGTTTTAACGGTTTAAAGTTTAAATTGTAGCGAGTGAAGGGAGTTGTGCTGCATTTATGAGAAGCTCGCTGCTGACTACGGGTCAGATTATAAAAGTCACTAGTAGCATGGAATAAGTAGAGTGCACTGATTTTTTTAAGTGGTTTGGTCATTTTCTGTACTGGGACTATAGCCGGGATGTTATGCTGGGATAACATCCCGGGTCCAGTCTGAGTTTGACCAATCAGGAGCCAGGATTCTTTCTTGCCATTGTATAATTAAGCAATAAGCAGTGAGGGTGGGTTATCGGGATTTGCCACGGCTGGAGTGGTTTGGCCCAGGCGAGCCGAAAGTGGGGTGGTAAATCCTGCCAGCCGTGGTAAATCCCCCGATAACCCACATCCCCTGAGTCGCTTATTGCGATTATACCATAGATATACCATGGATGAGTTCTTTTTAAAAAAGGAATATTTTTTATGTATTAAAAATGTTTTTCAGAGAAATAAGCTTACGCTGAAAAAAATAGTGCCTTATTTAAGATTTATATTCCAAAATATGCACATAGAAAAACATTTATAGCCCACCATGTTTGCCTTTTGGAGGTTTCTTCATGTTGTTGCAGTTCAAGCTGCAACCTGCAGCATTTCCTTATTGGTTGCTTGCTTGTGATGCTGCGTTTTGTTGCCGACAGGACTGGATGGCCGAGTTGCTGTTAAGGGCCCGCGGAGTTTGAATTGGGAGCTGCGGGAGAAAGTGATGGTGTAGCTGGCTGAGGGACTGTTGCGGCATGTGGAGAAACCGGAGGTGTTCCCTCTTCTTGACATGTTGTGACCCATTGTGTTGCCGTCCATGGAGCTTCGGGTTAATGTCCGTGATCATGAAAATGGACCTGGGGATCTGTTATAGTCACGGAAGTTCTTTGCTGTTTTATTTTTTTTTTCGTGCTGCCATTGATAGAGGAAGAGCAGGGATTTTAAAATGAGATGGGGACTGTACGGGAGAGAGAGGAATTGTACAGGAATGGAGCGGAGCTGAACAGAGAAAAAATTATTTCGAGGTGAGCCAGGTGGAAGTGGTTGCAGGGAAACAGAAAGGCTGTTTAAAATTAGACACTGAGGCTTACAGTGTATTTTGTTCATGATGTACGGAGGTGTTGTTTTGGGATCCCTGGTTAGCAGGGAAGCAAGATGGCGGTTGGAGTTCTGAGATTTCGGGGTCGGACTGTTTGTTTTTTAAACATGCGGCTGGCTGGCACCTTTTGCGGTGATTATCAGAGGATTTACAACGGAGGTAAGGTGTCAGCCTGCCATTCTGATTGGTTGCTTTCTGAGGTGCATGGTATAATACTTCATCCCGTAGCTGCATACTGTGTGACCCTCATCAAGTCAATTAACTTCCCTGTGCTAACAGGTTGCACCTGTAAACAAGCTTTCACCTTAGTGTGTTTCTCCTGGTTAAACAATGGGGGGGGGGGGAAGCAATATTTTTTACACTTCTAATATCACATTTATCCTAACTGTAGGTCATTTACCCACACAGTAGATCCACCATAGGCAGATACTGCAGCTAACCATAGTCAAACATTAGGTACTGATTGGCTGTAGCTATCAGCTTGAGCCAATTGCATTTAGTTCCACAACATTCAGTGTCAAGCATGTCTTTCACACAGCAGAACAGTTTCATTTATCTGCCATTCCACATCATCAGCTTTCACTTTCTCCTTCAAGAGCAACACAGAACTAAACAGTACTCAGCCAAAACAACAGCAACTACCTGCTCCAATTTAGTCAAATAAACTGCTCACCAGAGCATACTATTTCATAGCATTACCATATCAGCTTCGCTGGGTGCGAGCAGTCAAATCAATTCAACTGCTCGCTTGGAAATTGGCCGTCATGACGGTCCGGTGAGCCGTGGTTTTGGGGGAAGTGAAGTGGGTGGTTCTTGTCCATGTGGCAGAGTAAGAGTGTTCATTGGTGGCCCATGTGTAGGTAGTAAGAGCCGTGGTTGTGATGTATCCAGTGAGCACCGGATTCACAATGGGTGGGGCTGGTGCTTGTTCTTCCTGTTGTCAACTGTTCTGCTGTTGGAAAGAATGGGATTGAAAGTGAATGTAGTGCAAGTGTATGTGATGTGCTGGCGTTGGTAGCTCATGCTGCTGGCTCCAATCAATCAGTATGTAATGTGTTGCAATTGTTGACTGCAGTTTCTGCCTGTGGTGGACCTAGTGTATGGATAAATAACCTACAGTAAGGCTAAATGCAATATTTTCAATGCAGTTTTGCCCACACGAAAATGTTGCTGGTATTTGACAATTTTTATCCTCACCACCATTACATATACAGATGTATGCACATGTATAGATTTAAGCACATTATTAATGCACCACTGATTATGTCTCTAACATTCTTCTTTTTTCATCCTAGGGCTGCAAGTAACTATTGAAGCAACACTGAAACTTGAATTTGCTTCTACAACTGTTGCTCAACTGTTTCTTTCTAATTGAAAAATGTCTCAAGTAACAGTTCAACAAGTAAAAGTATTTGAACTTCTTTTTTCACTAACAATAAAAAAATAACAAATTCAGTACCATGGGTGATTGTCAATTATTTAATTGGCTTGGAAATATAGTTTACGTTGCTCAACAATGCCCATGTAATGTTCAATAATCATTTGCAAGAAATAATCCTGGTCGAAGACCCACACACATGACAACCTATTGTCCATTATACGTCACATACTCACAGGATGATGTATTTTGTGGTGCTGTGATGTGCTTTTTCATTTCATGAGGCTGTTGTGCATTGTCGTATAGTACTCAGAATGTGCTGTTGATCACTGTGCTGTGTCTACTTGTAGTTTATCTGAACCTGTGGATGACAAATATAGACACTGTGAAAACTACAGTGATGATGCATGGGTTTCAATATTCTTGCACTGGTGATGTCAAACACTGCTGTTCACATGTGCATGTACGAGACATGTAATGGTTTCCAAATCTGCTAATGCAAAATGTGTGGGACTGTTACAAACATAACATTATTGCACCCTTTGTTGGCATGGGCTTATGGCAGTATACCGCCAATATCATTAAGTCCCATAATGATACCCAACTCAAGACACAATGCACTGTTCTGCTGAATTAGAAATTACAGTGTGGTGGGTACTGGGTCCCATATTTCACAATGGAGGATAAGGGAGTACATGATGGAATTCATGCATTGTAGACATGGTAAGACACAGATCAGTAAGTGCCACATGTATTCGCACTCTTGACAATTTCTGCTGCTCAGTGTGGTGCCCGTCCAGCCTCAAGACAGCAGAGTCAATAAATACCAAACCAAGAAGAAATAACACCAAAACACACCATGCCCCATGCCAATTTTCCAGCTTTTGTAAGCAGTGTTGCACATGATGTGGCTTTAATTACATCAACTAGTGCCATATTAACTTACATGGCACCCATAAGCTGGAAACTTCAGATGCTCAGAGCGCAAAACATGTCTCAGTTTAGGGTATGGCCACTGGACCATATCGATTCCCCATGAAACCTCAGGTAAGGAGTAGGACATGGTTGCCCCAGACAACCAGTCCATACCAATTCCCATCAATTGTGATGGAGGGCCTGGGCATGAACTGGCCCTCTGTTGCATGCAGCAGATCACCATCTAATGTCAGTGATGGACCAGGACATGGACTGCTTCAGTGGACCATAACATGTCCCATAGTCACACTGAATGTCAAGGATGGTGGTTGGGGCATGTGAACTGCCCCCCCCCCTCGCACCACGGCCGGTAAGGGGCCATGCCAACATATGAACAACCTCACAATACCAACACATTACACACTGATCATATGTCACATGACAGACCAGGACATTGACTGTGGTGGACTTGGATATTGGGATACGCTGTACACACTACTGTGTGTCTGTGTCTGGGAGGGACAGTGGTAGGCTCACAGTAGGCACAAAAACTGTGCTAATGTTTACTTGCATCTGATGATTAGACATGCCTAATTGCCACCTCATTAGTGGATGTTTTTCTGCTGGTGACACACTCTAGTCCTATCAAGTGCAGAACTACACTTACAACTATTTGAAATTAATGTCTGTGAGGAAACTTTACATGAAATAAAAAGAAGAGAATATATGCTTAAAAATATATTACAGCTTTGGGGGAGGTGGAGGTTTTCATTAAAAACAATTTGAAATTATTGCTGGCAATCTCTGGTGCTCTCATTGTACATAATAATATAGACTTCTCACTTGGGTAACAAACAAAGAAAGATGAACATGGAGGATGCCATGAGAACAAGCTAGAAAATGGAGGATTGGTTGCGTAACACAAAATTTGGTTTGCTGACTGAAAAGTATGACACAAGCAACAACAGTGTTGTACAGTACAAGTCACCGACATACACTGTAGTTGTTTTGTGATTGTCTCACCGTGGTCTGACCACCACCACACTTACTGATATGACCGCCCGTCTACTCTAGCAATGCTATTTATCATCTTTCACTCAGGTGCCTAGACTGTCTCCAGGGGAAAACCTAGATTAATTACATCACTCCCTCCTGAAGCCATAGACATACCACAGCAGCAGTATTACTGCAACAGGCTCAGGCATGCAATGCGCACCACGCATGTGTGCACAGTACCTCACACGCATGCATCTGAGGATCCATGGTCTTTCCATACCCCAGGTCACCACCAGGAGTATCTGCTGCCTGTGATCATGTCCCCATGCAACCAGAGCATAGGAGGACCATTCATCCTGATGCTCAATCCAGCCATCCCCCGCTGACCAGCCATAAGCATAGCTCATTTCCGTTGAACACCATCTGGCAAGTGTCATGCCAGGCTTCCTGCTGTGCCATATCATTCTGAAACACATGCTACCACCATTGTTCATATAGCACTGCTCACATCTTGATGTCAGAAGCAAACAGAATGATCTTTCTGTTCCTGCCCAATGACATCATACCATGGATAAATGTGCTGGTGCCTACTGACCTGCCTCACCAACATACCCTTCAAACATGCTGTTGGTATCCTGATATGTGCATGTAGCTTTTCATTATTTTCAGTTTTATGGTGTACAGCTGTACAGTTAATGATGACAGAGTGCAACAACATGGTCCTCTAACACCGCGACATGTTCTGATTGGTGATATACAAGGGTGTAACCTTACTGACAAATGGAACTGTGCCCTCGTTATGATTCATACATCAATACTAACCTTCCTTTCCAGGCTTGTTGAAGTGTGTACGATGTTGTTCAACAAGCAGTTCCTTATCTTGTTTCTCAAATCATGATAAAAGTGGAGGAGGTATGGAACATTGTGGCATGGCCTCTTTCACCAGGCGATAACTGGGATGTTCCTCCCACATCTTGAAAACCTCAATTGTTAACTGTTTCACATATGCTGTGTATGACAGAAGAAAAACAATGTAAATGTATATGGAAGCATTTCATTGTTGTGATACAGTACATGCAAGGTCTGAGTACTATATGCCTCCACTGTATTGAAGTGGTTGTTCATTTCTTGAGTTGGATGCTTCTATATCATGTAAATAGTATTGTCATGCTCTACATTTGCTACCATACGAACAGACATATTTGACCGAATAAGCTGGCAACGTGATAGCTTATGTGTTACGGAATAAGCAGACTACCCCTTCATCCTCCAGGAGTGGATCATTTCTTTGATTTCCTCCCCTTCATGAGAGGGGTGTGCAATGATGCCACTTATGCCACCCCACACAATATCCCATATGTGCACAACATCAAGGATTTGCACCACTCCTAACCCATGTTAGGCAGCGTCGCTGTGCAGCCAACAGCCTACACTAAGGTCCAGGTGTGCACAGACAGGTGAAAACCCATCATCCCCCAATAAGGAGATCACTCCCAAGGATTTTGATCCTTCTCCTCACACCGTGACAACCACTGATGACCTGTGCTCATTCCTGAACAGGGGTCACGAGTGTGGCTCAAGGTGCGGCATCAAGCGCCTCATGCCTCAGCATCACCAGTCCGAAACTCACACCCCCTTTTAAATCAGAGTGTTGTGTTACAGAACGCCACCTCCTGTGGCACATTTTGTCAAATGCACCATAACCCTAGCACTGTAAAAGTGTGGCACTTACCATATGTGATTGGCATTTTGACTTCCTTCACTGTCGCTGTTCCTCCTTGGGATTTATGAAATTATACTGTCCACTGCTTCTGTCCATCATTTTTAATTCTTTGAGGCTGACTTGAATTCTCATTAAAATGCATTGCTGATATCAGCAGTCCGTAACAAAGAATAAATGTTATCCATGCAGTCTGGCTGTGCATAGTTAGCCAGCATCAGGTCATGTCTTCAGTGAGTTTCCTGATTAGTAACAAAAAATAGAAAGAGGCATTTCAGCTACTTCTGGGGAAACGTCACCCACCCCATGAAGGTTGCTGCATACTTTTACCTGTTCTCTGCAGATACTGCAGTTGGCTAATATCCATGTGTAATATGCTGCTTAAAATAAGCGGTTCAGTACAGCATGTGATGTGTCACTGAAGACAATAGTAGTGATGTTATCAACTCCTTTTGTATGATTTTAATCACAACATTTATCTGTCTCTATACAGTTGTGATAACAGCAGGTAAGAACAGTATGCATATCATACGTATGTGATGTCAACCTACCGTGCCTCCATACAGTCATAGAAGAAATGTATAAGTTTTGGAGCAAAGAAAACAAGAACCTTGTGGAAGGATTCTAGAGGTGACATCTGCTCTATGGGAGATAGTCATCTGATGTCCTTCATTAGTAGGTTGTTGTAGGCAATAACCTCCATTTCTTTGTGTGCTCTACTACCTATAATGAGCAGACACAAATGGCAGTGTGCCACTTCAGGTGTGCATCCGTGTTTACAGTGTACAATTGTTACTGCGCAACATAAATGTGATACATGTCTTCCCTCAAATTGTACATGAAAAAAAGAAAAATAAATGTAAGCAAGAGAACATTCACCTATAATTAAGCAGTAATATCCAATCCTATGGTCCTCAGAGTTGGGGAACCGAACGCCACACCTCGTGACATACCAGTGACCTGACTTCCAAACAGAGTCAGTCGTTTATAGTTTGGCTGGGGAAGGTAACAACTGAGCATCCAGAGGACTGCTTTGCTTCCTCGGGGAGGGTGGGGGTGTTTGTGCTGCATGTGTCAGCACAACCGGAGGAGTTCGGCACACACTAAGGGTGCTTTGCTGACTCCGCAGAGGTGGAGATGGCTGCTGCCCCATTGCAGTGGCATGGTGGTGGGAGAAAAACCAAGAGGAAATGCATACCATGAATTGCCAGGACCAATTAATGACACCATGGGCCTGGGGACGTACCCCTCCGAGGGGGGTTGCCTAGCTAGTGGCAGGTACAAGTAAGTGATGTAAAACTACTGTAGTGCCCTAAAAGCAGTAATGTTATGACAGTTATACCACATTTTAATATGCTTATATGGCAAAATAGCTAATAAAGGATAACGGCAAACCTTTCTCAATCCACTCCTGTTCCTCCAGTGGACAATGAAGGCAGTTTGGATATTCTGTGCTGTCATGCACATGAATGTTGACCACATGTTTAGAAATGGATCTCCATTTAGCAACAACAAAGTTACAATTTCTGCTGCTTGAGTTTGCGCACCAATACAAGTGGTTGGAAATAGGCTTTGACCATCTGCCAAGCACTCTACAGTTTGCTTATCTGGATTTCTCCTCCAGTTTTTTCTTGATTCCTGTTTCATGTTCAAATCAGACATAGAAAATATTAAAATACAGACATGTTCAGTTGCAGTTCTGTATTTATCTGCTTAAGTCGGTAGACATAATCACCTTTTGCCACATGCCAGACATCAAACCAGTGAGTAATGCCTGGTTCCTGCTCATATGTCTATCCATGGTAAGACTTTGGATTTTTAAGCCTGAAGACTTCACAGTATTAATGCTCCTTTTTAATCCTTCAAGCTCCATCGCATTTGAGCTGGAAACCTCATTGCTCTGTGTGATGGTATAAAAGGAATAACATGACTTTTAACTGACCAAGAACCCCCACCTGTAAGAATGGAAGATAATAGAAAAATAGAAAGAACATTATAAACACAGCCAGATAAAAAAGATCTTGACTGATTACCTGAACAAGCTTGGTGTCAATTATTTTGGAACGAACAAGGTCCATTAAGGAATATGACCCAAATTTGGCAGCATGCCCAGGGGAACAGCACTGGGCATCCCCTCCAAGTTTGATTGGCCTGCCATGCAACTCATTAAAGATGTTGTCCTGGTGCTGTTTCCACACAGTACGAGTAGAAGGTATCAATAGGTTGCTTGCATTAGGAGAAATGTTTGCAATGAGATGTGTGGCATATTAATATGCTTGAAAAACTTCAGCATGCGTACTGGGCTTCCACCACTGAAAAATATGCCACAGGCCATCATCAGATTTCCTGCTGGCAAGCTGGCCAAGTTTGGGCTGTGTCTCCCATTTCCTCCGATGACCGTTTACACATGCCTGCTCCAGCACTGCCACAGTGCCAAAAAGTCGCTGCAGCACAACTTTACAATGTCCAAAACATTGGAAGCTTGTCTGTAGAAGGGCAACTAACATACCTCAATGTTCGCTAGTTCTCGGGAGGTACATCTGAATGAAGTTCTACGAAAGGGACAGGGAAATTGCACACAGCGAAGAAAGGCAAATTATGATTTCCCTTTCCCAATACAAAACAAAAAACAGTGTGTACAGAGTTCAAAAGTACAGTGCTGCAGACCACGTTATGCAGTTTTCCTGTCAACGTGTAGTGCCGTGGAATGTATTACTGTTTTTGCTAAGTGCTGCAAGAAACTGTAACAAGAGTGCACAGAACACTTATGTATCGGGTTTCTTGTTAACATTGTCTTCATTGTCTGAATCAGAGTCAGTATTTTTAAAATCTTCAACTGTCCATTCCAGATCATCATCAGAATCATACTGGAAGTCTTCATCAGAGTCTTCCTCGTCAGTGTCTCCATACATGATGGTACTGTCATTGACATTTTCATCACTTTCATGGGGCGCACAATACTGTGTGGCAGCATCAACCACTGTTTTCTTTTCTGGTATGTACACTTGCACACCCTTGCATATGCCAAGATTCAGCCTCTGCGTACCTCTTGAGAACTTTGTTTTCCCCAGACCATGGGGCATGTACTTGGCAGTCTGTGTTCCCTTGTTTCGAGTTTCCTGAAAGCAATGAGAAATCATGCTCATAAACATGATGTACTCCCAAAATGAGATGTACGTATATTAGTTCCTGCTAATCTGTTTGGTACTGTGTTGTTGCTGGTCACATTTGGTGCTCCCAGAAACACAGAAACATAGAAACTTAGAAGTTGACAGCAGATAAGGACCGCAAGGCCCATCCAGTCTGCCCATTTCTTTTTCTACCTTATGAATGTACCATCGGCCTTTGCTCTGTCAATGGCCTATCTATTCATACTCATTTGTATTGCTCCCTTATGCCTATCCCATGCCTGTTTGAAGCCCTGCACTGTATTTATATCCACCACTTCCTGAGGTAGGCCGTTCCATGCATCCACCACTCTTTCTGTGAAAAAGAGCTTCCTCACATTACCCCTTAATTGGCCTCCCTTTAATCTCATGCTGTGTCCTCTTGTCCTGCTATTTTTCTTATATTGAAACATGTTAGACTCTTTCACCTTGTTAATGCCCTTAAGGTGTTTGAATTTTTCGATCATTTCACCTCTCTCCCTCCTTTGCTGTAGGGCATACATATTGAGCTCCATTAATCTGTCCTCATATGTTTTCTGATGCAGTCCCTGCACCATTTTGGTTGCCATTCTCTGGACTGCGTCAATTTGGTTAATGTACTTGTGAAGGTGTGGCCTCCAGTACTGCACACAGTACTCCAGATGTGGTCTAACCAGTGTCTTGTAAAGAGGGATTATTACCTCCCTCTTCCGACTTGTGATACCTCTACTAATACACCCCCACATCCCTCTAGCCTAACCTACTGCTTTAGTGGTCTGCTTGGATGATTTCAGGTCATCAGTGATGATGACACACAAGTCTCTTTCTTCCCTTGTGACTGCCAGCAACTCCCCTCCCAGCCTATAGGTGGCTTCAGGCTTTCTCTTCTTTTGTGAAGGGAGTAGTGCACCCCCCCCCGTGTCCATGGTGCTGAGCTGTGGGCCCTGCCCTATCTTCTCTTCAGTAAATACTGAGCAGAAGCATCAATTTAGGATAGATGCTTTTACATGTTTTCCTCCTCCTCACATGACCCCTTATCCCCTTTGATCTTAGCAATACCCCCTCTGGACTTTCTTCTTTCACTAATTTATCTATAGAAAGTCTTGTCAGCTTCTTTTACTGTTTGTGCTAGTGTTTCCTAAGTTGGGGCCTTTGCTTGCCTTACTGCATTCCCTGCTTCCCTTACAGAAGTTTGATATGCCTCCCTATCTTCATCCCGCTGCATTCCCTTATATTTCCTGAAGGCCAGCCTTTTGGCTCTGACCTTTCCTGCTATTGTTTTTGAGAACCAAAGTGGTTTCCTTCTTCTTTTGCACTTCCTTTTCTCTCTAACACAATGGGATATTGCTTCAAGTATTGCATCTTTAATGCTTGCCCACTTTGCCTGTACCCCCTTATCTGTATTTCTTTTTGACAGGGCTAGCTTAACTCTGTTGGCCATCTTATCAAAGTCAGATCCTCTGCAGTCCCATATTTTTGCCTTGGAATGGGATGATTTAGTTCTAGTGGCCAAATGGAACCATAACATGTGATGGTCACTGGCCCCCAGGTGACTTTCAACCTGGAGATATGTGATCCTTTCCCTGTTAGCAGGGCCAGATTAAAGCTACCTGGGGCCCTAGGCCCAAGAGAAAATGTGGGGCCTCCCTCATTGTAACTATGCCCGTTCGCCATGACTGCACCTCTTGGCTATTGCATATCAGCTACTGAAACACGAAAACAATATTCTTACTGTCCTTAAAAAGTGGCACAGAATGCTTCAAAATTAATGAAACTGGCAGGCCTGGTGGCACTGAGGGTTGAGGCGCTACACACCACACCTCGCACCATGCCGGAGACCCAGGTTTAGTGATGGACTCGGGTTGCCGGGGGTTGGCCGGGGTTAGAAGGATTGCTCTCCCAATGGCTGCTCTCCTTTTCTGGGGAGGATTGGGATGCTGGCCCCACCACTATACTGCCACTGCCTGGGTGACCACAGGCGGTGCTGGTACAGTTGGGAAAGCAGATGGGGAAGGGCTGACGTCAGCCGAGGACCAGAGCGGAGGCACATCTCTGCATGCCTCTATCTTGTTGGTATTCCTGCACTGACATCGGCAAGGGGTGGACCAGAATATGGAAAAACACCCCACGGCTGATCTAGGCAAAGGGCTACCACACCACTGCGACCCTGGAGGAACCAGGAAGGAGCGTTGGTTGCATGTTCCACTGAGGATTGGAGGAGGTAGGATGGACTCTTCTGCCCCACCCAGGGTCTCAAACCAAGTCTCTAGAGTTGTATATAAGTGGGGCAGCTATGGGAGCATCCTTCCGGTCCTCATGGTGCAGACTGGGTGCATTGGGATGCTTGGAGAGAGGGACTGGTCACGGTACAAGGGGGAGTATAAAAGGAGTTAAAAAAAAAATTAATGATACTAATACTATCAGTATGGAAAAATAACAATAGCCTGAGTTTTGATCATTTAGAAAATATAATAATAGGCCTGGTAAAAACAATTTTTTGTACAGTATGCGAAATGTCATGATTTGTACTTCTCCTAAGCCCCAACCCCCAAACACACATGTGCACTCGCAGTCTGGGTGTTATCATACTGTCCTGTCAAGTAGTATGAACCAGGATGTGGGAGTTTTGTTGCACTGGGTAGAGACTGATCTCTTAAAAGAGGCTAGGTCCTGTGTGGTGTAGGAGTTAAGTTTGTGGTTTACTAGGGGGGTTATGAACTTCAGAGATCATACTGCAAAGCGAGTGATTATTGGAAGAATTTGAAATCATTCTCAGGATCAAACATTTCTGTTATTGATAAGTAAGCCAGCCAGCCAGGATCCATAAATTGCAAGATTTACTGATGGAATTTTGAAATACATTAATTTGTTCGCCCTGAAAACAGAGCTGTGTCAAGGTCAGAACTTCAGTATGAGCGAGATGAGAGAATTAAAAAAAAAAAAAAAAAGTATGATTTTTAATTATACCACTGAAACTTATTGTAGATTTCTTAATTTTAGAAGTGAGATTAAATATTTATTTTTTATTTATTGAGATATCGGAATTACAAACCTTTGAGCAGAGACTCCTTTGCAAAGGCTCCATTTCATGAAAGTACAAAACAAGAGGAATGGACAATGTAAAGAAAGGTATTACAATTGAATGCGGAAAGTAAAACAACTCAGAGTCAAGTATGGTACAAAGGTAACGAGCAATACACCGAAAGGTATTTCATCTGAATGCAGAGGGAAAAACAACCCAGACTCAAACATGGTACAGAGGTTTCAAGCAAACTAAGCTATTGCTTGCATTCAAATTTCAAGGATGATACAAGGTTTCCTAAGCCAATAAAACAGGTACTTAAGATAAAATATAAAGCATACACACTGAATTGCACTGTTAATCTTTTATAGTTAAGAGTAAGATTCTAAGCTGGGATTCTAAATGGGCATGGGAGACAAAGCAAAGGAAATAGACTTGTTCACACCTTAAAGGTCATCCTGGCTGGGGCCCCTGAACCTGTCAGCTGCACTTAACACCTAATCAGGGAGGTGAAGCCATGTCACAGTTCAGTCCCTGACTTACTCAGTGGCTGAGTCCTTTACAAAAAACATGCAGCTCAGGCAGAAAGAAAAGGATATATAGCAAATATATGTTGGGGATTGCTGGGGGTCCCCTGGCAGGCAGGGGCCCTAGGCCTGTGCCTGTGTTGTGTAAGAGATCTAAATCTCACTTTCAGGTTCTTGGCAATATTGGAGATGCAAATAATCACAGACAAGTTGCATTCGAGTAATAAACAAGTTTATTACTACAAATAGGGATAAATCACAGTTGCCCTAAGCAGTTCTTACCAATACGAACCGGGAGCCAGTGCTAAGCGTTCCCTACACCTCGAGGTTTCTTTGTTGTCTCTTAGGATCTCTCGGGTCTCCGAGGTGTAAAGCCTGTGCATAACATTATATACCTGTGATAATTACTATGGTTACTGAAAGATAGAAACATTTCTAGTTACAGAGATGAGCCCTATTGGCTAAATTAGAGGTGGCTCCACGGTACAAGATAACATTATATAAATTTGTAAAGTCATCAGTTTTAGAACAAAGATCTTCTTACAAAGTCTTACATAACAAGGTGAAGTGGTGTCCATCACCGAAAGATGGCAATATTGCCTTACACATTATAATCACTTCAAGGACAGGTGTCTTGGCATCTGACAAGTAAGAAATAGACAGAAAATACATAATATAATGTGTGTGCATTAGCAAGCAAAAGTGAGTTACAATATATGTATTCATATCCTGGCATCTACTCTTGTCACAGTAGATGCTCTTAGCCTATGTATTAGTATAGCCTATGCCTAAATATTAGCTGTCTATGGTGTGCCCCTGAGGGTATCAATTAGGGTGCAGGGATCTCGTGTAACAATTCCCCCCCTGGTTGCCTAAAAAGGGCAACACAGGTAAATGTAAGGAGTGGATAGGAGCAGTGGTTCTTTACAATCCGGAGGCAAGAGCCTTGTAAAGAAACTCAAGCTGCTCACGGTGTTGGCGTAGAGTACGTTGTAGGCAGCAAAGCATAATAATCAAAGTAAATATCAAAAATGCTTGAATTATAACAAAACCTTTAAAAGTAATCTCTAACCAAGTGTTAGTCAAAGCATTATTCATATCTCCGTCATTCATCAAGTCAAGAATAGCTTCATTGGCTTTGGTTATATTATTGCTGATGTGGATGAGGTGTGTGTCCTTTCTATCTAAGAGGGATTTCAGTGTGAGTGTCAGTGGATCTATGTGTACATTAAAGTAAGGTAGGTATTCTTCTAAAGTGAGTAAATACTCTGGGTTACCATCAATATTGTCTGCTTCCACAAGGGGGATGGGGGTTATGACAGTGTGTCCAATAACAGTTTTCTGATGGGGAACAAAACAGAAGTTGGGGTAATCAATTGCACAAGTAACAGAACCATAGGAGTATGATTTTATATTAGTCACTATGCAGTACTCTCCGTCAGAATTGTACTGCGAATGCACAGTGGGCAGTCTCCATTTTTTGCAACTGGACAGGGCATGTGTAGGTCATCTTGGAGATCCGTGTTGACAGGCGATGAGCTTCCTCACGATATGACTGGTAGAGTTGATCCGGTGACCGCGTTGGTTCAAAAGCGTTGGTGCCATTCTCAGTGATGTCAGCGTCCATAGTGAAAGTCCAGTCAATGCTGTCTGGTGAGTAGCCACAAACAGGGCGTATAACATCAAACACATCACATCGGCACAAGTAGATGTATTGCTTCTTCGCACAACAGTCTGTGTGCGGTGCCACCCAGGCATCCAAGAAGGAATGGTAGACCATAAGAGGAGGTAAATCCAGGTGTTCTTGGTAGATGTCTTCGTCCAAATGCCCAATAGAGTGTGCCAGTGCAAGCTTGTCGAACAAAGCTGTAGTAGGATCAAAGCGTGGTAAGGAGACAGTGAAAGAGACAAACATGGTATCTGTTATAGAACATTTCTTGGTAGAAAAACAAGGACCAGTGTTCGGATGTCTGGTCACAAACCCCAAACTGCGAGCTGTAGAGAGAGGAATGGACAAAGTTTGTTGCATACATAGGTCAACACAAGATTGAGACTTACATCTGGGACAATACCATTTAGAGAGACATCTATCATGTATTATATCAGGGATCCTACCTATTTCTAGATCTCTAAACAGGTTGTTAATGGTAGTGAGTATGTATGAGCCATATGCAGAGCAAAGTATTTCCCTGCCAATGTATTGTTTCTCAGCTTCTCTATTATTCTGTTGTATGAGTGCATTAATCTTATCTTTAGAATCAGTGAATGCCTTTGCAATGTCGTGCATGTTGTATACAGTGTATCTTTCTTCCTGACTAAGACCATCCACACCATGCAATAAAGGTGGTAGAACATTATTAACCAAACCAGTGGAGAACTTTGCAGAATGACTCTTTATAGCAGCAATGTCTGCTTTGTTCCAAATGGACATAGCAGTACCAAAAAGACCTGTGACAGTGCCTGTGGCACCTGTGACATCAGAACTATCAACTTCACGTTTAGTACGTTTATGAGTAAGAGTACTAGGAGGAGGTCTCCTCCTAAAATTACCCCTGTGTTCAGTAAAATAAACCCCAGTAAATGGATCTTTGGTACGTATTTGAAAGGCAGCTAAACTGTCAAGCACTAAAGTACTATAAAATGCAGATGTACTGGTATTGTGACACATACCAAATTCCTTCATATTCCAATAAGTAAGGTTAAATAAAACAGGTACATGCATAAATTGTGAATTATTAATCAAAGAACCTGGGAGGGCAGTGGCAGTGAGACCACTACGAGGACCAGGGTTATGTTTTGGACATTCCAAAAGCTGTTTCTCAGTAGGAGGTAGTACAGATAAATACATGGCAGCAGAGGCCATGTGGTGTACAGCACAAAATTTTCGGGCAGCATCCTGAGAAAGAGAGTTACAATAGGAAGGGTCAATCAAAGCAGTGATGTTATATAAACCAGAGTGTCTTAATGCAGTTTGTAATAAGGACAGTGTACCATTCGGGGACAATTTAGCGTTGGGCCAACCTTGGAAAGTTCCCTTAGAAAGTTTGGCCACAGGGAGAATTTGTCCTTGGGATGTGTTTGCCATTCAATCTGAAGGGTAGATTTATCAGAGCAATGACTGAGGCATGAGGTATGCATGAACCTTCCTGAACAGTAATCATGGTGTCTGAATTTTGATGGAAACTCCCTCTGTAGGAGGTGCTGGAGGATCAAGGTGGCGAAAGGTCCGGTACCATGCCTTGGGTGTAAGGAGTACTCCTGCAAGGAGTAAAGAGAGAACAAGATAGCCATCTTGTCAATGCATCTGAAAAGGAAGATGAAAGATTAGTATATCAGTACAGTTCCGCCCAATGGGGTTAGGAAGAGTATATTTTAAGTTCCTTTGTACAGTTTCAATTGGTTTGCATGTAACCATTTGTCAGTCGGTTTATTGTTGTGGAGGAGTCTAACTTGATAGACTGCTGGACTGAGCTTGTTGACAATGGGGTATGGGCCTTCCCACTTGTTGGAGAAGAAGTGGGTGGGATGTGCAAATCGGAGTACCATGACCTGATCTCCAACCTGCCAATCCACTTCTTGTGCATGTTTGTCAAATTGTATCTTGGATTGTTGCTGGGCCTTGCCCATGCAATTTGCAGCATACAAGTGTGTGTGTATGAGGTCTTTCCTGAGTTTTTCCACATACTGATCCACAGACACTCGGTCTGCAGTGGGGGTGTGCAGGTCAAAGAGCAAGTGTTCAGGTAATCTCATTTGTCTGCCAGTCATCACCTCAAAGGGTGTAAGCTGGGTAGTGGCTGAGGGCATACCCCTAATTGCCATAAGGAGTAAAGGCAGTAGGGAATCCCAGGTCTTGGGATTGTCCTCAATGAATTTGGAAAGCATTTGCTTAATCCGCCTGTTAGCTCTTTCTACTTGACCTGAGGATTGAGGGTGATATACGGTGGAACTTTTTGCTGAACCCCTAGGAGTTCAAGGGACTTTTCATCAACTCACCTGTAAAACTGGTTCCTTTATCGGAGTCTACCTTGAGAGGCAGGCCCCACCTGGAGAAAATCTGTTCTACCAGGATTTTGGCAGTTGTCTTTGCAGTGCAAGTCTTGGTGGGGAAAAGCTTCACCCACTTAGAGAATAGATCGGTTACTACAAGGGCATCTTGTTGTTTCTACTGGTGTTGGTCAAGGACCAATAAAATCAATTTGGATGGCATGCCAGGGCCAGTATGTCTCTGTGGTAAAAGTTTGGCATTCCGTTTCGTAGGTATCTGATTGTTTTGTGCACAAACAAGGCAATTATCAATGTATTGTTTAATATCTTTGGTAATCCCAGGCCACCAGGCGGTGGTTTTGAGGCTTTGGAGGGTGTTTTCAGCCCCCTGGTGTCCACCAGTGGGGGTGTCATGTACCTGGTACAAAAATTCAGATCTTAAATGTCTGGGGACTACCCACAATTTGGTGGTAGTATCCTCTGGCTGGAACCAAATGAGTTTATAATCCGGGGATAAGTGTAATTTACTTTCATGCCTATGGTAAGGGTTATGTGTGGGAAGTCTTTCTTCAGTACCCTTGTCCAAGAATCTGAACACTTCCTTGAGTTCAGTGTCCAAGTGTTGGGCTGCTGAGAGGTCCAAGGGGGAAAAAGATTCAGATTTCTTTTTGAGGGCTGCAATCTGTACAGCTGTATTGGCCTCTGGGTGTTCCATCGCCCAAACATCCCCCCCCTCGGGCCCCTTCCTTGGCAAGGGTGTCCGCTGTGTCAGTGAATGCATGGTGGGATCATGTAAGAATGAGCTTTAACCTTGTACACATAGAGTTTGTGGGTATTTCTCACCTAATGCGTGTATGTAAATCACCAATTCTTTTGTATTCACTGGGCTTCCATCAGAAGAAAGGAAGGAGTTCTTCCACCAGAAAGGAGGAATTCTGTAAGGAGCAACAAACCCAATTAGAGTCAGTATAGATGATGGTGTCCTGAGTTCCATGTTGGATAAACTCTAATGCACAGGCCATGGCTGCCAGCTCTGCATACTGTGATGAAGCTACAGTACAACGTTTAGATATCTTGACAGTGTTCCCAAAGGATACGCTACCCATGATACCCATCCTGCAATTTGTTCACCTTGATAATATGATGCTGAACCATCGATTGGCAGTAGCACAGGGAGGTATTTTCTAACACCTCAGGGGTGGCAGGGAAGAATGGACCTGGATCTGGAAGGTCAGGTGATTGCAAAGCACAGTGGTAGGGCTCCCCTGAAAGGAGGCCATGTGCTAATAGAGATGGAACTTTGGTTTAGTGAACCTGTATGTCCCTATCCTGGAGTAGTACCAATGTGTCAGCCTGGTGTTAGAGACAGCCCATCCTTCCTCTGTCTGACAGCAAAAGGTAGTAGGGGTGTGATTGGTGTTAAGAATCAGTGGAGAGTACCCAATGATATACAGGAAGTGCTTGACTGCCCAATAGGTAGCCAGAAGGTTCCTTTCACAAAGGCCGTACTTCTGTTCTACTGGGGTCAAGAGCTGCGATGCATATGCAGTTGGTCTCAAAGAGCCATGTACCTTTTGGGCCAGAACTGCTGACATAGCAATGTCAGAGGTGGCACACTCTAGGTGGAATGGTAGTGTTGGATTGGGGTTTACCAGTGCCGGGGCGGAGGTCAAGGCCTGCTTCAGTGACGTCACAGCCTGGGTATGGACAGGGCCCCAATTCCATGGAACGTCCTTTTTGAGTAACTCGTACAGTGGAGCGGCTTTCTGTGCAAAATCACAAATAAAATCTCTGGAGTAGTTTACCATACCTAGAAACCTTCTAAGAGTTGCCACACTGGTAGGTAATGGCAAATCTTGCAACCCTTGAATCTTTTTCCAAGTAGGGCTCTGACCCTGATCAGTTATTTTCAAACCCAGAAAGAGTACTTCTTTCTGACATAGTTGTGCTTTTGTAGGATTACATTTCAAGCCTGCTCTTTGAATAAGAGTCAATAGTTTATCCAAGAGATCCAGATGTTGATCCTGTGTGGCAGTAGCCAACAACAAGTCATCTACATACTGTAAGAGACATTGGGGGGGTTGAGAAATCTTGTAGGGCATCCATCATATGGAGATGAAAAAGGGATGGGCTGTTACGGAATCCCTGTGGCAAGCAAGTCCACGTATATTGTCACCCTTCGAAGGTAAAGGCAAATTTATATTGACTCTTGAGGGCTAATGGTAACGACCAGAAACCATTGGAGATATCGAGAGCGCTGAACCATTTCTGGTCTGGTGTTAATAGTCGAAGCACATCTGGTGCAGACGCTACAGTTGGAGAACAACTGGGAGTGACCTGATTCAGTTTCCTGTAGTCAATAGTAAGTCTCCAGGTACCTGTGGGTTTCCTCACCGGCCAAACAGGAGAGTTGGCAGTGGAGACACAGGTTCTGATTACTCCTTGTTTGAGGAGTAACTTGATTGTTTCTCGAAGAGAGGGTAGGGCTTCAGAGGGAAAAGGATACTGTCTTTGCCTCTCGTGTGCCGGGCCTGGCACCTCAATAACGGTATGCATTCTGCCACAATCGTGTTTGTTAACTGCAAATGCTTCCAAATGTCGTTGCAGAATAGGTAAAAGTTTTGGGAATAATTCATGATCCTTGAATAAATCTATGACATCATATTCTTTGTTGTTAATGGATATTGTTGCCACAGCATGTGAGTCAGGAATCAAGATGGTATGGTATTGACCCTGGATTTGTATGAACAGCATGTTTGCTAGATACACCACACAGCCGTGTGGTGCGAGAAAGTCAATCCCAATGATGCTAGGGTGATCCTGCAACACCATCAACTGGAAGGCATGTGAGGCCTTCAGATGGCCTAGTTCTACCGGTAAAGACAGGGAGCGGTATGCAGGTAACCTAGCACCGTCGACTCCTGACATATTGGTCTTCCGTCCGGTAGACCATGGGGACGTTTCAGGGTGGTCGTCGTGTAACACAGATACAGCTGCACCTGTATCTAACAAGACAATTAATTGGCGGCCCCCGACCTCGGCCTCGGTGCAGGGCCTTCCGTTTGTATCTAAGACCAGCTTGTTTACAATGCGGCCTGGGGCCTGTAATTGTCAATCCGTATTGTTGGAGGCATGCAGAGGTTGGGCTTGGCTTGCATGGATGACTTCACCGTGTTGCACTGATGCAATGTAAGGCGGGGCTTCTGGGTTCAGGCTGTGGCCTCGCACCCACCTCCGGAGTCTCCATGGCCAGTAGTGTCATGGATCGCTGGTTGCACTGCTGCAAGTGTTTGTTGCGGAACAGCATCCGCTACAGAACGCACTTGCCCCAGGAGCTCCCGAAATTTCCGATTTTCTTCAGCTATCTGTTTATATGAGGGACCCGATCTTTGTAATGGTTTCCCTTTGCCTTTATACTTTTTATTTTTGTGCCAATTCCGGTTCCCACTCCACTGCTGCTGCTGTTGCTGAGGGTTTTGTTGGGTACCAGCTGGAGGGGCCGATGGAGGTTTGGCCTGTTGTTGCTGGGCCTGACCTTCCACCGTGTAGTGTGTCATGGTCCCGGAAGCGGGTTCCACGGCAGCAACCTTTTTGGAACCGGAACCCAAATCGCGGATGTACAACTGGTACACCCTCTTGGTCTTCTGAAGAATATCGGCAAACCTATCCATATTCGGGTATGTGGTTGGCTCTACTTTGTCTCTCACGGCTGGGATCATGTTTCTAAGGAACAGGGTCTTATATTCAATAAGATCTACATCCGTGGCTTCTTGTGCCAGATGTTTCCCTGCTCGATAGGCCATCCAAAGTCTCTGGTGGTAAGTCGCTGGGCTTTCTTTAGCATTTTGCTTCATGGGGTATGCTAGCATTACTCCAACCACACCAGGGCTGTGAGCAGAAATGAGCTCAGCTGCGACTTCATCAAAGGTCACGTTCCCATCCTGGCGAACAGCTTCAGGGAGTTTTGCCCATAAACCAGGATTGATGGTCTGGCGTAGTATTTGGACTTGGTATTCTGCAGCGAGACTAAGCATCTCGCACTTGGAGAGTACCTTTTCCAAATGGCAGCTGAGATTGTAGGATGGGTTCATCCGAACAATACTGTCAGCAATTTGCTGAACAGAGTAGGCCATTTGCAGGGGATTAGCTGGTGGTCAATCAGGCAAGGACAGCGCGTCTTGCCCACCATCTAATGCTGCGCGGGCTGCAGCTTCAGCTGCCGTCCGAACAACACCTTCCTGAGTGCAAGCTTCTTGAAAAATTTGTCGAATTTGACTTTTAATGGCTTTCATACTTCTTTCAGGAAGAGGAACACTCTCTAGTGCCCTATCAATCATGGTTTCAATCTCTTGTCTATCTTCCACACTAATAACAGCTACCGGAGGCGCCGTCGGGACCAGGCTTGGGCCTGCTCCCCCCCATCATGGGCGCCGCCATGATGGTGTTTCCCATGATGAGCGTCACGACGTCGTCAACGCGTGACCTGGGGAGTTGTGGGCGGGGACCCGCCATGCTGTGGATGGCTGGGTGGGGTATCTGGGCCATAGTAGGAGCGTGACTGGGCGTTGTCCTGCGAAATATCATCGTCGGATGGCTCCCCCTCCGATGACGAGTGAAAGGCAGGGTCTACGCCACCCATTGCCTTAACATGGCCAGTCAAGACCTCTCACTGATGGCTCAGTTTATCCATCTTAATTCTACATTCATCATGACTCACACTTGCAACATCCATATCCACCTGATCCTGCTTCTGTTTCTGCAAAACATGGTACGCGGCGCTCAATTCGCGATTGTCCCTATAGGCTATCTCTAAATCATTACGTACCTGGTTGATCTCGTCCTGCAGTTCACCCATCTCGTCACTCATTTGTGCATTTGCAGCACTCAACAAATCATTTATTTGTACTACCTGACTCTTATCCAGTCTTAGACTTTCACATTCAGACTTCAAAGTACACATTTCTTGTTCACCAGCCTGTGCAGAATGATGCAATAGTGAATCCTTTTCATTACAGAGAGATTGGAGTTCAGCCTCCAAGTTCTGCTGTATCCTGATACATTCAGTTTCCTGTAGACCCATCTCCTGCTTAAGAGATGCAATCTGCAGATCAAGGGTTCGAAACCTCGCTTCGGAGGCTTCTAGAGCAGCGTAGAGAGCAGCGACCATCAACCCTTTAGCACAACGCCTATTGGTTGACTGTCGCGCCTCAGTGTACTGAGTTGAAATCCCCAGTACAGGGTTTTCGGATTGACTCCGTCCTGCGCGAAGTCAGCCCATCCTCCATGGGAGGTAAGAAAATTCGAGACATCGAGTCTCAGTTCTGTGCAGATATCTGATACGGTGGCCATTGATGTGGGAGGGAACGAAAATTCAGACTGTGAAAAAGACCATGCGTTGTGTATCGATCCACAACACAGGTACTTTAAACACAGCCGGGCTACTGTATAAGTTGTAGGCTTGCAATTCAAAGCCGCTATGGAGTGGGTCGAGACGGTATCAACCACACCAGAAAAGTCAGCCAGACCTTGCAAGTATCTACAAACTGGTAGAAAAGATGGGAGAGGTGATACGGAGATGTACACCTACAGTCCCCGTGGGAGAAGGGAAATTTGTAGCAACAAGTGAAAATTTACAACATCCCAATATCGCCTGCACATGGTTGCCAATTGTAAGAGATCTAAATCTCACTTTCAGGTTCTTGGCAATATTGGAGATGCAAATAATCACAGACAAGTTGCATTATTACTACAAATAGGGATAAATCACAGTTGCCCTAAGCAGTTCTTACCAATACGAACCAGGAGCCAGTGCTAAGCGTTCCCTACACCTCGAGGTTTCTTTGTTGTCTCTTGGGAACTCTCGGGTCTCCAAGGTGTAAAGCCTGTGCATAACATTATATACCTGTGATAATTACTATGGTTACTGAAAGATAGAAACATTTCTAGTTACAGAGATGAGCCCTATTGGCTAAATTAGAGGTGGCTCCACGGTACAAGATAACATTATATAAATTTGTAAAGTCATCAGTTTTAGAACAAAGATCTTCTTATACAAAGTCTTACATAACAAGGTGAAGTGGTGTCCATCACCGAAAGATGGCAATATTGCCTTACACATTATAATCACTTCAAGGACAGGTGTCTTGGCATCTGACAAGTAAGAAATAGACAGAAAATACATAATATAATGTGTGTGCATTAGCAAGCAAAGTGAGTTACAATATATGTATTCATATCCTGGCATCTACTCTTGTACGGTAGATGCTCTTAGTCCTATGTATTAGTATAGCCTATGCCTAAATATTAGCTGTCTATGGTGTGCCCCTGAGGGTATCAATTAGGGTGCAGGGACCTCGTGTAACAGTTGCCTATGCCTTAATCCGGCCCTGCCTGTTAGTCAGTACTAGATCTAGGATAGCCCTGTCTCTTGTGGGCTGTTGTATAAGTGCAGAACTTACCGAGATGCAGAATAAGAATGGCACTGAAGTACTTAAATCACGCCTACCCCAACTCCATCCTACGGATGGACATGCATTGTGGTGTGCCTTTGTGTCATTGGCCAAAACGCTCATGGCATTTCACCTCACCCTATCCTGCAGAGTACGACAAGTGCTTAGGTGTGCCTTGTGCTGTTTGGTTTTAGAGTCACACCATGTCATACGAACCTACAGTATGCTGAGATGGGTGCAGTATATGACAATGTGGTGAAGTCTTGTGCCAAGGACTCCAAGGCACACCTTGATGCCTGTCAGTGGCTGCAAAGTGGGAATGTGGGTGGAATTGAATGAGCATTACAGTCGTCAATCCAAAGGCACACCCCTGACGCCTGTCATTTTGTAGAGGGTGGGACATTGCAGTTATAAATCATAACGCCCCACTCGTTTCTTGGTATTTACACATACATCAGCAAATACAGAGTGTATGGGTGAGTGCATGAAGTAAGCAATAAAACACGATAGGGTGTGCATGGAACAGATTTTACCACATGGAAAGGGGCATAATAAGGCACGAGGCATTGGCTGAGTGCCTTTAGCCTCTGGTGTGCAGTAAAATCTGTTTCATGCACACACCTGGAGTGTCTTATTGCATTTATAAAATGTGGTAATTTATTTAAAAATATTTTTTTATGTTAAAAAGCCATTTAGATATGAATACACTAAAATAACAGTGTATTTATAGTAAAATAGTCCTTCTGCCTTTGAGTTCAATAATTGCTTTAGGACATTTGTCCTACATTGGGATCCGTAGTTGTAGTTTCCTTCTTGCCACCAGCCCAGCTGTCCGATTGTACAGCCCTCTGCTCTGCTCCAGCTGCTCATGTGCACAACAGAGAGAGTGTGACAGAGAGAAGTGTTTTCGTTTCTGCACAACAGAAACAGAGAGTGTGAGAGACAGAAGTCTTTTCGTTCTTTTTTTTTTAATTTTTGAAGCCCAAGTGAGAGGTACCTGAGTTCCCCCAATCGGTCGGCGAGCGCTTGATGAGCTGCATTCAGGAGAGTGACAGCTGCTGACAGGCACAGCAGGAAGGCACGGATATGGTAACAGACACTTTTCTGATATATCGGCTGTTGCAGTAGGAGAGGTGGTTAAAGGGTGGGGCCGGCAGGACAATGGCAGACAGAGAAATTATGCCATTGGTGAGGGAAAGGAAGATGGCAGAGTTTAAAATGCCAACATTCTAAAGGCTCCTGATTTCTCTGTGAAATGCAGTCTTGCTTCTCTGAACTTTTTATTGTTTGTGCATGAAATACAGTTTAGGCATAGGCAATAACCAATCAGGAGGTGGGATTTTCACTCCCCATTTTATAACACAGGGTGATTGGGCAACCCCTCAGCACGCAAGAAATGGGAGGTGGGAGACATTATGCCGATGGGAGTTGAGATTTCCTATTGAGAAATGAATTTGGGAAAGGGCATGGCAACAGGGGGATTGGCACCCCTGGTGACTTTCATGGGCACTGGGAGAGGTGGAGAATGACAGCCACCACCATATTTAATGAAATGGTACACCAAACAAGGCAAGCTATGATTGCAGCTTTTATGACAGGGGATGGAGGGGCTATGTTTTCCGGGTGGAGTGGGGGCAAATGTGAGGAAGGGATGGGACCGGTAGAGATGAGGGGCCCTAATGAGACTGGGGAAAGGGAGTGACCACCATAAACAGGTGGGGGGACAGCAGTACAGGGTGCAAGGGGGGAGGGGAGGAGGCTGAAATTCTGATATAGAGAACGAGGGAAGCCCTTAGGTCTCTTCAGATGGAGAAAGCACCTGGGCCAGATGAGAGACATCCCAGGGTGCTGAGGAAAGTGGCAGGTGTCCTGGCAGTCCCCCTGGTGGTGCTCTACAACATCTCCCTGAGGACTGGATGGATGCCCCAAGACTGTCGGGTGGCCCATGTCATGCCGATCCACAAGGGGGGGGTAAAGGGAGGAGGTGGGAAATGACAGGCACGTTAGCCTGATGGCGGTGGTCGTCAAGGTGATGAAGGGTGTCCTCAAGGACAGGCTAGGGGGGTTACTGGTGCAAACTGGTATTTGGACGATGAGGCGGCATGGCTGTCAGTGAATCATGTCAGGCGATACCTTGTAGGTGGGTATGACTTGGTGGCAGTGTTCCTAGATCAGGTAGGCCGGTGGATGTTCTCTTTCTGGACTTCAGCAAGGCATTTCATTCTGTACACCACAATGGCCTGCTGTCTAAACTGAAGGAAATGTGGGTAGGGAGACAATTGTTAAGATGGATAGTAAATTGGCTCTCTGAGCGTACTCAGAAGGCGGTGGTTGAGGGGCTAGCCTCATCCACAAGGTTGGTTACCAGTGGGGTGCTCCAGGGATCGGTGTTGGTGCCACTCCCGTTAAACGCATATGCCTCAGACATAAGGAAGGGGGTCAGCAGTGAAATGAGTCTCTTTGCAGATGACTGAAAGTTGGATGCTGTGATGGATGAGAAGGAAGGGAGGGTGGCCTTGTGGGAGGATGTGGGGTTGCTGGAAAGGTGGTCAGGAAACCGGAAACTAACATTCAATGTGGGGAAGTGCAAGATTCTGCACCTAGGAGTCAGAAATCCAGGCCAGGTGTATAACCTGGGAGGAGACAAAATTCAAGTCACAGAAGGTGAGAGAGACCTGGGGGTAGTGGTAGATGTCAAAATGAAATACTCAGAGACCTGTAGAAGGGCAGTGGCAAGGGAAAATAGGATCCTGGGATGACTCGCCAGGGGGATTACCCCTAGAAAGGCAGAAGTGATCCTAGCCCTGTACAACTGCTTGGTTAGGTGACACCTTGAGTATTGTGTGAAGTTTTGGAGACCACATCTAGAGGGATGTTACATGATTAGAGAGGGTCCAAAGGAGTGCAACCAAAATGATCCAGGGCCTGGGGGAGAGAACCTATGAGGAGAGGCTCGAGGATCTCTACATGTACAGCCTGGATGAGAGGATGGACAGCGGAACAGGACAGAGGTCTTTACGTACATTTATAAAATGGGTAGGCTAAACCAGCCAATCAGGGACCAAGCTCACCATGCATGGAATATGTTCCATGCATGGGTAAAAAAAAGAACGGTAGTAAAAAGGCTAAAATCATTAACCGTAGAACATTGGCATTTAAAAATGCTGCCATTGTTATTTTATCGCTAACATCCCAGTGCCGCAGCCTGGGCTAGGAGGAGGACAGACTGAGAAAAACAGATTAGAACATGCCTGGCCCTGGATGACTCGAGGACTAGTAATCGCTAATGAGACCCAGACACCAGCCCAGGAGGAGAGAGAGATGGGGATTCAGGAGACAGATTAGAGAGAGAGGAGTTGATCAGTGGAGAGAGTCGGGATCGGACAGAGAATAGGAGAGATGGGATGGCTTGCAGGCAGGTACTGTGACTTAGCAATGAGCAGGGGCTGGGGTCGGGGACAAGAAAAAATGGTATTTTTTCAAGTTCTGTGGTTCTGCAGTTACAGCAGACAAAATGCGACAGTGAGCAACAATAAGTGATGGACCCCTGAAACAAGAGTGAGCAGTCATCCTCCTGAGGCAACCGTGAAATTGGAAAAAAAAATCTTGCCTCTTTTTGTGTCTCGGTCTGCCTCGGTACCGGGTGAACAGCATGGGGGACACTGAGTTTGTAATTTAGTATCTCTGGTAGCAATCGCGCTCCCGCCATGGTTGTTGGTAAACCAAAAGGAGCTTCTTGTAAGTAATTTGTTGTTACCTTTTTTGTGGTCATGCCAACTTTCAGGAGGCAAGGTGATGGGAGAAGTACTTCTGGGAAGAGAAGGAGCTGCTGGGTGTTTTAGGTCTTCTCATTATTCTGGGGTGGAAAAAGGAAGTAAAGATGTACCTCCGATACAACGTGTGTGTGTGTGTATATGTGTTTGTGTGCGTGTGTGTGTGTGTGTGTGTGTGTCTGTCCCTATGTGCTGACTACCACTTCTCGTACTCCTGCCATGCTATCAACGAACCAATGATGTCATACTGTGATAGGCGGAAGGACTATTTAGTCATAAATCCACACAAGTAAATCTTTTTTTAATATAAAAAATGATTTTTTCTAACTATGAAAATTTTAAAAAGAAAGAAGACTACTTTATAAGCGCAATATGACACTCCAGGTGTGTGCATGGAACAGATTTTACCGCACGCCAGGGGCTAAAGGTACTCGGCCAAGGCCTTGTGCCTTATTACACCCCTGGTCATGAGGTAAAATCTGTTCCATGCACACCCTGTCATGTCTTATTGCTTACAAAGGGGATCAATAAAGGGTGCCCAGCCAAGATTCTACAAAGGAAGGAGGAGGCGACAATGACAGGGAATGGGTGTAAGCTGCAAGGGGGCAGGCTCAAAGGGAGAGGAGGATGTGTTATTTCACTGAAACGGTGGTGGAGACAATTGAATGCACTGCCCAGGGAGCTGGTAGAGGCAGAGACTGTGGCCAGGTTTAAAAGGGGATGGGACAGGTACGGGAGGGGGGGAATGACCAGGTCCAATGCAGGTGGCATATCTGTGACTGGGGATAGCATAACCCAAGGGGAAAGGGAAGGACACCAAAATCAACCCTCAATGTGGGTGCTGAAAAGTGAGCAGACTCAAAAGACTGTTAGGCCTATTCTGCAGTCATTTTAGTATGTCAGTATGTTACTATATGAGCATGACATTTACCACTCTGATATTTCACTGTGACACATAGGAAATAGGAGGTGAAACTTTTGTGTCCCTTACCTGACCAATAGCCAAATCAATCCGTACCCAAATCAATGTTGTATTAATGCATACAATGCATGTAACCTTACAACTTGTAATGCTTATTTATGGACGGTAATACTCACAGTATGTGTGGTCTGACATGCTGAGTCTGTCAATGAGCAGTAACATCAGTGTCAGAAATTGTTGGTGGTAGTGACTGTGGTGCAACAACATCTGGCATTTCACAGGATCCAGAAGATGTTTTCTGCATTTTTAGCTTGTTCAAAGTTGATGGATTGTGTACCGATACTTGCAGTAAAGGACTAACCAGGCAGCAAGCCAAGATGTCCAAGAACCTATTGAAACAAATATTGAGACATTGAAATATTCTAGAACTGTATGAAATTACGATACATAGGTAATAAAATGCATATGAAACATATATCCCTAGTCTTCTTTTTTGAACAGCCATGCTGGTTCGTGATGGCATTATGGAGTTATGGCAAAAACTGATGGGCAAGCATCCAATTTAAGTCTCCGTTGGCCAGGGATGAAACTGGTAATATCCAAAAGAGTTTGTGAAATAGCAAACTGATCATCGGTGAAATGATCAGCACAGATAACAGTATGGTCCGTAGGCTGCCATCCAGCATGCTTCACAGCCTGTGCTCACTGCTTTCGTCATTTGGGACCTTTTGGGAATCAGTAAAAACTACATTTGTAGTCCTTACCATTGTTGCATCCCACAGCGCAACAGTGCTTCATTGCTACACTGATTTGAAAACATGGAAGAACAGAAAAATGACCGCATAAACGATTCAGTAGTAATAAAAGAGAAATGTAAATGTAGAATGTTAATCATTAATTAGCAAAGTCATATAAGGTACTGTAACCTGTCAGTATATAAACACTGTTAGTGCATCTGTAGCTGTGGCTAAATGGAATTGCAGGGACCAGATATCCCTGCATTTCCACAGCCCACCAGAAAGCCCCATGAATTCTTTTTATGAGGGGAGTTAAAACATGAATTGAGGGTGTGATATATGTGTAATGACTAGAATGAGAGTGTTATGAATGTTTCAAATGACAATCTGATTTTATGTTTTGTACAAATTGTTCCTTTTGTATTGTAACTAAAACAGGAGCATCTATAATATACGACTTTTGTCCTAAAGCTGTTTTATTCCAGCTTATACTGTATAAAAATAAAGATTTTTACTACTACTACCTGTCATTGCACCGAACTGCATGGCCTGCAATTTGTGGGCCCTGCACTTTCATAGGTGCACAGTCTTCTCCTTGTACAGGGAATCTGCACCTGTTGGTGAATCAGTGGTGGAGTCTTCTGGGGTTGTCAACCTTAATGCTCACTCCTCCCCAGCCCCTAGCCTCCAACATGAAGTACAAGATATAGCTCCAAGCCACTGTTTCATAATTAAACACCCTTCAAAGCCACAGGTTGCCAACACAATTTGTTGTACCTTTCTTCACACAAGGCCCTGTGAGCCCTGCGTGAAGAAAAAAGATCATGTGTGACGTTGTTTGCTCATGGAACAATGTGGGCATTAGGGTTGCTAACCCTCAAGGAAGATCCTACCACTGATTCACCAAGACTCCAGAGACCCAAACTCCTAAGGTTTTTTTTCCTTTGGCTGCTTGGGGGGAAGGATTGGGGCATTATGATCGGAAACCCTAACATCACATTTGCCTAACTTTGTGGCATTAAGCTATCCTAACTGGTGCAATAACAAAGTTTTACGCAAAGACTATAGATATATTGTAATGGCATGGGAGCACCACCATAGTTAGGGTTGTGTAGGGTGTGTAATCTTAAACCCCTAAATTTTCACTTTATTTGTTTTGCAACCATTCAGTGGATTTGCAAAAAATGTCTAAGGGGCAAAATTTCTTGATTTGCTAGGTGTTGTTCCCTATGAACATACGAAATGCCAGCAGAAACAGGCCTCATGATCTATCGAGTCTGTTCGATTGTGCAGCTAGCCCCTCAACTTTCAGCTTCCCCCTCCCCACCTCATAACTACCCCCCTTACTCTGTCCCACCCTCTCTTAAATCCTCCTTCCATTCTGCATGATACCACTTCTTCAGACACAGTGTTCCATTTATCTACCACCCTTTCCATGAATAAGTGTCTCCAGATTTCCCTTCTGAATCTCCCCCTCTCCAATCTCAGCTGATGCCCTCTCATGTCCCTCCCCCTTCTGATCTGAGGAATCCCTTCTGTATTAATTCTGTTAAAACCCTTTAGGTACTTAAAGGTTTCGATCATACCCCCCTATCCCTCCTCTCTGCCGGGGAATACATTTGCAGCTCTCCCAGCCTCTCCTCATAGGATTTTCCCTCAAGTCCTTGTATCATCTTTGTTGCCCTATGCTGCACGCCCTCCAGCAATCTGATGTCCTTCTTCAGGAATGGATGCCAGTACTGCATGCAGTATCCAGGTGAGGCCTGACCAGTGACCTGTACAGGGGTAGAATCACTTCTCTGTGCCTGGAGGAGATTCCCCCCACTATGCACTCCAGCATCTTGTTTGCCTTTGCAGTCGCCTTCCTGCACTGAACTGAGTGAATCATACTCCCCATTATTAGTACCGCTAGATCCTTCTCCTCCACTGTGCTTACTAACTGTACCCCTCCAACTGATATTTCCTCCTCTGGTTCCTTGCTCCGAAGTGCAGTACCTTTCACTTCTTGGCATTGAACCACAACTGCCATGTCTCTGACCATTCCTTGTAGTTTGGTCAGGTGTTCCAGCAGCCCACTCAATCCCTCCATGTCATCTACCACTGCACCAATCTTAGTATCATCTGTGAACAGACCGATCCTACTCTGGATCCCATTTGAGATATTGGCTATGAATATCCCCAACACACCGGTCCCAGTACTGAACCCTGGGGCACCCCACTCGTAACATCGCTTGGGGATGAGAGTTCCCCACCACCACCCTTTGCTGCCTACCCCTCACCCAGTTGGTGAGCCAGTTGACCATTCTTTTCCCCACACCAATGTATTCCAGTTTTCCCCCAGCCTCCTATGTGGCACTGAGTCAAAGGCCTTGCTGAAGTCCAAATATTAGATGTCTACTGCATGGCCCCTGTCCAGTTCCCTCATAACCCAGTCATAGTACTCAACTACGTTTGTCTGACAGGATCTGCCCAATACAAAACCATGCTGATGGCTGTCTTGGAGCCGATTGTCTTCCCAGAAAGGTCACCAATCTCTCTTTTAAGATTGACTCCATGAGTTTCCCCATGAATGAAGTAAGACTCACTGGTTTGTAGTTGCCTGAACTATCCTTCTGGCCACTTTTATGAATCGTCAACACATGGGTCATCCTCCAGTCCCATGGCACGCATCCTAGCCACTAGCCACTCACCCCTGACAAGGGCGTGTGCCTGCTCCTGAAGCAGCCCGGTGGGTTTCTGCCCTCTGCCGGCTGCATCCTCGATCCTGCCCACTGCTGAAACACAGAAAGAAGCCACTTGCCCCTGACAAGGGCATGCTGCTGCTGCTGAAGCAGCCTGGCGAGTCTCTGCCCTCTGACCACTGCATCCCCAATCCTGCCCGCTGCTGAAACACAGAAAGAAAGTATGGAGTATTCAACTTCAGGTGCCTCCTTGCCAATTGGTTGGAACTTTCCTGCTCTACCTTACCATTGGTTGCTCCGGATTCGATGTGTTTTTTCTTTGGATTCTTTTTTCCCTTGCTCTACTGTGGACAAGCTGTTCCATGTTTGAAAATATTTCTAGTCTAAACCATCTGGTTTCCTGCTGCTTCCTTCTCTTGCTTTTAATTTTAAAAAGTAGCATGCTTGCAAATGGCTAAAAACAAACTACCCTGTTAGTGTTTAGATGATGTTTTAAAGTACAGTGATATTCCTGTTTTGAGTGTGTTGCGTGTTAAGATTGTATAAGCCAGCCCAAGTTCAAAGTGTTAGTGCTCTTGTGCTAATTTTTTCTGTCTACTCCTTTCCCCTATTTCCTACTGTTTCCTTTCTCCTGGCCTCTCTGCCCCTGCCGAAATTGCCTTCGGCTGAGGGGCATCTCGGCCAAGATTTTCTACTGCTTTATTATTCTGTCCCTGCTAACCACTTCTATTGTTGCCCCTCCTTACTGGCACCATTGACTCAGTGTGTAATTTTATTCTGCTGTAGGCATTTCATTGTAAGTCTACTGCCCCCCTCCCCCCTGCAGTGTGGCTGTTTTTCCCCTGCTCCCATCCCCTCCCACCAATTAAGTTCTCCCTCACTCCTGTAATATTTTAACCTTGTCTTTCTATCCTTCCTCTCCTAACCACTTGCCCCAGACAAGGGTGCGCTTCTGCTGCTGAAGCAGCCTGGCAGGTCTCTGCCCTGCGCTGACTGCATCCTTGATCCTGCCCGCTGCTGAAACACAAAAAGAAGGTGCCCACCGGCACTGCATGCTGGCTCCCCACCCTCCCTCCCACCAGCTCTACTCGTCAACTTTCTTATATAGGGACATGAGGTCACCTGACGACTGGTGTTTTTTTCTAAGTCCCCAAGTTTCCATCTGCAATTAATCATACGCCGCCACTGTGGTGCATTCAGTTCATCAGTCAATTTGATCCTTACTACCTACATTGTTTAAATTGACCTACCTCCACTCATGCTGCTTCTACTCCCATTCAGTTGAGTTTTACTTAACACAGGCATCTCTGCCTATTCTATCCCTGTTACTAAGCTCTAACTCCAAGCACCTCCTCTTTTCTACCTACATTGTTTAAACTGACTTACCTCCATTCGTGCTGCTTCTACTCCCATTCAGTAGAGTTTTACTTAACACAGGCATCTCTGCCTATTCTATCCCAGCTACTAAGCTCTAACTCCAAGCATCTCCTCTTTTCTGTCTCCTCCAGGTTCTTTATCAGTATGCTGTCACTCCCTCCCTTTTTTCTCCTAGCATTCACCTCTTTTCTATCCTTCCCTCACTCTACTTCTACCCCAACCCCCCCACACCTTCAATGGCACTCTCCCTCTGGCAACCCTCACAACATTTCCCTGTCTCTAGCAATGCTTTTGTCCACCAAATCATGACTGCTACCCACTCTCCCCTTTTTCATCCCTGGATCTACTACCCAGTCAGACCCGGTACATCTCTCCTCACCATTGCCTTGTACTGGACCCTTTTTCAAACCTTGTGCTTCCTGCCTCCCACTTCAAGCTCCAACGCCTGCCACACACACTCTCTTCCCTGGCACAAGAGTATGAAACTTCACTATGTAATCATAGCCCTCCTCTTCCTATCTTCTGGAGACATAAATCCCAACCCTGGTCCCAGCCCCACTTCCAGTTCATTGTCCTCTAACTCACCCTTAATAACCTTCCTCTCAAGTCCCTCTAGCTTGCCCTGGGTCTGAAATCACTTCATCTGAACATCTGCAGTTTCCTTCCCAAATTCAATCTGTTCCAAGCCCTGGTAGTTTCCTTATGCCCAGATATTATTATCCTGACAGAAACTTGGCTCAACAACAGAATATCTGACTCCACTCTTGCCATTCTGGACTATTCCCTATCTCTTCAAGATCGAACAAGGAGTGGTGGTGGTGTAGCCATATATGTCTCCTCTGCTATCCAATACACCACTATTTTCTCTGCATCTGCCCCTCAAGAATACAAGGTGCTTACCTTATGATTAAAACTCCCATTCTCTGTCCACAGTTTTATTGCTGGGGCCTACTGCTGCCTAGGCCTAAACTCCTCTATTATCACCAACCTAATCTCCTCTGTAGTTTCCCTTACCTCCTATGGTGAAGTCTATATCATGGGCGATTTTAACTTAAATTGGTTATCCCCATCCCTGCTTAAAGTGAAAAACAATACAGCCACCCACAACTTGACCCAACTCATCCTTGAACCCACCAGGATAAACCCAAAAACAAACAACCACTCCCTTATAGACTGGGCTCTTACTTCTCACCCCCATAGGGTCATAAGTTCTGGTGGGCTACCTGATGCCTTAAGTGAGCACCGGAAGTCCTACCTTGTACATCGCATCCACCAGCCGAAGGCAACCTACAAAACTATGGTGTCTAGTACCTACAAGTCTATGGACCTAGCCCCACTCCTCTATGACCTATCCCTAACCAACTGGGGCCCTTTAAGTGTTGCTGATTCCATAGACATAGCCGCCTACTACTTTAAAGATAAATTCCTCAAAGTCTGGAACCACCATGCCCCCCATACACTGTATCAGGGTTCATGGGAACCACTTCCCATAGATCTCTCCAAAGCTTATATCATGCCAAAAAGCACGGGACAAAGTCTGGAAGCAATACAAAGTTGCCAAGCTACCTAAAGACTATGACACTCATTGCTTCCTTCACAACAAATGCACCAAAGTTACCCATTTGGCTAAAACCGATTACTTCAACTCAATCTTTCAAGCCAACATAAATAATCCAGCTAAATTTTGGAAGGTCATCCACACACTCTTCCCCCCTACATCTCCTCCCACTCTTCTCCTCAACATTAACAACACCCTCATTGCTGACCACCTGAACGTTGCCTCCAAATTCAACTCCTACTTTACCTCTTGGGCTTCTGCTCTCCTATCCTCCCTACCACCTGCCCTGCCAGACCCTTCCCCAAGCTGTTCTCACACTCTCACACAGCCCAATCCCTTCTCCTTCACTCAAATCACTTTCTTAGACACCTTAGTGGCTCTACTTGCTCTAAACCCTTCCAAGGGCAGCTCACCTGATGGCCTTGATCCTAAGCTGCTGTACCTTTCTGCCACAGCTATTTCTGCTCCTCTGGCTGACCTGCTCAACATCTCTTTCAAATGGGCTTCCATTCCCTCTGAATGGAAGCATGCTGTGGTTCTTATCCTTCCCAAGAATGGTGATGCCTCCACCCCGAGTAACTACTACCCCATATCTCTGCTTCCTACCCTCACTAAACTGCAAGAACATCTGGTCCTTGCCCAACTCTCCACTTACCTTTCAAACTCTAACTTCTTTACCCCTTTCCAATCTGGCTTATGAAAAAAACACTCTACCACTACCTCCCTGATTAGTGTCACTGACTCCATCCTCACTGGGATGGACAGTGGCCAAATTACATCTGCTATCTTTGGTGACCTCACCAAGGCTTTCAACATTGTCTTCCACCCCCTACTCCTACACTTTCTCTCTGCGGCAGGTCTGTCAACGGCAGCCACAAACTGGTTCCAGGCCTACCTGGTAGGTAGGACCCAGGCTGTTAGAATGTTGGATTCCATATCTCTCCCTCTCCCTCTCCCCATCAACACTGGTGTCCCACAAGGATCATTGCTGGGCCCTATCCTTTTCTCAGTCTTCCTAAATGACTTGCTGTCTGTCTGTACATCAACTTCAATTCATATGTATGCAGATGACACCGTCCTTTACTATTCTGGTCATTCCCCCCCCCCCCCCGGTTTTGCAAACAAGCTTCAGCATGGCTTTAATAACATTCAGCACTGGTTTTTACAAACATCAGCTCTTCCTGAATGCTAAAAAATAGTCTGTATGACCTTCGGCACAAGGCAGAGACTCTCAAGGCTCTCTTCCCTGCCCACTTTCCACACCCTCAATGGGACAGTCCTTGAGGACACCTCCTCTTTCAGATATCTGGGGGTTTGGCTTGATCAACACCTCTCCTTCTCTGCCATGTTGATGCCATCCTGAAAAAGCTGTGCCCCAAGCTAGGCGCTCTCTTCAGGAACTGGAAATGCATTCCTCTCTCAGCAAGGCGTGAACTTGTTCAGAAGATGATTCTACCCATCTTTGACTACTGTGATGTAGTCTATAGTGCCGCTCCTAAGACCTCACTAGCCAGACTGGACACCCTCTTTAACTCCTTTTGCTGCTTCACTGTGGATGCCCATGCCCTCATCCACCATTGTCATCTCTACCATTCTCTGACTTGCCCCACACTTGAAAATAGATGTCTCCTTCATTGTGCTAAACTTGTCTCCAAATTCTGGTTCGGCTCACTCCTTACCTACCTCAGATCCTCCTTAACTATCTCCCCTCCCCTGCCCACTCACTCAGGTCATGCAACTCCCATTCCCTAGTTATTCCACATCGTTCCTCCTCTTTTGGCCAGACTGTCTTCTGTCATTGTTTCCCTAAATTGTGGACCCCCCCCCAATTTCGCCATTCCTCCTCCCCCTCTTCTATCTCCTCTGCCTTGTGGAATTTCCTTTCAGTAAACTGCTCCTGTAACTGACCTCCTTGCCTCTCCAAACTACTTCTGGGGCCCTGTCCACCTTCTTCTGCTTCCTAATTAAAATGCTGTACTGCTGCTTTATAGTTTATTGCTACATGCTCTCCTGTTGGTTTAGAACAATGTTGCTAGTAGGCCCTGTTAGTTACTCTCTCACAAGTAATGCCTGTATACTGTCATTCTCCTTCAAATGTATTACTGTATATATTGTAAATGTGTTTTTACTGCTGTATGTAAATTGTGCATACTACTCTATGTAAATTGTGTATACTTCTCCAACTTCCCTTTCCCCCAGGATGCACAGTGAGATGAGCAACCTGTTGTTCAGTGTGCCTTTTCTGTTGAATCGCTTAAATAAATAAATCAATCAATCCTGTGTTCAGTGATGAACTGAACAGGTCTGCCAGTGGTCCCGCCAGGATCTCCGCTAGCTCCCTAAGTACCCTAGGGTGAATGTCATCCGGCCCCAGTGCCTTGTCCACCCTCAGTGCCCTTAGTCCCTCCAGCACCCTGTCCTTCATAATTCTGATATCAGTCGCCCCCGACCCCTCTCTGCCCACTCCATCCTTTGGGTATCTGCCCCACTCTTTCCTTCATGAACATAGAGCAGAAGTACTCATTCAGTGCCTCTGCCTGGTCCTCCCCCTTCCCTCCCCCCCATCTTTCTTAATCCTCACAATCTGGTCTTTGTTTCTTCTTCTCTTGCCAATGTATCTGAAGAAGTCCTTTTCCCAGTCCTTGATTTCCTGTGCCAGTCTCAACTCTCTGGAAGCCTTGGTCGCTGTGACTAGCCTGGTAACCTCCTTGGATGACTTTGTCTACTCATCTTTGTCCCCTTGCCAGCCTTTAGGATGCTTTTCTCTCAGCCCTCACCCCTTCCATTACCTCCCAAGTCAGCAAGCTTGGCTTCTTTGCTCTCCCCTTCTTGCTCTGTGTCCTGGTGCAGGTCTCAGTAGCCTCTTCCAGCCTTTTCTTAATTATATTCCATTTTTGGCTGGCACTCATGCATGTCTTAATCCCCCGCAGATGCTCAACCAAATTTTCCCTCATCCTTTTAAAGTCCATTCCCTTAAAATCGATTACTCTGGTATCTGTTCCTCCTGTTACCCTTCCCATATTGAGTGTGGATCACACCATATGATGGTCGCTCCCAGCCTGGGGATCCTCCACTCTCAGATCCTTTACACTCTCCCCATTTGTTAATACCAGGTCCAGAGTCCTACCCTCCCTAGTAGGCCCATGGATCAATTGCACCAGGAAGCAGTCCTGAAATGCATCTAGTAATCTCTACTCTTTTGCACACATGGTGGTTGAGGTGTTCCAGTCCACCCCAGGGCAGTTGAAGTCCTCCACCACTACAGTGTCTCCCTTCCTACAGACTCTTCAAATCTGCTCATCCAATTCCCTATCCAGGTCATCCCCTTGAGTTGGTGGCCTGTATACTACCCCCACCCTCAGTGTCTTTCTTTAAGAGTCTTGAAACTGCATCCATAGGGCCTCTGTCCTGCCCTCCAACCCCTCCTCTCTCATACATCTTATCCCCTCCATCATGTAGATCACCACACCCCTCTTTCCCCCTAGTCCTGTCCTTTCTGGATATCCTGCACCCTGGAATCGTCATATAATAGTCCTGGTTCTGGGTGGCCGATATCTCTGTGATGGCTGCAATGTCCACCCTCCCCACAGCCAAAAGAGCCTGTAATTCAGCTGATTTGTTACCTAAGCTTCTCACATTCAGTGAAACCACCCTCCAACCTGTGTCTTTCTCTCCCCCACCCTGGTTTTCCCCCATCCTAATCTCTCCTTGTGTCTCCACCTCAACTACCTTTCTGATAGCTTGGGGGTAGGCACGCTTGGCTCCACCCTCCAGGATCCCTGCCTAGTAGCTGTCCTCCCACCACCTCCTGCCTTGTTTAAATCTATCCTTGATGCTATGTACCCTCCAGCCTCTGCTTTATTACCCCTTTCCCCTCCTCACTCAGGTGCAGCCTATCCCCTGCATGTAGATCCTTATTTTCCTGGGTACTGCCGCAGTCCCCCACTACCCCATTCCCCTTAGACTGACACCATTCCCCCAGCCATATACTGAACTTCCCAATCTTCCCTTTCTTTTCCATACTCATGCAGGGTACCGGGAGCACCTCTGAAAATGCCACTGATTCCCCCACTTCCTCACATAGTCCTCCTAATTCCTCAAACCTCCTCCTCCTCCTCACTACTTCCACCATCTCCCCCATCAGGTCATTAATGCCCAATTGCACCACTACATGCGGTTTCTTCCTGCCCCTCCTTGTGCACTTCAGAACCACCTGCCCCACCCTGTCTGCCATTAGCCCAGGTATAGCCTCTACCCATATTCTATTATGCCTCTCCCTCCTGCTGCCCCATCTGATCCCTTTAAGTATGGAATCACCAAGCACTAGTACACCCCCTTCCTCGTTCCTTGTCCCTGCCCCAACCCCTTTCCCAGGGTATCCACTCTTACAGCATGCAGCTCACTAACTCCACCCTTTCTCCCTACTGCTTTCTGCCCTTTCTTCCCCATCCTGTCCCCTGCCCCTTCACTGCTCCCTCCCTATCCCCCCACATCCCTTCCGTCCACTCTATCCCCTCCTCTACTCCTCCCCTGTTGTCCACCCAGCCAGCAGTGCTTCTCTCCCCTTCACCCCTGTTGCCATCCTCTGACTGACTCCTGCCCCTTGTGGGTTTCCCTCTTCCTTTCTCTTCTGCTCTCCCCTGGAGATCACTCCCTCCCTCCTCCTCCACCAGTGTTGCCAGCTCAGCAAATCTATTTCCTGTCCATCCTGCCTGGCTGTGCCTCTGCTCCATCCCCCCAACTCTAGCCTTCCGAGTAGTGTTAGGCCCCTTGTTTGTTCCGCTCCTGCACTCCCTCCCCATCACTTCCCTTGAGCCACTGTTCCTCCCCCAGGGTGTCCTCCTGTTATTTCCTGAATGTAACCCTCCTGCCTCCAGGCCCCTTCTCCCTCCCCTCATCCTCTCCAGCTCTCTACCCAGCTACAGCACTTCCTCCTCCACCTTCCTCAACTGGATACAGATTGGACACCGTCCTAGCCTCCACAATATGTTAATCCAAATTGCCACCCCACATCCATTACAGCCCACTATTCTACCCATGATACCAGCACTAACTACAAAATACAGTTCTATCTAAAAGTTTCAAACCAGCCCAGTCCCCACTTAAAAATATAATGCCAACTCCTCTAGCAGAGAAGCATAAAACATTACTAACTATGATACAATACTATCCATACGTTTCCTAGCAAAATACTGCATGCAGTGCTACACCTAAGTACAAAACACAGTACTATCTATAAGTTTTCAACTTTTTACCTCTTTAATCTGAGCTACATATCACTCTGTAACATTACAAAGAACAATCCCCTCTGTTAGGGAATGTTAGTGGATGCACCTGGTAGTGCTTTCCACCAATCCCAATGCAGCACCGCCCCAATAAGTCTGGACAAGCTGGGAGGGGGGAGGGATTTGGGCCCACTGCAACTCCCATGAGAGTCAATCAGCCTCCTACACAACTGCACACATCAGTCAGATGTGTGGATTTCGAGACCTTTCGAAATCCAAATAGCAAAAAATAAAAAGTGAAAAGTTCTGCCTTTTTACAGTTTTTTTTGTCATTGCCTAGCACTGAGTTGGTTTGGAATTATGGTGTAAACTTTTCAGGGTAGAAAAGGCTTGGGCACAGTGGGGCCTTTCACTAGTTTGGTGAAAAATATCAATCCATTCCAGAGTTATAAGGATTTAAAATGTTGGTTCAGACCATGCTCAGTACAGTTTTTTTATATCTGTTTCATATGAAAAAATAATTTTTATCCATACAAAAAAAGATTCTGTTTCTTATAGGGGTAATTATTTTTTCTTAGAAAAAAATTCTTTTTTCATATGGCAACCATCTTGTTTCCATTTGAAAAAATGTTGAAATGCCATAAAGATTATATCTTGTAGATACAGCAACATATGTATCTTGCTAATTGGGCCCCCCTTGTGTGGATTCTGCAGTTAGTTTTTTGAAAAATCACCCACAAATGTATTTTTAACACATATTAATCTTTTTTTGTGACTTGAATTTTTTTCCCATATGGCCATACTAAAACAGAGTAGGGCCATATGAAATATAGACTAATGTATGGGTGGGTGTGTGTAGCCGGAATTTTACACACACCTGAGGTGTGAGATACTACATAAACCCCAATGGAGAAGCCCAAGGGGTTTATACATGCGTCCTTTACCGAGAGTGTGTCTAAAACTCTGGTTCACACCCACCCATATACTGTATTATTTTGTTTAATTAAGGACCAGCATTTTTTATGCAGCGGTTTTGTGCTGTTTTCTGGCTGAGTGTTTTGTCAGTCAGGAAGTCCATTCAAGTGGTTCAGAGCAGGTTGCTTAGCTCGTGCTATGGTGAGCATGAGCAAGACCGACAGGTGCTGATTACAACCTCCTGGTTATAATCAAAAATATCAACCAGGAGGATGTAACTGGGAATAAAACTACCATTATCTGTGCATAAAAAAATGATGGCCATTAATTAAGAAAGATTTCATTCATAAGCAAAAAACATCTGGACTTAGTTTTTTCTGATTCGTTCTTCGTATGAAGGAATCTTTTTTCATATGAATGGCACAACCTCCCAAAAAAAAAGATCCCTTCATGCAAAAAAATAATTTAGACTTAGTTTTTTTCACATTCTTTTTTCTTTTGAAGGCATCTTTTTTCATATGAATGACAGCCTCACAAAAAAGGATCCCTTCATATAAAAAAAGAATTTGGACTCAGTTTTTTTAAATATTTCAACTTCAAGTCATAACTAGAGATGCAGCGAAATTTAATTTTGCTGGTGAAAATATGGCGAAATTGCCAGTTTCGTCTAGTAAAACATTTCATGAAATTATGGCCTTTTGGAGAAATTTCGCCGGCAAAATTTCACTGCCAATTTCACCTGCACATCTGAGGCAAAATTAGGTGAATTGGGCATTTCACTCTGCTGGTGGTCACATGGTTGAGTCTAAACAGGCAGTAAGTGAGTGGTTCATTTCCTGTGCTATGGATCTTGTCGAAGCAGGCAGCATTTATACTTCCTGTGACTGCAGAGTGCACTTTTACACCTAAATTGCTTAATTTATGCAATTTTTTATTTTCTTTTTCTTGTTTGCCATTGTCATAGTTCATATTTTAGTACCTGGTGATTGTGTTCATGTGTGTGTGATTGTGTGTGTGATCCCCCCCAGCTCTATCTGAGTCTCTATCTGCTTCTTTTTTTGTTTATTTGTTTGAATTGGTGGTGTTTGTGGACTGTGGACATAATGGAGAAGAGTGAGGACAGTGGGGCACCTGTACGTGCATTTCAGCTAACCATCACAAATGAAATGCCACAGCAGGAGGCTTTTTGCTCCAGCACCAGCACCCAACAGCAAACTGTGCCCCCTCACTGGCAGCAGTTGGAGACATTGCCTCCTCACCAGTGCCAGGAGGACACTGTTCCTCCACCCAGGCAGCAGGAGACCGTGCCCTCTCCCAACCAGCTGGAGGAGTCAGTACCTGGGGCATTATCTGCGGCACCCCCACCCATGGCTCCATCATCCCTGACGTTCTCCTGTCTGGAATTTTTTCTACTTAATTTCAGTTAGTGACCCATGGTCACCTGCAATCTATGTGGGCAGGAAGTGCATCAAGGAAAGTGTGGTTCATACATTGGAACAACTGGCCAGCATAGCCACATGGTCCACCACCACCTGCCACAATGGTACTTCATATTGTGGGAGGTGGCGGCATCATCAAGTGCAGCTGTGGGTAGCAGTGCAGGTGTAAGCACTGAAGGGGGTGAGCAGGAGGGAGGTATAGCTGGACTAGTTAAATGTCCTCATTGTGCTCGTCATACCAGAAAACAGCAACAGTCAGTAACATCAAGACCCCTCCAGGGCCCTCTCTGTTCAAAGCCAGCAGCACAGGCAGCCCCCACCTTGCCAGTAGTGCCAGTGACACATACAGACTTATCCACTGTCCTGTCTGCAGTCCAGCATGTCCGACAAGAGTTAAATGATTTCAGACAGGAATTTTGTGATGCCCAGCGGGGGGGGAGGGTTCTAAATTGCAGTATGATGTTGACAAAATCATGTACATCCTGTCAGAACTCCGTGGCGACCCCACTGGCACTTAAAGTGGCAGCACAAATTAATTTGTCCATTTTGTTTTTATTTTTCTATCTTCCAGTCTGTTTGTATATCACTCCGAATAAAAAAAAAAGCTATTCTATCCTCTGTAATCTACACCCATTCTTTAAGTCCTCTTGTTTCTTTATTTTGTATGTAAACTAATTTTATTGACCATTGCTGTTGTTTGTTTCTGTCTTATGCTCTCTATAGAATTTAGTCCCTTTTTTTGTTCTCTCTCTCTATTAGTTCTCACTGCTCATTGTTGAATTACTCTTGTCCTCCTGATCCTCCAGAATTCCTGAAATATGTCCAAGAAAATGTTATAGTACATTCAGACAGAAATCAGGTGTCACACATGCAGTTACATGGTTCACATTCACCATCAGGAGGACCCAAATCTGCTGTTTTCTGTACCATTTCTAATGATTTTCAGGCCTCACCATGGTGGTACCACTGCCTAACATGCCCCACAAGTCCAGAAATGTTTTCCCAAAATATTTTACAGTAAATTCAGACTAAATCAGGTGTCTGATATGCTGTAATATGCTGCATGCCTTTCACCTGGACCAACACATGTTGTTTGGTACACTGTTTACCAATGGTTTAAGGCCTAATCATTGTGTTGCCACTGCCTAACATGGCCCAGATGTCCAGAAATGTTTCCCAAAACATATTACAGTACGTGCAGGCAGAAATCAGGTGACAGACATGCAGTTACATGGTTCACATCCACCATCAGGACACAAATCTGCTGTTTTTCCACACCATTTCAAATGGTTTTCAGGCCTAACCGTGGTAGTGCCACTGCCTAACATGCCCTCATATATAATAGGGTCAGGTTGTAAACACCAGGGGTGTAACAGGGAGGAAAGGGTTAACATGGTAAGCAAACTAAATAGAAAAACAGGAACACTGCAATGCATAGGCTAAATCACAATTTTCATTTCTGTGAGCAATTCAACAATGCAGTGTACCTTTTTATGGACAAGTCAAGTTGTCAATATACACACGAATACTTCCAATAAAAAAATAAAGCACAAAAGTGATTAAGCAAAGGGAAACAGGAACAGAACTATTGAGAATGAGTAACTGTTCAGATAAAGTTACCCCAAAAAGGGTCAATATGTAACAAAAATATAACAAGTAGCACACCAACAAAAAGATTAAGACTTAAAAGAAATTACAGAAACTCACAACTTGTGAGAAATCTGTCAAATACTAGGAACTAGCCTGCTCTGCTTACACACACACACACACACACACACACACACACACACACACACACACACACACACACACACACACACACACACACCACACAGTCGACCCTCCACCACTCAACTCCCTCACAGTCACAGACACAGAGAAAACTGAAAACACTACCTAAGTTTAACTATTACCCAAAGATACCAAAACGAAAAAAGGTTCACTAGCAGCACTAGGAACTAAATTGAGATTTTGGGAGCAATTAACTCTCAAAAATCACAAATAAAGAGGTTTTTGAAGGGTTTACTGGCTGTGATGCACCACACTGAACTGCTCTCTGACTCAACAGACAATATACTGTGCAGGAAACAGCCTTCACATGATATTTCAGCTATCTACCCAGAATGCATTGCAATTTTGCTGGTGAAATTTATTTATTTGTTTTTTGTTTACTGGGTAAGTACACTAGATAAGAGTACTGCCTATATTCAGGCATGACCCGGGAGAGTACAGGCAGGAGAAAACAAAGTCTAAACAATGTACAACAAGCTGACAATAGTTCATGACACAGCATGACGTGAGAACAAAACATTACACAGTTTACTGACAATTGAAAAATATTGGCGAAATTAAGGATAATGGAGAAATTTTGACTTACGCAAAAGCGAAATTGGGTGACATTTCACATTATGAGAAATCAAAATTAGAGGCGAAACGTTTTGCCTAGGCGAAAAATGTAGCGTAATGCAGGAATTATGCACAATATTTCGCTAGGTGAAATTTTCCAATTTTGCACATCTCTAGTCATAATGCCATCAGTATATGCACATATGGAACAATCTATATATCAAAATAAAGGTCTTAATGAGTACTACAACACTAACACATAACCCCCCTCCCTAAAATTTAGGGGCCATATAAAAAACTTTAACAATTAAAAAATTACAATTCCCAAAGGATGAAATTGCAACTTTAACAAGCTGTAACTCTGTCAATCTTTGGAGTTAACAGGCAATGTATAAGAGACAATAGAAAGGTTTTAATGACTAGTACAACACTAAGCTTTAAGAAATAAGAACAGAAAATGGGCCATTCCTACAAAAAAATTAAAAATACAAGGAAGCATAACAATTGCTTTTGTGGAGGAATGGAATCTTCCACACCCACATACACATGTGGATAGATGGAGGCACAGAAGTGCTAAGCCCTGGTGCCTTGTGCTTCCATAATCACATTGATGTGCTCAAGCAAGTCCTAAGGGGACCTGTGTGAATGACGATACTTTTGTACTGTATTCAAAAGTAAGGAAATTCATTGCAAAAAACTTTATTAATGCACCATTTTTTTAGTCATTGGTAACCAGGTAAGGCCCACTAGGCACAAGTGCCTGTTTTCAAGGGTGACCTGGGAGCACTGGGTGGTTAAGTTACTTGCTCAGAGTCATACAGTATGCAAGTGGAGGTTGTGAGAATCAAACTCAGGTCTAGTCTGCTGGATGTATCACGCTCATTCACACCTCGTTCCTCTAACCTCTTGGCTATACTGCCAGCCCATGGATATGGGTTATCTAGTTATATCCAGTTATGGATAAACCAACAAAAGTAGGGAAATGTGGTGTTAGAGTTTAAATCCTAACACCCAACCCCCTCCCTGCAAGCAGTAAAAAGAAAAAGAAAAATTTATGATTTAGAATGTCCTGTGTTTGGGCACATCAAATTATTTCAAAAATACAGAGATTCAATAAATAAACAGTAAAATAAATCAGAAAAAACAGATTTGATAAATAAATAAATAAAACAAATCTATGGTCTTCCTTGGGGCCATCAGCCCCATGCTCACACAGTAAGCACATCTGAGCCTATTTATTGATGGAATGAGGGAGCATTAGGGTTGGTAACCCCAAGGAAGACCCCAGGCCTGGTTTGCCAGGACTTAGGGCAGCCACAACCATATTTTAATTTTTGCTGCTTGCAGGTTGGGGGTGGGGTGTTACTGTGTTAGTGGAAATATAGTGAAGCGATTGCCAGCACTAGCTACTTACTGAAGCTGCTCCACTCACAGAGTGTTGTTCAAAAGATGCTCAGGAGTCCTTTTTTTCTAAATAAAGTGCTTGATTTATTCATGTGCACATTCAGATGAAAACAACAGTGACTCCCCAGCATAACCCCCTCCTCCTCACTCCTGTTGTAACAGTCTCCTCAGACTAGGAGACTGCTACAACAGAAGTGAGGAGGAGGGGGTTATGCTGTGTAGTTATTTTATTTAGAAAACAAGCATTTGTCAATGCCGAATGTTGATTGCGTTGGTCTGTTGAGCTCGCTCAGTGGCCCTCTGTCACTGGCTCAGTCGTTTGTCCCAGTGTTGCAGGCTGCTCTTTTGTAGTGGGCTGCTGCCTGCATTGGCACCTTGTTCTGCTGTGGAAGAAATACGCATCTGTCCCGACAGAGCAACATTGAGGTGGCTCACTCCCCCTCTCTGACTCGCTCATTCTGTTTCTCCTGGTGCTGCAGGCTGCCCTTTTGTACTGGGCTCCTGCCTGTGTTGGTGGCTTTTTCTACCCACAAAGAAATCCACAGCTGTCCCGACAGAGCTCCGTTGAGGTCGCTCACTCCGCCTGTCTCACTCGCTCATTCTGGTTCTCCTGGCCCTGCAGGCTGCCCTTTTGTACTGGGCTCCTGCCTCTGTTGGCACCTTTTTCTGCCCACAAAGAAATGTGCAGCAGTCCCGACAAAGCTCCGTTGAGCTGGCTCACTCTCCTTCTCTCACTCGCTCATTCTGTTCTGCCAGCACTGCAGGCTGCCCTTTTCTACTGGGCTCCTGCCTGCATTGCTGCCTTCTTATGCCCGCAAAGAAATTTGCAGGAGTTACAATACAGCTCTGTTGAGCTCACTCACTCGCTCATTCTGGTTTTCCTGAAACTGCAGGCTGCCCTTTTGTACTGGGCCCCTGCATGTATTGCTGTCTTTTTCTGCCCACAAACAAATTTGCAGCAGTCCCAACAAAGCCCTTTTGAGCTCACTGACTCCCCATCCCTTGCTTGCTCGTTCTGTGTCTCCTGGTGCTGCAGGCTACCCTTTTGTACTGGGCTCCTGCCTGCATTGGTGGCTTTTTCTGGCCAGAATGAAATCTGAAGCAGTCCTGACACAGCTCCACTGAGCTCGCTCACTCCCCCTCTGTCACTCTCGCATTCCGTTTCTGCCGGCACTGCAAGCTGGCCATTTGTACTGGGCTCCTGCCTGCGTTGCCGCATTTTATGCCCACAAAGAAATCTGCAGCAGTGACACTAGAGCTCCGCTGATCTCACTCACTACCGCTCTGTCACTTGCTCGTTCTGTTTCTCTTGGCGCCGCAGACTGTGCTTTTGTATGGGGCTCCTGGCTGCATTGGCACCTTTGTCTGTCCACAAAGAAATCTGCAGCTGTCCCGACAGAGCTCAGTTGAGGTCGCACAGTCTCCCTCTCTCATTGCTCATTCGGTTTGTTCTGGTGCTGCAAGCTGCCCTTTTGTACAGGGCTCCTGCTTGCATTGGCGCCTTCTTCCGCCCACAAAGAAATCCCAGCAGTCCTGATAGAGCTCCGTTGAGCTCACTAAGTCCCCTTGTCTCACTCGCTCATACTGTTTTTCCCACCGCTGCAGGCTGGCCTTTTGTACTGGGCCCCTGCCTGTATTGACGCCTTTTTCTGCCCACAAAGAAATCCGCAGCAGTCCTGACAATGCTTCTGTGAGTTTGCTCACTCCTCCTTCCTCACTCACTCTCTCATTCTGTTTCTCCCAGTGCTGCAGGCTGCCCTTTTGTACTGGGCTCTTGTGTTGGGGCCTTTGTCTGCCCACTAGCAAATCTGCAGCAGTTCTGACAGAGCTCAGTTGAGCTCGGTCACTCCCCCCTCTCACTCGGTCGATCTTAATCTGTCCCAAACACTGATTTTCCAGAGTGACTGTGCTACTGTCTGGCAGGACTGCAAAAACATATTGTAGCCAGGATGTGAAAAGGACAGCTGTAGTGTTCATAAGGAGTTGTGGAAAAATGCCACTGTTGAAAATGTGGCGTGACAGTATTACAAATTTGCGAAGTTACAAGGGTGCATGGAAACAGTTCAATGCATGCTTGTAACACAGTCATGTTATGGAGTTTCGCCACCAAATTTTCAGCATAGGGATTTTAGGACCTCTGCTCATGAACAGTGCCACTGTCATTTTCTTAATCTGTCCCGAACACTGACTTCCCACAGTGACCACGTTATTCTGCGACAGAACTATGAAAACACATTTCGGTCAGGATGTGAAAAATGACAGCCATACTGCTTATAAGGAGGTGTGAAAAAATAGCACTGTTGAAAATCTGGTGTGACAATATTACAAATCTGTGAAGTTACAAGGGTGCGTGGAAAGTGCGAAACGCACACTTGTAACACAGTCAATTGATGGGCTATCATCACCAAATTTTCAACATACGCATTTTAGGACCTCTGCTCATGAACAGTATCATTGTCATTTTCTTAATCTGTCCCAGACAGTGATTTCCCCCAGTGACTGCTCTATTCTGCGCCGAAAGTGCAAAAACACATTTCGGCCAGGATGGAAAAAATGACAGTTGCACTGTTCATAAGTAGGTGTGGGAAAATGGCAATGTTGAAAATCTGGAGTGAAAATATTATAAATTTGCGAAGTTACAAGCGTGTGTGCCAACTGCACAACGCACACTCGTAACACAGTCATTTTATGGAGTATCGTTACCAAATTTTAACATAGGCAATTTAGGACCTCTACTCATGAACAGTGTCACTGTCATTTTCTTAATCTGTCCTGAACACTGATTTCCCGCAGCAACCGCGCCATTCTGTGCCGGAACTGCGAAAACACATTTCGGCCAGGATGTGAACAATGACAGCTGTACTGCTCACAAGGAGGTGTGACAAAATGCCAATGTTGAAAATCTGGCATGACAATATTGTAAATTCACGAAGTTACGAGCGTATGTAGCAACTGCTCAACGCACACTCGTAAAACAGTCATTTTTTGGATTTTCTCCACCAAATTTGCAACATAGGCTTTTTTGAGGGCCCACCTCATGAACACCGGCACTGTCGCTTCATTAATCAGCCCTGTAAGGTGATTCCACGCAGTAACCACTTGGAACCACCTTTTTGGGCCAATTAACGCCATGACAGTTCAAGAATTCATGAGAAGGGGTCCCAAAACCCCATGTTGAAAATTTGTGAAAATTCCCAAAATGCCTGAGATATGCACTAAAGTTGAAAAACCCTATTTATTACATTATACAGTTTACTGGCATTTCCTCAGTTTGCGGTTGGCTTTGAAGAGTGCAGGCATGTTCCCAGTCCAGCGAAGATCATCGCTAGCTCCGGAGGTAAGTAGAAGTAGAGTGTGGGAGGCAGGGTGCGCGGTGGGTGGAGTGCGGGTTGTGGGGGGCAGGGAGACTACGACGGACCGTTTCCTTTTTACAGGTTGAAACAAAAAAGACATTGGGGACCGCTTTTCCATTTAACAGGTACTCTACATCGGGGTGGGCTCCCAGCATGCCACATGTAACGGTGGGTTAGCCGATGGGATTGGGCACCCCTGCTGGCAAACAAGGCAAGGGGGAGGGGAGCTGCAGGAGCCGAGGGGGATTGGGCACCCCCTCGGCTACAGCAACAGAAGTGGGGATATCATTATGCCGAGGGGGACTGGGCACCCCGTCGGCAGGAACAAAATGGGGAGATAATCATTATGCTGGCAGAGATTGGGCACCGTCAGCAGGAACAACAAGGGGATAATCATTATGCCGATGGGGTTGGGTACCCCCTCGGCAGGAACAACTCAGGGGTTACAGAATGCTGTGAGAGGTGGGCTCTCCGTCGGCAAGTAAACACAGTGGGGAGGGTTATATTGTTTGTGAACATGGCGGCCCACGCCATGTTCAAACCAATATCAGGGATCCTACATCCTGCCCTGCAATGACAGGTTGCTCTCTCATTGCAGCGGATGGCTGATGCTGCAATGACGAGGTGGCCCCTGATCGCAGTGGCTACTTTTTTAGAAGGTTGTGGCATGCTGGCTGAACTAGTGTCAGCAGCAGTGTGCCACGGCATTGGGGGATGGGGGACAAGCCTTTGCAGGCTGTGGGGGCATTGGGCACAACAGTGCCACGCCTCCACAACCTGCTTGTGGAGAAAACTGACACAACATGTTTCTTGTGCATGTGCACAATCAACATAAAAAGGACTCCTGAGCATCTTTTGAATAAGCATTCTATGACTGGAGAAGCTTCGGTAAGCAGCTAGTGCAAGCAATTGCTTTGATATATTTCCACTTGTTACTTGTGGCTTTGCACAGTGGTCCCAGGTGCAGCCCAGACTCTTTCCCAATGTTACTGTGTTAGACAGTCTCCAAGACTACCGCACAGTGAAAAGACTATGGAGAAGGGCGCAGTTTTTAACTTGTGTGACAGGTACTTATTTGAGTTACCAGTGAGGAGGATGGAGGCAGAGGCCCAGACATTCACTCAGGAAATACAGGTCCTGTGGTTGGAGGGTAGAGGGTGCCACAAGACACCAAGGAAATAATAAATCATTAGGGGGCCAACAATCAGAGGTTGGGGGTGCTACTAGACACCAGAGAAATGGTAAATTGTTAGGGGGCCAACAAGCAGACTGTGGGGGGTGACACTACACACCAGGGTAAGAGTCAATTGTTCGGGGACTGACGATCAGAGGGTGGGGGTGCCACTGGAAACCAGGGATTGGAAAGATACACAAATGGGGGGGTATACATAACACTGTAACACAGTTTTTTTCTACATTCGTTCCTTCTGCAGTTCAGTGACTCTCTGAACTGTGGAAGGAATGTATATATTTCAGATTAATGTATTAAACTGCCAAAATAAATTCTGCTGAACAGACCTTTGAGAGTCATGAGTTCTATGGGTTTTTTTTTTTCAGTTTAATACATTATTCCACAGTTCATGCATTTATTCTACCATTCTAAGTTGGAATTTCTGCAAAAATTGCCAAAATGATTTCTGAACTCTTGTGGAAGTTAAAGTCTGACTTTGGCACAAATTCTGTTGGCAGATTTATTTATTTATTTTTTTTTTTTGCGTAGCTGTACCAGACATAGGCAGGCAGAAATCACATGATTCTAATGGATAGGGATAGTGGGGCATATATACTGTAGCACAGGTAAACCACAGCAGCCAGTGGCTGGGGTCACAGTAGACTTGTGCAAAGTTGTACATTCATGGGTGAACTGTGGTGAATTTGCCACTATGCACTATGCAGCATTTTTTTGTAGTGGCAACTTTTGTAATATACTACAGTTGTGCACATTTTGCTATGAGAATTGCCTCAAGATGCCACTTTGCATGAATTTTTCACAATGAAGTGTGTAAATCCATGTGGTAAAATTCATTGCAAGGTGCAAAGTGCACTACGCAGGTGCATAAATTTTACAATTCACATAGCAAAACACTATGTGAATTGAGGTATTTTGTAGCAAACTCAGCAAATTGCTGAGTTTAAAATCTTTACACAGTTCTAGGGCACAGAGTCCAGTGTAATGGACTCATATCACCTTCAGATCGCCCTTGAAGCTCTGTGGAAACACAGAAACAGAATTTAATGGCAAATAAGGACTGCTTAGCCCACCCAGTCTGCCCATTTTCCCTACCTACTGTAATGCCATAGACCCCACTTGATATCTAGCTGAGCACTCCCTTCCCTAGTGACTGTGGTTCCCTTTTGCCTATCCCACCACAGTTTTTGCTCCCACCACCTACACTGGAAAGCTGTTCCAGGCATCCACCACTCTGTCTATGAAGTACTTCCTTACATTTTCCATAAGTCTCCCAACCCCTCCAGCTTCATAGCATGCCTCCTTGTTTTTGAGTATCTTTTTTCTGAAAAATGCTTCCCTCTTATACCTTATTTATACCCATGAGGTATTTAAAAGTCTTTATCATATTTCCCCTTTCCCTTCTTTCCTCCAGGGTGTATATATTAAAGTCCCTTAATGTCTCTTCATATGGATTCCGGTGCAGACCCTGCACCATTTCAGTTGCCTTGATCTGAACTGCCTCCACTCTGTTTATGTCCTGCAAGAGATGTGGTCTCCAGAACTGGACTCAGTTCTCCAGGTGATGTCTCCCCAATGATTTTATACAGTGCTATCACCATCTCCCTCTTTCTACTGGTGATACCTTTCCCAATACACCTACGCATCCCGCTGGTTTTCCCCACAGCCTCGTCATACTGTTTGACCACCTTTAGGTCATCAGATATGACTACCCCCAGGTCTCTTTCCTGTTTGGTGGTCATCAGTACCACTCTTCCCATCTTGTACTCCATCCCTGGGTTTCTATGCCCTAAGTGTGTGATTTTAACACTTTCTCGCATTGAAACTTAATTGCCACACTTTTGGCCACTCCTTTAGCTTTCCTAGATCCCTATTCATTTTTTGACCACCCCCAGAACTTCTACCCTATTGCAGATTTTATTGTCATCCGCATAACGGTGCACCTTCCCTTCTTGTCCCTCTGCAATGTACTGATAAATACATTAAAGAGGCCTGGTCCCAGTACTGATCCTATTGTGGCACCCCACTGGTGACCCTCTCTTCCTCTGAGTGAACTCTGTTTACCACCATCCTCTGGTGCTTATCCACCAACTACTTCCTTATCCAGTTTATTACTTTCAGCCCCACTATCAGGTAGCTCAGCTTGTTTACTAGTCTCCTATGTGGAACGGTGTCAAAGGCCTTACTGAAATCTAGGTAGGCCACATCCACCACTCTACCCTGGTCTACTTCCCTGGGCACCCATTTAAAGAAATCTATCTGATTTGTTTAACATGATCTCTCCCTGGTGAATCCTTATTGCCTTGGATCCTGTAAGTTGCTGGTAACAAGATATTCCACAGTTATTTCCTTCAGCAGTGATTCCATTAAGTTCTCCACCACCAAGGCCAAGCTGACTGGCATGGAATTTCTAGCTTCCTCCCTGCTACCACTTTTGTGAAGTGGGACTACCTCTGCTCTCCTCCAGTCCTCCAGGCCCACTCCTGTCTCTAGTGAGTGGTTGAACAGGACTGTCAGAGGTGCAGCCAGCACCTCTCTGAGTTTTTTTTTTTTAATTTATAACAATCAGAATTACAACCTTTGAGACAAAGACTCTTTTGCAAAGGCTCCACGTCAGGGTATAAAGTAAAATTTATAATACAGCAGTAGAACATTACAAAATGCACAACTAAGGAGGGTCCAGAGAAAACTTTACAAATCATATTTACAATGTATATACTAAGGCGGATATAGATAGCACAGTCTAGTGTAGAGGTTGACCCAGCATTTACAGAATACCTAGGGTAGAGATACAGGGAGTCCACAGTGTGCATTACAAAGAGACCAGAGATTAAATTACAATGCAAATAGTCAGATGAGTCCAGATATCACAGTCTAGGGTAGAAGTTGATCCAGCATTAACAGAATACCTAGGATACAAAATAGAAGGAAGCACCCATACCAGAGAGGGGTGCACTAGGGGTAGCTGTGAAGGGCCACTAGGGGTCTAGATGCAGTTGCAGGCTGAGGACTTGAAGAGTAGCTTCTTAAGGCTGGACTTAAAGGGGCCGAGTTTGGGTTCTAGGGAGATAGTGGCAAGAAGGCCATTTAGCCAGAGGTGGGCTCTGTGGGAGAAAGCTATTTGGCCAAGGGATGTTCTGCAGCAGGAGACTAGTAGGGAGGCCCTGGCAGTGCTCCTGGAGGCCGTTTGCTGAGGGGCTGGTAGAATAAGGTTGCGTACTCCAGGTGGGGTTAGCCTGTGGTGGATTTTCTTGGCGAACAAGCAGGTGTAGTACTTGAATCATCCTTCTAAAGTTAACCAGTTCGTAAGCCTGTATAACTCACAGGTGTGGGTCACTCTATCATACCCTGTAACAAGTCAACAGGCTTTATTCAGTGCCATTTTGATATGGCGAAGGCAATGGGGTCAGCAGAGCCATATATAACTATGCTGTAACATACCAGGGAGAGGACAGACGATGATACAGCTAGTTGTAATACCTCGTGCGAGAGGCAGTGTTTGTAGTGGTATAGGAGCCCAAATTAGGCATTAATGGCAGTGAAGGGGAGGTGGATGTGGACATGGCAAGAGAGGGATGAGTGCAAAGTTATACCCAAGTATTTAAAGGTGGTTACTTGTTCCAGTGGGGAGCCTTGGGAGTTAAGGATGCTCAGTGAGAATTCCCTGATTGGACTCTGGTGATGAGTGAAAACTTTATAGTTTAGGATTAGTTGGTGGTCCAAGAACCAAGTTTCAGCATCAGTGAGGAAGCCCTGGAGGGCATGTTGGAGGGCCTCGGTGTGTGGGTGGCTCCAAAAGATCACCACAACATCTGCATAGAGTAGGAGCTTACCAGAGTAGGAGTTGGGCAGAGAGTTAAGAAAAAGGATAAAAATGAGGGGTCCCAGTATGGAGCCTTGGGGTACCCCATAGAGGACCGAGAGACTGGAAGATAAGGTGGAGATATCGATGTTTGTTCACAGAACATGAATGCTTGTAGAAGCACTACTAGTGTACGTACTAAAGGACAGAATTTTGTAACCTTTTAGTAGTACCACAACTTTTTATTCTGATTTTTCCACATTTTTTACTTCTTTTTCAGCCATGCCATTTCTTACTAGAGAAAGAGTTATTTAATATTGTTACCATATACTCCAATGGTTACTAGCAAACAATGCCAAGTCCTCTGTTACACCATTGTTTTAACTGTTCTCCTGTTCACTGCTCAATTGCCTAATCCTTTTTCAAAGTGTTACAGCCCTTATTTGGGAATTCATCACCAGACAGGTTTCTTTTGGCTAATTATGGAGGGTAATCGAAGCATGCTAGTACACCAGGTGGGAATGGAAGGATCAGAAGGAGATGCAGGAAGCAGAAAGCAACTCACAATGGATGCCCCAAGATGCTGGAAAATCAGCGAGGAGTAAAACGCATTCGGAGTTCTCTTTTCCAGGATAGCTTCTGGATGGCTTCGATTACCCTCCATAATTAGCCAAAAGAAACCTGTCTGGTGACAAATTCCCAAAAAAGGGCTGTAACACTTTGAAAAAGGGTTAGGCAATTGAGCCACGAACAGGAGAACAGTTAAAACAATGGTGTAACAGAGGACCTGGCATTGTTTGCGTGTAACCATTGGAGTATATGGTAATATTTTTAAATAACTCTTTCTCAAGTAAGAAATGGCATGGCTGAAAAAGAAGTAAAAAATGTGGAAAAATTAGAATAAAAAGTAGTACTACTAAAAGGTTGCAAAATTATATCCCATAGTATGTGCACTAGTAGTGCTTCTACAAATGTCCCTATTCTGTGAACAAACATTGATATATTGTTTGACCCTGGTAGTAGCACCTACTGTAGAAGGTCGCCTTAACCACAGTATGGAAGGAATTTGAGCACAGCTGAAAATATTTTGTGTAACTTTTGCATATAAGGTGGAGATGTTCTTGACCTACAGGGATCTGCCGGTGAGGTAGTCCTTAAGCCAGGATGTGGATTCAGGAGAGAGCCCCAGGGAAGGCAAGGAGTTGAGAAGCAAGGCGTGATTGACTGTGTCAAATGCCTTGGTTAGGTCTATGTAGACCAAACCAACTACATGCCTGTTATTGAGGGCATGGTGGATAAAGGAGGAGTATTCAAGGAGAGCCGTTGTGGTGCTGTAGCCCTTCCAAAAGCCATGTTGTTCGGGACACAACAGGTTGTATTTTGATAGATAGTCTGTAAGCTGGTCCGCTACTACTTTTTTGAGAGCCTTGCAAATTGGAGAAAGAATTGAGATGTGGCAATTGCTACTGGGGAGAGGAGTGATCGCCACTTTTTAGGATGGAGGTAATTACGGCACATTTCTAAAGAGAGGGGAATTGGCTGAGGCAGGGGGATGGGTTAAACATTTTGGTGAGAGGGGAGAGAATCTCATCAAGGGCAAGGCTGAGGAGTTTTAGATCCAGTGAGTCGCCGCTGTGGCGAGTCTTGCCCAGGGCTTTGGAGAGGTAGCCTTTGGCTTCACGAGCAGAGATGATTCAGAGATGAAAAGGGGGTGATTTACTGGGGGGCAGTGAGCAGTTTTGAGGTCAGAGTGAAGAAATTGGGGGGAAGGGCGCAGCTGAGGTCAGAGAAGGTGGTATTTGGAATGTTGGCTATAGCCAGAGGATTTTATTTATTTATTTATTTAGTTTTTGTTGACCGGGTAAGTGCACTAGACAAATTCTGCCTATTTTCAGGCACGACCCAGGGAAGGGGGATACAGATGAATGCCAACTGACTTTGAACCAGATTAAGCTGTTGGTGGTATTTTTAGTGAATGGAGGGAAATTTGGCCAGGGCTCCGGGGAAATTCTCCTACTCTACAGCAGGGTGACCCTTTGGCCATCTAGTTGCTTGCCAAGATGGCTGCCGTCCTGGACCCTGGTGGAGGTGGTGGAGATGCTGCTCTCTGTCCCCAGGTTTTTGTTCCTGACTCTCAGCCTGTTATTCAACCTAGTGTCTGCAGAAATAGTCGCTCTGACTCTGTGCCTTGCTTGGATTCTCCATCTGTGGTGCTCCTGTCTCCTAATGCTGCTCTTGCCTCGGATTCTGAATAGCTTCATTTGGACCACCCTCCAGTTGTTGCTTCTGGGGCTTGTGCTACTCCCATGTCCTCACCGCATTTGCGCCTACTTTATGACCAGCATCACTCCCTTTTACGGCGATTTGTACAAGAAGAAGACTCCTTACACGCTAACCTGCCACCTGTTTCTGCTCAGTCTGCTTTCCTGACTGCGCTACCTCCTGCTGCCTCACAAGGTTTGCTTACTGTTCCTACCTGTTCTGCCATGCCTGCTTCTGATCCACTCACTCCCAAGACCATCCATGGAAGTACTTCCTCTCCTGATTCTGTCTGGTCCCCAGCTTCTGCTCTCTGAGCCACGGGTTGGACTCAGCAGCTTCCTGGTGCACCGTGGACTTCTCCTCATGCAGTCAGTGCCTGAGACATCATGCTGAACAACTCAGTTCCCATTTTGCCCACTGCTGCTAACCCCATGCCTGTTTTGTCTCCTCTGTTGAAGTTGCACCATTATTCTTTGGCTCCTTCCCGGGTCTCTAAAGTTGGCCAACCACCGATTCCTTCTACAGACACTGAGCTCATTCCAGATTTCTCTGCTGTACCGAACGAAACCTTCCATTTCTGTGCACTCCTCCTCGGACAACGATTCCCAGCAATGTATGGATGACTCTGCCTTGCCTTCTCTACCTGCAGGTGAGACTTTGAAGGACCATTCCTTTTGCCTCAGCGACCTTTTTCAAAACTTGAATGCAGCAGCTCAGCATAGGAACACTGTTCGTTTAAAGTTTTTGGGTGATCTTTCTACTGCACCTGACAGGAAAACAATATTGCATTCAATGTTACAAGACTCTCTGGGTATTTCAGCTAGTGAACTGTTTGCCTTTATACAGGTTAAAGGGGAGTCTATATATGATCTAAGTTTTAAGAATGTTTATACTTTGGAAAGATTTTGGACCAAATATGAAATGGTGAAGTCTCAGCTTTTATGGACCTCTTTTATACTCATTCCCCTTACTAAACCTACGGTAAACATTACTACCCTTTTTTTCATAATGAAGGAGTGAGCATAGTGGACATCCAGTACTGGCTTAAGCAGTGCTGTGACATTCTCGAGGCTCCTCATCCCATTCTGGACAAGGACCTCATCTGGACAGGGGGCTGGAAAGTTAAGGTGCAATTAAGGCAAACTGACTGGGGTATTACACACTTGCCTGGTAGTTTTTATATTGGTAGAGACAGGGGTTTATGCTTTTACCCTGGTCAGCCCCACATTTGCCATAAATGTGGTGCCCAGAATCACCTCAGTCATACCTGTGACAAGCCACAGTGCTCTATTTGCTTAGCCTATGGTCATGTTAGCCTTGGTTGCCCTAACCCACAGAAATGTAATCTCTGAGATGAGTCTGGTCATACCTACCACCAGTGTCCGTAGGCTGACCATAATCAGTTGGATCACCACCCTCAGGACCAGGTGGCCCTCATATCTGACCCTGAAACTCAGGTACTTCGTCAGCATGAAGGGGACCACCAGGTAGTGGTGCCCCCCCCCCTTTGAGTGACGTTATCCGACTTCTCCTAAGATTCGGGTAGATGGTCTTATACTGCAGGATCAAATTCCTCCTCTGCAGACCCAGCCCCAGAGGTTGTTATGCTCTCTGACCCCATGCCCCTCCCTCCCCTCCAGACCAGGACCCCTTTACAGAGGTTTCTCAGGGCAAGAGGGTAAGTCTAAAGGTAAGAGGAAGGCTCCCAGTCCCCCCCCCGGAAGTCCATTCTGACCAGGAATAGTTATCAGGTCTTGACTAAATGGAAGCAGTGGAGTGACATAATGGATGAGAAGAATGATTCTGAATCCTCTCAGGCCTCTTATCTCCATATGGACTACTCCTCTGATTCCCAGCAGGATCCCTCCCCCTCTAGATCAGACACCAGGCAGCAATCTGCGGTTACTTGACACATTCTTGTTTAGTTTTTGGTTTTTTTTTCCTATGTTATTTTCATCTTCTCCATTTTCCTTATGCCTGTGGGTATGAGCCTCCACTGCTTCACGCTTAATGTGTGCAGCATGAAATCCCATAGGAAACTTCTTACCTCCTTGCAGTATCTTTTGAATCTCCCACATGATATCTACTTGATCCAGGATACTAGGTTGAAGACTCGCTATGAGCCGTCCCGGGCTTCTGCCGGATGGACCAAAGGCCCTTCCTATTGGTCCCCTGGTGAGGATGAATGTGATGGCTTGGGTATTTTGTTTTCTGGTTTTGACTGTGCTGTTATGAGACTGGTTGATATTGTCCCTGGCCGCGCCTTACTGCTAGACTGCACTTTCCGTCGCCTGAAGCTCAGGATTCTCAATGTTTGTGCGCCTCAAGGTATTGCTGCTCATTCGGACTTGTTTCGGTTGTTGCAACCTTATTTACACACCTCCTGGCATCTTTACATGGGGGGATTTCAATTGTGGTCTTATCCTGACAGACAAAGGGGGCTCCACTCAGAAGCTTTTTGGGGACTCTACTGCATTGCGGACTATTCTTCAGACTGCTTCTCTTAAGGATGGCTACTGTGAGGTGCATCCTAAGGGAGTGAAGACCTATCACAGAGGCCTTCTGGCCAGTCATATTGATATTTTCTTCCTTTCCCAGAATGTTATGGTTCAGCAGGCAAAGGTTATTCCTTGCAAAACCTCGGATCACATGGCTATTTCATTGCTTTGTTATCCTTCCACGGCTTCCCACCCTCTTGTGGTTTCTTCTCGTTGGAAGTTGAATAGCTCTTTGTTGTCTGATGGTTGCATTGTTAGGGATTGCTGAGAATTTTTGTTGGCCCGCATTTCGGTTCTGGATGCTTATGCCTCCCCTTTACATTGGTGGGAGGACACCAAATTGGATCTTAAACGTTTCTTTTTCAGGCATGCTAGGAGAAAGTCTGCCTCCTCTTATCATCAGTATTTGCTTTTGAAGCGACATCTACAGGATACTATCTCCAGGGCATGTGAGTTTGGACATGATTACTCCCTTCTTATTGCTTCTCTGTAGACCCAGATGGAAGAATATCAATATAACGGGGCTCGCTCCTTGCATCTTGAGGCTTCTTGCGGCACCCATTTCTCTAAGGCCTCTTTTGATGTCTTTAAGCAATGTTCTGACAGGGTGACGGCCACGCACATTGAACGTCTTACTGACTCTGACTCCTCAATGGTCTATGACACTATGGATTCTCTCCAGCAAAGCTTTTTTTCCCACTGGCCAGTGTCGTTGGGACTCCTACAGTGACCTCGCCAGCTGTTGCTTCCTTTTTTGATTTTCAGATCCCTTCTCCCCCTCTAGATCTCTGCACCCTGTTGACTGCCCCAATTTCCTTGTTAGAGGTGCAGACAGCCATCAAGAAGCAGAAATGGTGTACTTCTCCAGGGCAGGATGGCCTTACGGCGGAGCTTTACCAAGCGTTTTCTGACCTTTTTTCTCTCATCCTTAGCTTGCTCTTTAATATTATCACTGATACTCATTCTGTTCCTTGAAATTTTTTAGATGCTATCATGTTTCTCTTGTTTAAGAAAGGGAATAGGTCGGACATTCTGAATTGGAGACCACTGAGTCTCTTGAACGTGGACTATAAGATTTTTACATCTGTCCTGCTTCACCGACTCCTTCCTGTTGCATCCCATGTTATTTCAGATGTTCAGACTTGTGCTATTCCTCGTTACACTATTGTTTCAAATCTTTCCCTTCTAAGAGATGTATCTGTCTTCTGCTCTTCTTCTTCTCCCTCGCTTCTCCTTTCTCCGGATCAGGAGAAAGCGTTTGATAGGGTGAATCATGACTACCTCTTTCATGTCCTCTCTCACTACGGTATTCCACAGCGTTTTATCCAATGGATTAGATTACTCTATTCTACTGTTTGGATCAAGCCTTATGTGAATGGTGCCCCTTGTCCCCCCTTTTTGAGTCAGACCGGAGTTCGGCAAGGCTGCCCTTTAAGTCCTCTTCTTTACATTATTCATATTGATCCCTTGCTTCACAGGATTTTGCACCATCCATCTATCCCTCATCTATCTTTTCCTTCTGGGTGCCCTATTCCTATGGTGTTGGCTTATGTGGGTGACCTCTGTATTCTCACCACTCCTCAACTTCAAGAGACGGATTTGCTCTTCCTTCTTATGGATTTTGAACGGGTGTCTGGTTCTAAGTTGAATTATGGTAAAAGCTCAGCTTTGTACCTCCCGATGTTGCCACCCCCTGATTCTCCTCGCCATATTGCTGGGGTACTTTTCCACTTCACCCTGATCAAGGTTTTAGGATTGACCTTTGGTGCCACTGATGATGCCCTCACCAATTGGACCATTGTTCTGGATAAGGCTTTCCACATGGTTGCTTCCTGGAAGGGTCATACTATAGCGAAACAGAAATGGGTTTTGTTGTTGAAGACTTTTGTTCTTCCCTTGTTTCTTCATTTAGCTTCAGTCTTTCCAGTCCCCTTTTCTTTGGAAGCCCGTTTATATAATGTTTTCTTTCAGGGATTCTGGGGCAGTCATTTGAATCTAGTTAAGCGGAATTACACATACCCTTATTATTGCCATGGCGGAGTTCGGATGTTGAACCCCTTGGTGTTTTTTCACTGTTTGTTTCTAAAATTCACTATTCCCTACCTTTTGCAAACCCTGCCAGTTTTTTGGTTATCTCTTCTACATCATCGTGTTGCTCCATTGTGCGCTGCATGGTGTCTTCCTCCTATGGAGATTCCTCGAAACTTTCGTAAATATAATCTCCCCCATTATATCATGCCCACTTTTTTGATGATTTGTCAGTGGTCTTTAAACCCCACAATGATTCTCTCTTCCTTGAGGAAGCATTTATATCAGTCTATTTTGGGGTCATCGTTTTTGGAACTTTCTGTATTACGGGATTCCCTTGGCACTATTTTGGACTCCTCCAGTGTTTTTTCTCCAACTGACTGATCCCCACATTCCTCAGCGGGTTAGGGATGTTACCTGATTATCATATCATGGAAGACTTGGTGTTCATGATAACCAGAAACATAAGGCTCAGGAGGAGAGAACTTGTCCTCATGACTCATGTCCTTCAATTCCTGAAACCATGTTGCATTTCTTTAATGGATGCCCCTATACACAACCAGTATGGACCCTTCTCCTCCATAAGTGGAAGGAAAAGTCCCTTCCAACCCTTACATATGATATTTTGATTTATGGTATTTATTCCCCTGGTCTGAGTCATTATCATCCCAGTACTCTACATTTCATTTTTGCATTTTGTCGCTAGTATTTGTGGCAGGCCAGATGTGCATTTTTGCTGTAACAGAAAGTGTGTAGTCCTACTCACATAGTCTCTCAGATGTTACAGGGTTTGCACACTGTTCATTGTTCTGAGAAAACCTCAGTATCACCTGGGGGTTTTCGGCAGTACTGGGATTTGTGTTCATGGATTTTTCCTCTGAATATGTTGTTTTGTTTTTATTGTCAAGTTGATTTTCTGTTTTTTATATTTGATTTTTCTAGTCAAGTGCTGAGTTGCTGTTCTTCTCCTTTGTTATTTTATGGTTTGTATTTTATTTTTAATTTTTATTTTGTATGTGCTATACCTCTGTTTTTGTATGATTTCATTTCATGATTAAGGATTGCTTTCTTTTTTGAGTTTTTATGTATGATGTAATTTTTCTTTCTGTTTTTGACTTCTCTTCCTATGATTTGTATAACTTAATACACTGTTGTATGTTTTGTTTTGAAGTTTTTGAATAAAAAATTCCCCTACTCTTTTAGAGAAGTGCCATGGGATCTTTAACATCCACCTGAACTACCACCAGAACAGGCAGATGGGACCTCGGTTTAACGTCTCATGCAAAAGACAGCACCTCAGGACTGCAGCACCCCCCTCTTGCTGCACTGCAGTGTCAGTATTGGGATATTAATCCAAATGCCTTGTGTGGGGATAGAACCCACAGCCTTCTGATCTCCTGGACTCAGAGGCAAGTGTGCTACCTGCTGAGCCACTGACACTGACATGATCCTGGTTAAGGGAGCCATCAAATAAGAGTTGCGGGGGGGATATAGCTTTACCACTGAGCTCTTTACTATTATCCCAGAATTTTCACCTAGAATCCCACGTGGAGGAGACAGGTTGGTGATAGTAGGTGACTTTGGCTAGGTGGATAGCCCAAGTGCATTTATTTCTGGCTTCTCTGTACTGTTGTCTGTCCAGGGGAAGTTGAGAGTCCAGGGCTTTGTACCAGAGATTATCCCGTTGCCGCATTTGGTCTAGCAGCACCTGGGAGATCCAGGGGGTATCTTGTTTTTTTTTGTAATCTGTTTTGTGAATGGGGCAAAGATGTTGCAGGTGGCATTGAAAGTTGAGATGAAGTAAGAGAGGGCATTGTCGATGGACTGGACTGTGTAAATGGGAGACAAGCCACAGTTTGGGAGATGGGTTTTGAAGTGGGGCAAGGAGCCTTTTATTTAGCCTTCTAAAGTGGGGAACTTTAGGGGATGCAGTGGGGGTCTTGTTGGACCACCAGTAGGCTACAGGGGAGTGATCACTCAGGATGTCAGGGAGTACCGAGACTTTTGAGAGGTTCTAGGGGCAGTTGATAAGGATGAGGTCTAACAGTGTAGCAGAGCCGGATTTGTCATTGAGTCTAGTAGGAGACTGGACAACTTGGGTGAGATCCAAAGCTGAGATAGAGTCCTTATAAGGGGTGGAAGATGAGGATAACCAATTGACATTGAAATCCCCCAATACAATTAGCTCACTGTTGGAGTGAAGTTGGGAGAAGCAAGACATGACTGCTGAGAAGGCGAGTTTTGGTTGCGGGGTGGGATGTATACTGCCATGACATGGAGTATTTTACCGGGGTTGTCAAAGAGCAACCTGACAGTGAGAGTTTGAGCACTGTGGGGGGGGGAGAAAGAAGGGCAAGGCTTGGATGGGGTCCTTTATGTACAGTGCGCATCCACCTCCTCTTTTGCCTTGCCTGTCAGCCTGGAAGATTGAGTAGCTGTTTAAAGCCACTGCTGAGTAGGGGGCATCACTGGAGAGTCAAGTTACTGATAAGGCCAGTATGTCTGGGGAGTTCTGGGCCAGCCAACCTTGGAGCAGGGTGAACTTTTTTTAGTAGCTTACAGATATTGAGTGAGCTGATCAGGAGCCCATGCATCCTAGCACGGGGGGGGTCTTGAGTTGTGGTCCGGGGAGTTTGGGTAAACATTGCCTGACAGGAGTAGAAGAAAGAGGGTATGATGGAGAAGGGCTGTCTTGCTCCTTCAGTATCATTGGATGCATCCCATCTAGTCCCATTTCCTTGTCCACTTTCAGACTGGTGAGTTCCTTCAGGACTTTCTCCTCTGTAAATGGACCAGTGTCCATCTCCCTTCCTTTGATGCTCCTGACACTTATCTGTGATCCCTCACCTTCCCCTTTCTCAGAGAACACTGAACAAACATATTTAAGGATCTCTGCTTTTTCCTAGTTTCCTCCACAAAGTCCTCCCCATCCCTCCTTAGCCTTACAATCCCTCCCCTTGTTTTATTTCTTTTGCTTACATATCTAAAAAATGTCAATTCCCCTTTCTTTACTGCCTGTGCTATTTTCTTCTGTTTGTGCCTTTGCACTCCTGACTGTTTTCCCTGCCTCCCTCTGCATCTCATGATAAACGTCCCTATCCTCCTCCCTTTGTGTCTCCTGATACCTCCTGAATGCTGACTCTTTTACCCATACCTTCCCAGCCACCTCTTTTGAGAACTATAGTGGTCTCTTGTTCCCCTTGGTTTTGTTTATTTGCCTAATGCAGAGGGTTGTTGCCTTCCCTATGGTCCCTTTTAGTTTTGTACACTGTTTCTCCACTCTACCCCATCCCTCCCACCTCACCCCACCCCCGCCAGGGCATCCCTGAGGCATTCCCCCATCTTTGTAAAGTCTGCCCTCCTGAAGTCCAGTACCCTCACTTCAGTGTGGTTTCATTCTAGCTCAGTCTATACCTCCCAAAAGTGACATCATTACAGTGAACAACATCGATGTCGACAACATCGACAGTTCACTCTAATGGTGCACCAGAGACCCGGGCACACTGTCTTTCAGTCCTGCACCCCCCTTCCCTGAATCAACTCTGACTCAGAGTTGATTATATTTAGTATGGGAGGTGTGGAGGCAGAGCACTCCCAATGGGGGGTTGGGGGCAAAGGCCCCCAACTGAAACAGGGACCGGTTCTATATGGATTTATGAACCACAACTTGTGGTTTTATATAGTTCGATTTGTAATGCCAGTTGACAAAAGGTTGTCGAACTGGCATCGTAAAGCCCTAGCTCAGTAGCTATATTGAATCGCACCATACAGTGATCATTAGTCCACAGGTTATCACCCACATTGATGTCTGCAATGCTGTCCCTGTTGGTGAGTACCAGCTCCAACACTGGTTCCCTCATGAGAGAGCTCCCTTACTAGTTGCCTAAGGAACACCCCCTGCAGGGAGTCCAGCATGTCTCTGCTCCCAGCAGAAGTTGCAGCTGGGATGCACCAATCCACATCCAGCAGACAAATCCCCCACCAGCAGCACTTCCCCCAGGTCACCATCTTTTGGATGGCTTTCACTGGTACCTAGTCCATCTCCCCCACCTGTGCTAGAAGTCTGTAGATTATGCCAGTGCAAACAATGATTCCATTTCCTGCTCCTAGGGTAACCCACAGTGCCTCCGCCCCTCCCTGTATTCCCTGTGTCTCTGTAACATTTATGCTGTCCCTTACATAAAGAGCCACTCCCTGCCTTCTTGCCTCCCAGTCCTTCCTGACCAGAGTATAGTCTGGTATGGCTCTCTCCCAGTCATGGTTTTCATTGCATCATGACTTGGTGATGGCGGCAATGTACAGGTCAGTCACTGCTATAATGACAACAAGGTCAGGCTTTTATTTCCCAGATTTTGAGCTTTTGTGCACATGGCCATCCAAATTCTTCTATCACCCTTCTTGTCAGTTCCCCTTTTTCACTTTTGCCTACTCTCCTTATCCCTTTTGGCTTCATTCCCAGCCCATCTCATTTCTACCAATGTGCTTTTCCTGCTATTAGAAACGCTTTAGGGATTTCCATTCCTTAGGATTTTCCCTATTGACTACTTCGTCTTGAGTTGGTGGACATTTCATGTGTCTCTGCTTCCTTCTGCCACCCCCATTGGCAAGTTTAAATGCTTGCCAGTATAGCATTTAAACCACCCACCCAATGAGGAATGTGATTCCCCTCCCAGATGGATTCAGGCCATCTCCCCTGTATAGGCCTTTATCCCTCCATGTGGGAACCCAATCCCCAATGTAGCCCAAACCCTCCTCTCTGCATAAATCCTTCAACCATTAGGTGAAGCTTTTGGTATGGAGTACCATATCCTCCACACTGTCATAGACAGGCAACACCTCAGAAAATACCACTGAGCATGCTACCCTCCTAAGACCCCCTCCCCAATTCCCCAAACTCCTCCTGCACTCTCCTAACCTCGTCCCTAGCCAGGTCATTGGTTACTAGGTGGACAATGACATCCAGCTCTCCCTCTCATCCTGCTGCCCTAGTGATCTCTTGGATTCACTTCCTATCACTCTGAGCCGTGGTGCTGGATAGGCACCTAACCTTCCTCTCCCACTCCCTCACTGTCCCCATTTCTATCTCCCTAACAATGGAGTCCCCCCACCAGGAGTGGCTTCCTTCTCCTCTAGGGTTCTCTGCCAAAAATCTTGGGGCGTCCCACATGAAGGACCCCCACATCCTCCCTGGCCACTACTGTGGATGCCTCCATGGGTCAGTCCCACCCTGCCAGGGCAGCATATGAGTTGCATAGTGGTATTATCTGGGGGATGTTCCTCTGAAGAAATCTGGCCAGCTGATGTGAAGATGGCTCACTATTGCCCTTTAAGAAGGTTGGATCCAGAATGACTGCAGGCTATACTGGATGTATCAGGTATGTTGGTGGTCTGTGAGATGGGGCCAGAGGAGGTGGTTGAGGCCTACAGTATAGTTGTTTGTGCCTGGTTTGATGCCATTGCACAATTTCATGTATATTCCATGGTCTCATATTGAGGCTTCCCATCATTTGATGACAAACTAAGGTTGCAGAAGAGCAAGGTACAGAGATTGGAGTGTTGTTTGAGGAAATCCAGTGCTCTGAAAAGCATACTGTCAATCACCCAGAAGAAGGGAACATTTCTTTCCAAGGAGTATAATGCTGGGAAGAATCAGCCAACTCGGCTCTTCTGGATGGTGGACAAGCTGATACAACCAATGTCTCTAAAGTCTGTTAGTCTGTTAGAGCTTAGCTATCATTAAATTCAAGGAGTATGATGATTCTTCTTGTGCAGGGTCTATAGCATTCAAGTCTGGATTTTTCCTCGTGGCCTGGGATGACCCATCAGTATTCATTCTTGCCATTCCAGGAGCTCCAGTCTTGCTTATAGCGAGTTAAGTCTAGTTATCTTGGAAAAGGTATGCAGGATGATCTCAGAGCTGTGATCCACTTTTTGGAACTGAGTCAGGGCCCAGTGGGGCTGCTAGTGAGCTGGAGGGACAGTTGGGTCTGGTGTATGGTGGAATCATGTAGTGTTCCCTGTTGGAGGGGGAAAAAGCCATCTTAGGACCCAAAGCTTCTGTCAAATTTCAGACAAGCCTCTAATCTTTTCTTTTTCTATAAGATTTCAGAGCAAATGGTAGTGTTATAGCTTGAGTGACATTTCATAGTCTTTGACATCCTTGACCTTTCCAGTCCAGATTTAGGTCTGGAAATAGCGCTGAAACCACATTAGTCCAGGTACACAATGATCTGTTCAGGATGAGAAACAGAGGAGAGTGTTCAGTTTTCTTCCTTCTTTTTCTCTGCTCAGTGTTTTATATTGTACAGAAGACCATGGGTTAGTGTTGAACAAACTGAGAGAGTATGGTGGCATTACTGGCAAAGTCATCTACTGGTTTGAGTGCTTCCTAAGGAATAGGACATTGAGGGTAGTGTTTGGTAATTTCTCCTCGTGCCCAATAGTCCTGCCCTGTGGAGTTCCCCGGGGTCTATCCTATAACCCATGTTGCTTGCAGTATACATGCTACCCTGGAGGCAGTATAGTGCGGTGGGTTAAGGCTCTGAGCTACAGATCTGGAGACCTGGGTTTTAATTTCATAACTGCCTAGGTGCATACTGTGTGATCCTGAGCAAGTCACTTAACTTCCTTGTGCTCCCAGGTCGCATCTGGAAACAAGCTTCTGCTTAGTGTGCTACTCCTGGTTAAACAATGTTCATTTTCCTTTTCCTTTGCTGTATTAAATGGCTCATGGATGTGAGTTTTCAGCTTTACAGATTATACTGAGTTGTACATGTCATTTGAAGTTGGGACTGTGGATGTGGTGAATTTACTTAACAACTCTGATGAAGATGTCATCCTGATGTTGAAACGTTAGTTGTGTGCCAGGTGGGGGAGTCTAGTGTGCTATGGACATAGACAAAGAAGGTGATACAGTGCATGTACTTAAAAACAAAATGGAAGTAGCATTTTATCTCTGAGAAAAGTTTTTCTGTCTGGCATACTGCCCCACCTGTTTATTCCGGTGGCACGAGATATCAGCACTGGGGATTGGGCACCTACAATAACAGTGACCCAATCCCCAGTGCATGTCTCCAGGGCTACTATAGGGTAGGGTGGTCGGATTGGGGGGTCCGCTAACATAGCGATGGGATATCGCTATACGTACGCATGTGGGGGGTGAGCAATCACAGCGAGGGGCAGGAGGGAATGCGAGGGGTGGTGCTCTGGTGGGTTGCAGAGCTGACCCCGTGGTGTGGTACTTGGGTTGGCGGTGTTGGTCAGCAGGTTACTGGGTTCGGGTCCGGGCGCTAGTGCGTTTTTGTTGCACCCGGCCCAAACCTTTTTTTTAAAATGTTTTCACCCCCCCGACATGCACCCCCCTGGAGTTGAGAATCCTTAAGTAGGGGGGTGAGTAGGGTGGTAGGGGGTGCAGCCCCCCACATAAAACATTTAAAAACTATGTCCTCGGCACTCTTTTGCTGTGCGATGGGGTGTCAGAGTGCTGAAATAAATTTTCGGCACTCTCAACTTCTTGATAACAGCGATCACCTTTAGGCTTTTGCTGTTATCACATGTAACCGTTTATACCTGTTTGCTCTATCACAGTGCTGAATGTAAATTAAATTACGTTGTTGACACTCACCCTGATGCTGTTTTGTGGATTTAAGCAATAAGTATAATGTGACAAGTTGCATTTGGGACTATGGAGTGCTGACCATCTCGCTGTTTTTCAGCGTCTACTTTCCTGAATTCCCCCACCATGGTAAGTGCACTTTTTGCTTGCTAGAAGGTTACAATAAGACCACTGAGCTATTGTCTATTGTATTTTTCATGTCTGTCCAGCATCCAGGATTGGATAGAAGGGAGCTTGCTAATACTCAACACTGGCAAGATGGAGGTACTGGCAATTGATCCAATCAGGAGGAGGGTTGTGGAGGAGGTGAAATAGTTTATCGTGCTTAAGCTTGGGCCATCATGTCTACAGGCTTTTGCTAAAGTGAAAAATTTGAGGAGCAGTTCAGATGACAAGTTAACATCCGAGTGTCAGTGTGTTGGCTGTGGATATGAATGTATTTTACTATCTAAAGCACATCAGCTTGATTAAGACCCTAATCCCTTCAGAAGACCTAATAACACTGTCATGATGTCCAGACTCGATTATCACAGTGCACTGTACTTCAGCGGTTATGGAGGTCCACTGCATCATCTGTAGCTGGTGCAGAATATTGCAGCCAGGATACTGATGGGCTTTCCTAGGTTCTGTCATGTTACTCTGGCATTGTGTGATCTGCACTTGCTGATGATGAGGTAGTAGATAAAGTTCAAGGCTGGTCTGTGATCCTATAACCCCTTGCATAGTATGGGTCCAGGTTGCCTGGCTAAACTCCTGTTTCCTCTACTCTCCTTACCTTCCTCTCCTCGAATGTGGATCTCTTGGGGCCACCAAAGGCTTGTTTGAAACGGGGGGGGGGCATCAACATGGCTACTGTACTGCTCCACTCCCCACTACTCCATGTTTGTTGGGTCTTTTCACATGGTTAGTTCATTTTTCTCCACTGCTCTAAAACTGCTGAATGAAACTCAGATTGAATTTGCCCTGACTAGCAGTGAAGTATTTTTTAGCACACTGTCAATAAGGAATTGTTTCTTTGGGAAGCACTGTCAATAGTTATATATTAAACAAGGTGGTTCTGTTATCTGCTCCCCTACAGCGGTGCAACACCATTTTTTTTTTTAGCTGGTGGACTGCATTTATGGTCAGAGTTGACTGCTGTATAATACTGGAAAATGATTATGGTGGTTCTTTGTTTTATCAAGGAGGCGCGCTATTAGTTGGTGATATCCTACAAGGATGATGAGGTCTACAGGCAGACAACAGGTGCTAAAATACCAGATTACATGTTAAAAAAGGAATGCTTCTGTTCCTTTACCTAGGGCCAGGGGGTTCTAGTTCTATACCTGATGTATTAAATTTACTGCACTCAGTGGAGCATTTTTTTTCTCTTTCTCACCAGGTGAATATAAAGAATATGGCTTATAATCTTGAGAGAAGTGAGCACACGGAAGGTTTGGAGCCTGGCAAGCGATAATAAATTTAGTGGAGGCACTCCCAGATTATGGGAAAGGAAGTCAAGTTCACTAATAAATTCAAATATGCTGACCTCTTTTGTATACTTATGTAAAGACACTATTCCAGTGACAGGTGGAGGCTATTAAATGGGTCTTTCCCACCAAGAGGTACGATTTTGATTTATTTCCTTACCCAGTGATCAAACATACAGTTCTGTTAAGTGACCCAAAAGAAATCGGTTTTGAACATTTGGACACAAAACATATACTTTTCCTACTTAAACCATATACTCTTTCAATCAATTAAAAGTTATGGTAAAGCTTCTCCAAGACGTGGCCATGGTTATTGTGGCATACACTGAAAACTGAAGCTGAAATTTGCCTAGATGTTGCCCACTAAGGCCAATAGGATGCATGTCGATGGAGCCAAATGCTGGGTCATAAAAATGGCCAAGAATAAACTGCTTGTGGGAACCAGTGAAATTCTTCTTTGGAGCACACGCTAAAACAAAAAAAAATGTTGCTGAATTATTCACCCAATGAACAAGCATGGCCAATATGGGGAAAAAATAAAACCTGCAGGTAGTAACCTTAAAGGCTCCCTTGGAAGCTTAGTTCTTATATAATTGAAATACTAAGCTAACTACTCTGAAGATAAACTTTTACATGAACATCCCTTCAGCAGAATGTAATGTAAAATGATATGACCATGACTGATTTTGCTGTTTTGTGCTGTTTGTCTGTCTTTCAATGTATTATTGTGAATTGATTTTTATTTATTTAGTTTTTGTTTACCGGGTAAGTACACTAGACAAGTTTTATGCCTATTTTCAGGGACGACCCGGGAGAGTACAAAAGGGTACAACAGGTACATTGATACAGTAATTGGTTCAGACGAATACATTCAGGTACAAAAACAGGAGAAAAGACAATTTTTACAGTTTTTACATTTACGTGGAAGGTACGCCCAGATACAGTGCTGGGGCAAGGTATAAGTTAGAGATAAATTCAATGACCAACAGGGCTGGTGAGGATTATGAGCATAGTAACATCATAGCGTTGGTCAAGCAAGGAAGGGGGGATTTGGACAGGGACATAGCGCAAGAGTGGTGACGCCAGAGCAGGAGAGAAGAAGGAGACAACATTTTACTTGATTTGCATCCTTGGGAAGCCATTTTAAGTACACAGTAATCTCTTGCACTAGGTACTTATAAATCAGAAGGTAAATGTGCTACTGATAACCAAGAAGTTATAAAAATGTCATAGTTTAAAAATGCTTAGCATTACTTGGATTATATATGATATGTATTACGCCATAAGCACAAATGAGTGTAAAAAAATGTGTGGCATTAAATTATACTCTACAGGAAAATGTTCTTGGACAAATTAAGTAATGTGTCAAAATTTATTCTGACCTATGGAAAATCGTCTTGTGATATAACTTTTGGCAAGGGCTCACTTTTTCTCTAAAAGAGGTCCTAATAAGAACAAAATGCATTTAGAATGGGCATAGTTTGAGGGTTTTATTCATATTGACAATGAAAAGTGGAGAAATCATTTATAGCTAAACACAGGCTTTACTAAAGTGACTACTGTTTAATATTGAATAGATTTGAATAGATATGAACAGATTGTAAATATTTATATTGTTGATTTAATATTTATTATAGTATTGTTTATACTGCATTTTTATAGGATAATGTAGAAAGAAGCTTGAGGATTTTACTGGAAGTATACTGTAAAGGAAAAAATTAACCTGAATTAATTTAAAAGCTGAAATTATTTTCTGTCTGATATTAACCTGATAGACATGAATAGGTTAATTAGGATGCAAACTAGTTAATAGTTGCTTGTCATTTATTGCTGTATTTGATAATAATACTGTAGAGGAGAACCTGTTTTTAAATTCAGATTATATTAAATTAATATATTTTACCTGAACAGCATAACTAACAGTACAGCATTATAAAGTTATATGAGCTGCATAATTTAGGTTGATTCTCTTTATTAGATGTTTGGTATGAACTGTTTTACCTGATGTTTTACAGTGTTTTATAGCAATGTTTATTTTAAAGTATATTGTGGATGTTTTTTAGTTAAATTGTAATGACCTGAACGGTCGAACAATAAAGCAAGAATTGATTTGAATTGTCTGAAATTGTTGGGGGAATGGGCATTTTCTGTCACAATCCTGATAATTTGGAACACCCTACTGAAAGTCCTCAAACAGTTCCTGTTGGCGGAGGGCTTTAAGAAGGGCCTTAAATTTTATTTTTCTATGAAGGCTTTTGATGCTTCCTGAAGTTGTCCTACATAACATATACTGTTCATATTTGCTGCTTGCCTTATACTCATTTATTTATGTATTTATGAAGTTTGTTTTACTCTATCCTGTTTATTAAATGCATTTTGATGTGTTGCTTTATGTATGGTACAGCACTCTGAGCCTTTGGGGAAGGGTGCTGTACCATATCAACTAAAATCTATTATAGTACTACTACTCTTTTGTATCTATAAATCTAGAATTTTCAATAACATAGAGGATAATGGCTGGGTTTACACTGTTTGCCAGGTTGTAATCACCTCGAGCAGCTGCCATGCCAAGCTTGTAAACCTCGAGAGCGTAGCTCGAGAGGTTTATTGTCGGCATGGCAACCACGAGAGGTGATTTCAACCCAGTAAACAGCGTAAACCCAACCATTATCTTGTATAGTGTATGGGGTTTTTCACTGCTCATTTATGAATTCCAGCCTGCTTTGTTGTGCGCTAGGTGAGGACATTGCAATGTTTCTGTTTCTGTGCTCTACGACCGTGTTTAAACTGCTGCTACCGATGCTCAGTTCAAACAGCTTGCATGTCATATTCTAGTGTTAGAATGCTGTCTGGTGCCACTGATTCCATCTTGTAATCTCACTGCTCTGACGTAGGCAAGCAAGATTTACAGCTCTTGTGTCAGAACGATGAGATTACAAGAAAATTACTAGATACCAGGCAATACATTATAAGGGCTACCCATACATTATATGCCATTATCAATAATCCAGTGCCACCTCAGAAGCACAATATACTTTATGACGTTTCCATTAGCAGTTTACATCTTTTAGCCACTGGAGGGCCCTGTTGTAAGCACACTTACCCAATCCAACACAATACAGTTCCTGTCTCATCTCACTTATTGCGTGGTCAGTCTATCACTATTCATCAGTCTTTGCCCCCTCCCTCTTCTACTGAGTGATACTGATTTTTCCCATTTGCAGCTTATACTCTTCGCCCACTAGAGGGGTTTTTCCCCAACCGTGCCAAAGCTGCTCTACATCTCCTTACTGTCTACTACTCCTGGACACTCTTCCTTTACTGCTTAGTTGTTACGGGTACCTACACTCCATTACTAAGTCTGCACTCCTTCATCCTCTTGGTACAGACCTCACACCAACCGGAGCATCTTTTCTCCACACTAGGCACCTCATCCCCAGACTACTCCACAGTGACTTGGCCCTCCCCGGCCCTCGACAAACCCGTGACCCCCCAACATCCCCACTCCCTTAGCCCTCCAAGGCCTGACCTGGACCCAGCTATCCCCTGCCATTCCCACCCTTCGCACTTTATCTATCCCATACACCCTGATTGTAAAGTCCTCAGCTGGGTGTCAACCCAAGGGTCTCCATTGCCACCAGCCACTAACCAGAATAATTACACTGCTATTATTATTATTATCTAATAATGTACACCCAAACCCAGGACCTATGGCTTCCAGCCCTTCTAAACCCTGTACTGCAACTGGCCTCCGCTTTGCATCCTTAAATATTTGCAGTCTCCTAAAGAAATCTACTGCCCTCCAGTGCTGGGTCATTCAACATCAACCTGATATAATTGCACGGGTAGAGACTTGGCTCTCCAAATCCACCCCTGACTCCACTATCACCCTCCCTGGATATACCATCTACAGGGAAGACCGAGTAGGCAAACGCGGTGGTGGTTGCGCACTACTTGTACGGGGCTCCCTTATAGGTCTGGCACTCCCAGCTCCTAAACTTGATTATGGAGCCCAAGCCCTCACCTTAAAAGTCACAATTGACCCTGCCCAAGGCCCTCTTTTCCTCACGGTCTCCTACGTACCCCTGAGGAATCAAAACCAAGCAGTCCAGTCCCTCATTGACTACCTCACATCTCTCCCTCAGAAAGTGGAGCAAGTCATCCTAGGTGATCTCAATGTTAGCTGGCTTGCCTCTACTGCCTCCCATATAAGGGACTCCTTTGCTGCTCTGGATATGTCCCAGTTAGTCACCCGGCCCACCAGATTCAACCACTTTACTGGCACCAGCACTCTCCTAGATGTTGTTATATCTAACTGCCCCTACAAAATTTGGGATGTCACTTTCCTCACCGTCTCTCTTAATGATCACTCCCCAGTCATCTGGCTCTGGTCATCCTCCACTCTGAAGCCAGTGTCCCAGGCCACTCTATGCTGCTGTTTATGCCCCGGTAGCCTCAGAAAATTAAAACAATACCTAGCCCAGCTAGACTGGTCCCCTATCCAGCAAGCCCCTGACATTGACTCAGATCTTGACCACTTCACAAATGCCTTCTGTAAGGTTTGTGATCTTTTCGCCCCCCTCACCAGGATCCACTCCAAAAAATGCAATGCCCCATGGATCACCCCACCCCTCCTTCAGAGACTCAAAAACAGAGATAATCTCCAGCACATTGCTGTAGAATCTGGAAATGCATTTGATAGACAGACCCTCAATGCAGAACACAATAAGTGCACTTGAGCCATTAGGCAGGCCAAGGCAGAGCAGTACCAGACCACCCTTGCTTCCACTTGGGGTTCAGACCGGACCTTCAAAAGAGCTAAATGGGAAGTCACAATCCCCCCCACCATCTCAGCTCTCCATCAATGGCACCCCCACCACAGATCCACTCCTTAAAGCTGATTGGCTGAACACTGCCTTCTCTGACCTAAGCTCGGTCCTCCCCAGCAGCTTCTTTGACCCAATCCCCACCTCTCTCCCTCTGATTCTGTATCACCCACCATTCTACCTGTGCACCCTATCTCCCCAAGAAGCCAGGCCACACCTGCTAAAAGTCTTAAGCAGCAATAACCCCAGCAGTGACCCCCTCGACTCCAGAATCCTCCGTATGGTATTGGACGAAGTCCTAGTCCACCTGACTAACCTTCTAAACCAGTATCTATGCCTGGGTCAGTTCCTAAGTGCTTGAAAAACTGCTGAAATCACACCCATACATAAGATTGGGGACCGGTTCACCCCCAACAATTACCAGCCAATCTCCATCCTCCCCCCACTCTCTAAAGCCCTTGAAAAAGTGGTCTTGATCCAGCTCTCTGAATACCTAACCAAGTATGACATTGTGTGCCCAGAGCAGCACAGTTTCTGCCCAAGATGCAGTGCAACCATGGCTCTCCTGGAATTCTCTCAACACCTGCATGCTGCTCTCAACTCTGGCAGCCTTGCAGGACCAGTCTTCATTGACCTCTTCAAGGCCTTTGACACTGTCTGTCATCCACTTCTACTCAACTCTCTCCACCAACTTGGCTTTTCTGGAGGTCCCATTTCCTGGTTCTCTAGCTACCTCTCTGCTAGATCCCAGCATGTCAAGATCAGCGGCTTCCTCTCCAGTACTCTTCCCGTTCACTCCGGAGTCCCTCAGAGCTCCATCCTGTGTCCAATGCTTTTTAGTCTCTACCTCAACACCCTCCCCAGCTCATGTACCAATAAAATGCTCCTCTATGCCGATGATGCAGTCCTCATTGCCTCACATCCCAATCCCACCTCCCTCCAATTATCCCTCCAGCAAGCTTACAACCAAGCCGAAAGGTGGTTCGGCAACCCCAGACTGGTCAACAACCTAAAGAAAACCAAATCAATGCTCTTCTCCCACCACCAAAATGAAGCGAAAAATACCCCCTCTTGGTTATCCCCAGCACTCTGCACCCGCTAGAACAAGTGACAACATACAAGTACCTAGGCATCGCTTTCAATACTGCCCTCTCCTTCCACACCCACATTAATGCCCTGTCAGCCACCATTAACTCTCGGACTGGCCTGCTATACCGGCATAGAGACTGCCTGCCTCAGGTGCCCTTAGGCTGGCCATCACCTCCTCCATCTTGTCCCTCGTGGACTATGGCTTGCCCATCTACGCCACAGCAGACAACACTGCCCTCTCCAAAATCCAGCTCTCCATCAATAAGGCCTGTAGGCTCCTGACCAGTGCCCCCAGCTGCACTCACACCTGCCTTCTCCATACTACCACCAATCTTCTCAACTTTGAGGAGCGACTGCTCTAGCAGACCTGCCTTCTTGCTAAGAAATCACTGCTAGGACTCTCCCCCCGGGGGTCTCCTCCTCCCCACAGCAGTCATCATCGTCCATCACCATCCTTAGCTCTGTTAAGGCCACTTTCAAGGTGCCCAGAACCAAGACCTCTCTTGCCCAGAGATGCTTCCTCTACAGAGCCCTCACCTGGTTCAACTCCCTCCCTAGCTGCATCTCCAACTTGCCAAAGATTGGCTCCTTCAAAACAGCACTTCAGAACCATATCTTTAATACCCACTGTTGTAGGTGCAACTAACCCCCTGTTGTAACCCGTGGTACCCACCCACCTTGCCCCCTGGCTTGACAACATCCACTGGACAGCCTCTCCCTCCATCAGACCCACTCCTTCCCCACTAGGTCCAAAAAGGGATGTAACCCACTGTCTTCTCTGAGGACTTACTATATCCATGAGTGTAACTCACAATTTTGTAACACTATGTAACCTAAGTAATATACAAACTACTACATTATGTAACCTAAGTGTATCTATGTTAAATGTTCATTTTACTGTACCTGTAATGTTATCCTCTGTTTTAATCTGCACTGTAATAACTGTCTTGATGTCTGCCCCCCCCGTGATGAGGTGCCCTTGTAAATGAGTCTTTGACTCAAAGGTTGAAACCTGATTTGTAATAAATAAATAAATACACAGCTACCCCTGCTTCTATGTAAGCAACAAGGCATGAGAGGTTTCTGGGGTATTGGTGGATACCCATATGGCTAGTAGTGAGATAAGGCCCGATGCCACAAGCAGAGGGCTTCACAGTCCATGTAAGTGTGGGTATCCATCAATAACCTACACTCTGAAGGGGCTTAGTGTGATTAGAAAATGGGTTAGGCAAATTAAAAAAAAACTCTAAAAATCAGAAAAAACTAAAATATTGCTTAGAATGTGTAAATAGTCCTTCCATAGATGGTGTCTACCTTAGCTGTCATTTGTCTTTCTACACATGCAGAAGATGTGTTTGTTTACCATGGAACATAAGAATTTAATATTCCACAGTATTCATCTAATAGAATGCTGCCTCCCCCCAATAGAATGTTAACATACAATGCATGAATTCAAAATTTTGCAAAATTCCACTAGTATAGCTGGTACTTACAGATCTGTTTAATAAACTAATAATGCACATGTGCTTTCCTTCTACTGGGTATGGTAGTTGTGTACTACCTATACATAAAAAAAGGTTCTAATATGGATACTAGTAATTATAGACCAATCAGTCTATTAGATACTTTATCCTTTATTTGTGAAAGTGCTTTTAGACAGATTAAATTCCTGGCTTCAACAAAATCAAATATTACAGTTTCAGGCTGGATTTACAAAAAATAAAGGAACAATTACACAAATCATTTTGCTAAACTATTTGCTGGAGAAGTAATAGGCCTGATTCCAAGTCACATGGTGCAACTCATGGGTATATGTGAATTGCACCATCTGGTGCTACACAAGGGACCATGCACTCTATTCCAGGACAGGCATGGTCCCTGGCACCTATGACTTACAACTTGCGGCAGCTGCAGTCTTGTGCCCCAGGAATGGTGCAATGGACCAGGGTGCCACAAGTCACAGCCACATCTAACAGTCCCCCTAGAGCCCCTCACCCTGGAACATGCCCACAATCCCCCTGGGATAGGCTGGGTGCCACAAGCAAAGGGGGGGCATGGTGCTACACTGACCTGGGTAGCACCCCAGACTCAGGGTGGTGGAGGGGTACATGGGGCATGGGAATGTGTGTTCCATGGCACTGTGGAGGGGTAGCCATCATTTTGCCAGGATGGATGCCCCTTAGACCACCTCCGTGCTGGTCTATGCCTGCAGTGCCATGTCCGGGCTTGGAATTGCATACATGGGTTACAGCAGCCACCCTTTTGGAATAGGGGGCTCAGGTTCTGCCATAACCCACCCTTGTACCATGCCGCAGCAGGATGCAGGCATAGTGGGTGGCATAGCCCACCTGTGGTGCAACCTGCATGCAGCATGGTGCAAGACACATCTTGTAATCCCGACTTGCATAACACATGGTGCAAGGTGCGATTTGCACCATAGGGTTTGGCGTAAATCACCTTGCGCCATGTATAATGTGACCTGGAATTGGGTCCCCTGCGTCATTAGAAAACAACCACAATGTTGCATATGTAGATTTCTCATCTGCATTTGATTCATGAAAATAATTCCTGTTGAGAACAAAAATGCAAAAACTGGGTATCGATGGTAATTTAATTAACCTAATTAAAATAATGTACACAGACACATGGGTACAAATAAAATATACAAAAGGGGGGCTCTGACTGACAAGATCAAGACAAACCTTGCCGTTTGCCAGGGTTGTGTCTTGGCTCCAACATTATTCAATATTTATATAAATGACATCATAATTGCAATGGAGAATCACAATCATCATGCCCCCAGAGCTGGTAATACAAAAATTCCATTGCTTGCTTCTGCAGATGATCTTGCGATAATATCTATTAGTAGATTAGGTTTACACAAAGAATTACATTTGATGGAAAGATGACGTGCTGATCATAATTTAAAACTTAATACTAATAAGACACACGTTTTAGCATTTGGGAGTAATATGAAATACAGAAGTGTCCATCTCACTAATAACTGAAATATGTTAATGAATACCAATAGTTGGGGGTTAGGTTCTTGGGTAATTTAAAATGGAACAAACATATAAATTATACACTTAAAGTTAAAAATACAATAAAAGCATTAGATAGATTTAATTTTTGATATGGTGACTGTACGGTGGTCCAATTACTAAGGACCATGAATGCCAAAGTAATTTCACAAGGTTTATATTCAGCAGAAATATGGAGTGTAGCTAGCACCACAACTCTAGAATGATCTATAAATAGTGCATACAAAAACACCTACTTAGCGTTCCGATGGGTACCTCAAATGAACTGGTTAGGTTATAGCTGGGCCAACCAAGCCTAATTATATGATTCAAACAAGGCAGACTAATTTCTGGGTTAAAACTAAAACAGACGTGTCAGACCATCTAGTCAAATCATGTATAAAGGAGAAAGAAAAATGACTCCAATATAATACCTCTGACTGGTTAAATAACATTGAGAGGTTATTGGAACTCAATGGACTAAGGTACCTTAAGTATTGGGATAAACAAAATATTATTATTAATAAAACATATACTAGCTATATAACCAAAAAAAAATATATGATATTTCCAGACAGAAAGATATTCATTATTTGAAACAAATAAAAACTTCAAGCTGGCTGGTGGGTAATACTACTGAGCATAATCTAAAATCCTATCTAAATATTATGAACTCTACTGAACATAAAATTCTTCTAACTAGATTTAAATTTGAAACCGTTGCAAGTAAAGTAGTATGTGCTAGATATGATAAAGATCAAACTGCATCTAGACTGTGATATTGTACGTTTCAGGAGACAGAAGATCTCAAGCATGTAACATTGAGGTGCTCATGGTATGATAAACAAAGGAGTAAATATCTGGGCAAATATTTAGCTACCTACAATATACCTGACAGGTTTATGCTGGATCTGTTATTTAATGCAGAAAATATAGAAGTTCTCACAGATCAGGCAGTATATTTAACTGTCACTGTCAAATACAGGAAAAAAGAATAGGAATGCTGCTATCTTGCTGTACACATGGGGTACTGCTATAAATTTGGTCCCTTAAGGTTTGCCTTATATTTTTATACATAAGGTAAGGAGTCTTTCTTTGGATTCTGGTATATCAATGTATTGATATTGATCATTTTGCCTGTATGTTATACAAGAGGGGTAAGTCAAGAGGTTGATAAAATTGTTGCCTAGATATATTCTACTTCTCCTTTTTAAAATAAGACATTATGTACCTATATACTGATTTTATTTATTGCCCTGTGTATGAAATTTTTGGACGGTCCATCTATCATGTAAAACTGTATTGTACTGTGTTAACTAATGAATGTTTTAATGTTGTATGCATTTTTATATTTTGAAATGGTTACAGTTGATCAATAAATTATTACTACTACACTGGTATACTCTCACACAGACAAACACAGGCCTCATATCAAGCGAAGCTCAATTTAATTTGAGGTAGGGTTAGCAGCTTAGATTGGTCTGTCAAGTTGATTAGGCTATGGGGGGGGGCGGTTCCCTTACAGAAGTAATTATATGAAATGTTTTCATGCTGCACACATAAAACTACCCAAGTGATATTCGTACTGCAAGTATGATTTAAATGTAAAATTGGAACCAAGTGCATGCATGTGGCATGCATACAGCAAGCAAGTGTGGAAACCATGATTTTTATGTTAAATTGGGAAAGACTGCATGCATGTGGCATTCGTGCAAAAAGCAAGTGGTCACTGATAACTGCACACGTAAAAGTTAAGTGACTTGCTTAGGATCACATCATATACAAATGAGGGTTGATGAGATTCAAACCCAGGTCTTCTTGCCTCCAACTATCCTGGCTTGCAGTGCAGTGCCTTCAACCGCTAAGCTATACTGTCTGCACACATATGGTTCATTTGTACTTCAATGCATATTGTATCTGACTACATCTGCACACATGTGGCATGCTCGTAGCCACTGTTATGCTTTTCAGTTTTATTTTTCTTCTCTTACTCATCTCCGTTTCACAGTTGAACTGTAGCACACATACCAATGGAAACACATGTGGTTTTTCCACCCCCAATACACAAAGTTACCCACAAAACCACTTAATTACTTCTGTCTGGCACGTACTCCTACTATTTTCTCGCTATAGTTTTGAATGCTTCCATGCAAACAGACTTTAAGGTACAAACACAAAAGTAGCAATAACTTGACACACACCTACATGGCCAGTACCCCACATGCACGTACACTGTAGCAGGTACTGCCATGCTGCTACAGACAACCCACCAAGTATAGATATAAATAAAAAGCCTCTTACTTGAGCACTAGGGAGCCAGAGGCAGGAGTCTTTAAGAGATGATGTCCATAAGTCAGAGTGCTGGGGCGTACCCCCTTGAAATGAATGGAGTTATTTTTTATTACTATTTTATACGTTATGATGGTGAGTTGGAGAATAATGAAGGCCACTGTTCTGCTAACAAGGCCCTTGTTAGTCAAGCAGTGGCCTTCATAATATCAACTTATGCCATCAATAATAAATAGTAATAACTCTCTACAGTAATTTCAATGGTGCACACCTGCAGCGTCCTTTACACTTTGTCATAATGTGTCTGAGCATGGGGATGTGGAAGTCAGCTTCACTGGGGTTGGGGGGCATAAGCCTGACTATACTGAGGCTCTAATAGTCTGTGCATACCATGCCGCTCAACTGTCCATAAATGCAAGGGACAGCTCTAGAATGCCTGTAACATTCTACAAGGAACAACTTATTTGTTCTGACTGAAAAGTGATATGCAAATCAGGAAAAATATAACTATATAAGATTCATCTGTATACACCCTGGAGCAGTGCATCAGATTTGGGCTTAAACCCACCCAGTTACTAACCACTTTCTTTCCTGGCTGAAGTTCTGCCCCCCCCAAAAAAAGAACTTTGTCCTGAGTTTTTTCCCCCCGACTCCATTCCATTCAATACTCATCCCCTATGGGTCATAAAGCCACCCAAAGGTGAAGAAACATGAAAAACACATCAATATTTCAGTCCTTTCTCCTTCCCCAAATCCCCAGTAAAAAAAAAATATTTACTTTAACCTACCTGACTGTGTGTCCAGAACCTGCCGCCTGGCACAGTGTGCCAAAAGTCCAGTTTTCAGTCTGCTCCCCCTCTCTCCTTCTGCCAGAAGCTGAATGCTAGAACCAATCATCACAGGTCCCCAACATAGTCTGCAATCAAGTCACCTCACCAACCTGGGTTTCTTGTTGCTTGCTTCTTGCTTGGTTGCTGCTGTGACTGCTGCACTGCACTGATCAAGGCCTATGCAGGCCACCCACACCACAGTCACCACAGCTGCTAAGCCTAGCTTGCTGCTTTGGCGGTCTGTGCTGTTTTTATTTTTGCATGGCGAGCCCAGTAGAGTAAGTAGGTAGACTAGTCTTGAGTTAGCTTCTAGCTCACCCTCTGCCCCTTTAGCCACCCAGGAAGATGGAGACTCACTAACAGTAGACCAACAAAAATATGCTGCCACAACACTGCTGTTGACAGTTCAGTACTCACTGACTCCTCCAAGCTGTAGTGTGCAGTCTGTCTACTCTGTGGCAGGAAAGACAGTATCGCACTTGTAAGACTCATGTGCTCTTTCTTGGCTGCAGCTCATCCATATCACATATAATTGTGCCACCGCTAATAGGTGGAGAGAGTGGACAACACAACACAGACACAGTCAAGTCTGGAGAGTACCTGCAGCGTAAGCACAGACAGGCCAGGTGGGCACTTATTGTGCAAAAGATTAAATTCAAATGTAATGCCATTATTGTCACACCACAAGAACAACCTAGGCACAAATATGGGGGAAGGGGGGCAACTGTCTCTGCCCTACCTAAGTGGCACCACTGCTTAATGGTAGAAATTTATTCTCAGGTGCTACTGCAATGGTTTCCACTGTGTTCTGAGGTACTGTATCTCCATGTTTCATGATGTGTCCTGATCATGTGTGTTAGTGTCCCTCATTGTCCCTCATTTTGAGTGTCCACGTCCCTCATTTCAGAGACAAAATGTGAGGTACGGTGCATGCTTCCAAGACCCTACTCAGCACAAAGAGTGCTGAGCATGGTCATAATTTACAGTATATGCTCAATACAGAAATGACAAAGGGAAAGTAAGTGAGATGCAACAGTCATGGAGAAACACATTTGTAGCACTAAATATGCATAAAGGATCTGCATGGTCCAAAACAAAAAGGATAGGCTTCACAACTCAAAGGCCCCTCTTCATACATCTGGAATGGAGGATGTTGACTGGCTATATCCTATGCATTTAATGCAATAAGCAAACAACACTTTACAAATGAATGGCAATTTAATGAGAAAAATCAAAAGCCATTAAACAACTTGGAAAAGGATCAAAATTAGTGAGTGTACTTATTTTTTATGGGAATCCAAATAAAAATACATTTTAATTACTCTAATTGTTAGCAGTTATATAAGAAATAGAAACTGATGTGTTTTTTTAGATGAGATTTGTACCAGCTTATATGCTGCACACATGGCAAGTGTGCAGCATGTGAACCTGATGTGATTTTTAAATGATATTCACACCAGCTTAACTGCTGCACTCATGTCAAGCATGCAATACGTGAATCTGATATAATTTGTAGAAGATGTTCACACCAGCTTACCTGCTGCACACATGTCAAGCTTGCAGCATGCAAACCTGATTTGCTTTTTAGACCTGGTTCACTTAGAATCACTTTGTGCATGCGAACTGCATGCAAACTTTGCACAGTTAAGCATGTGGCATGCATTCTGCATGTACACAGCACACCTATATTTCTGTAAGGGTTGTCATGGTTATTTTGTTAATTGGTCCCGAAAGGTGATTCCATGCAGTGACCACAAAATCACCTTTTGGGACCAAATAACAAAACAACAGTGACTGATTTCATAAGGTGGGGTCCCAAGAACCCCACGTTGAAAATTTGGAGCCAAAAGTCAAAAAAATGGCCTAGATATCCACCTAAGTTGAACCCCCCCCAACTGATGCCATTATACAGCTAATCAGCATTTCTTCAGTTCTTAGTCAGCTTTGAAGAGTGCGGACATATTCCTGCTCCACCGAAGATCACCGTGCAGACCTCCAGAGGTAAGTATAGGGCGGGGGTGTGTGGGGAGGTGGGGTGCACAGAGGGTGGGTGTGAGTTGGGGGAGGGAGTGCCGTGGACAATGAGGGACCATTTTCTTGTTTTGCAGGGGAAAAAATTGGGGGAAGGTTTTTGTTTTTACAGACACTAAGCTATTGTCTCCCATATGGGAAGAGTCCAGAATCCTCTGCCCTCTACAGTTGCGCTATCTACAATTTTACAATTGGCCAAGCAACCTCATGCGATTTCCATAGTCTATAAAAAACTACAATCCCTAAATCCTAATATACCTCTGGGCGTCTGCTATTACTGGAACCAGGAATTACACTTAAGTACTGATGTAGACCTCTGGAGGAAAATTTGGCTTAATACGTATAGATTTATTAAGCAAGATAGATTGTGCCTCATGCAATTTAACATGCACAACCTGTATTTTACACCAGTGAAACTCATAAATTGGGGATAGTATCCACCCTTGTTTGTTCACGTTGTGGAGACAGTATGGGTACCCTGTATCACATGCTGTGGTTTTGCTCAAAAGTGCAGGTATTTTGGCATGCAGCTAGACAATTTCTAGACCCCATACTGGGCATTGACTTTCTATTTACACCAGAAGTCTGTTTATTGAATTATTTTACCCATGGCACCCTCAAGGCTAGGAAAGCTTATATGGCTATGATCTCTGCCACAGTGAAATTAATAATTATGAGACATTGGATAGACACTATATCCCCACCTGTTCTTGAATGGCATAGAGAGATATTATCGGCACTCCATTTGGAGAAGCACATCTGCTCAATGCATAACAGGCCCCAGACATATCAGAATAGATGGGAATCACTAGATGCCTTGCTCTCCATATGGAAACCCTGATCACTTAATACTATAGTTCCTTTTTTTTTTTAAATGTCCCAATAGAATGGTTCATGAACAACACTTGGCTCTAGGTGGGTAGGAAGGGGAAATAATAGTGAGGGGAGGGACGGGGTGGAGGGGAAGTGAAGAGAGGGAGTACACCCCTCCTGTTTTAAAGTTATCAAGATTTTCCACTTTATGGTTACCATTGAGAGTATTTACGTTGTATTAGACTGTATTATGTTGTAAATTGGAGTGGCCCTTCAGGTTACCCAATTGTTACCTATCTTTTGGGATGCTTATGTTAAAGTAAAAGTTTAATAAAGTTTATTGAATTAAAAAAAAAAGGAACTGGTACAGATGCTCCCCAATCTGAAGGTGAGCATCTGACAAACACTCAGTTTATGCTAAGTGATTTATTTCAAACGTTGGGTGAACCTGCACAGTGAAGAAATGCCATGCACTTGAAGTTTATAGGGGATGTAAACAATGACCAGAGGACAGTCTTGTGCAGTGTGCTAAGAGACTTGCTAGGTATTGGGGCCCCAGAGCATTTTGCGTTTAATCATGTGCATGGAGAAGCAGTTTATGACATCAGCTTTAAAAAAGTTTATACATTAATGAGATTCTGGTTAAAATATGAACAGAATAAAACTTCTTTACTCTGGGCATCCTTTCTGGTCACCCCCCCTCACTAAACCTATGGTTAAAATCATACTAGTAGTACTAAGTAGTAGCTATACAATGTTGATTTTGTAACTACTTTTACAGGACCATCTTGTAAATAGGACTTTGTCCTAATGATGTGTAAATCCACCAATCTCGTGTATTAAAATGAAGATTTTTACTACTACTACTACTACTACTGTGTGACTTCTGATTGTCAGAAGTGGGACAGGTCTGGCAGCACTGAATGAAACATTTTGCAAATAGTGTTTTTATTTTATTAATTGTTTTTTTCAGACTACCTTATTGTAAAGGGCAGGCAGGTGCAAACCAGGAAAAAGGCTGGAACATGTTCCAGAGCAAGCAGTCGGAACTACAGAGTGTGAGTGGCCCATGTAAATCAGTTTTTGGGGAAATCCTGTTAGACACTGCTTAGGTGCCCTTAAGGGAGCTATTTTAACTTTTTTTAAGTATTAATTCTGGGATATTTGCTGAACGCTCACTGCAGACATCGATCACGTGACCCAGCGGATTTCCGAGGCACAATCTACAAATCAGCTGCCCCGAGCAAGTGGGGCATCCAAATTGCTGTCCACATACTGTGTGACTTATGATTGTCAGAAGTGAGACAGGTCTGGCAGTGCTTAATGAAATATTTTGCAGATAGTGTTTTTATTTTATTAATCGCATTTGTTCAGACTACCTTATTGTAAAGGGCAGGCAGCTGCAAACCAGGAAATACGCTGGGACGTGTTGTTCCAGAGCAAGTAATTGGAACTACAGAGTGTATGAGTCCCTTGTAAATCACTTTTTTAGGGAAATCCTGTTGTTAGGCATTGTTTAGGTGCCCTTAAGGGAGCTGTTTTAACTTTTTTTAAATATAAATTGAGGGATACTTGCTGAACACTCGCTGCAGACACTGATCACATGACTTGGTGGATTTCTGGGGCACACTCTACAAATCAGCTTCCCCAGAGCAGTGAAGTGAGCTCTGGTGGGGCACGCATGGTTGTCACACACAGAGATGCATACAGAGACATGCACCTGTGTGTCTGCGTGTGTCTACCATGTCTGCCGGGACCGTTGAGTACAGAGGATGAGATTAACATTGTGAGAACAACAATGGAGATGGTAAAGCAGAAGCAGACATACATATTTACCTGGAGCATTTGACAGAGGTACTACAGTCCAATTACTCGATCGTGGTTATAGTACTCAGCCTAGCAGCAAGAAAACTGAACTTGCATTATGGCAGGGACTACTGTACCTAATGAGCACTTGTCAGATATACTTTGTGGGACAGGTTCAGCCATAAGATGCAACACCTGCATGATGTATAGAACAGATGAAAGTGACTGTGCCTCCAAGTCCTATAAGTGTGTGAAGTGTTTGGAATTTGATACCTTGAAGGCAGAGATGCAGTCATTAAAGGAATCATCGACAATAAATATGTTACCTAACAAACATCAAATGAATAAAAGAAAGGGTGATGGGGACAATAATGATGTCTTAGATCATCAAGGACATACTGAGGTTGGGAGTACATCTAATGAATGCACTTCTACAAAGAAGAAAAACAGGTGCAGGGCACTTGGGAACACCTCTTTAGAGTTAAAAACAGGTTTTCAGTTTTGACAGAAGAAACTGATACTGCCTTGCAAAATGAGCCCATTAATAATGTTGAGCAAGATATGCAATCTCAAAGTAATAGCACCACTAATAATTAAGAATCAGTCATTGATTGTTCAATTATTAGGGGGTGCGACACCATCATATGTCACAATGATAAATCAAAAAAAGAGATGAACTGTTTACCTGGGGCTAGAATCAGGGATATCAAAAAAATATTGAGCACCTTGTTAAGCAGAAATGTGGCACAAAATGCAGTGGATGTGCATGGGGGCACAAATGACTTAGGGAAAAACATGAGTACAACACAGCTGATGAAATCATAGCTGTTGTGGAAATGATAAAGGCCACAGGAGCTAAAGCCGGCTAAAGCTATCATTTCTAGTATCCTACTCCTAAGTAAATGCCACCCAGAAAGGAACCTTACTATCCAAAGGATTAATGTGAGAACGTGTTATAAGAGTAGGCAGGCAAATATGCTGTTTCTAGACAATTGGGAGCATTTTTATAGTGAAGCACATACTTATGCTAGGGATGGTCTGCATCTCAATAACAAAGGTAAACAAATCCTGTACAGAAATATTTTGGAGGTACTAACAATACAATCAACCAACTCAAAAAACTCATAAAGTCGGGAGGGGGGTATAAACGTAAGCATCAACATTTAAATTTCCTTTACCTAAATGCTAGAAGTTTAGCCAACAAAAAAGACCAGCTCAAGTATATATTAAACACTGATAAAATCCATATCTGTGGGGTCATGGAGACTTGGTAAAATGATGACATTTGGAACATTAACATTCCTGGTTATAAACTTTATCATCAGAACAGGACAGGGAAACAAGGTGGGGGAGGTTGCCCTTTTTGTCTCAAATGATTTGAGATCAAGTGAAATCATAACTATCCATCCACAAATTACAAATGTTGAGCAAGTGTGGGCAATAATTTACAAGGAAAGAAATACAGTTTGTGTGGCATATAGAGCACCCAATTTAACCTCTGAAGAGAACAGCTTATTTTTGATATGCTTAATTTGCTCGATCATGAAATAGATTCTATTATTATGGGTAATTTCAATCTACCAGATATAGAATGGGAACAAATGCAAGTAAAATCCATTTATGGACAAAGACTTATGGACTTTGCTACAGTAAATAACTTAAAACAGTTTGTAAAATACATATTACAGGTTCAAATACAACTGACTTGTTTTTTAGTACAGTACTATAGAACGTGATCATTTTGTTTGTACAGTGTCAGAACCCTTATGTAACAGCGATCAAAATATGATTAATGTTACAATGAAAACAACTTGGAAACCATTGTGTTGTAGTACCCTAGTAAGATGTTATAGCAAGGCAGACCATACTGGTATTTTACAGCACTGTCAAGACTGGGACTGGAAGCAGGTGTTTAAAAACAAATCCTTAGAATGTAACTGGAAATTATTAGTGGAGCTTATGGAAGACTGCACGCAAAAATGTGTTTCTGTATTTAACAAATACAACAGTAGACGAAAAATACCAAGATGGTTTAATAAAAATTTTATTAAACTTAGGAAAACTTCACAGGAAAGCATATTTTAAAGCTAAAAAAATCCTTCCTCCATTAATACAAGAGATTATAGAGCGAAAAGTCTAAAATGTAAAACTGCTATAAAAAATTCAAAGAGGAACTTTGAGCTGCATTTAGTGACATCAGTTGAGGATAACAAAAAAGCATTTTACAGTTGCTGTTTATTAACAGTAAAAGAAAGGATAATTATATCTCGCATTGCCTTATGGTTGGCAACGTATAACTGAGGGAAAATGGGGAAACAGAAACAGCATTTAATAACTATTTTGCTAGCAAATTTAATCAAAAGACCAATTTCTCAAGTGACGAATACTTACACATATGTCAAGTAGCACCTAATTAGAAATTCTTATTGAAGAATGTGATGTGCTTAAGAGATGAAAACAACTCAAGATTAACAAATCTCCTGGACTGGATACTTTGCACCCAGCATTACTAAAGTCATCTGTGGAGGCTAGAGCTGGGCCATTGACTGATATACTTAACACATCCCTATATGAGGGTTCCATGGTGCAAGACTGGAGGAAGGCAGTAATCACTCCTTTACAGAAAAAAGGGTCCAAGTCAGACTGTAGCAACTTCCAACCAATAAGTCTTACATCCGTAGTTAGTAAGCTTATGGAAGGAATTAAACAGGATATGATTAATGGACATTTATCATTAAAAGGCCTCAGGGATATAAATCAGCATGGTTTCCAGGCAGGATGGTCTTGTCAGATAAACCTGTTTTACTTTTTGATCCAGTTAATTCTGCTTTTGATAAGGGCTTACCAGTGGATGTTCTGTAATTGGATTTTTCTAAGGCATTTGACACCTTTTCTCATAGACAATTAGTTGAGTGTTTTCTGGAAACTGAATTATTCTTCAGTCTAGTATGATGGATTAAATAGTGGTTGAATAGCAGACAGCAATGTGTAGCCTTAGCCAGAAGTAAATCAGAGCGAGCAGAAATAACAAGTGGAGTACCACAGGGATCGGTATTGGGTCCTACCCTGTTCAGCATTTATGTAGCTCCCTTACAAATATCACAGACATGCTGGAGCACTAAATTTGCAGATGATATCAGGCTGGTTTGCATTGTTAACAACATTCAATCTATACATCACTTTTAAGATGAAATTGGTAAACTGGAAAGCTGGGTCAATGTGAACATGCTAACCCTCAATTTTGCTAAGTGTAAAATTATGCATTTAGGCCATAAAAATTTGAGAGCAACTTATTACCTATCAGCAACACCTATTGCAACATCTGATATTGAAAAGGATTTGGGTGTATGGGTAACTCACAATTGAAGTGTCTTGGCACAGTGCAGTGCAGCAGCTAGTAAGGCACAAAAGACAATGAGTTCTATTTTCAAGAATATAAACAATAGAGATGGTAATGTCATCATTCCCTTGTATTCCTTGCTGTGAGGCTGCATTTGGAGAACTGTGTTCAGTTTTGGGCACCATACAAAAAGAAAGACAAGGAATTATTGGAGAAAATCCAGAAAAGAGCAACAAAAAAATCAGTAATATAAGGCACTTGGATTACGAACATAGGTTAAAGCAACTGGGCCTTTTTAGTATGGAGTACTGTAGGCTTAGAAGTGATTTATGCACTGTATTTAAGGCATAATCAGATAGCGACCTGTGGTAAATTGTAGAGTTAATATGAAATAATAATAGTAGTAATAGAATTTCATAAGTTTCAGTTAAGGGGTGAAAACTACAGATATAACAAATGAGGAATTTGGCTGAACCAAAGGATCATAAGCGTATGGAACAGATTACCTCAGGATGCCTTACTAGCACTTCATTACAGTGTTTTAAGAAATCACTAGATTAATTAATGGGAGATAAGAAATGTATTTATTCTAGGTATAAATGGATGAGTTCAAAGTGGCCTATAGGCTCCCTACTCATATTTTTTTTCTGTGATTCTGTGAAAACAAACAGTGGAATCTCTTACTTGCCAGGAAGTTTTTATATAGGCACAAAGGACTGTGTTTTTAGGCAGGTCAGCCTCAAACCTGTCATAAGTGTGGCTCCCGGACCCATTTGAGCAACATGTGTGACAAGCCTCGATGCAATTTATGCCTTTCATACTGCCATGTGAGTTTGGCGTGCCCAAACCCATTAAAATGCATACAAGCAGTGCCCTTGGGCAGATCATAATAGATTAGACCGCCCTCCTCAAGACCAGATTGCTCTCATGATAGATTCACAGGATCAGGCTTTGCATCAGAAGGAAGGCCCCCTCCTTCTTCACCTATGCCAACACCCCAGGATTCCTCAGCAGCAGAGTCCCCTGTCCCTTCTCCAACTACAGTACCTTCTACCCCCCCAGAAATGCCTCTGGAAATTCAGACAGAGATAGCCTCTGCATCGTTTCAAACCGCTGAGCAAGACAATGTATCTGCTTTTCCCAACCAGGAGGCAATGCTGCCCCCCCAAAAAATGCAAATCCCTTTACCACAGTTCTACCCTCAAAACAGGGTAAAAGGAAAAGGAAAGCCAACAATCATACTCCAAAAATATCTGTTTTCACCAGAAATACAGCAGGTTTCAATCTTTGGCAAAAAGAAGACAGTGGGGGGACATGGAAGATGAGAACAAGGACTCTCACTCTTTGCTAGCATCCTCTTCAAAGATGGACTACTACTCTGATTCACAAAATTATCTGACTCCCTCTAAATGGTGCTCTGGTAAGCAACCCCCTGATACTTGAATATGTTGTGGACATTTTGTCTCTCTCTGCTTTACACTTATGCATTCCGGTTTCAGGCGTCACTGTCTCACACTTAATATGTGTAGCATAAAGTCTTTTCAGAAGAAACTGACCACAATAAAATATTTAGCAGATATGCCACATGACATATATTTATTATAAGACACTAGACTAAAAACCAGACATGAGATATCCCAAGATAAATCCAGATGGCTGGGAGAAGCTTCCTTCTGGTTATATGGAGAAGATCTGTATGATAGCCTAGGTATACAATTTAAAGAATTTCACTTTCAAGTCTCTAGGCTAGTAGACATATCCCCTGGATGTGCACTTTTATTGAACTGCACATATAAAGAAATAAAACTTAGAATAATCAACATACATGCCCCACAGAGTATAGCTTTGCAAACCGAATTATTTAAACTTTTGCAGCCACATTTGTACATTAATTGCCACATTCTTTTGGGGGGGAGACTACAACTTTGGCGACTAACACTGGCAGACAGGAGAGGATGCACTCAAAAAGTGTTTGGCTACATGACTACTCTAAATACAGTCATAAAGACTGCTACTTTCCAAGATGGGTATTGTGCAGTACATAGCACAGGGGCAAAAACATATCACAGGGGGCCTTATGCAACCCAAATGGACTATATATTTGTATCTAGGATTATTTCAGTACAAGCAAAAATTCTCCCCTGTGAGACATCTGATTACTTAGCAGCCTCACTCATTTGTACACCTGCTACAGGATCCTTTTCCAATAAACTACAGTCATGGTGGAAACTTAACAACTCCCTATTACTAGAGCCAGCAGTATCTAAAGCTTGTCAGGGACTCCTACGAGCAAGACTATTGGTTCTCAAAGCATATACCACACCATTAAGTTGGTGGGATGACACAAAGGCTGACCTTCAAACCATCTTTATAAAGAAAGCAAAAACAAAATCCTTATCATCATACCTTAAATTTTTGGGACTATGAAAAGAATTGCTAGACACTATTTCTAGAGCTCATGAGGCTCATATTGATTGCTCACAGCAGAGTAAGGAAATAAACACAGAAATGATGAATTATCAATATAACAAAGCTCTCACCTTAAAAATAGAGGCTCACCATGGCACCAAATGCTCTAGACCCTCTCCTGAAAATTTTAAAAGCTGTAATGAAAGGGTATCAGATACACACATAGAGCAATTAGCAGATCCAGCTAGTACCCTTATTCATAATGTGCCTTCTATAAGGAAGATAACCCAAACATATCTGGAGGATATGTTCAGTTCTGCCTCTACAGCATCTCCTGGAATAATTTTTTTTTCTGGTATTTCCATTCCAGGTGTTATCCCAGAACAGTTGAATTCTCTTATTGCTCCTATTACTCTTGAAGAGACTCAACAGGCTATAAGCCGACAAAAGAAATACATCTCCTGAAAGAGATGGGCTCACTGCTGAACTATAGCAGCAGTTTTCTGCCTTCTTTGCTCCTTTCTTGATAACAGTATTTAATAATATTCTATCAACTAACGCTATTCCAAAAACTTTTTGGATTACTATTCAAAAAGGGCAACAGGTCAGATATTAGGAACTGGAGGTCTCTTAGCCTCCTTAATATAGATTATCAAATTTTCACATCCATATTATTAAACAGACTCATTCCCATAGCTGCATAGGTAATCTCTGATGTGCAGACCTGTGTCATACCTCACAAGTCTATGTTTCAAAACCTGACTTTCCTGCAAGATATAGTTGCCACCAGCTCAATGGAAACACCCTTGATGCTCATATCACTTGACCAAGAGAAAGCCTTTGACTGTGTGGACCATGACTAATTGTTTCAGACTTTATGTCACTACCATATTCCACAGCAATTTATTTCTTGGATTCGACTATTACATAATTCTGCCTGGATTCAACCACAGATTAATGTCTCCCCAGGGCTTCCCTTTCTTGGTAGAAAGGGAGTAAGGCAGGGTTGCCCTCTTAGCCCCCTTCTCTATGTTTTTTTAGATAGAGCCTTTGCTCCAGCAATTATTACAACACTTCACTCTCCCTAGGGTTACTCGTCCTACTGGACAAAATGCACCATCTGCATGGTATATGCAGATGATTTGTTCATCTGCACAACCCCCTCAATTCAAGGTTCAGAACTTATATCAACTATCACAGATTTTGAAGCAATCTCAGGATCAAAATTAAATTCTGTTAAAAGTATGGCTATCTATGTCCCCTCCACAACAGCCTGGAACACGATCACACATATAGCAGGTACCGTATTTCATCGAATAGAGGCTGCTGTATTTCTTTAGCTATATCACCTATTAAAATATTGGAACTTTATTTTGGCAGCACAGATGATTCTTCTCACAATTGGAACATAACACTAGACAAGTCTTCTGCCCTGATCAATTCATGGAAAGGGTGTACTATAGCAAAAAGAAAAAGGGTAATGCTATTAAAAACTTTAGTTCTCCCTCTCTTTTTGCATTTGGAATCTGTTTTTCCAGTTTCTTTCTCCTTAGATGCACGAATGAACAATATTTTTTTCAGGGTTTTTGGCACGGTCGCCTGAACCCTGTAAAAAGAATTTATGCATATCCAGACTATTGCCATGGAGGGGTTAGAATGCTCCATCCAGTTGTCTTCTTTCTTAGTATATTTATTAAAGGGAATACACCCCATCCTAGAATCCCTCCTATGACTTTGGGATGGCACCTGAATTTCCTTTTTTTTTTTTCTGCTTACTCTTTTCTCCCTGGCTCCTGGTTGGCTCCTTATTTCATCTGTGCTTCCTTGTCTCTGGCCACCATCTGGTCTGCCCCCAGCTTCTATTAAGACCCTTGACTTCTTCCCCCATGGCTTGCCCCCCCCACACAGTGGGGGGGCTTGGAGCCCCTAACTCTCCTGCCAGGTCCAGATCCAGTTCTGGCAATGTGCCTGAAGCTGGGGCACCCGTTGGATCGCCATCAAGCCACCATGACCTAAGACACATTTTTCCTTGTTTGGTTTCCCCCTGAGTAGAGAGTGCAATTCCAGCAATGGCCATGTGGGGCACACTTCTGCCCACAGCATGCTGGCTAGCTGCTCCACCCCCTTACTTGTTACAAGCTCATGGCATGCCTACACCCAGCCACCGCTAGACATCAGGGAAGCACAGAGCCTGTACTCCCCACCTCCCCAGGAGAGGAGCGCTGTCCTTCAGATGCTCAATCATCTCCCTCCCCAGCTGACCCCTGACACCTGCTCACACCATAAACACGGGTTGCCAGTGTGGCAGGAAGTAAGGCATGGATGCCTCAGCCCTCCATGCCACTGGGCCAGCTGTCACCTGGCTTTCCTGCCATGGGCAGCTAGGAGTTCAGCATACACTAAAACAGAAATCCATGGATGAGAGGATGTGCCCTCGTGACTCCTGCTCAAAATGTCCTTGAAACAATACAACATTTTTTTCTTGCTTGTCCCTATAGCCAAACATTTTGGACTTTTTTCTTACATAAATGGAGGGAGGAAAATCTTGTGCTAGTCACTTATGACATTTTAGAGTATGGTTTATTCCCTCTCTGTATTGGAACACTATCATCTCAGTATTTTACATTTGATTTTTGCACTATGTAGGTGTTACTTATGGCAAGCAAGATGTGCCTGTTGCAGCAACAAAAATGATAGTATACAGGTACTTACCCAAATAGTATAAAACTTGCAGTTTACATATGAAAATGAGAAAAAAATCATTATCGCCTTCTACCTTTAGGAATTATTGGAAAAACTGTGCATGATTCTTGACTGTATTACCTTAACCTTGTATTCTTCTCTTACATCTTTGTATCATAAAGTTGTGCTTGCTTCCTTTTGTTTGCTTATTTTGTTTTGTTTCTTTCTTCTCTATATGGAATTGTATTACGTATTCATGCATTTATGTAATGTGATTGTTTCTTTCTTCAATAAAACATTCCCCTACTTTTACCTGTTCTAAAATCACTAAACAGAAAGTGAATAATTGGAAATATGAAAGAATATGAAATCAAAATGGATCATTTTAATAAAAACATTATTGATCCTAATTTTTATATGTAAGTTATATTTTTCTGCCCCCCCCCCCCGACTTTAGAAACAAAATTATGCAGTATTTTTTTCAACCACTCTGGGGTAGTCAGTTTAATCCAGTCAGGAGAGAAATCATGTATAAATCTACAGAAAAGGAGGTTTGGAATGATCAGCCTACTGTTTTTTACTAAAGTTTTTTTTTCTTGATGAATAATATTACTCTGATTGCCAGAAAAGCAGAGAAAGCTTGGACAGATGCACTTAGAGAATGATTATCTCTGTACATTCCTGATTGGCAACTTTTATGTTTAAGAGTAATAAAACAAGCAAACATTATTCTAGATTACATTATTGGAGCTTTTCAAATACATTAAAATATGGAAATTAACATATGAAACAATGTTAACTGTAAACAAGAAGTCATTATACCAAGATATTATGGTAATACATTTTGGCTATGATATAACATTCCCCAATGCCAGGAATCAGACACTGAATTAGCCTTAAAACACTTGAGAAACCCTAGACTATCCCCTTTTTAGAATGTTGCCATATGGCTAAGTAGTTATGGGCAGTTAGGGATCAGAAGCTCACATAAACATAAACAGCTCAGTGAAAGACAATGCTTAAGGGAAGGATGTGAAACAATACTAGAAAATCAAAGAAATACAAAATCACACATGCCCCCACAATGCAAAGCATCATGAGCTGCATATGCAAATCACCATAGAATATGATGCTGGTTCAACTTAAAGCAGAAATGCACGTTGTCGAAAGGCCTCTCGCACAGTTTGCAAAGGGTGCCAACAGAAGACATAGACACGTGTTTTGTCCTACCAGGACTCATCAGTATGCCTCGTCTGTTTGACACCCCAGTGGAATGAACCAGCTACGCTAAGAAGGTCAATCTGGGTTATGTTGTGGTGAACCCAATTAAAACAAAAAACAGTTTAAAAGACAAAGAACCTCTGTGTACAAGCACAGGATCATTTGCATTTTCATTGTCTTTATGTGAAACACTTGTGGAATCATATTGCAACACAGTGGAGGGAACCTTTCTTTAAAAGTATAACTTATCAGGAATTAATACTGGGAATCTTCTCCAATAAGTGGAGGAACTATGAATTCAATACTTTACAGGTTATTTGTGCCATATTGAAGTATTACAGGCTAGATGTTCCTGGGTATTGCAACAGGAGCATGTCTCCTCAAATAACACAGAATGTAGCATGAGAGTTACAAAAATATATGAGCAAGACAGTAAAAAACTAAACTGTAACAGCTTTTGTGAGCATAGTAACATACTTTTTATGTTGATTGCATGCAGCTCAAGAAACATTTTGGGACAGCTTGCTCAGAAGCAGGTTGTGGAGGTGCAGCACTGTTGTGGCCAATGCCCCCACAGCCTGCAAAGGCTTGTCCTGCTTCCCCCAATGCCGTTGCATGCTGCTGGTGACAGTAGTTTGGAACCTTGCCACCAACTTATGACAATTTCGGCACTGCAATCAGGGGCCGCCTCGTCACTGCAGGGTTAGCCATCCGCTGCAATGAGGGAGCAACCTGTCATTGCAGGGTGGAACTTCCAAACCCTGATATTGTTTGTGAGTATGGCAGCAGCTTGCCGCCATGTTCACAAACAATATAACCCCCCACCATGTTTATGTGCTGATGGGGGCCCCAATCCCCATCGGCTTCAGTGTCCCAATGTCGATTTTGCCAACGGGAGAGCCCTCCCGTTGGCATTCTATAACTCAACCCCCTGTGTTGTCTGCCAACAGGGTGCCCAATCTCGTTGGCATAATCTAAACCCCGCTTTGTTGTGTGCCGATGGGGTGCCCAATCCCCATCGGCTACTGCTGCCCCAAATGAAAGAGTCCTTTGGCATGCTGGGAGCGCACCCCAGCATGCCACTTTCTTGTAACATAAAAAGCGGTCCTGCTACTTTTTTTTAACCTGAAAAAAGGAAGCGGTCCCCAAGTGGTCTCCCTGGCCCCTGCCACAACCCGCACCCACCCACTGTACCCTGCCTCCCCACATCCCCCCCTCACCCCATACTTACCTCCGGAGCTTGGCGCGATGATCTTTGGTGGACCGGGAACACGTCTGCACTCTTCAAAGCCAACCACGAAATGAAGAAATGCCGGTAAGCTGTATAATGGTATAAATAGGGTTTTTTTCCAACTTTAATGCATATCTCAGTAATTTTTTGGAATTTTGGCACCAAATTTTCAACATGGGGTTTTCGGGGCCCCTCCTCATTAATTCTTGAACTGTTGTGGCATTAATCGGCCCCGAAAGGTGATTTCACAGTCACTGCCTGGAATCCCTTCTGGGGCTGATTAACAAAATGACAGTGCCACTGTTCATGAGGTGGCCTCTCAAAAAACCTATGTTGCAAATTTGGTGGAAGAAATCCAAAAAATGACTGTTTTGCGAGCGTGTGCTGCGCAGTTGCTACGCACGCCCGTAACTTCGTGACTTTGCAATATTTTCATGCCAGATTTTCAACACTGGCATTTTGTTGCACCTCCTTGTGAACAGTACAGCTGTCATTGTTCACATCCTGGCAGAAATGTGTTTACGCACTTCTGGCGCAGAAAAGCATGTTTGCTGTGGGAAATCAGTATTTGGGACAGATTAAGAAAATGACAGTGACACTGTTAATGAGTAGAGGTCCTAAAATGCCCATGTTGAAAATTTGGTAACTGTACTCCATAAAATGACTGTGTTACGAGCGTGTGTTGCGCAGTTTGCACACACACTCGTAACTTCACAAAATTAAAATATTTTCACTCCAGATTTCCAACATTGCCATTTTCCCACACCTACTTATGAACAGTACAGCTGTCATTTTTCCCATCCTGGCCGAAATGTGTTTTTGCACTTCCGGCACAGAATAGAGCGGTCGCTGTGGGAAATCACTGCCCGAGACAGAGTAAGAAAATGACAGTGATACTGTTCATGAGCAGAAGATCCTAAAATGCCTATGTTGAAAATTTGGTGATGATAGCCCATCGAATGACTGTGTTACACAAGTGTGCATTGCACACTTTCCACTCACCTTGCAACCGCCAAATCTGTAATATTGTCCGCCAGATTTTCAACAGTGGCATTTTTTCACACCTCCTTATGAACAGTACAGCTGTCATTTTTCACATCCTGACCAAAATGTGCTTTCACAGTTCTGGCGCAGAATAATGCGGTCGCTGTGGGAAATCACTGTTCGGGACAGATTAAGAAAATGACAGTGGCACTGTTCATGAGCAGAGGTCCTAAAATGCCTATGTTGAAAATTTGGTGATGAAACCAAGGGGGAAGATTCAGGGGAGAAAGGAGGAGGTGCTACTTCACTGAAAGGGTAGTGGAGCCATGGAATGCACTACCTAGGGGGCTGGTGGAGGCAGAGACAGTGGAGGGATTCAAGAGGGGGTGGGACAGGTACAGGGGAAGGATTCTGGAAGCAAAATCCAATGCAGCAAGAATATCCGGAACTGGGAAGGGAGAAGCCAGAGAAGGCAAGGGGGACAGCAAGGTCAGCACCCAGGATGGGGGCTGACCAAACGAGCAGACACAAAAGACCGTTAGGCCTATTCTGCTGGCATTTTAGTAAGTTAGTATGAAACTCCATAACATGACTGTGCTACAACTTGTAGCCTACAAGCGTGCATTGAAGTGTTTCCATGTACCCTTGTAACTTCACAATTTTGTAGTATTTTCATGCCACATTTTCAACAGTGGAATTTTTCCACACCTCCTTATGAACAGTACAGCTGCCATTTTTCACATTCTGTCTAAAATATGTTTTTGCACTCCTGCCAAACAATAGCACGGTCGCTGTGGGAAATCACTGTTTAGGAAAGATTAAGATCGAACGAGCGAGGGGGGGAGTGACCGAGCTCAACTGAGCTCTGTCGGGACTGCTGTGGATTTGTTTGTGGGCAGAAAAAGGGCTGAATGCAAGAGCCTAGTACAAAAGGGCAGTCTGCAGCACTGGGAGAAACAGAACGAGAGAATGAGTGACGGAGGGGGAGTGAGCGAACTCACTGGAGCTCTGTCAGGACTGCTGTAGATTTCTTTGTGGGCAGAAAAAGGCGTCAATGCAGGCACGGGACCAGTACAAAAGGCCAGCCTGCAGCAGTGGGATAAACAGTATGAACGATTGAGACAGGGGGACTGAGTGAGTTCAACGGAGCTCTACAAGACTGCTGTGGATTTCTTTGTGGGCAGAAAAAGGCGCCAATGCAGGCAGGAGCTGCGTACAAAAGGGCCGCTTGCAGCACCAGGACAAACAGAATGAGTGCGTGAGAAAGGGAGACTGAGCGACCTCAGTGGAGCTCTGTTGAGACAGCTGTGGATTTCTTTGTGGACAGACAAAAGTGCCAACACAGCCAGGAGCCCCATACATAAGCGCAGCCTGCAGCGCCAAGAGAAACAGAATGAGTGAGTGACAGAGCGGTAGTGAGCGAGTTCAGCAGGGCTATATTGTGACCGCTGCAGATTTCTTTGTGGGCAGAAAATGCGGCAATGCAGGCAGGAGCCCAGTACAAAAGCCAGCTTGCAGCGCAGGCCAAAATGGAATGAGTGAGTGAGAGAGCTCAATGGATCTGTGTCGGGACTGCTTCAGATTTCTTTCTGGCCAGAATAAGCTGCCAATGCAGGCAGTAGCCCAGTACAAAAGGGCAGCCTGCAGCTGCAGGAGACACAGAACGAGTGAGTGAGGGAGGGGGAGTGAGTGAGCTCAACGGAGCTCTGTTGGGACTGCTGTAGATTTGTTTGTGGGCAGAAAAAGGCAGCAACGCATTTAGGGCCCAGTATGCGGGGCAGCCTGCAGTGGCGGGAAACCAGAAATTGTTTTAGTGAGAGGGGAGTGAGCGAACTCAACGGAGCTCTATTGTAACTGCTGCAAATTTCTTTGTGGGCAGAAGAAGGCGACAATGCAGGCAGGAGTCCAATAGAAGAGGGAAGCCTGCAGGCCAGCAGAAATGGAATGAGCGAGTGAGAGAAGGGGAGTGAACAAGCTCAACGGAGCTTAGTCGGGACTGCTGCAGATTTCTTTGTGGGCAGAAAAAGCCACCAACAGAGGCAGGAGCCCAGTACAAAAGGGCAGCCTGCAGCGCCAGGAGAAACAGAATGAGCGAGTGAGAGGGGTGACCGAGCCACCTCAACGGAGCTCTGTCGGGACAGCTGTGGATTCCTTAGTGGGCAGAACAAGATGCCAATGCAGGCAGGAGCCCAGTACAAAAGAGCAGCCTGCAGCACTGGGAGAAACAGACTGAGTGAGTGAGAGAGGGGCAGTAAGCAAGCTCAACACACCAACGCAATCAACATTCGGCATTGACAAATGTTGATTAGTGGCACTGCATGTGAAATAGGGTGATAAATATTGACAATAAGATGTAGACCATGCTGTTGTTTAAGACAGCTTGGAGGAGGTGTTTTATATTGTATGTACACCTATATTGTTTCTTTATTGCTCCTCAATAAATTCCTCTACTCTCCTGTAGGGGGACTATGTGGCCATCAAACTGAATGCCAAGATGGCCACCTGACAGAGGTGCAGATGGTGCAGGCGTAGGGGAGCCGACCTCTTCCCCATTACCTTCTCTCCAGAGATCAGTGCTGAATTGGATACTGTGTGTGACATGCAAATTGATTTACCAAAATTACAGGCTAAAGATGCTGGACTGGATCAGAATATGCAGGACAGCACTAGAAAACAACAGCGAGCATTGTTAGCTGAAGAATAAAAATTGAAAAAGACCATCGAGTAGAAAAAAAGGTTCTCCTCAGTATGGTAGCTGAACGAAGGCTAGCTACCAGAATGAGACAGAGAAGCTGTTTTTAATGCATTTACTGCCAGAGGCAGAGGTTTCAGTCTGACACACCGTTGCAATCTTCTGAGGAGTTTTTTTAGTAGTTAAAGTTTTGTGTTTGACCACAGGTCATTACAATTTAACAGAAAAAAAGAGCACTTAAAATATACAATAAAAATGAGTATAGCAATATACTGTAGGTCAATGAATATTGGAATGCTGAGAATTGAAATTCATTACACACTGTAGCAGAGTTGCCCCTCCCTTTACATATGAAGCTTATGCCAGGACTAGTACTCTTATCTAAACCCCTTCTATAAGTCTACTGCAGTAGCTCCTCTTACTTTTCTTTGGGTCTCTCTTGCCCTTTTTCATCTTTTACCATTACGAGGGGGTGGCCTCCCAGAGTAATTCCTTATAACTATTCTTTCCCCTCCATATACAGTATATCTTTTTCCCTGTCTTTGGCAATGCGTTTTTGTAATTAAAAAGCTCCATTGTGTAAAACGGCCCTAAACACCTTTGTGTAGAGGTAGTGAGCATATAAAAAGATCCAGGTATACAGGGACACCTGTATAGATAGGGCTGCCTTAAAATAAAAATGCCTGTTGTATTTTAAGGAGCAGGAAGGTTCAGCTCCTAAAAGAACTAAGACATGGGGTAAAGCAAATCCTAGGTCAAGAGCCCCTTGTTCTTATATGCACCTCGCGGCTGTTGATTTGTATATATACGAGCAAGTGTGCAGGATTTAATGTAGAAGCTGCACAGAACGCATGTGTTTTAAAAGAGGGCTAAATATGTTAGAAAATGCCCAGATAATACAAGGTAAATAAAGAAGCACTTGGTCCTTCATGCTCTGCACAGCCATTCACTTTGCAAGTCCCTGCAAGTGTACAAGCAGACATAGCTCTTTTGGGGGGACAAGGAGTCAGACTCCACAAAAATAGCTCTTAAAATGAGCTCCTAAGGCATTCATAGCATGGCTGAATTTGGGGGAAACAAATGAGTGTGTTCTGGTTAGGCCCAAATGAAATAAACTTGCTGTTAGCAAGTACATTTATACAAGGTCCTCTCACACTGTGTTCCCAAGAGATAAAAAATAGTTTACAAGCATGAGAAGAGCTTCAGGTTTTCTTAAAACAGTGTCCTTTGAATTAAAACAATTAAAAACATTCTGGTACTGTTTGTTGCTGCTTACCTGCAGATGATTTGAAATGGGACTGCACCTTAGGGGAAATCGGGACCAGATGGAGTATAATTTCAGTCCTTGAAAGAGGTCATGGACAGTCCATGCTGTAATACTGTCCAGGGGATGTAGTCATGGTTCCCAGAGACACAATTAAGGATATTTTGGCTATAAATCCCAATCCATAGCACTGCAGGGAATATAAAAGAACTGATGATAGTCATATAATGTTTTTGTACGCTTTGGTCTGTCTGATCCCCCAATGTAATGTATTAGAAAGGACATTTTGATGTTATTAGAATAGGGGGCGGATCAGCTGACTGTGTGACATCACAAGTTACTTGTATATAATCCCTCTGAATGTTTTGTTAAACAGATGAGTCTTAGGTAGCAGCAGGGAAAGTACTGCATACCTGTAGCACAGAAGACAGTGGAGACACTGATGTTAGAGAGTGTTATTTTCCACTCTGTGGCAACACAGCCAAGGTTGGGGGTTGTGCTGAAGCTGAATAGCTTTCTTTAAATTTATTTTGAGTGCATTATTTTGTTTATTTTCTTATTTTGATGGAAAATTGCTTTATGCAAAGCTTTAGAAAACATTTGTTTTTTAAATAAAATTCACACTACCTTGCTAGTGTGTTCTAAAGCTGTAACTCTGTGCCTGCGTTGTTGCTTCCCACACAAATCTTCCACACACACACTATCATCTATCAAATGTTAATTACATCTCAGTGTATGATTATAGTAAAATATCCATCAGATGATAATGATCTCCGGTCAGAAAGCTAACGCCATAACATTTGCATCATGTGGAGAAAAGTGCTCCTTGTCATGTCTTACATTACATTGTATACGCAGTTAATACTAAAAAACTATTGAAATTACACCAAAGATGCAGGCAGTAAAGGACTGGGAAAGGAGGGTAATCCACTCCAATTATGGAACTTGTATAATAATTCCAGACCACAAAGTTTACAGTCATAAGAGGGCAAATTTACATCAGCCTTTGTACTTTTTTGTATCCCTTCCAGAAATCAAAAAGTCACAAACATGACTCCGTCTGAACTAGGACTGCTCCAGCTTTTACCCCACTATACATTGAGCAGATCCCTGAAATAAATGCAACCCTTCAATTGGTTAAGGACACATACACTAACTTTGGCCCAAGCACAAGCTGGCCATGAACAGACCATACGTGGCTTTAATTAAAGGTCATTACCAGCCTTCCAATGTCAAAACCATCATCAAAGGAGCCCATGTTAGGGTTCTTTATCAACCAAGGGCAGGATTTTTCTTGGTCGTTGGGCCTAACTCTCAACCACGTTCTCCTATACTGTACCATCTTAACATTTACGGTTCAGGCTAAAGCAACAAAAGCAGGGAAATGTGGTTTTAGGGTTTCCAACTCTAAGACCCAAATGTCACCCCTAAAGCAAATCGGGGCTGAGTCTTCTTTGGGGTTGTCAGACCTAAAGCTCACCCCATTAGGTGTGTGTGTTTGTGAAGTCTATAGAATGACTCGAGCTTTAGAGTTGACAACCCCTACTAGGTCTACATCCTGATTTGCTTATGGGAAGGCATTGAGGTTGGAGGGTTGGAAACCCTAAAGCCACATTTCCCTACTTTTGTCGCTTTAGCCTGAACTCTAAATGTTGCATTAAAGGAGTTTTTTTTGTAAAGAATTTACTTAGTTTTTGAGACAGTATAATTGTATCCTTATTTTTCTGTGGGAGCATAGGGTCATCTGGGCCCTGCGCTCCCATCCTTCTGTTGTTTTGAGATACTGTAATCGTGTCCCTATTTACCTATGGGAGTGTAGGGTCCTGGGCCCAATGCTATTATCCCTTAATAGATAAGTATATGTATATTCCTGTGGAAGGGCAGGAGCCAGAGGGTCCTGCACTTCCATTTGTAGCACAGCAGCAACCAAACTGTCAACATAGCCCTTTTATTACACAACATCATGAACCTGGTCATCAAAGATTTTAAATCCCTGCCAAAATGTAATTCCCCACCACCATAACGTCATTCTGGCAGGGAGAGCAAAATCACCTTTGAGATGAAAAAATAAATTTTGGAGAGGATTTAAAAAAATGACACCTGTCACATTCATGAGGTACTGTAAAGAAATGGCTATGTTGTAAATTTGGTGTAAAAATATTGAAAACCAAAGTTACGAGCCTGTGTTGACAAAATTCAACATAGGCTCGTAATTTTGTTTTTTTTTTAATATTTTTACACCATATTTTCAACATACCCTTTTTATGGCCTTACCCCATGAACAAGGGCACACACAATTTTCAACTCCTGCCCAAAAGGTGATTTTGCAATGGGCTGTAAAATCACCTTTCAGGACACATTTTCTTAATGTCATTGCAATTGTTCATGAGGTGGGGTCCCAAACAAAGCATCTTTAAAATCTGAACCAAAAATGTGGAGAAATGTCCAAGTCATGGCATTAAGTTGAAAACCTCATTGAAATAACTGTAGAAGGAATAACAGTTCAAACAACATGAAGTCTTGCTGTATTCTGACAAATGCAGTTAGGTCCTGCCTTTCAACTGCCCCAGAGAACATAGGGCTAACTTTTCTATGCATGGCATAGAATGTTCATCTCGAGCTTGGTTGAAGCCTCTGCCTGTTGTTATTTGAACTGCAATCATCAGATTCTTTACTCTGCCTCACTGAACAGTCACTCCAGAGATTTCTCCTGCTGCTCGGTTCAAAGTCAGTTGAAGTGTTGGTTTTCGGTCAGTTTTCTTCCGAATTGTTGTTTCCGCATAGTCGGTTCAAGTCTCTGTCCGTGGTACCGTGAGTACTAGATAGGTTTTTGTTCTGTTTTCTGTGTGGAACTTGTAAACAGTGGATCGGTTCAGCTGAACCGATCATTTTGAGGTAAGATTTGTACTTTACTTTAGTGTGTGGTTACCGGTCCATATCGGTTCTAAAAAAACGGGTTTTAGTCTGGTTTTTTCCAAGACCCGTGACACGGTCAGGAACCGATAGAGGAGTCTTGCCTGGCAGATTGCTGAAAAAAGGGTAAGTTTGGTTAGGTTGGCCATGTCTGAGAAACCCAAGAAAAAAAACGGGCCCACTGGGTTTCAACACTGCAGTGTGTGGGGGGAAGTCTTTGCTAAGGCTGATCCCCACACCACCTGTGTTTATTGTCTGGGGTTTGACCACCTCGATTCAGACTGCCAAATTTGCAAAAATTTTCCCAAATCTACCCTGAAAAGAGATTAGGTAGACTGAGGGAAAGGGAGGCCAAGAAGTCCACTGACCTGGATGGCCAGTCCAGTTCGGTTCTGACTGAACCAGAAGGAGTGCCCTCTGACCAGGGCGATACTTCTTCGGGCAAAAGGAGAGCTGATTCTGAGGAATTGGTTCTGACAAAAAGAAAAAGAAAAGACAAGTCAACTGGTTTGGATCCAGAATCTCATACTCTGACCACCAATGAAATAGCCAAAGCGATTATGATTATGGAATCGCTTCGATCGGTTCCGACTGAACCGGCACCTTTTGGCAGGGCCTCAGTTCGGTTGGTTCCCCTGGTTCCGGATTATACCCTAGAAGAATTTTACGAACCAGAGTTTGAGGAGGAAGGAGTGTTAGAGGATGACTATGGTGATGGTGAAAGTCTGGATGTGCCTGTTGACCTGGACATCTCCCCAGACAGACCTTCAGGTGTTTCTCCTCCTAGGCTTTCTGAGTCCCCTTCACAATACATGTTTTACAGAAAGGTGGCTGATAGTCTCCAGCTTCCTGTGGGGGAGGCAGTGGAGGATCAGGAAGAGCCTGATTATGTAGAGATGATGGACACCCCACAGTCCAGGAGACTGTCTATTCCCTTCCACAAATCTTTTGGGAAACAGACACAAAAAATTCTGAAGTCTCCCAATTCCATACCTCCTGTGGACAGAAGAATGGACAAGAGGTATACTCTTTCAGGTTCAGATATGGAGTTCCTCTATCAGCAATGCAGCCATGTTGGGGTTGTGCAGGCTGCTGCCTGTGATAAGGCAAGCATTCCCTTGGCATCACACCCCCCCCAGACAAGGACTCCAGGAAGATTGATGCCATGGCAAAGAAGCAGTACATGGCATCATCCTTAGGATTCAGGCAGGCTAATTATATGGCCTATGCAGCCAGGTTCCAGAAGTCCAGGTGGGACACTGTACTGGCACTGGCTAAGCAGGTCCCTCCACAGCTTGCCAAGGAGCTGGAGCAGGTGGCTGTGGATGGGATTGAGGCATCAAAAGTTCAGTTTCATGCTGCTGTAGACTCCAATGATGTATCATCAAGAGTCATGGCTACATCTGTGGCTCTTCGGAGAATGGCTTGGCTCAGATGTACTAGCCTCTCACAGGATACCCAGGCTAAGGCCATGGATTTTCCTGTAGTGGGTAATTCTCTGTTTGGGGAGCAGACAGAGAATTACATGAAGAAAATGGATGAATACAGGACCACTAACAGGAGTTCTCAGGCCAAGAAAAGGCAAGCAACTCCTCAAAGGCAGCAGTCCAGGGGCAGGGGCAGGCCTTTCCAAAGGCCTTTTCACCAAGCACAGGCCTCTTCTTCTTTTTCACAGAGGGGGTTCTTCAGAGGGAGAGGTAGAAGGGGGATGAGTAGGCCTGCATCCACCCCTCAGCCTAAAGCCCCTGCCAAGCAGACACCCTGATGGGTCTGCCCAGGTCGATTCTCCTATTCCAGTAGGGGGCAGGCTGGCTTACTTTGTCCAGGACTGGATGTCTCTTACATCAGACAAGTGGGTCCTGGAAGTAGTAAGCCAGGGTCTGGTTCTCATCTTCAAAAAATTTCCCAAGCTGAGACCCAGGTCTTTTCCACCTGCAGATCTCTCAGAGACCCTTGCCCCAGAGGCAGAGGTTTCTTCTCTCCTCTCCTAGCTCTCAGAGCTATAGAGAGAGTACCTACCCTACACTGGGGCAAAGGATTGTACTCCAGGTACTTCCTAACCCCCAAAAAGGCAGGAAAGTGGCACCCATCCTGGATCTAAGATACCTGAACAAACATCTTTTAAAGCCAAAGTTCAAAATGATAACTCTGGGAATTATCCTTCCCTCTCTAAGGCCAGGGGACTGGCTAGCCTCCCTGGACCTCAAAGATGCCAACTTTCACATTCCCATCAGGTGCTCCCACAGAAAGTACCTCAGGTTCAAGTTGCCCTCAGGCCACTATCAGTTCAGAGCAATGCCCTCTGGCCTAACATCAGCTCCAAGGGTCTTCACAAAGTGCCTGGCAGTAGTTGTTGCCTTCCTAAGAAGACAAAAGATTTCCATTTTTCCATACTTGGACGTCTGGCTCATAGTAGGTCAGTCTCGAGACCAAGTCAAGTCACACCTGTAAGTGACCCAGCAAGTGCTCACTTCTTTAGGATTCCTTCTCAACCTACCAAAGTCAGTTTTCGAACCAGTGCAGCTCCTCACCTTCATAGGTGCAGAACTGGATACGATAAAAGCAAGAGCCTTCCTTCCCCTGGAAAGGGCAAGGACCCTCATGGAACTGGCCTCTTCATTCAGCCTTCAGGTGTCTCGACCAGCAAGGCATTTCCTTCAGCTACTGGGCCACATGGCAGTTTCCACAGCAGTGGTCCAGGGTGCAAAATTCCAAATGAGGGACATTCAGTTCCACTTAAGAGCTTTTTGGTCCCAAAGAAAGGATTCCCTTACCAAACTAATTCCAGTGACTCAAACTCTGATCCAAGCCCTGCAATGGCAGCAGGATCAGGACAATTTGAGGCAAGGGGTTCCATTTGTCACTCAGTCTCATTCAGTGGTCCTCACTACAGATGCTTCCCTGCTGGGCTGGGGAGTCCATTTGGGGGAACTTACCACCCTGGGACTGTGGTCGCCTCAGGAATCTCTGCTGCACATCAATCTCTTGGAACTCAGACCAGTGTTTCTGGCACTGCAAGCTTTTTCCAAATCTGTACAGAACAAGGTGGTTCAGGTCAGAACAGACAAAACCACCACCACCATGTGGTACATCAACAAGCAAGAAGGCACTCTGTCTACGACCTTGTGAACAGAAGCAATGAAGTTGTGGTCCCTGGCCTATTCCCTGCAAACCTCTCTGATAGCAGTTCACCTCCCAGGGAAGGACACTGTCTTAGCAGATGCACTGAGCAGAATATCCCAGGGCCATCACGAATGGGCCATAGATCCTCTGGTGTTGAAAGTGATTTTCTCAAGATGGGGCATTCCAGAGATAGATCTTTTTGCAGCCCCAGACAATCACCAACTTTCTCTCTTTTGTTGCAGACCCCCAGTCTTGGGCTCAGTCCCCCTGGATGCTCTGATTCTGAACTGGGAAGGGAAATTCCTGTATGCTTTTCCCCCCTTCCCTCTCCTGTTCAGAGTGTTAGTCAAGATAAGGTCACAACCATGCAAATGATCCTGATTGCTCCAGACTGGGCCAGACAGCCATGGTATCCCTTGTTGCAGTCCCTAACAGTCCATCTTCCCCTGTCTCTTCCCAGGGATTACAACCTGTTAACATCCTCTCAGGGGAGGATTTGGTACCCGAATCTTCAATATCTCAATCTCAAGGCTTGGCTCTTGAAGAGTTAGAGTTTGCAGATCTGCATCTTTCCCAAGGGGTTCTGGATATCCTTAAGGCTTCTTGAAAGCCTTCCACCAGAAAGACTTACAACTCCAAATGGAAAAGATTCAGCATTTGGTGTTCTAAGAAGAATATTTCTCCAGACTCTGCTGAATTGCCTATGGTTCTGGATTATATGGTCCATCTTAATGGCCTAGGTCTCAGACCAGCTACTCTCAAGGTACATTGGCAGCTGTTTCTGCTTTCCTGTCGGTGAGGCAAGTCTTCCTCTCTGTCATCCCATCCTGTATTCTGTAAGTTTTTCAAGGGATTACTTCACACCAATCCCCCCTTTAGGGATCCTGTTCCTGCTTGGGATCTTAATGTTTGCATTGCTCAGCTTATGCAACCCCCTTTTTGAGCCTTTGTCCTCAGCAGAGCTTAAGTACTTGACTTGGAAAACTGTGTTTTTGGTAGCCATTACTTCTGCCAGACATATCAGTGAATTGCAAGCCCTGTCAGTGGAATCAGATTTCATCTCTTTTCACAGAGATAAAGTGGTCCTTAGAACTAACAGAAAGTTCTTGCCTAAAGTGGTTTCAGATTTCCACCTCAATCAGTCTATATCTCTCCCTGTTTTCTTCACTGATCATTCTTCCTCGGGAGAGAGAAGAAGGCTACACAGTTTGGATGTTAAAAGAGTCCTTAGCTACTACATAGAGCATACCAAGGGTCACAGGTTTGAATCCTTCCAGTTGTTCCTCACTTATGGAGAAGTTGGGAAGGGCAAACCAGCCACTAAGAGATCTATTGCCAGGTGGATTGTTTCTTGTATACAGTTCTGCTATGAAAAACTGGGAAAAACTCCACCCTCAGGACTGAGGGCTCATTCCACAAGAGGTACAGCTGCTTCCATGGCTGCTGCCAGGGATATCACTCTCTTAGAAATTTGTCAAGCAGCCACCTGGAAAACAGTCCATACTTTAACCAAGCATTATTCTCTGGATATCCAGGCTAGCAGTGATGCTCGGTTTGGCACAGCAGTACTTCAGAGCCTGTTTCCAAAGTAGGTTCTGTCCCTCCTCCATGGAGGTACTGCTTGGTAGTCTGAATTTGTCAGAATACAGCAAGACTTCATGTTGTTTGAAGAAAACAATACTCACCTTAGTAATTATGTTTCTTCTTTTGGAGTCTTGCTGTATTCTGATCTCCTCCTCCTCCTCGCCTCCCCTCTCAGAACCTTGATTTTTGGGATATGGGTGGGCAGGTGCAGTATTGGCACCCTAGAGATGCCCCCCACCTTAAACCCTCTTTTTCTTTGGGTGGAATGTTGTTCATTTGATTGGTTTTGGTTTTTGGGTTTCCTGACTTGAGTCTTCCTTTGAGAACCAAAAAACATTATATTTTTGCCAGTTGGCTATTAAAAATTTTACAGTTTCCACACAGAACGCCAAGTGAGTTTTTGCTCATAAAGATCTGACAGTTGCAGTTCAAATAACAACAGGCAGAGGCTTCAACTGAGCTTGAGATGAACATTCTATGCCATGCATAGAAAAGTTAACCCTATGTTCTCCAGGGCAGTTGAAAGGCAGGACCTAACTGTATTTGTCAGAATACAGCAAGACTCCACTAGAAGAAACATAATTAATAAGATGAGTATTTTATTCTTTTTGCCCAAACTACCAAAAGGCACTTCTGTGCCACAGCCCCTTTTTACCATAACAATTTGAGACCACAATTCCAAATAGTGTGGCCACTAGTCCAGTTGACATATTTGTGACAAATATCAGACTCAGGCAGCATGAAAGCGGAGAACAAGATGGCGACCTAATGAAAAATGATTTTCCACTCATAGAAAAGGATGACGTCCATACTGAAAAATAATTATTTTTTCATTTCATATAGCTTTTTTTTAGTGCTTACTGAGCATGCTCAGAACCAATTATTCAAAATGTTAAAATTAAATAACTTTGGAACAGATTCATATTTTTTCACCAAACGAGCAAAAGGCACATCTAAGGGCCAGTTCCTTTCTACCCTGAACATTTCAGGCCATAATTCCAAAACTATCTAAGTGCTAGCTAAGTTGACAGAAATCCCTTTCAAATCAATGGGGAAAAAATCTCGAAAAATTTGCTTTTTTAACTATCTGTATCTCATAATCCACACATCCAACTAGAACGAAACTTGGTATGTCAAAAGATCAACCCCACTACACAGCCCATGCAAACTTTCATGACAATTCATAGAACAGTTGCCAAATTATTAAAGTGGAAATTTGGGGATTTAACACTGAAGTGCCCATACAACTCTAATATAGGGTCGCTACTGCACCCATATATATATATATATATATATATATATATATATATATATATATATATATATGTGTGTGTGTGTGTGTGTGTGTGTGTGTGTGTGTGTGTGTATATGTATATATATACAGCTCTCTCTCTATATATATATATATATATACAGCTATATATATACAGCTACATATATATATATATATATATATATACATGCACACATATATACATATATATATATATATATATATATATATATATATATATATATATATATATATGATATGATATGCAATGGAAGCAAGTGTAATACATGATTTATCTGCACAAGAGCAGTTTAATTTTGGGTAACCTCATGAGTGGCGTAAGCCACGAGTGAGGTGCCCAAGGTCAAACTGCTCAAGTGCAGATAAATAATTTATTACATGAGTTTTCCATTTCATATTCCATTTATGCAATTCTTTTGTTTTTGCTTTTGTAGGGGGCATGTGTTAGTTAAAAAAGTGAATAAAAATTGAATGTTCTGCCATTTTCTGCTGATTATAGAAAATCTAAAAGGAATCTAGAAATGAAACACCTCTCATTTTGTAGATATTTTATGCTGAACAACTTATGTGCTCAACGTACCATACTATCATTTTTTGTTTTTAAGTTATTCGCATTTGTTTGATGAAAAAGTGCACAAAAATTGAATTTTCTGCTGTTTTCACTAATTCTGAAAAAACTAAAAAGTATCTATAAATAAAATATCACTCATTTTGTAGATCTTTCTGTGTTGAATAAACTTTGTGCTCACTTTGCCATGCCATCATTTTTCGTTTTAAAGTTATTAACATTTGTTTGCAGTCAAAATGAAAAAAACAAATTTCTGCTGTGTTTTTGCTAATTATCAAAAAAGCTTAAAGGTATCAATAAATAAAGCATCACTCATTTTGTAGATATTTCCATGCTGAATAACTTTTGTGCGCCGTCTTTCGGATGAGACATTAAACCGAGGTCCCATCTGCCTGGATTGGTGGTAGTTCAGGTGGATGTTAAAGATCCCATGGCACTTCTCGAAAAGAGTAGGGGAAATTTTTATTAATATTCAAAGACAGTCCAACAAAAATACATATAATGAAATCTCATCACAGGAAACCTATCCACAGATCAAAAAATAGATCTAAACAAAAAAAAAATAATAAACAAAGGTAACCATGTAAAAACTGAAAAACAGAATCCTTCACCCTGCTTAGCAAGTTTATCCCACCCAATCAAAATTTTTCCATAATTTTACCACCACATCTGTTTCAAGCGTGCGTTTTACGTATGTATGTATATATGCTATCCAGTTCCCTCTGAATATTAAACAAAACATCTTGTTGCAAAATTACCTTACCTTGCAAAGATCTTTGGCATCTCGCCTGCCATATGGACCATTTAATACATACCAGCATAACATGAATTGTACTGTGTGCCCATTTTGCCCAGGTGGCCGGAATTTGCCCTAAAACCAAGACATTGTAATTTATTAATAAAATTAGTTTGTCACCCCACATTTCTGATAATAATTTCCAAAATCCCTGCATATAAACACATTCAAAAAAAAGGTGCTGCATTGTCTCCACAACCCCAGCACATGATTTTTCCCCACATTCCCTGTCCTGTAATTGCTTATGCTTCTGATTATGTTTCACCTGCAGTTTCTGGTGACCACAAAGCCATGCAAAATCTTGCATTTTCCAAGATATCCTGGCCTCCAACATGTTATCTAATAATTGACTAACATTAATGCTATTAGGCACCTGAAAGACAGGATTTTCATGATACCATGTATCCAAAATTGTTTTATAAAAGACTTTCCTCCCGTTCCCCGCATACCATGCTAAGTCTAATTTCCAAGTCCTAATATATTTAAGTGTACTTTGAACATATCCAGGTAATTTACACTCCGCTGGAGTCCACTTCCCTTTACCACATGCCGTAAAAAAAAACTTGCCCCATAACTGCATACAGGTCTGCCCGATCCCTGGTGTCAGCTTTATTAAATGGAGTATAGAGCTAAAGAAAAAATTACTGAACAAGTATACTATGGGTTGTAACATATTTAAACCTCCTTCCTTTCTTGGTCTATATGTATGATTCCTTTTGACAGGGTTTAACCTGCTTCCCCATAAGAACCAAAAAAATAAGCCCAGAACTTTAATGTGCATACAATATGGCAAAGGGAATATATGTGAAATATGCAAAAAGATAGGCACTATATAGGCCCTAAGAAGATAAACTTTCTTCCTTTTAAACATTTTCCAAGACAACCAAGCTTGAACTTTGCTATGGGCTTTTTCATAAACCTCATTCCAGTTTTGAATCTCTGAGTCTTTTGTGCCAAAATACACACCTAGAATTTTAACTTGATCTTTTGTCATCAGGATTGGAAAATTTTCTGTCCTCACTATACCCTAAAATTAGGATTTTACTTTTGTTCATATTAATTTTAATGCCAGTGGCCTGATACACATTTTGTATTATACTTAAGACCTTGTAACCTGAAGCTCCATCTGCTACTGCGAAAACACAATCATCCACATAAGCTGTGAATTTAGAAAAAACATGCCCATCTTTGTTGCTTATTGCTTCAATTTCAGAACATTGACCTATGTTCCTCAATATAGGATCCAGACCAAAGGCATACAATAAAGGGCTCATTGGAGAACCTTGTCTGACACCATTCTTTAAAAAAATCAGAATTCCTAAAAAAACATTTACCAAAGGTATGGCTTGGGCCTTTTTATATAGGACTTTCACTATATCTATGAACTTTGAAGGAACCCCATAGTAACCTAGAACTTCCCAAAGATATTCTTGGTATACTGAGTCAAAAGCAGTTTCCTGATCCATAGTCATTAAGTATCCTCCTAATTGTTTCCCTAAACTTTGCTCCACAATCTCTCTGATCAATATTAAGTTCTGTATTATATTCAGTCCCGGTATCGCACAGGTCTGTTCCTGTACAATCACTGTTTGTGCTACCTTTGCTAGTCGTTTTGTGAGAATTTTTGCTAATATTTTAAAATCAGAGTTTTATAGTGTTAATGGTCTCCAATTCTTAATCTCAAGGGGATCCCCCTTTTTAAAGAGAAAAAAACAGTATTCCTTTCTGCATTGAGGGGGCCAATCTTTTTTCTTCCCAAATAGCATTAAAAAGAACCTCTAGACACAGAACCAAAACTTCACTATACTGTTTGTAAAAATCATTCGGTATCCCGTCTTGCCCTGGTGTTGTTTTATTAGATAACTGCGAAATGGCTTCCAAAATATCTAACTCTGAAATAGGGGCAACTAAACTTTTCTGATCCTGTGTTTTTAAAGCTGGTATCTCAAAATCCATTTTCCAGTTTAATGCACCAGCTCTAGTTTTCTGAAAAATCTCTACCATGTATTGTTGTACTATAAGCAGAATGTCTTGGTTCTGGGTTTTTATGCAGCCCTGTTTATCATGAAGACTAACAAAAATTCTCTTTCCGGCCCCCTGTAATTCCTCCTCATAGGGATTTACATCTGCTCTAGTACCTTTAGTGTTATATTTCTGATGAAATGCCATTTTCTTAACTGATTTTTGTAAGTATTGTTTCATTTGATTCTTTATGTGTAACATCCTTTTCCTGTCATCCTCCTTAAGGCCTCCTTTAGCTAAGGAACGTAAATATTGTGCCCGTAGGCCAAGATATTGAATATATTCATTCCTTGCTTTTGTTTTAGTAAACATCCCATACCAATCCTGCAAATCTCTTTTCAGATCTTCCCACCATTCTATTGGACTAGGATACAGAAAACATAAATCTTTCCTAGCTTGAATAACTCGTTTAACCTCCTTTTCTATAGTAGCATCCTGCAAAAGAGAAATGTTCATTTTCCAGTATCCTCTCCCTATAAGTAGTCGTTGCCTTTCACCTAATGTTAAAATTACCATAAGGTGGTCAAAAGTTTCCAGAGGCCTAACTCCCACTGTCCGACAGGTGAGTCTGGCAGATACTAACCACAAGTCAATCCATGTAGATAAGGTCCCTTTAAAGAAAGTATGACTAGGCTCTTTTTGTAAGATGTCATATATATCTTTTATATCATTCCTTTGCATTATTAATTTTAGTGCATTGGTGTCACTATAAATTTTATTTGTATGTCTCCCCCAATCTCTATGCGACAGTCCACAGTTAAAATCCCCCCCACAAAACCAACCTTGAGGTGTGTAGATAAGGGTCAATACATCTAAACATCTCTGATTGTTCTGCCTTAGTTTGTGGTGCATAAATGTTAATAAGCCGGAAAACTTCATATTTCAAGACTACATCCATAATCAATACTCGTCCAGGCACCAAATCATAGACGTGTAAGATTTGGACTGTGTCTTTAAAAAGTATCCCAACTCCTGAACACTGCTTTACTCCTATTGACCAAAAAGAGACCCCCCATCTCCAATCTTGTTGTGCTATTTGGATTTCATATAGTGAGTGAAGCCTAGTATCTTGCAATAAGAAGATTGTTTCACTACCGAGACTAAGGCTTCAAAAAGTACTTTGCCTTTTTCCATGCGCCTTTATACTATTTACATTAATAGTGCAAATAGAGATAGCCATTACCACAAGGAGTATCATAGAGAGCATGAAGAAAGAAAAACTACCAAAAATCCTATCATCTTTTTTTTTCCTTTTCCTAGTTTTTTGTTTCTCTGGGAAAATAGTTTCAGAGGTACCATCAGCCTGAGAGGAAGTTGCAGAGGGCATATCAGAATCACCACCCTCCTCTTTCTGGCCTTCCTCAAATAATAGTGCATAAGAATTGTGCACCACCACTTCTTCTGCAGGTTTTACTTGTTTTGCTGTAGAATCAGTCAGTTTTCCAGCCTTGGACCTAGTAACTCTTTGGAAAACTGTCTCACCTTGGACAGTAGGGGGGGCATTGAAATTCCTTCATTCCCTTCTGTCCCTACCTGACCTAGCTCTTGAGAGTTATCCATTCCCAATATTCCCTCTTTCTCCATACCATCCACTCCTGCTTTTTGTCTATGTTGCACTACCCACTCCTGTTCCTGCCCTTCAACATTCTCAAATGCAACAGTTACCCCTACTGCTCTTGAGTCTCCTTGAGGTAATGGAGCAGGTAAGGGCCCTTTTGAAAGTAGTTCCACCAGTCTCATTTTCTCCCTTTGTGTGGAAGCTACATATACATCCTGTTCTGCCCTTACTGAAATGTCCACATTATTATGGGAGGCCCATGAGCAAGTACGGAAAGAGTGACCTTTCTCCTCACACAAGTTACATCTTAAAGGTTGCCTACAATGAGCCCCTATGTGACCAAAGTCCCCACACAAGCCACATTTTTGTTTGTCACATACATTACTTAAGTGACTCACATCTCCACATTTATAACATGCCCTAGGTTGGCCAGGATAGAATACTACCCCCCTATCCCTGCCTAAAAAAAACAATTGGATAGATGCTTAGTTTGGCCATTTACCAATTTCAAAACTATTTGATATTTCCATCCCCCTGTCCACAACTGTTCTTCATCCAGAATTGGTTCAGGAGGACCTTGAACCGTACAGTGCTGTCTTAGCCAATAAGTAATGTCAGCTACGTTTACCCCCTCATTCCTAAATAGCACTGTAATTTTCTTTGTTAGGGGCTTAGTGAGTGGAATGGCCAGAAAAGTTTTCCATAAAGGTGAAAGCTTCATTAAAAGATATTGCTTCCAAAATTGTTCAAGACCAGCTGGATGCTTAAAACTAATATCAAAAATAACATCCCCCGGTACATGTATTAAAGCATAAATTTCATAAGCATAAAATTTCATGCCATCTTTCAACAGAACCCGCCCCACAAACTTCCTATCTGGAAGGTCCTCCATAGCAGCCCCAAATTTTAGATGAACTGCATTTCTTCTTTCTGCCGGTTCTAACAGCCGGCTTTCCACAGACGGGAATAAATGTTCAGTTACTTTCCCATTCCATGGTTTGTTTGTAGTTCCCTTCTCAGAAGAGTTCACCTGCAAGTTGTTGGAAACATTAACCTGATGTAAAGTTTCCCTCTTTCTTTCTCCGGATACCAAATCCATGGAAACATCACCTTCCTGTTCTCTTATATGTTGTAATAGGGGATGAGAGTCATCATGCTGCAAAATGGCTATGTCAAGTACAGGAGTAATTTGCCCTGGGGGTAAGGAAGGATAGCATTGCCCCCCTGGAAATGAAATAGGACTGCCTGATAATGAAAAAAGCTAATCTTTACTAATATTAGCATCCCAGCCATGTCCTATAGGATTTTTCACCCATCCTGCAGCTGTTAGTGCCGTAGCTACCCAGTCACCTTGAGACATTCCTACTTGCAACTGCATTTGTTGCTGCTTTTGCCCCTCCATAACCTTATCCTGTAAGTCCTTTGTTACTTCTTCAGAAAAAGTTCAGCTACACGGTTTTTCTACAGAAGATTGTAACAAAATGGAGTCTGTAAGTAACACAACAGTTTGTGGTGCAACAGTACCTGAGTTTGTTAATTCACTCTGATTTTCTTGGGGATGCAAAGCACCAATTCCTGTAACCTCATTCTGTACATCTGTAGCCTCCTCTTCTTTCCTTGGAAAAAAAACCTCATCAGCATTCACAGCGACGCCTGTTCTCTCCACAATTTCGCGATACTCTCCTTCATTTCTCTCGGCATCTTCCGTCTCCATTTTTTTGTCCTCAAAATGAAAAATCACTTCCTCTTCCTGTACCTGCATAGGAACGGTCCTACTCTCTGGTCCATCCTGAAAATTCCTCCTCCTCTCCCGCTGTTGACATTCTGCTTCCTGCAATGAAGATGTTGAAATAAAATCCAAATCTTTCCATTTTCCATCAATATTTGGTCCCACGGCCAACTCCTGGTTTATCGCGGGTTGCAAGACATTTTCTGTGGTATGTAAAACATTTCCTATCTCCAATACCCATTGTGGCTCCTCTTCCATCGAAGAGTCCATTCCAAATGAAACAAAGGGAGCCAAGGAGGAGACTCACTCCTTAGCATCCCACACAACCTCCACGTTCAACACTTCACACACTACTGAGCAGGTCCATCTCACAGTAGCACAGCGCCCTCTGCCTCCAACAGAGTAGGGGAATTTCCCCAGTGTCCTGGCCAAATTTCCCTCATTCACTAAAAATACCATCAACAGCTTAATCTGGTTCAATTTCAGTTGCTTGCCATCTGTATCTGCCCCGGTCGCCCCTGAAAAAGGGACTTCTAGGCCCAGTGGGCTTACCAGGTCAACAAAATTCAACAAAAACAAAACTAAAACAAACAGTACCATTCCATCATTTTTTGTTTTAAAGTTATTTTCATTTGAATATGGTTAATACTGCTACTGAGGACAAATATTCTAAATGACATAAACACTGTATACAGAAATGAAATTTATGTACACAGTTACTCAGATAAATGGATGTATCACACTCTGTTTATGTCCACCCCATTGCATAAATATAAATATATATATATATATAAATTAGATAACCCACTGTTAGGTGTGTGGTTGCACTCTGATATATACACATGCCTTGGTGTGTATTGTGAAGCACAAGGCCACAGGTCATGTGTGTTCAACCACCCAATGAGTGCGTATATCAGACCATGACCACACATCCTACAGTGAGTTATCTATCTTGTAAAATTACTAAAATGGTTTTGGAGGGGGGTGAAAGTGCAGATGTGTGGTCGCGCTCTGATAGGCATGGTCATGTGATGTGTTTTAGCCAACCAGCAGAGACTATTTTCCCTACCCATTTTATATATATATATATATATATTCATGGCAAAAAAAACTCTGTTTAATGTATCAGTTAGGGTTGTTCCACAGCAATAAAAGTGAGGAAATTTGGTGTTAGGGTTGCCACTCCTTGCACCCCCTCCCACCCTGTCCCCACCAACAGGCATTGGGGTGTGCATTGGGGTTGTCAGCCCTAACTCTCACTCCATTCCATGTGTAAATAAGCTGAGGCAGTGCAGTACAGGAGAATGGGGTGAGAGTTGGGAACCGATGACCCAATGCACCTGATCCTGTTAGTGAGGATGAGATGGGGTGGGCGTGGGGTGCAAGGGTGGCAACCTAACACCAGGCTTCCTCACTGTGCTGGAACAACCTAACAATACACATTAAATTGAGTTTTGCCATAAATTCCTTCTTTTGAGAATGTGCACTATAAATAGTGAATGGAATGTGGTGGTGGGAGCACGGGGCCCTTTGGGCCCCGTGCTCCAACCATGTGATTTTTTGTAACTTCACTGTGCAAAAACTGTATGAATGACTGAAATAAACATTGTTAAATGAAGACATGTACCATGGCACACCGTGTGTCCAGAATTGTGTGTACATCTGTTCAACGGTCGCACAGTGCCATGAGCAAACAACATAACATGCACAATTCAGCAACTGTAAGTGCCAGTGACCTGAAAATTAGCACAGTGAAAGATGAATTACAAATCTTTGTACGTTCCAAATGCCAGGCAAATCAGACTCATGGTTCAGAAGTTATTGAAGTGTAATGAACCACATTTTCATTTGTCAGAGTGGCATAATTCCACACTTGTTATTGTTTACACACAAAACTGCTGTAAGGCACCTCCATACCACTAGGGCTACCAACACTATACATTTAAAGGCAGTAGCACCAAGCAGAATGCTATGTGTAAAATGTTAACTGCATCATGCAGTATCTCTGCAGTGCATTAGTTTTCAAACATGTAAACAGCATAATCCACATATCCAGGACATCCACTCAACACCCTCCAAATTTCATGTGAAAAGAACAAACCATTCCAGAGATATTCAATGTTTATGTTTCTGTACCTTTAAGAAGTCTTCCAACACAAAATGACGGAATTCGCGGCAGAAAAATGCACTAAATGGTGGACCTGGCAGCCAAAAATCAGCAACTGCAAAGCAGGCCAGCTTCAAATGGCCATAACTCTGGAACAAACAAAATTTTTTTCACCAAACAAAAACTGACTGTTCCTTGAACAAAGATCTTTCTATCTGCCAAGTTTCAAGCCAATCAACCATACACTGATTGTGCTATGCGTCACAGAAGACAGTGCAGAAAAATAACAAAAACATAATGCTTTGCACTGCACTACGCAAATGCAAAAACACAAGTGGTAATGTTAATGCAAACGGTGATGGAAATAGTGAGGTAAAGTAAACTAGTAATGCTAACGGTAATGCAAATGCAAGCACAAATGGTAACGCACATGGTGAAGCAAATGTAAATGATAACGCAAATGGTAAGAGAAACAGAAGTGCAAACATAATGAAAACAGAAATGGTAATGCAAATGGTAACGCAAATGCTGACAGCAACAGAAATGCAAACTTTAATGAAAACAGTAATGCAAAAGCTAATGTCAACAGAAATGCAAACGGTAACAAAAATGCAAATGGTAACACAAACGCAAACAGAAATGCAAACTGTAATGACAACGGTGATGCAGAAGGAAACAGTAATGCAATCGACAATGGAAACACTACCGAAAATGCAAACGCTAAGGCCAACAGAAATGCAAACACAAACGGTGACGAACATGCAAACAGTAACGGTAATGCAATTGGAAATGCAAACAGTTATGGTAACACCAACGATGATGCCAAAGGGAACACTAACACAAACAGAAATGCAAATGCAAGTGCATGCTCAAATGCAAATGGTAACGTGCACAGTCATGGTAACACAATTGAAAATGCAAACACTTATGTTAATAACAACAATGACAGTAAAGGAAACACATATGCAAATGGAAACGCAAACAGATGTGCGTACATAAACACAAATGATAATACACACAGTGACGCAAATGTAAATGCAATCAAAAGCAGTAATGGAAACGCAAATGGTAACAGTAATACATGCGCAAGCACAAATGCAAAGGGTAACGCACATGGTGATGTAAACGGAAAAGCTAAAACAAATAGTTACGGAAACACAAGCAGAAACCTAAGTGTAACAGTAACTCAAATGCACACACTTTGTTTCCCCAAAAAGGTGCATTCAGAAGCACAGTGAATACAAAGAATGTATGCATAATAATGGCCCTTGGAGCAGAAAATGAACACTTGGAATACAAAATTGCTTATATCACAGGAACTGTATAACACAGAAAAAAATTTAAAATCTTATATTATGTATGACTTTCCTGGCTAGTTTTGCAATTAGCCCTCTACTGGGGGGCTAAGAAATCTGCCAACAAAAAGTCTATATCTCAAAGCGTTTTCGAGATACGGGCCACAAAAGGCGCGGTGGATGCCTTAATGTTAACCTATGGGACAAATTTGTCACCAAACCACCAAAAGGTAGATCTGTGTGATCTTGGCTTTCATCCTTCCAAATTTCAGCCCAAAACACCTAACCGTTCTTTTGCAGCAGGGTGGCAAAGATTCCCTATTGTTTTGGGCATAGTGTCGCAAAGTACTTTCGCAAATCACGACACTTTCGCAAATAAAATCACAAAAGTGTCGCATATGCAACACTACTCTGTGACACTACTTTTTACAAAAATTTTAAAAACATATTTCTGTGGTGTTTTACCCCCCAAAAAAGACATGGCTAGCATCCTCAGGGCTCGACTAGGTGAACACAACAAGAATTGTGTCCCTAAAGGGTCCAAAATTTAAATGCCAAGCATTTCTGTGACCACCAACTGAAAACAAGATGGCAGATTTGTGATACTACAAGGGTCAATTGCGAAAGTAAAAAGAGCATTTGTGACACTTTCGCATAGTTTGTTAACTTTTCCCATTGAATATAATGGGAAACTTGTTTTTTGAATGACTTTTGACCCATTTAATATTTTTTCACAAAATCTTCAAAAGGCACATTGGGGACCCTGGCTGCATGTTCCCTAAAGGTTTTGGACCGGTCACGCAAACCGTGTGATCTGTAAGCATGAGCAACAAATGTGCAAAAACGCATAATTTGTGCATTTGTCAGTGCTCTGTAGCTCTGCAACCGAATATCCAACCATAATGAAATTTGGCAGATCCAAAGATCTATGGTGCCAGACTGTGCATTCCAAATTTTAGGTAAATCCGTCATACAGTGGCAAAGTTATTAAACTGCCATATTTCAGATTTCAGACACATTACGCGCTGTCAGGGCTTTGAATTATGCTAGTCTCTGTCAAAACTCCTGGAAAACTGTGTACATTTGTACATTTTCAGTATCTGTCTTGTAAATAAGGTCCTGACTTTACCAACCGGACAGCGAGCAAGTCGACATGTTCAGAACAGGAGAAGGAAGCGTCAGCTTGTGTTTCCATAGCAACACACGCAGGCTTCCTTCTCCTGATCTACGCACCGCTCGCTGTCTGGTTAATGAAATTAGGACCTTATTTACAAGACAGACACTGAAAGTGTACAAATGTACACAGTTTTCTAGGAGTTTTGACAGAGACTAGCATAATGCAGATCCCTGACAGAATGTAATGTGTCTCTCTTTTATACCACTCAGTCATAGATACATAGATACATAGATACATAGACAGTGTCGGCAGATAAGGGCCTATGGCCCACCCAGTCTGCCCATTTGAGCTTGTAAGTTCAGTTTATGTTTTCCTAGAAGTCTGTTGCCCCTTACCCCTGACCTCCAGAATTCCTTTATGTCTATCCCATGCATTCTTAAATCCCGTGATTGTTTCAGCCCCCACCACTTCCTCTGGCAGGGTGTTCCACTTGTCCACCACCCGTTGTGTGAAATAAATTCTTCCTCACATTTACTCTGAATCGTCCTCCTTCCAACTTCATCCCATGCCCTCTAGTCCTGGAACATCTTTTTCGCTTAAAAATAGTGCATTCCTGCACCCTGTTCCTCCCTGTAAGATACTTGTATGTCTCTATGATATCCCCTCTCTCCCTCCTCTCCTCCAGGGAGTACATGTTCAGTTCCTTCAACCTGTCTTCATAGGACTTGTGATGCAATCCATGCACCATCTTTGTTGTCCTCCTCTGAACCTTCTCTACCCTGTCTATGTCCTTACATAGATATGGTCTCCAGAACTGTACACTGTACTCCAGGTGGGGGCCTCACTAGTGTCTTGTATAGCGGAATTATGACCTCCCTTTTCCTGCTGGTGATGCCCTGCCTATACATCCCAGCATCCTATTTGCTTACCTGCTGCCTTGTCACACTGTTTCCCTACCTTGAGGTCATCAGAGATGATAACCCAAGATCTCTTTCCTGCTTGGTGCATGCTATATCCTCACCCCCAACTGATATATTGTGCCAGGGTTTTTGCCCCATATGCATTATCTTGCACTTCCTTGCATTGAATTTCAACTGCCAAACCCTTGACCATTCTTCAAGTTTCTGCAGGTCCCTTCTCATTCTGTCTACACCCTCTGGTGTGTCTACTCTGTTACAGAGCTTTGTGTCATCAGCGAACAGTGAAATTCTGCCCTCTGGGTCCTGCGCAATGTCACTGATGAAGATGTTAAATAGGACCGGTCCCAGCACTGATCCCTGTGGTACCCCACTGGTCACTCTTCCCTCTGTGGAGTGACAGCCATTTACCACCACCCTCTGTGTCCTGCCATCCAGCCAGTTACCTACCCACCACACTACTGTCCTGCCCACACCCATATTCCCCAGTTTGTGTAATAGTCTTCTATGTGGCACAGTGTCAAAGGCCTTGCTGAAGTCCAGATAGGCCATGTCCACTGCCCTCCCTGATCCACCTCCCTAGTCACCCAGTCAAAAAATTCAACAAGGTTGGTCTGACATGACCTCCCCCTGGTGAAACCATGCTGCCTTGGGTCCTGTAGTCCATTGACAACCAGATGTTCCACCAATCTCTCCTTCAGTAGTGCTTCCATGATCTTCCCCACTACCGAGGTGAGGCTGACTGGTCTGTAGTTCCCTGCTTCCTCTTTGTTCCCACTTTTGTATAAGGGGACTACATATGCTGTCCTCCAGTCTTTGGATACCTCCCCTGTTTCCAGTGAGTAGTCATGCTACATTTCGAGCAGACAGTGGAAGTACTCTAGGCTTTGTAAAAGACACAGTGGCAGAATGAACCAGATATGTTTTTAAATGACTACTGAAATAAAAATAATTGAAAAATAATAGCAGGATCAACCAGATAGCTTCCTTTAAATACCTTCCAACTTGCAGGATCAACCAAGTTTATTAAAATTAATAAACATCTCTTATGATGGTGGGGTATATGTGGGGTTATCTCAGGGTGGTTGTATTTCGAACAGCCCAAAACATATGTTGTATAAACAGAACATGACATGGCCTGTGTGAAGATATCATATTTATCTGCACTCGAGGCCAATGACATTCGCCACTCGTGAGATATCTTGATATCATTGGCCTCTCATGAAGATAAATATGATATCTTCTGTCAGGCCATGTCATATTCTCTCTCTCTCTCTCTCTCTCTCTCTCTATATATATATATATATATATGTATGTATGTATATGTATGTATATGGGCAACCAAAACACCACACAGCATGGGTTTCCATCTCAGTATTTAGAAGACATCACGGACCTCAAGCTTCGTAATTGAAGGACCTATACCATCATCTCAACCCCTCAATGGAAACAGAGTCATGCTGTTTATGGTTGTCCATACATTATTTCATATGTTTTGCAGAGTATTTTCATTTGCACCTTTAGTCCTAGTGTATTTTTTCCTTTGTTCAGTTCTGAGCTTTTTCTACATTTTCCTGTTAGTTTTGTGTCCCCTTACCATCTCCATGATTGGATATTTTATTAATCTTCTTCTTCCTACACTGCCTCCTGTCCCATGAGACAGTGTATGTACAGAATCACTAATTTAATAGCTGCTACAGCAGCAATCTGCTGTTAGGAGCCTGATATTCTGGTTTCAATTAAGTAACTTTTTCTAATCCAGACTTTGTTTTCTTGGTGTGTGTTTAGGTTTAGACAGCAGGAGCAAATGTTTTATACTTAAACTTTTATTTCATCAAACCACACACAACTATATAGAAGCACACACATCACCCCATAATCACCCCATATTACCAAAGCTATAATTAATGTTTCTTTACAGAATATCCCACTCAAGTATCCCTCATGTGTTTGCCATCTGTAAATGTAGCATTCATAAGAACATATGAACATACAAACATAAGTAATTGCCAGTAGATAAAGGTCTTATGGTCTATCAAGTCTACTTGATTGTGCAGCTAGCAACCCTTATACAGCAGCTGCTCCTCTCTCCCCTCGCCTCCTCTAGTGACCTTCCCCCTTAACCTGTCCCACCCCCTTTTGAAGCAGTCCACTGTTCTACAGGATACCACTTCCTCTGGCAATGCGTTCCACCCTGACACCAATATCTCTGCAAAAAAGTGACTCCTCATTTCCCTCTTGAACCTTCCCCTTTTCAATCTCAGATCATGTCCTTGAGTGTCCCTCCCCCCCAATTTGAAAAGCCCCTCAATGCCCATCCTATTTAATCCCTTCATGGACATGAAGGTTTCAAATGTGTCCCCCATCCCTCGTCTCCTCCAGGGAGTACATGTTCAACTCCCTCAGCCTGCTCTTGTAAGGTAAGTCCCCTAGCCCCTGGATAATTTTTGCTGCCCTGCTCTGCACCCCCCCCAGTAACCTAATGTACTTCTTCAGGTGCACCTCCAGAACTGCACGCAGTACTCCAGGTGTGATCTAACCAGTGACCGGTATAACAGCAGGATCACCTCCCCCCTCCTGGAGGATATGCCTCTGGCAATACAACCCAGCATCCTCTTGGCCTTTGCAGCTGCCTTCCTACATTGTGCTAAATTGTTTATTGCTCTCGTTATGATCACCCTCAGATCCTTCTCTTCTTCCATCTTGGCAAGTTGAATTCCCCCTAGCTCTGAGCTCCTTCTTGGGTTTCTTGCACCAAAATGTAGCTCCTTGCATTTCTTAGCATTGAACCCCAGCTGCCAAGTGGCCGAGCAGGTTTCCAGTTTTGCCAGATCATCCTGTAACCCCTGCCACCCTTCTATTTTTTTGTATTGTCTATTTACACCCCCTTCATGCTCTGGAGCTGCCTCTCCTTCAGGTTGCCATGACCCACAGACATTCCTCCTACTATCTCCCTCCAGCCACCTTACCTCAGATCTGCAGCCATCCTCAGGATAGCCCGGCGTAACCCTTTACTGGGTGGGTCCCTCTCCTCCTCCAAGGAAGTTATCGGCAGGGAGAAGACCAGCACACTATTTTTCCTTCAGTCCCGGGTGCTGTTAAGGCTTTCTGTGGCTTCCTGGGAGTCTTCAGAGGTGTCCTCGGCTGGAGACCATCATCTGGCCGGTTCCCAGAGTGTTTTTTCTGTTTTCTGTGGTGTTCCCTTTATTGTGATCCCTCTGCAGTGCTCCCTGTCTCCACTGGGGGCTGCTGCAGAGCGACCATGCACCCGCAACCCACCCCAGGGGAGGAGACCAGTCCTACGGACACTCAATCCTTTCCCTTCCTCTGCCGACCCCCAGCACCCGAGTCTGTTCCCGAACTCGGGTCGCCAGTATGGTGTGAGGTAAGGCACCCGTGCCTCAACCCTCTGCGCCACCGGGCCAACTGCCACCCTTCTAAGTCATCAACTACTGCTTCCATCTTGGTGTTGTCTGCAAACAGACTGTTCTTGCTCCTAATGCCTATTGAGATGCCTGCTATGAAGATTCCAAACAACACCGGCCCCAGTACAGAGCCCTGAGGCATGCTGCTTGTCACTGCCCTGGGAGATAAGAGCTCCCCTTCCACCACCCTCTGCCATCTCCCTTACAGCCAGTTCACTACCCAGCCCTCCATCTTCTCCTCACCCCTGTGCCCAACAGTTTACATCATAGCCTCCCATGTGGCACTGAATCAAATGCCTTATTGAAGTCCAGGTACAGGGCATCCACTGCATGACCTCTGTCTAATTGCCTGATTACCGAGTCATAGTACTCAACCAGGTTGGTCTGACAGAATCTGCTTGAGACAAACCCATACTGTCTGCTATCCTGCAGCCTGTTAGCCTCTAGGAGGGAAACCAGCCTGTCCTTCAGGACTGTCTTCATCAGCTTACTGATGATGGATGTAAGGCTCAGTGGTCTGCAGTTCCCTGGCTCATCCTTGGGGCCTCTCTTCTGATGACGTACCACATGTGCTATCCTCCAGTCCTGCGTTAACCTCCCTGAGTCCAGGGAGGCATTGAACAGGTCTGCCAAGGATACAGCAAAGACTTATACCAGCTTCTTCTGCACCCTGGGGTGTGTGCCTTCTGGTCATGGTGCCTTGTCTGCCCTCAGGCCCTCCAGTCCCCTGCCCACTGGGATTTCCCCTGTCTGTCACCTCCTTCCCCCCATGCCTACCCTCCTCCCACCCTTGGGTACAGCCCCTCCTTTTTCTTTAATAGATACAGAACAGAACTATTTGTTTAATGCTTCTGCCTGTTCTGCCCCTGTTTTCACCCACTCCCTTCCTTCTTAGTCCTTACAATTTGGTCATTAATGATTCATGGATAAGGAAAGTTACTTACTGTAAAATAACAGCTCTACTGTTGTAAACATGACAGAAAACTATCTTTTGCTAAATTAATGGCAACAAACACATCACTATCATGTGGGACAGAAGGCATTGCAGGAAAATGAACTTCAAAAAATATGCAAACATGGAGATCCCCAGGTGCCATGAAACTATTGTATCGGGTCAATACCGTGCATGGAATACAGCACAGCATTAACCGTGCTGTGTAAAGCACACTTGTGATTACAGTGATGGGTTTAACAGCAGTAGAAAATTACCGCCACCCCTGTGGCTGTATGCTTTTCATGGGAGGCAACAAGTCACCATGTGCTGAGTGCCTGGTCAAGCAGCTCCCATGGTGGAGTGATTAAGGCACCAGCACACAGTGAAATCTGGAAGATCTGGAGCTGTGGTTCGATTCCCCTCAGGTCTTCCCATGCTACTGCATTTTACTATTTCTTTTTTTTTAAACATAAAACAAAGTTCCCCCTCCCAAGTTTCTCCCCATCCCCAATCCCTCCCGGAATTTGTTATATAAGTTCTGGGTGGGGCAAAGCCCCCCTCAAAAACACAAGAAAGCCTATTGTTCGGAACGGCGCTTACTATCAGTATAGGTCGCTGTTTTGCCTGACCTTATTTCAGTGCATGCAGTTTTGCCTGCGGCATCAATTGCCACGCTGTTTTTCTTTTTGCCAACATGACCCTGTGCCTGAAACTAGCAGGCAAATATAGAAAAAAATCCTTACAGCAAACAAAGGGAAATACACAGTAGGGCTACTCTTAGAATCCAAGCACTTCACGACATTTTAAAAAGGGGAGCTCAAATGTATATATTTCTAATATACACACATGTTCGCTACATGTCGTGCACAAAATGGCCGGCTGAGGTGGTGAGCTAAGGGTCACCATTACCACAGCACTAACAGTGGCTATTTTCTCTTTGGACAGGTGAGTTGTGTGTGGATGGTGAATGCTCACTGGGTGGGATAAGGAAAGGGGTTCAGATTATTCAGTGGTGCCTGATGGGAAGGGAGGCCACTGGACTACAAGGGATGGCTTATCCCACTGATTGTTACATCAGATGAGCATCAGGGAGGGATGGGGGCAACTAGATTCCTATTTACTTATACATTGGAAGGCCATTGGAGAGTAAGGGGTCCCCTAGACAAACAAGTACAATCTTGAAGTATTAATCCTGTTTAATTATTCAGCAGATGGGAATCAGGGAGGAGGGCACTGGACTACCAGGGAATAACTGCTCTTGCAGTCAGACGATTACCAGCGACTCAGCCTGGAGGTGATGCTGGGTGATCATGCACCACTGTTCTCTCCTTTACAGACTGCACCACTGTAACAGCAGGGTTTTTGGAATAAGTAAAAATTAATGGCATTGTGGCATTTTACTATGTTCCAATCCCAGTGAATATACCACAGAACCCTGCACGCAGAACAGTTATCTTATCTGCATGGGAGCAGTGGTATATTCTGCATGATCACTATGCACAGGGGCACCCCGAATATGACCCCAATCCCATCTGAATGTGCACAGCATGGATTGTATGGTGCTTTTGATAGTAGCACTATGCAAACCTTCTGAATAGTGGGGCTTATGTTTGTTATGGATCATGTGCACACTTTGTCATTGCAAATACAAGATAAACCCAAACTGAAAATGCATATCCTGTACCATGTCCCTGCTACATGTTGAGATAACATTCAAAGTAAAGACAATAGGTGCAGTTACAGGGCAGCCAGCCATGAACCCGGATATACAAGCACAAAGTAATAATACTTAACTGAACATAACACACCAAAGCTAAAGTAGTAAATTATATGTTTCATGTTTCACTGAGTTTAACGACAAAGCTCCACTCGAGCAAAGAGCTTTAACACCTGGTCATTTTGCTTTGCATGGCACATTTTGAGGTTTATAGTCTGTTGTATACATACCTGACCTTTAAAAGGCATAGTATTTGTAAAAAGGTTTTGTAATTGTTAATGGTCAAAAACTGATTTTTAACACTTCTACATTTTTTCCATCTACCTGACTTAATAAAAAATTCTGCAAATTACAATTCTAAGTTCCCTTATTTCTTACTGAAGATCTGTTAATTTTTTTCTTGTAGAGAATATCTGAAATGATATTGATGGTTCCACCAGTTCAGAGCACTGGCAGCAATGCACCTGGTCATTACCATGCCAAGTAGAAAAGTTGCTGTTCTCTCTTTTTGCTGGGGACTGTGCCCCCGTGCCCCCCACACCATCCCTTTCTAATCAAACTAACTCTGGGGGGGTCGGACCTCAGGGAGGGGGTGGTGAATCCAACATTTGGCACCATAATGACCCAGCACTGTAATGCTGGCTCCCTAATGGGGAAAAGGGATATGAGCAATCATTTGAAAATCAATCTCTGGATTGTTGAAGGGCTAAAAAAGTTATAAGTGCACACTGCACATACTACACTACTCAACATGTCACAGAACTGTGAAATAGAAAACCTCAAAATGTAAATAAATAGTGTACACTACCATTCTTAAAGTGTAATATATAAAGATGGGGATTTTCAAATGTAACCCCCCTGTTGCCTGGGGTTACTAGAATCCCAGTTAGACCTAGTGGCAGGCAGGGAAGGCAACTTGTGAAATTCCAGTTAAATGGATTTCACACTGTCTCACTCTTTTCTCAGTCTCAGCTGAGACTGTGGGATGACATCATTTTAGAACTGTCGCAGCTGCATAAGCCACATTGGAATGTTGCAGCTAGGGAAGTTAGGATAGAATGTTGGGGAATTTGAAGTGAGTCAGTAGTAGTTCAGTAATGGGCTCAGTGGAGTGAAGAGGTGTGCTGCAGCTGCAGGCCCTCAGAGCCCATAGCTCTGTTAGAGAGCTACCTGTCCTTTAGGGAGTGTGTTCTCACCAGAAGAGGAACACCCAAAGTGTTAGGCTGAAGTGGTAGAGACTGCTTCCAGTGGTTTAGGGCCCCATCCCTGTGGAGATGGGGGGGAAAGAAACCAGTCTGCTTCCAGGGGCAATCCACTGGCCCAGCTAAAGGGGAAAGAAGCTGCCTAAGGAAGATTTGTGCTGAGGCACCTCTGGGCACCTGCAATCAAGGGTGAGTCTGCTCTGACAAAGGGCCTATGTTTTCACCAGAGGCTATGTGAGTTTTAAGAATTGTTACTGTGGGTCAGGAAAGGACAGCCAAGTACCATTCTTAAAAGCTTGTGGGATTTGGACTGTTTTAACAGTGGGGGTCTAGAGAAATGGACACAGCCACTTAATAAGCCAACTTCAAGTCAGCACATTAGAAGTTAAAAGCTAGTAGATTAAATGTGAAATACATTTATGGATAATCTACATGGAAAAGTATTTTCAGAGATAAGGTTTTAAAGTCCAGAGGAATGGCCTGGTAATGAATTATGGGAGCAAGAGGTGGGAGACCCCCCCCATCTGGCGTAACCAGATTCACCTCCATGGGTTCACTTTGTGACACCTGTAACTTTCCCTCGGGTACTTTGCCAGTGTTCGAGAAAAGTACCCAGATGTGGGATTGTTGAAAAAAATTTCCTGATGGAGCCAGAAGTGCTCAGGGGTGCTATAGGGAGCCACCAATAAATTTCCATGATAAATGGATAAGTAGTCCAAGGGCTGGCAAGGGAGCTGAGCCAAGTAAAGAATGTAGTCCAAAGGCTGGCAAGGGAGCCGAGCCAAGGAAAGAAGGTAGTCCAAGGGCTGGCAATGGAGCTGAGCTAGGGAAACCATAGAAGAGTAAAACTAGGGCAGTGTGCCCTGTGTGTTGCTAAACCCGAGGGTTTAAGATTTAAGAAGATGTGTGTCTGTGGAGGAAAATCTGCATTACCAGGAGTGTAGCCCTGTGGGTGTCCATCTATGCTTTATTGTTCCTTTTTGTTGTGAATAAAAGCCACACTTTAGGATCCCAACTCCTTGTATGGACAGTCAGTTATTGCTTCCTGTGTCCGGAATACTTGAGTGCCCCTGTGCAGAGTAACTAAACCTAGCCAACATGCCGAGTGACATTTTTCTCCCTGAGACCAGGTCCCAGGTAGGGGGTTACATAATGGAGGCACAGCACAATGCTAATAACACAAAAAATAGCACCAACCCGACCCCTGGAGACTCCCACCTGGTACTTGTGGTCAAGCCCGGGTTATACAAAGATATGGATGCAGCACTTTTACCTGTATTTCCAGTATGTGCTGTAACCAGGCAAATGTGTCAGGATACTTGCAGCATATTTTCAAATGTCTTAACATATTTGCAACACTTGCCACATTTTATGGTAAAAAAATGATGGCTGCATTAAGATTAGATTCATGCATCATTTGATGCAAATCACGCTTTTAAGGTAAACACACCTTTTAGGTGGTCTACAAATGTGGTTGCATGTCCTGCAGCTGCTTCCAAAAAATAAACGTGGCTGTCTGAAAGTGCTTCTCAAAGGCTCTAAACACTGTGGCAGCATTCTGTTTTTATTTGTCAAACTTTCATTTTAAATTTAGAATCACAGTTATTGTCAAAGGGTGTGGGTGCAATGATGGACACTGAGACCACAGTAAGGTGGCAAGGCTTAATGTTACCAAGCCAAATCTTTTATTAAGCAGAGACAAGTAAACAACCAAATAAAACTTGCGAACTTGCAACGTCAAAATAAATACAAAAGATACAAAAAACAAAACAATACTCCAGTCTTCCAAGGACTATTCCAGCAATGAGCCGTCCTGGATTCAAAGAGAGTCTTAGTCTGAAGAGGTGCAGACTAACGCTTTGGACCAGCACCTACTGATCCTCCAACGAAATCTGAATGTTCCACAGGATGAGTTCCCTTTTATACTAGGAACCCATCAGGTGACCACATCAGACTCCGCCCCTTTTAAACCCTAAACATATTTTTTTAAATATACCTTTCTTTTGTTAGGTCAAAAGTGTGCACACATTACCTTACATATTTATACATCGAACATATTCCTAGAATCAAAAAGAAGCAAGCCTGAACAATTTTAACATCATTATCTCTGGACTAGCCCCTCCCTCCACTTACACACCATAAAAATGGGGTGGAGAGGGCTGGCCGGCTCCTAGCAGAACATAGCAGGGATCTGAACAGGTCTCAAACAGACCCACCTCTGTTACCAAGCTTGGATTTCTCATTATTTGGGTAAGAACTGCTTACTTCATGTATTAGAAATGAGACCAAACACTTGTTACTAAGGCAGGAGACTTTTACACATTTTCTCAACATGTTTGAACTTCTGTTTACAATTGTTGTCTGAATTTCTAACTTGAACTAGTAAAGAGGGCAGGGCAAGGCTAGCAAGTAGCACACCCAGCAGTTGTTACATGGCTCACTCAGCCTCAGTCACAATATATTAATTTACATTATTAAAGAAAATACTTAATGCTGCATTTGTTTATTTGCATTGCTATGAAAAGCACTGGACTTAGCAGCAAAACCTTTTTGGATTGGACAACCAACCTAGTCTGTTGCTAAACTGTTAGTGCACTACATCTTATACCTTTTTTCTTTATAGAAGCAAGAAGAAATATAAACAAACAGGAAGAACAAAAACAAAATAGCAGCAGACATTCCTGTGCCTCAATAAATAAATGTTTTAAGGCTGCAGACTGCTGCACCAGCATTATTTATGGTTTGTTGCTTGGGGGTCGAGCACCACAGTTCCACATCTGCAGAAAGACAGTGAAGGATTTAACAAGAAAGGAGACGTCCCATTCCAGGTAGCCAGTCTGAAATAAGGAATGAGGGATAGAACAGAAAGAAAAAGAATAGCATGGTCACACACATATGCTACTGCAGTAGGCTTCATACATACAAAGACAGCAGAATTATGGAAGGGTACTAGTGCTCTCTCACAGTTATGAACTGTTAACTACAGATGGCATATAACTTTGTGAAACAAATATAAAGCAGATAAGTTCAGGTAACTAAATGAGGAATAGCCCTCATTCTGAGAAAACTGAAAGATATGATTGAATTTTAGCAACTGAAAAATGACAGTAATTTACACTTTCAAGCTAATGTGCTTTTTATAAAGCCACAATTCACATTTAAAATGCTTAAACTAGAGGTGTGCAAAGGCTGGCAACTTTGCTGACTGACTTAACAAACTGAGAAGTGTGACTTCACACAGCACTTTGCATAGTGCCGTGCCTACTTCAGTCAACAACAGCTACAGGTAGGGGCATTGCACCAGAGAAGTTGCTAGCAAAGTTTCACTATGTGTAGTTTTCACTGTGCAAAGCAGCTGTTCACTTGTGAAGAACTACAAGAAGTGGCATGATCTGTTGTTCTTTTCTTAACAAAAACAAGAAAACATGACTAGCTGATCAAGTATTACTACTAAAGAAGGACTGGTTGGTCCGAAAGCTTGAGCACTTTGTTCTTATTGTTACATCTATGTTGGTCCATTAAAAGGTATCAAATCATTTGCTTCTGGATCTGTACTAGAATACATGTCACGCACCATTCATTTGGAATGCAAACACAGAAAAGTCAAGATGCCCACTCCACTGAGGATGTTTTTCTTATTTACAGGTGTTCTTAAAACTAGAAACTAGGGATTTAGGGACATAGGGTGAAGGAAGGGGTTTATTGTCAAAAGGTGTTTTGAAATGGGGGATTTCTCATGAATTACATGAACGGGAGGGGAGGAGTTCAACTTGCTTTTACAGACAGAGAAGGGATTCCAATGCCAGTCAGGTGACTTTTGGGAAGTCTTCCCAGGGTATAATGGGGAGGAGGGAGGTAGGTAGGTAGGGGCCTTGAGGGATGACAGGGAGATAATATTTGAAACCATGAGGTATGGTGGAATTGTAGTAGGTGACTATGACCAAGAGGATAGGGGTGGGGTTCTTGTTCTTTTTAAATTTTGTTTTATGCCATTTAGTCACCATTGGCTCCCACTTCAGCCTCTGGTTCCCCAGCACTATCACCCACTGTCTCCAGAACTTAACTGGTTCTAGCCAGTACCTAGTAGATGGTGTAGACCCTGCAGCAGACCAACAGGTGTCATGCTGGCTGGTAGGGTCTTTCCATCTTTCTTTGCCCTATTCCCGAAGTTGGTACATCTGGCATAGTGCAGATGTGAGGCATAAAAACACCCCATGCAATGAGAGGAAGCCATTGATGTACTATCTAGCCTCTGCTAGATGACAGCCAAAGAATGGCATCTGCTGTCTTCCCTCCCTTCCTTGAAGACAGCTGTCTATAGACACTCAGTCCTTCTTTCTCTGGCTGGCCCTCAAATGCCCCAGGTCCACTCCCGAACCTGGGATGTAATGTGGTATGTGGGTTGACAACCAGTGCTTCAGTCTGCCCCCCACTAGGCTGAGCAGTTTTCTTGTTTTGTTAACATTTAAAAAAATGACTGACAAATTTAGTGAAGGGTTTGGGAACATTGCTAAGCTTTGCAAAGTGTGAAGTTCCCCCACATCACACTTAGTGTCCCAGGGAAATAAAAAAATTCACAACGGTTACTAAAACCATAATTCACAATTTGAATTGTCTTAAACTCTCTATCATGTCATTCTTAATTAATTAGCATGTAAACATATCTTACTACTACCTCTTACGTCAGATAACAAACATACTTTGATTTTAATGCAGGAAGTACATATTGAGGCACTAAAATCAGTTGTATTGAAAAGCGATGCCACCCTGGTGGAGAGGGACATTTTTATTTTCACTTTTGTCACTGCCACTTTCGCGATGTAGTCATTGGATTGCAATGTAATTTCTAATAACAGAAATCCAACAATGATATCACACATCATCCCCATCCTGAGGTGTTTCTCCAGAGATAGACGTAAATTGTAATTAGAATATCGAATTTTGTTCAAACTGCACTGTGGTCATGCTCCCCCTACTGGTCTAAGATCAGATTTGTTTCTCCACCCAGTTCAATGAGTGATATTTGTTGTTTATAATAATTTATTAATAATTTGTTTCAATAAATATGATGTATATTTATTTTTTGATACTCTGTATTAATTTATTTTGTTATGCTTTAAATTAGCACATTTCTTTGGTTCCATTTGGTTTTAGGAACTGGAGAAATCATGGTTCAGTGCAGTTCTCACCTAGAGAGAAAGAAAACATTTTGGTATTTAAAAAAATGAAATAGTAGGGTGAAAACAAAAAAAACTGTTTGCAGTTTATATTTGTATTTATATTTTTGCAGTTAATAATTTTTAGTGAATAGTTTCAACAAGATACAAACAACATCACAGTGCCATTTATAAGCACATTATCACAATGCAGATAGTGTGAAACAACATAGTATTCTTGAAAAAGTAACACAAGGCAGCTGTCAGATTATGATAAGTATATTTCGATGTAAAATAGAAGAGACTGTCAGGGAATAACAGAAAAAAGATTTCATGATATAGGGACTGGAAAGCTAAGCACCCATTTTGGAACTGAATAAAATACTTCAAATGCCTTTTCAGTGAAGTGGCATGACTGAAAAGCCCAACAAGAGAACAGGGCCTACAGGTTTTCAAACTAGTAAAATCAGGACATTCACTGGTAGACTGGTAAGGATAGAAGAAACATTTTTTTATGGTTAGCAAAAAGACACAAGATATGGAAATTCTGAACAGTACTCTTTTTTTATGTTGGCTCGCGCGTGCGCGCCAGACAACATATTCCATTAGTAGCAGATTTGGAGGAGCGGTCACTGAGGGCGAATGAAGGGTATGCATCAGTAGGTGCATCCCTCATTCCCCAATAAGCCAGCAGCAGGCGCTGACATCATGCATATTTAATGTTGCCACCAGATCTAAGAAAGGTCTGCTGCAATGAGAGCGAAATTCTCATGCAGCGTGACCAGAACACGCCTCCCAATGCACAAGCAACATGGCGGCAATGAGTGCCTCTGCCTGTCACAATGCCAATGGGGGAGCCCATTCCCCGTTGGCATAATGTCCCCCCTCCTATTTCCACTGTGTACCGAAGGGGTGCCCAATCCCCCTAGGCATCATGCACCCCCCAAAAAAGTCTTTCTTTGCTGATGGGGGCCCAATCCCGATCAACTTCAGTCCCCCCTTCTGAGTTCAGTCTGCCAATGGGGGAGCCCACTCCCTGTCGGCATAATGTCCCCCCATTTGTTGTGTGCCAATGGGGGTGCCCAATCCCCCTCAGTTCTCCCGCCCTCACTGGTATTTGCTGATGGGGTGCCCAATCCTATCGCTACAGCCCCCCAAAAAAACAACTCAGGTGGCAGCTGGGAACTCATCCCAGCATGCCAAATTACCCTATAAAAAACCCTGTCCCACAATGTTTGTTTTTGTTAGTTTTACTTGTAAAAAGCAGTCCCTCACGGGTTTCCTTCCCTTCCCAACCCCGCACCCACACTCTGCTTTCCTGCCTCCCCACCCCCTTACCACATACTTACCTCTATAGCCGGTAGTGACAATCCTAGTGGACGAGAACACGTCTGCACTCTTCAAAGCAGACCACTGAACTGAAGAAATGCCAATAAGCTGTATAATGGCATAAATATTTTTTTTTCAGCTTTGGTGCATATCTCGCCATTTTGGGAACTGACACCAAATTTTCAACATAGAAGTTATTGGGCCCCTCCTCATGAATTCAGGCACTGTCATGGGGTTGACCGATTCGAAAGGTGATTTCACGGTCACTGCGCAGAATCACCTTCGGGACCCGATAAGAAATGACAGTGCCACTGTTCATGAGGGGGCTCTCAAAAAGCCTATGTTGCAAATTTGGTGGAAAAAAATACAAAAAATGGCCATTTTACGAGTGTGCATTGCGCAGTTTGCATGCACGCTTATAACTTCGTGAATTTGTAATATTTTCACTGCAGATTTTCAAAATTGGCATTTTTCCACACCTCCTTATGAACAGTACAGCTGTCATTTTACATATCCTGGCTGAAATGTGTTTTCACATGTCGAGCTCAGAATAGCGCTGTCACTGTGTGAAATCAGTTTTCGGAATAGTTTGAGGAAATGATGGTGACACTGTTCATGAGCAGAGGTCCTAAAATGCCTATGTTGAAAATTTGGTGATAAAAGTCCATAAAATGACTGTGTTACAAGCGTGCCTTGCGCAGTTTCCACGCACCCTTGTAACTTTGCACATTTGCAGTTTTTTCATGCCATATTTTCAACACTGGCATTTTTTCACACCTCCTTATGAACAGTACAGCTGTCATTTTTCACATCCTGCCCAAAATAATGTTTTCACACCTGTGGCGCTCAATGGTGTGGCCGCTGTGGAAAATCAAGGTTTGGGACAAATTAATGAATTCACAGTGCAGCTGTTCATGAGGGGAGGTCCCAAAATGCCTATGTTGAAAATGTGGTTAAAAAACTCCAAAAATAAATTGAGTTACGGACGTGCGTTGCACAGTTTCTACGCATGCTCATGATTTCACCAATTTTTCATATTTTCACTCCAGATTTTCAATGTTGCTATTTTTTTTACATCTCCTCATGAACAATACAGTTGTCATTTTCCACATACTGCCCAAAATGTGTTTTCATCCCTGTGTCACCAAATGGCATAGCCACTGTGCAAAACCACCTTTCCGCTAACAAACTGATAGTGCCGCTCTTCATGAGGTGGGGTCACAAAAAGCCCATGTTGAAAATTTGAAGTGAAAATACCAACACGCACCTACGCATTAGAGTTTCCAACTGTAGCACCCCACCCTGTAGAGACTGACAGGAATCTGGGTGTGACTTGGGATCATCAGCTGTAATGCTCACACCGTTCCACACCCACCTCCACCTTGCAGCCAATGACAGGCATTGAGGTGTGCCTTGGAGTGTTCAGCCACAAAGGTCACCCCATTCTTCTATACTGCACCCACCTCAGTGTATTTCCTTATGGAATGGGGTAAGCATAACGCCCAAAGACCCCAAAGCACACCACGACACTTGTCAGTGTCTACAGGGTAGGGTGAGGTAAAATGGCATGAGCATTATAGCTGATGACCCAAAGGCACACCCCAATGCCTCTTGGTCTCTGCAGGGTGGGGGTGGGGTTAGCGTCACTTCAATACTTCACTGCCATTCCTATTATGCATCTTTAACTCCTGCACTACCAATGCCAATACCAGCGAGACAACATTAGGCATTGACAAATGCTTGTTTAAAATTTGTTTATGTATACAAAGAGGGGCTAATGAGTGGAAGGAGCATTCAATTATGTATTTATTTATATTATTTAATTCAAGGCAGTTTTATTTTTAGTGCCTAGTTGAAGGTTTGTATAGATATGAACATACGAAATTTGCCAGCAGATAAAGGCCTAGAGGTCTATAAAGTCTGCTCGAATGTGCAGCTAGCACCCCTTATTCTGCAGCTGCCCCTCCCTTCCCCTTCATTGACCCTCCCCCTTATCCTGTCCTATCCCCTTTTGAAGCAGTCTACTGTTCTACTGTATACCACTTCTGCAGGTAATGCATTCCACCCAGCCACCACCCTCTCTGTAAAAAAGTGTCTCCTCATCTCCCTCCTGAACCTTCCTCCCTCCAGTCTCGTATCATGGGGCCTGGTGTTCCTCCCCTCCCTAACTTTGTACAGCCCCTCTGTACCTGTCTTGTTTATTCTTTTCATGTACTTAAAGGTTTTAATCATGTCCCCCATCCCTCCTCTCCTCCAGTGAGTACATGTTCAACTCCCTCAGCCTCCTCTCATATGATAAGTCCCCCAGCCCCTTGATCATCTTTGTCACCCAGCGCTGAACCCCCTCCAGTAACTTAATGTCCCTCTTCAGATACGGCACCAGTACTGCATGCAGTACTCCAGGTGTGGTCTAACTAATGACCTATACAGTGGCAGAATCACCTCCTCCCTCCTCGAGGATATACCCTTTGCAATACAACCCAGCATTTTCTTGGCCTTTGCAGCTGCCTTCCTACATTGTGCCGAGCTGGTCATTGACCCTGTAATGAGCACCCCCAGATCCTTCTCCTCCTCTGTCTGGGCTAGCTGCACTCCCCCCAGCTGGTAACTCCTCCTTGGGTTCTTCATCCCAAAATGCAGCACCTTGCACTTTTTGGCATTAAACCCCAGTTGCCAGGTGTCTGACCAGGTTTCAAGCTTTGCCAGATCATCCTGCAACCCCTGCCATACCCACTAGGTCATCCAACACCGCTTCTACCTTGGTATCATCAGCAAACAGACCGATCTTGCTCTTGATGTCCAATGATATGTCTGCAATGAATATCCCAAACAACACTGGTCCCAACACCGAGCCCTGTGGAACACCGCTCGTCACTACCCTTGGGTGTGAGAGCTCCCCACCCACCACCACCACCCTCTGTTGCCTTCCCTGCAGCCAGTTCCCTACCCATCTCACCAGCTTTGCACCTGCCCCTGTGCCTTCTAACTTCCTTCCAAGCCTTCCATGTGGCACCGAGTTGAATGCCTTACTGAAGTCCAGATACAGGACATCCACTGCATGGCCCCTGTCCAGTTGTCTAGTTACCCAGTCATAGAACTCCACCAGGTTGGTTTGGCAGGATCTGCCACATATGAAGCCATGCTGTCTGCTGTCCTGTAGTCCTTTGGCCTCTAGGAGGGCCACCAGCCTCTCCTTCAGGATAGTTTCCATTAGCTTACCCACGATGGATGTGAGGCTCACTGGTCTGTAGTTTCCTGGTTCATCCTTGGGGCCACTCTTGTGGAGGGGCACCACATGAGCCATCCTCCAGTCCTGAGGTACACACCCCGAATGTAGTGAGGCATTAAATAGGTCTGCCAAAGTTCCTGCAAGGACCTCTGCCAGCTCCTTCAGTACCTTGGGATGGATGCCATCTGGGCCTGGCACCTTGTCCACCCTCAGTGCCTTCAAACCCTCCCGAACTCTGCCCTCCATGATTTCCCCATCTGTCACCCCTCCCCCCTGTTTCTGCCATTCTTCCCCTCTTGGATGTCACCCCCTCGTCTCCTTAGTAAATACCGAGCAGAAGTAATCATCTAGTGCTTCTGCCTTATCACACCCTGCTTCCACCCAACCCCCCCCTCCGTCCTAATCCTTACTATGTGGTCCTTGCAGCTCCTCTTCTCCCTGATGTACCTAAAGAAGTCCTTCTTCCCCTTCTTAATGCCTTGTGCCAGCCTGAGTTCCGTAGATGCCTTGGCTCCCCTTACTGCCCTTGTCACCTCCTTCGATTCCATCAAGCACTCCTCCCTGTCCTCCCCATCCCTGTTTTCTTGCACCTCCTAAAGGCAGCTTTTTTCCTCATTACCTTTCTCATGACCTCCTTGCTCAACCACCTCAGTTTCCTAGCCCTAGCCTTCTTGCTCTGGGCCTTGCAGCAAGTTTTGGTTGCCTCCACTATCCCCAGCTTTATGAGCTCCCACCTCTCGTTAGTGTCCATACTAGATTGAATTCTGGCCAGGTACCCTTTTACCACTTCCTCCATCCTCCCAAAGTCGGCCCTCCTGAAGTCCAGCACTCTTGTGCCAGATTCCACTCCTTCCTTACCCATATCCAATGTGAGCCATACTGAGTGGTGGTCACTCCCTGACAGTGGTTCCTCCACTGTAAGTTCTCTCACAAAGTTCCCATTTGCCAGCACAAGGTCAAGGGTATTCCCCAACCTGGTTGGGTCACTGACCATTTGCAGCAGGAAGCTGTCCTGGAAGGCATCCAGCAGTACCTGCTCCCGTCTGTTCCTGGTTGTTGGGGTACTCCAATCCACTCCTGGCATGTTGAAGTCCCCCACAATCACCACACTACCCTTCTTGCAGGTCCTCCTGATCTGTCCCGCTAGTTTCCTGTCTAACTCCTCCATCTGAGATAGCGGCCTGTACACCATTCCCATTCTGAGAATCCTATTCTTGAAATCTTGGATTTGCATCCAAAGTGACTCCGTACTACCCTCCTGTTCCTCCCTTACAGACTTCAGTCCTTCCTTCACATATAGTGCCACACCTCGTCCTTTCCCAATCACCCTGTCCCTATGAAATAACCTGTACCCTGGTACAGACAGGTCCCAGTCATTGAATTGGGTGGCCCATGTTTCTGTGATGGCTGCAATGTCCACCTCTCCCTCTCCCTCTCCCTCCCTATATGAATAAAGGTGGCAGCCAAGTTTGTGATGGCAATCAGGAATTAGTGGAGTGGTTCATTGAGTTTTGTGTGTGAGCTGCGCAGATTCCAAATCCCACTTCCTGAACTTCTTCAAACCTGTGCAGTTGTGGACAAATAAGGTACAGATCTCAGAACATATTCAGCCAATCAAAGAGCAGCAAATTTCCAACACATTTTACAAGCCTCTGTCTTCACAATGTTAAAGTTACAAGACCTATAACTGGAACTTTTTAGTACAATGGGCTTCCAGAATTAGATAATAAGGTATGACTAGGGGTTATGTTAATGTTCTAGTTAATCAGCCGCTGGGGGTGTAAAGTGGCATGAGGTGCAGCTGAGTGCCATATTGCCCCAAGGGGATGATTAACTTGAACATTAACATAATCCCTGAGGGTACCTTATTACTATTATTATAATTAGGTTCAGTTTTTCTTGCTGTTTTCTAATGACACACAGTACTTATTTTAGTTATTCTTAATCTGGACATAAAATAGTCCCTATGCCAATGGTTTACATGGTGAAAACAAATCTGTTCTTTGGCTGTGAGTCAGTAGTGAGTCTGCTGTGTAGGGGGTTGGGGGGAACTTCATTCTACTCAAGCTGTGCTGTGACTCTTTCATTCAAAATTGAAATTCAAAGGTCTGTTTCTTTAGCCCCGCTGCTAACAGTACTTCAAAGAAGTGTCCTATAAAAGAGATTAGTTCAGTAAATGCTGTATCCCATCATCTAGCACAGTTCAGCCATAAAAACAGGAAAAGTAGAAGTTCAATGTTTTATTTGACCTTTCTTTCAAACATGGGCAAATGATGCCTGGCACTGTCAGCCATGCTCTAAATGCCATCAGTTCCAGACATAGAATGCTACAAATGTAAGTAGGACCTTGATTTTTCAAATCAATACTCAAGTGATCAGGTTCTACAAGTATGTTAATAAGGAGATGAAGATGAGGCTGTCAGAATGCTGATAGCCAATCAGATTTCAGCATTCTTGAGACCCTTACAATAATGAAATGTTATCATACTTTTATGCTTGGGAATGTATTTGTATTATTCTCTTTTCTTTTTCTACTACCCCTGAGCTAAACTTCGGCTCAGCTTTTTTTTTGTCCCACCCCCCTCACGCAGGCCTCCTTTAAATACACCCTAGGACCACCCTTTCTAATGATCTACCCTCTTATTGGCCCAAACAGGCCATGCTTTTGCCCAATCCTTCTGAAAGCTACAATACTTTAAGCTACTGCTTCGCACAACTGGCCTGCTATTCCTGTCCTGACCAGCTCCCTCAGTTAAACCTGCCTCTTCCTTATTATGAAACCTGGTTGTGCCTTATAACTTGCCCCAGCTTATATACTTGTGGAGCCATGGCACACTTTGTATACTTTGGCTTCCTGTTATTATTAGCTAACACATCCCATGTGGGTTACCATAATGAAGAATGAGGATCGGGTACTTTTCTGGAAGTACTTAACCCTACCAATGGTGTCCCCTTGCACTGCACTTCCTCTTATCTAACACCCGCCCTTTATCTTCGGTCCTCATTCCTCCCCCCTCCACTTCCTACTCCCATCATGCATGTAGATCAGAACACTTTCCCTAATTTCCCTACACTGTTGTACTAGTACTTCACTACCTATGACATCATTTTGTGGATGGTGACAAAGGAAAACAGCGCTCCTATCCCTTACAAATTTGTTAAAGAAACTGCTTCTCTTGCTCCTTCTCTGCTCAGGCAATGTGAAGTTAAACCCCAGCCCCACACCACCACTTACATCACCCACGGAATTTGTGGTCATGCCTGGACTCAAATTAATGCTAGTCTTACCAAAAAATTTGATCAGTTACAAGCATGGGCTGCACATACTGAGCCAGGTCTTATTATTATTTTTGAATCAATCAGTCAATCAAATCTTTATTTATCCAGGCGGACATCATTGAGCAATTCTCTTTTGCAAGATGGACCTGGTGAGGTCAGGGACAGTTACATAAACATAGTGCAATGCAGGGAACAAGATACAATATACATAGTATTGATTTATACAATATACATAGTTGAATTATCAGGTAAATTCTGATAATTCTATACTGTTTTTCATATTTACATTATTACATAACTTCTAAGGTCATAGACAGAATATTGAAATGTGGCATGGAGGAAGTGTTGTTGATGACTTGCATAGAGGGGGGAGGGAAGTGTGTTGCCAGAAGGGAGGGAGGGGAAATGAGAACAGTTAGCAATAGGGTGAAGAGATGAAAGGGAAGGATGTACAAAAGGGAAATGCCATGGGTGAAGTATGGTAGGATTGCAGACCATGTGGAAGTTGGAGGAAGGGGAAGAGATGCAGAAGACAGAGGGGGTGTGATTCACTCTTGTGCTATCAAAAACATTTGCATTGCTCCTTGATAAGTTTTGAGTAAAGGGTTTTGAAGAATGTAATGGATATGGGTATACTCAGTTTTAGGATTTTCTGCAGTTTGTTCCATATGGAAGGCAACATGAAACTAATGGCTGTTCTTCCAAATCTAGTATTGACTTTGGGTACTTTGAGCAGGATGGAAGAGTAGCTTCTTAGAGCATATTTGCTTATAGAAGTTTGTGTGAAGCAATCCGAGATGCATTGCGGTAGTTGCTTGGATATGGCTCTGAATGTCCATAATGCTGTGTTCCTGTCCCTTCTGAGATGGAGTGAGGTCCATCCAACTGCTGCATATAGAGAGCAATGATGGGTGTCGTATAGTAGTCCTGTGATAAACCTCAGTGCCCTGTGATAGAGCATATCCAACTTACCCAAATAGGAGGCAGAGCAATGACTATATAAGAAGTCAGCATAGTCAATTATAGAGAGAAAAGTGGCCTGTACCAAACTTAGCTTAGCACTGCTTGTGAGAAAGTGCTTGATTCTAAAACAGAGGCCAAGTCTCTGGTGGAGTTTTTTTTAATAGTTCTTCCATATGTTCGATGAAGGAGAGCCTGTTGTCGAGCCAGACTCCCAGGTACTTGAACTTGGATACAAATTCAAGATTTTCACTGAGGATAGTGGATATGTGTGGGAGTGTGTGTGCTCCTGTTTGTTCTTCATGCATGTACAGAGAGAAAAACATTGCTTTTGTTTTCTTTGCATTAGGCAAAAGTTTTTTGCTCAGAAGTTGGTGCTGGAGTAGGTTAAAGTCAGTTTGTAGATCTTTGCAGGCTGCCTCTGGGGAAGGGTGACTGACATAGAGTAAAGTATCATCGGCGAATAGGTGTACAGTGACCTTGATAATATTAATATCAATGTTGTTGATATAGATAGTGAATAGAATAGGCCCGAAGATATATCCCTGTGGTACCCCTCTTTGTAATGGCTTAAGGGGGGACAGATCACCTTTAGCCTTAACCTGCTGGAGCCGTCCAGAGAGATAGTAATTGAACCATTGCAGGGAAAGTGAGTCCAGACCTATGGATTTCAGGGATGTACGGAGCAGGTCATGGTCAACTGTGTCAAATGAATCATGGCTCAAAAAGACCAATGCTGACCAACAAGTCACTCTCTTAGGCTACAATCTGCATAGGGCTGATAGGGACATCGGGGTGGGGGCAGAGTGGCTATCTACACCAAAACCAAGTATACAGTCAGCGATATTTACTGTAAATCAAAACCAAAGAAATATGAAAGAGTATCCCTTAAGTTGCACCTTCCATCTACTGAATGTATCACTGTTATTGGTGGTTATAGGCCCCCAGCTGGTGGTGCTGATATCTTTAACATTCTTAAAGCCATAACCACCTCTGTCTACTCTGAAACCATAATTCTCGGAAATTTTAATATGGACTGGCTCACCCCTAAATCGTGCAGTCTGAAATCCTTCTGTGATGAAGTCGGCCTTGCTCAGCTAGTTAGTGAACCGACTAGAATCAATACTTCAAATATTGTCAATAGTGCACTCCTTGATGTTATACTAACTATGCATCCCCACAAGATCTTACATTCTGCAGTCTTCCACAATGACATGAGTGACCATGGGGTTGTAGTTTGCTCAAGATCACAAACAAAAGTTCACCAACAGTCCAAATTTATAACAAAGCAGTCCAATAGCAAGTTCAGTACATCAAATTACTTGTCTGATTTAGGCAAGGTTAGATGACAAGACCTTTATATTGCCAAAACATCTGAAGCTGCTGTCACTGTCCTTGATGACAACCTTACTGCCCATGCCAACAAGCATGCCCCCTTGGTCAAAGTCAGAATGCGAAAAACATCCAACCCTTGGTTCACACCAGATCTTAAGACCACACTCCTCAACTGCAATAAGCTCTGGTCGAAGGCTAGATGCACCAAATGCCCGGCTGACTGGCAGGCACTTAGGGCAGCTAGGAATCCCTGTGTTAAATGCATTTGCTTAAGTAAAGCAAACTACTATGTCTCCACCCTTGAACAGGCAAAATGGAATTCCCAAAAAATCTGGAGGACACTCATGTCTATTGAAGGTTGACCAGCTGCCCCCTCCATTCCGTTGAAGATCCTCAGCAGTGGTAGGATTGTGGAAAGTAATTGTCAAATCCTTGAAGAAATTAACACCCATTTTGCTACTGCTGGCCTAGCTTTTGACGCTTCACCATATGCAGGCTGTACTAACAACCAAGACTGTAATAACATCACTCCCCAAACCTCGACTTGCTCTTTCCAGCTGCTCCCTCTTAACTTCAAAGAAGTCGAAGATTTGGTCCTGAACTTAGATACTCAGAAAAGCACCAGGGATGATGGACTAGAACCATTTTTCTTAAAACTAGGCTATCTTCACCTCCCTACCCATATTCTACACATATTTAATCTTTCTATCTCCACTGCCATGGTTCCTTCTTATTGGAAATCTGCCCACATCCTTTCCTTATTTAAATCAGGGGACCCATGCAATCAAAATCATTATAGGCCCATCTCAATCTTGCCCATGCTCTCCAAAGTCTTTGAAAAATTGATGTATTCTCAACCAAAGCACCACATTGAAACATTCTCACTTCTTAACCCAGCAGTCTGGTTTTTGGCCTAACCATAGCACAGTCACTGCATTGGCTAAAGTCACCAAAGATTGGATTTCTGCTATGGATATTAAGAAAGTTATTGGGGCAGTATTCCTAGATTTGAGTAAAGCGTTCAACACCGTCGCCCACAACTTGCTAGTTAAAAGTCTCATCAAAATTGGTGCTACCCCACTTACTGCTAAGTGGCTCACCAGCTACCTAACTAGTAGAACCCAGAAAGTCAAAGCTGGTGGCCTTTTTTCAGCCTCCTTCCCAATTGTCAGAGGAGTTCTGCAAGGCTCTGTCCTAGGTCTTATCCTTTTTTCCCCTGTACATCAATAATCTTGACACACATATAACCAAGTCCAATCTGCATTTTCTTGCAGATGATACAGTACTGTATACATTAGGCTCATCACTGTCCAAAGTGAGGGATGTACTACAAGCTGACTTTGCTCAGCTAGAAATTAATCTTATTAATGCTAAACTCCTCCTCAATGCTAAGAAAACCAAGGCCATGATCTTTACTCTTAATACCTCTTCCACCTCCTCTGCCAACCCTCCCAAAGACTTTGTTGTCACCTCCTTAGAAGAACCCTTGGAAGTCACCTCCAAATTCAAATATCTCAGTATTTGGCTAGATAACAAGCTTTCCTTCAACAACCATCTTGACAACCTGGCAAGGAGACTAAAAGCCAGGTTAGGTTTCTTCTTCCGTAACAGGTCTCTCTCTCTCTGCTAGACACTAGAATCAGGTTGGTACAGGCCACTTTCCTGCCTTTACTTGATTATGAAGATCTAATCTATACCTCCTCAGCTGTCTCAAGCCTAAGAAAATTGGATGTCCTTTATCATCGTGCTCTATGGTTCATTACACACTTACCCTACCGAACCCATCACTGTGATTTGTATACAGCCATTGATTGGACGTCACTTTCCATTAGATGTAAGCTCCATGCTGGTATCTGGACTCTTAAGAAACTCCTGAATAAGCTCCTGAACTATTTAACATCTCTCATCCGCATTTCTCACAGTGCCTACTCTATTAGGAAAACTGACTTCCTCCTCCTTGATGTACCAAGAACTCACACTTCCTTTGGCAAACGAGCCATATCAAGTGCTCTTCCAAACCATTTGGAACCAGCTCTAATCCACACTGAAGCTTTCTGGCACTGTTTCTGTCAACTTCTTTAAAAGGCTGTCTGCATCCAAAATAAATGATACTTGTAGCTGCTCCTAAACCTCATCCCTGCCAGTATCCCTTGCCGTACCTTCTCAACTTCCTGGAATTAGTCCCAGCCCAGTAGGATTCCTCCTAGCATTTTCCCCTGAACATTAGTCCATAATTTCAGCCATGGCTACACTATAAGATGTCTCCAGCCATTCTCTTTACTGTCCTTTCCCCCCTTGTCTACCATACCTCACCCCCACTTACTCTCACTTATCCCCCTCCTGTTACCCCTTACTCTAACCCTACCCTGTTACCCCTTACTCTATCTCTATTTTTCTTTTACTCTCCGTATACTTTCTCCTCTTTAATTTCATCTAATTTTCCCTACTTCCTATAGTCCTCTAGCCCCTTAGCCCCCTCTTGCTCCCCCTTACTATAATCTCTTATATTATATGGCTGTAACCTTTTCACTCCCATTCTTTCTCTCCATTCCTATTCCTTCTCATCTCCCAGGCTTTTTAATCTACTTTGTTGTTTCCTAATAAAGCACTATGTACAGTATCACCTATAACTGAATATAATTACTGTGATATTGCTTTCTATGCAATGTGTATTTGTCTGTTACATGTCCTAGAACCACCTTGTGAATGAGCTTGCTCAATGGAGTTTTTCTACAATAAATTTGAACTTGAACTTTATGGACCCTTAAAAATTGATTTCATATTCAAAAATGGCTTTGTTTTTGCAGTTGCATACCCAGTGAATAGTAAACGATTTCTCATTTATTATTTTTCTGTTGAGATATTCTATTTTTTTAATTACTTTTCATAAAGCCTTAAATGAAATATCTCAGTGGACATATGACCATCAGGAAAATATAATTGTTCATCTACTTTGCTGTAGTGATGTGCAAAATTGCTGAATTTCGTTACACAAAATATTTCACATAATTTGGCTGTTTCGTGAAAGTTTTTTCGGAGGTGAAACACTTCACCAGTGAAGTATGAAATTTTGCCCACGGAGTGCGACATTTCTCCCGCAAAACAGTGAAATTCGCCATTTGCAGGTGAAATTACACATTTCACTGGTGAACATTCACAACTTTGCACCCCATAAAATATTTTGTGGAATGGCTGAATTACACAAAATATTTCACTTGGCAAAATTGCCGGTTTCAGGGGAATTTCACCTGCGAAATTTAATTTTGCAACATCTCTACTTTGCTGTCATTTTAAGCTCATTTGCTACCTTATTTATCAAGCATCCCTCTATGTTCAGTTTTATTTATTTATCCATTGGGAAGTACACCTTTGAGCACAAGTGCTCTTTTTCAAAGGTTCAACATCAGTGAGTAGCTACAGAAAATTTGACAATTGAGGATGATAAAATGCAGATCCATTGGATCACTGTCATAGTGTACACATAAGGGTCATACATACACATTAAGTGTTTTTGAGTATAAGACAGTAAATGAGCCTGAGTAAGATCAGTTCCATAGGACCATTGCCAGGAACAAAGCATAAGGAAAAGCGTACTGTTAATAGCTAAGGTTTACATGTTGTAAAGAATAACTTGAAGCAGTTACAATGGATACAGTTTGACAATAGTCAATTGAAACAATGACATTGGGACCTTAGTGTTAAAACCTTTCTCAGTCCCCTTTTGAATTAGGCTATTTTAGGGAGGCCCAGCAGTGGTACAGGTAGTCTAATGTCCTTGTTTTGATGAAAATATATAAGTTTTGCATATTCTATTCATTCATACCCTACTGTGTGTATTCTGAGGACTACTGTTACCTTTATTTTGTGTGCATGTGTGTGCAGGGGTGTGTGTGCATATGTGTGTGTGTGTGTGTGTGTGTGTGTGTTGACTATGGTGAGGCCTGATTAGTGACATGTCTAGGGCAAGGTAGCACCATCTGAATAATTTTATGGTCATGTTATTGCACTCAGACATACACAGAATTGCACACCCATGATGCTTTATACCAAATTTGAGGTTAATTGTATGCCTGTTTACAGAAACAGCACATACTGAAAAGTATCTGCTTGTTTTGGTCATTTATATATCCTACAGTGCATATTATTCTTCATTTTTATTATCAGCACTTAAAGTACTGTATTTTATGTCTTTCACTCAATCATTACAATATTAATTGAGATCTACAGTTGCCATTTGCAAAAAAGTATGTAGTATATTGTTAGCCCCTATTGTGCATGGATTTCTATACAGACAATTTTCTTGTAGTAGGACAGCTCAAAGTTCAACAAAAGTTGCAGTAGTATAGTTCAAAGGTCATGAACAGTTTTTGTAGTACAGTATTGCCATCACTCCTATTCTGTAACAACTATTCTCTTTAATTTTGCATCAAAAGTCTCTCCTTGTGAGGCGCTCCATCATTTTTATTTCGTATACTTTTCTTCCCTCCTCTGGCTGGCTCATCATTGGTTCCCAGTACCACCTCTCCCTCAGTTCTGTCACTCAAATGACTTACTCAGATGCCATGTTCCTCTCTGGCTTCCCCCCCTCAGGCCATGGTTAAGAGAGAGGACCCCAATACCTCCAGCAGAGTTCAAGCTCAGCTTCAGCACTGGCACCAAACTAGTGGTGTGGGACCTGTGATGAGAGCCTAAAGGTATGCTGCAAGAGGCCACTGTTTTAACTCCTTTCTGCCCCACCCACAGATATCAAAGGAGGCCCTTGACTGGTGCACGCATGATGTGCACATGCTCCAGAGCACACCAATGTCCACCTGCCTGCTCTTTAGTCTCCAGGTTTCACTGCCACCTGTAGTCATGCAGGTGGTAGTACTTAGCAGAGATCAAGAGCCCTCACTCTCCCAAGGAGGTGGGCACCCCCCAGGATCTCTACCATCCTCCTGAGGCATGCCCGCCGATGACCCCAGCTCCTTCCCAAACCTGGGTCACCAGCATCATGAGCGGTAGTGCTACCACTATCCTGATGGGCTGGTGTCTTTGCAAAAAACTCAGTTAATGCAGCATTTAGGTTTCAGGCTAAAGTGACAAAAGTAGTGAAATGTGGCTTTAGGATTCCAAACCCTAAAACCCAATGCCACCCCTAAAGCAAATCGGGGCAGAGTTTTCCTAGGGGTTGTCAATATGTTGTACTGCACACTATTAAATCTTTGATCCCCAATTACTAGACAGGATTTGTTGAAGCTCTGATCTCCTAGTGCTATACTTCATAATAAACCAATTTTCTTGATACTTTTTATTTTTGGCATCACTGTTTTGGGTTTTTTGAATCATCACTGTATTCCTGGGTATCCTAGCTACTTCTTCTACTGCCTGTCTTATGAGGGAACTACCATAGCCCCTCTGTTTAAACCACTGAACCTATAAACCCTTTTGTACCTGAAAATTATTTGCCTGTGTACAATTCCTCAGGGTCCCTATATACAGGTAACTAATACTTTTGCAAATTCAGTGACAAAACAGATATTTAGGATCAAAGATTTAATATTGTGCACTACAACAGCAGTAGTATATATGCTGCAATGTTCTTGTGGTTACTTTTATATTGGCAGAACTATGAGGGAATTTAAAGTCAGGACTGGGGAACATTTGACGGCATTGGACAATAAGGACATGTCATATGCTATTGTTCAGCATGTTTTCTAGTTGTAGGGATCAGAATACAATCCATAACATCAAGTTCACTGGACTGGAAAGGGTTACTGTGGGCCCTAGGGGTGAAAATTTAAAACAGATAATTGGCTAGAGAGAAATTTTTTGGATCTTTGTGTTAAAATCAAGGGAGAGTTTGAGTTTAAATGATAACATAGATTTGGCTGTTTTTTCTATAAAGAAATAGACCAACTTAATTACTGGCCACAATAGCTGTAATATTGTCAATACTGCCGTGCACTTAAGAATGAAGAATATTTCTTCTAAATTAATTCAGACTTAGAAGCCTTCAGTATCAGTCGTGATATGGTACAGAAGGAGTTATTAAAATTAAGGACATCTTCTTCTTCAGGCCCGGATAATATTGATACAATAGTATGGAAATATCTTTCTGATGTAATAATAAATCCCTTGACTGAAATATTCAATAAGTCACTTCTAACTGGTATGATTCCCATGGACTGGAAAAAGGCCATAGTAGTGCCAATACACAAAAAGAGAAATAAATCAAACGTGACAAATTATAGACCAATTAGCCTAACATCTATTTTTTGTAAGATACTGGAAAGATTGATTAAAAATATTATTGAGAAGGATGTAATTAGATTAGGGTTGCAGAACCTTACACAACATGGTTTTAGGAGAGGGCTTTCCTGTAACACAAATCTATTAGCCTTCTACAACCATGTTAGCTGTAAATTAGACAAGGGTAAACCAGTTGATGTAATCTGTTTGGACTTGGGAAAGGCATTCAATACGGTCCCTCATCACAAACTTATTATAAAATTAATGGATCTAGGTTTAAACAAAGTTATTATAAGATGGATTAGAAATTTGTTATCCAACAGGAAACAGAGTATTACTTGGTATTAACGCAGTTCTTTCAGATGAGGGTAGGGTTACTAGCGGTGTTCCCCAGGGATCTGTACTGGGCCCGTTATTGCTCAGTCTATACATTAGTGATATGGGTAATGGGGTGGACTCTTATATAACCAGATTTGCAGATGTTACCAAAATAGGTGGAGAAGTTTCATCATTAATTGAATATAATGAATTAAGGAATAGTCTAAACAAAATAGAATGATGGGGTGAACAAAATAACATGAAATTTAATGAAAACAAATGTGCTGTGATACATTTTGGAAAAAATAATCCAAAATATTCATATCTCTTAAATAATAAGCCCATAAAGAACAGTAAGTGTGAAAAAGACCTGGGTGTATGGATAAATTCTAGATTATCCTCGGGCACACATATTGTAAAAATAGTAGGGAAATGTAACAGTATTATTCACTCCATTAAAAGAGCCTTCTTTCAAGGAACAAAGACTGTGTTCTTAAGTTATACAGGACATATGTACTCCCTCATCTTGATTATGGTTCACCAATCTGGAGCCCATATTTAATGAAGGATATTTTAAAAGTAGAAAAAGTTCAAAGGAGACTGACAAAAATCAATAAAAGGCTTAAAAAAAAGGAATATGCAGACAGATTAGTAGATCTAAATCTGTACTCCTTGGAATCCAGAAGAATTAGAGGAGATTTATTATTTTTATATCGTATCATGGAAGACAATGCCTTAATGTCACAATGTAACATAAAAAGGACTCATAAATCAGTAAATTCTTGATCACATAATAAACAAATATTAATAAATATGGCAAGAACAAATAGGCATCAGAACTTTTATAATATACGAACACCCACAATTTGGAATAATTTGCCCAAGAATGTAGTAGAAGCTACGTCTTTTGACTTATTTAAAAATAGGTTAGATAAATTCCTGTCATTGAATAGCATAAGAAATATTAACAGATAAACCCACTATGAGTGGGAGACAATTAAATGGGTCAATGGCCTACTTTGTCTATACATACCAAGTTACCAAACGAGAAGCTTCTGCAGTGGCTAAATTAACAATAATCTGAATTATATACATGCATTTAAAAAAAACAATGTTGTATATAATGTTTGACACAAAAGCATATGTATATTTAATCCAGTGTGCTTTCAAAAGAAAATACTGTTATGTAGGTTGTTATCTGCATTTAAAAGCCACAGTGCTTTGAATGGCAAGATTCAGGTGTTTATAGTTTTAATTAATTATATGCCTACATATTTAAATTACTAAATGAGACACGAATATTGAGTAACTACATTTGTGTCTGAAGTATTGTAATCATGTATTATTAAGAGTGATTATGTAATACATTTTTTAATTATCACATTTGCACAATTACACAAGGTTTCTCCCTATATAATGTTTACTGCCAAACTGATCCATTATATCTAATGAAGCCAGACATCTGCCAGGTGAAACAAGATATTATTTTCTCCCAGCCCATTTGCCATTAGGGTGATAAGCCAACATTTTGCAGTTTAGTATTTGCACTAAATAAAAATGTTGCTATAAATTTGCTATGGCTCTGGACTGAGTGCTTACTTTTGTTCTCTTTTGGTTGCATGGATTTGTTATAGTATCAGTCCACACTCAGTGTGGTTTTCTTTCTGATAATAATATTGTTTCTGAGATACTGTAATTGAATCCTTATTTACCTGTGGGAGTGTAGGACCCTGGGTCCAATGCTACTATCCCTCCATAGATGAGTATATGTATATTCCTGTGGAAGCGCAGGAGCCAGAGGGTCCTGTACTTCCATTTGTAGCTCAACAGCAACCAAACTATCACTGTATTCTTTCTATTACCCAACATCATGAACGTGATCATCAAACATCTCTGCCAAAATGTAAATCCACACAACCATAACGTCATTCTGCAAAGGGACCACAACATCACCTTTCAAGATGAAAAAACACATTTTGAAGAGGATTTAAAAAATGACAGTTGTCACATTTATGAGGTGCTGTGAAGAAATGGCTATGTTGTAAATTTGGTTTAGAAATATTGAGAACCAAAGTTATGAGCCTGTGTTCACAACATTCAACATAGGCTCATAACTTTGCTGTTTTTTTCAATATTTTTGCACCATATTTTCAACATAGCCTTCTTATGACCCTACCTCATTAACAAGGGCACAAAAACATGTCAACTCCTGCCAGAAAGATGATTTTGCAAGAGACCATGAAATCACCTTTTGGGACACATTTGCCTAATGTCACTGCAATTGTTCATGAGGTGGGGTCCCAAAAAATTCATTTTGAAAATCTGGGCCAAAAATGTGGGGAAGTGTCCAAGTTATGGCTCTAAGCTGAAAACCTCATTGAAATACATTGAACCGCATACCTATTACTTCAGTTTGTTGTCTGACTTTGAAGAGTGAAGATGTGTCTACAGTTCACAGATGAGGATGATGTTTGACTCCCTGCTGGGTAAGTAAAGGCTTGGGAGGCTCAGTGGTTGGGGAGGGTGGGGGACACAAATGGCTGCAAAAGACATACAGTAGATGAATGATTTTGTTTTTGCAGAGTTATAAAAAAAAAAATAAATAAATAAAAAAGTGATATTTGCATTTGGACATTGGGACTCTAGGGGGGATCGATCACTGTCACAGCATGTGGGAATAAACTTCAGATGAGGCAAATTTACAAGTGTAAAACACACCATGGTGTGATATTTATTTTTCAAAAGTTCAAAAAGTAATAAATGAAAACAAACAAATTGCAAAGAAAATTACTACTTAACATCAGTAGTTTCTCATATAGTACAGTCCTGGGTCTTAGACCTCCTAAAACCCTTTTAATCTGCATTCAACAGCTTGTCTACAGTAGCACATTTCTTCTCTCTCAGGGCTGAGCCCCACTGGACTGACTAAACTGCTCTCATTGAAGAGGTGTTATATATTTTGGTGGGGTCACCTGACTGAGCCCTTTCTATTTACATGTCTGGACATGCACTTTCATGTCTAAATATGTTGTTCAAAACTAAGGTTTTTTTGTTTCAGTGGACTTCCTGGTTCAGTTAAAGGTACAGTGTATATCTCTACAGATATTGACTGTCTATATATCTGATTCACAGTGACTAAGCACTTTTATAAAGGATACCACATTCTTTTGTTCAGCCTCATACATAGAACCTTATACAGTAACAGGTTTATAGTGTGAATTTATGAAAATACCTTAAGGATTTCTTATAACTGTACTAATCATGAAATTATTATTGCTTTATATGGCTTCTGAATCCTTTTTATTTAAAAAGGATTTATTAACTGTATGTATTCCTATTTAAAATAGCCTTCATGCTTTTTGTACACAAAATGCACTTATGCACTTTACACAACACCTTTCTGGGTGTTTGGCATCATTTCAGGGACTGAATAGATGGAAATGGAACTAGTAGGAAGATTAGTAGGGATAGTAAAAAGCTACTCTAGGTGGCCAACCTAGGGTGGGGTAGAAAAAGAAGAAAATCAAAGAGAAAAGTGTTAACTGCTGTGCAACAGAAGTTTTGGTAGCTAGGAAATAAGAAGGTAGAAAAGTTGTCCATCAGTCACAGCTGAGGGTGTAGCCTAACTCCACCACGAGCACCTTCAGTATCACAGTTATTATTGGGGGTGAGTGGGGTGTTGGATCTTCATGACGAGGCTTGGGAGAGCCTGTGCCATGGGGGGGCAGTTAACGGGTAGCAAAACTGGGGGATTTGGCACCCCAATGTCAGTCTTATCAATTATTATTATGGGCACAGCGATCTGAGGCTGGGGAGTGCCACTAGACAACAGGGAAATACAATATTTTAGGGAATGGTGATGACAGAGTGGGGGGGGTGCCACTAGACATCAGGGAAAAGCGTTCTTGTTTCATCACTTGGGATACGAGCAAGGAATTTTTTTCATTTCATGAGTCACAAAAAAAGATTTATAAAGTGAAAAAGAAAACCATAAATAACTCTAGAAGGGATTAAGTGTTTTTGCCCAAACTACCAAAAGGCACTTCTGTGACACAGCCCCTTTTTACCATAACAATTTGAGACCAAAATTCCAAACAGTGTAGGGGCTAGCCCAATTGACATGTTAAAAACAAATATCAGACTCGGGCAGCATGAAAGCGAAGAAAAAGATGGCGACCAAACAAAAAAGGATTTTCCCCTCATGGAAAATGATGACATCTATACAAAAAAGGAATTATTTTTTTCATTTCATATAGCTATGTTTTAGTGCTCACTAAGCATGCTCAGAACCAATTATTCAAAACTTTAAAATTAAATAACTTTGGAACAGATTAATATTTTTCACCAAACAAGCAAAAGGCACATCTAAGGGCCAGTTTCTTTCTACACTGAACATTTCAGGCCACAATTCCAAAACCATCTGAGTGCTAGCCAAGTTGACAGAAATCCCATTCAAACCAATGAGGAAAAACTCCCAAAGTATTCTCTTTTTACACTATCTGTATCTCATAATTGGCACATCCATCTAGAATGAAACTTGGCATATCAAAAGACTTAAAACACCAAGCATGCAAGCTTTCATACAGTTGCAATGTTATTACAGTGGAAATTGTGGGGTTTAACAGTGAAGTGCCAGTACAACCATAAATATAGGGGACTTGATTCCAAGTCTTGCTATGCCAGTGTAAGGTGGGATATGCCACTCCCCATGGCGTATCCCGTGACTTACGCCATACTATACGCCTGGTGCCATTCGAGGTGCCTTGCGCCAGTTCATCTGGGGGCTGCAACAATTGCAAGTTAAGACACTACTTATGCCGTAGCCCACAATGGCTGGTACAGCTGCAGGTTACAACATGCACAAAGCCCAATTCCAGGTGGGCAGCTGTCATAACCCACAGTTGCAATTCCCAAAGCCCCAGTGATGTAGGGAGTATCCGACAGCTCAGAGGTGTCCTAAGTGGCATCCAATGGCTGGCACCATTGGATGCCACCATGCAAATCCCCAGTGACTGCACCATAAGGACCTCCTAGCCCGAAGTAGCACACCCCTGCCCTCCAACTCCCTGATCATCAGGGACCCCTGGGGGTCCGATATTGGTGTGCCCCGGAATGCATTTGCCATGTGGCCAGCCCCCCCATGCCCACTGGTGTCTGCTGGAGGTGGTCTGGGCCGGGGAGGCTCAGGAGCCACCTGTCACCCGGGGACGCAAGTTGCACTCAGGGAGCCATGATATGCCATATGTGGGCTACCACCACACACGGCATATCTCGCCTGTCTCAAGTGCTGGAACCCTGCCACTTCTGGAATGAGGCATAGGGTCCCTGGCTTAGGGGTGACTGGCATAACTTGCAACTGCATACAAGTTATGCAAGTCATCTTAGAAACGGCCCCTGGGTCACTACTGCACCCCTATAAGATATATATACACATAGACACATACATACACACAAAAAAAAACATATATTATAAAAACAAATACATGGGCAACCAAAACACCACTCAGAGTGGGTTTTCATCTCAGTGCTAAGATGACATCATGAACCTCTTTAGCTTTGCTCTTGAGGGATCTATGCTGTCATTTTATTCCCTCGATGGAAACATAGCCATGTTGTGTATGGTTGTCCATACATTATTCCATATGTTTTGCAGAGTATTTTGATTTGCACCTTTAGTCCCAGTGTATTCTTCCTTTGTTTGCAGTTCTGAGCTTTTTCTAAATTTTCCTGCTAATTTTTTGGCCCTGATCATCTCCAAGATTGAATATTTTATTACTCTTCTTCTTCTTCCTACACTGCCTCCCTGTCCCATGAGACAGTGGGGGCAGGATTCATGAAGCTTTTGAAAGACCCGCAGCTGCGGGTAAACCGCTGCACAAGTGGGTTACCACTTGCTGAGCTGCTGGTTACTGCAGTAGTGGGTATTCACAAAGGTGGAACTGGATTATGACCGGCTCCATGTGTTATGGCTGCTTGTGGGTGGTGTCTCCAGGGTGATGGGCGCAGCTGCGGAAATGGACTACGGCTGGTAGAAGCAGCCGTAACACCCTCCACAACTGCTGCGGCTATGAATCGCAACCGCCACAGCTGTGGGTGATTACAGTCCACATCAGCAATTGTGAAGTGGGACTTAGAAAATTAATGCTTTGTGAATCCTGCCCTGTAAGTACCGGACCACTGATTCAATAGCTGCTGCAGCAGCAATCTTCTGTTAGGAGACTGATATTCTGGCCTCAGCTAAATAACTCTTTCTAATCCAAACTTTTGGTTTTCTTGGTGTGTCTAGGTCTAGCCAGCAGAAGAAAATATTTTATATTTAAACTTTTTATTTCATCAAACTACACACAACTACATAGAAGCACAAACATAACACCTTAGATCACCAAAGCTATAATTCATGTTTCTTTACAGAATATCCCACTCAAGTATCTCTCATGTGTTTTCCATCTAAAAATGTGCCATTCATAAGAACATATGAACATACGGAATTGCCAGCAGATGAAGGCTTTATGGTTTTTCAAGTCTGCTCCATTGTGAAGCAAGCAGCCTTTTTACTGCAGCTGCCCCCCTCCCCTCCCCCTCCAGTGACCTTACCCTTACCCTGTCCCACCCCCTTTTGAAGCAGCCCACTGTTCTACATGATGCCACTTCCTCTGGCAATGCTTTCCACCCCAACACCACCCTCTCCATAAAAAAGTGTCTCCTCATTCCCTCCTGAACCCTAGTCTTCCAATCTCAAATCATGCCCTTGAGTGTCCCTCACCCTCCATAACTTGAAAAGCCCCATCATGCCCATTTTATTTAATCCCATCATGTACTTGAAGGTTTCAATCATGTCCCCCCATCCCTCCTCTCCTCCCGGGAGTACATGTTCAACTTCATCAGCCTGCTCTCGTATGTTAAGTCCCCTAGCCCCCGGATCATTTTTGGTGTCCTGCACTGCACCCCCTCCAGTAATCTAATGTACTTCTTCAGGTGTGGTCTCCAGAACCTCACACAGTACTCCAAGTGTGGTCTAACCAGTGAACATTATACTGGCAGGATCACCTCCCCCATCCTGGAGGATATGCCTCTGGCAATACAACCCAACATCCTATTGGCCTTTGCAGCTGCCTTCCTACACTGTGCTGAGTTGTTCATTGCTCCTGTTATAATCACCCCAGACCCTTCTCCTCTTTTGTTTTGGCTAGTTGAATCCCTCCTCGCTAGTAGTTCCTCCTTGGGTTTTTCTTTCTGAAATGTAGCACCTTGCATTTCTTGGCATTGAAACCCAGCTGTCAAGTGCTTGACCTGTCCTCCAATTTTGTCAGATCATCCTGTAACCCCTGCCACCCTTCTGAATCATCCACCACTGATCCCATCATGATGTCTGCAAACAGACTGTCCTGCTCTTGATGCCTATTGAAATATCTTCTATGAAGATCCCAAACAACACTAGCCCCAGTACAGAACCCTGTGGCACCCCACTTGTCACCACCCTGAGACATGAGAGCTCCCCTCCCACCACCATCTACTGTCTCCCTTGCAGCCAGTTCACTACCCAGCCCAACATCTTCTCTCCGGCCGGTGTGCCCTCCCTCTTACATCATTGCCTCCCATGTGGCACTAAATCAGATGCCTTACTGAATTCCAAGTACAGGACATTCACTGCATGGCCCATGTTTAATTGCCTGGTTACCCAGTCATAGTACTCCACCAGGTTGGTCTGACAGGATCTGCCTGAGACAAACCCATGCTTTCTGCTGCCCTGCAGCCCATTAGCCTCTAGGAGGGAAACCGGCCTCTTCTTCAGGATTGTCTCCATCAGCTTAACGATGATGGATGTGAGGTTCACTGGTTTGTAGTTCTCTGGCTTATCCTTGGAGCCATTCTTGTGGAGGGGTACCACATGCACCATCATCCAGCCCTGCGTTACCCTCCCCGAGTCCAGGGAGGCATTGAACAGGTCTGCCAAGGGTACAGACAGGACTTCTGCCAGCTCCTTCTGCACCCTGGGGTGAATGCCATCTGGCTCTGATGCCTTGTCCACCCTCAGTGCCCTTAGGCCCTCCACTGCCCTGCCCACTGAGGTTTCCCCATCTGTCACCTCCACCTCCATGCCTACGCTCCTACCCCCCCCTTGAATATAGCACCCCCTTTCTCATTAGTAAATACAGAACAGAACTATTCATTTAATGCTTCTGCCTGTTCTGCTCCTGTTTCCACCTAGCCCTTAATCCCTACAATTTCATCAGTAATGATTACTGGATAAGGAAGGTTACCTACTGTAAAATAACAGCTCTACTGTTGTAAACTTGACACAAAACCAGCTTTGGCTGAATTAATGGCAACAGACACATCTCTATCATGTGGGACAGGATTGCAGGAAAAAGAACAAAAAAAATGCAGACATGGAGATCCCCAGGTGCCATGAAACTAGGCACCAGGTCAATATCATGCATGGAAAAGAGCGTGGCATTAATGGGAGGCATCAAGTTACCATGTGCTGGGTGCCTGGTTGAGCTGCTCCCATGGTGGAGTGGGTAAGGCACCAGCACACAGCAAAATAAGGAGGCCTGGGGCTGTGGTTCAGTTCCCCCAAGGCCCTCCCGTGTTACTGCATTTTGCTTTTTTTTAAACAATAAACCCCCTTTCTGAGTTTCTCCCCATCCCCCATGTCCCCCCTACCGTTTGTTGTATAAGTTCTGGGGGGTGGGGGTCAAAACCCCCCACATCAGGGGGTGCAGGAGGTGAAGCCCCCCTGAAAAACACAAGAAAGCCTATTGTTCAGAACAGTTTGCACTGTTAGTATAGGTTGGTGTTTTGTCCAACCTTATTTCAGCGCATGCCAGTTTAGCTGTGGCATGTATTGCCGTGCTGTTTTTGTTTTCGCTGACATGACCCTGTGCCTGAAACTAGCAGGCAAATCTAGAAAAAAATGCTTACAGAAATCAAAGGGAAATACACACTAGGTCTACACTTAGAATCAAAGCACGTCACAACATTGTTTTGAATATTTTGACTGTAGTTCAATTTTAAAAAAGGTAAGGTCAAATGTATATAATTATATTATACACACATGTTCGCTACATGTCATGCAGAAAATGGCCGGCTGAGGTGGTGAGTGAAAGGTCACCATTACTACAGCACTGACAGTGGCTATTTTCTCTTTGGACAGGTAAGTTGTGTGTGGATGGTGGATGATCACTAGGTGGGATAAGGAAAGGGTACAGATTATTCAATGGTGCCCAGATGGCACCCAGATGGGAAGAAAGGCCACTGGACTACAAGGGATGGCTTATACCACTGATATTTACATCCAATGAGCAACAGGGAGGGAAGGGGGCAACTAGACTCCTGTTTACTTCTATACTGGAAGGCCATTGGAGAGGAAGGGGTCTCCTAGACAAACAAGTATAATCTTGAACTACTAGTCCTGTTTTATTATTCATCAGATGGGTATCAGGGAGGAGGGCACTGGACTACCGGGAATAACTGCTCTTGCAGTCATACCACTACCAGGGACTCAGTCTGGAGGTGGTGCTGGGTGACCGTGCACCGCTGTGCCCTCCAGTGCAGAGTGCACCAGGGTTTTTGGAATAAGTAAAAAGTAATGACACTGCAGCCTTTTACTATGTTCCAATCCCAGTGAATATACCACAGAACCCTGTATGCAGAAATGTTATCTTATCTGCATGGGAGCAGTGGTGTATTCTGCATGATCACCATGCACAGCAGCACGCTGAATATGACCCCAATCCCATCTGAATGTGCACAGCCTGGATTCTATGGTGTTATTGATGGTAGCACTATGCAAACCTTCTGAATAATGGGTCTTATGTTTGTTATGGATCATGTGCCCACTTTGTAGTTGCAAATACAAGATAAGCCCAAACTGAAAATGCATATCCTGTACCATGTCCCTGCTACATGTTGAGATAACATTCAAATTAAAGGCAACAGGTGCTGTTACAGGGCAGCCAGCCATGAACCCGGATATACAAGCACAAAGTAATAATACTTAACTGAACATAACACACCAAAGATAAATTAGTAAATTATATATAATTTTTCACTGAGTTTGACAAGAAAGCTCCACTTGAGCAAAGAGCTTTAACACCTGGTCATTTTGCTTTGTATAGCACATTTTAGGTTTATGGTCTGTTGTATACATACTTGTCCTTTAAAAGGCATGGTATTTGTAATAAGATCTAGCCAGAGCTGATACGGCTGTGGTGAGTTGCCAAATGACCAAAGTTCCACGTGTGTGTAGAAAATTTTGAACATCCTGGTGTTACTCGGAGTTATTTTACAACATTTTCAACATGTCCTTTTTGGGACTACACCTCATGAGGATTGCCACTGTTATTTCATTCACTTGTCCCGAAAGGTGATTTCACAGAGTGACCATGCCATTCTGTGCCACAGGGCAGGATGTGAAAAGTCACTGCTATACTGTTAATAAGGAGGTGTGCAAAAATGGCAATGTTGAAAATCTGGAATGAAAATATAAAAAACTAGTGAAAATTATAAGTGTGCATAGAAACTGCACAATACACACTTGTAACACAGTCATTTTTGAAATTTTTTCACAGAATTTGTAACATGGGCTTTTTGGGACCCCACCTCGTGAACAGTGGCACTGTTGTTTTGTTAATCAGTCATGAAAGGTGATTCCATGCAGTGATCGCAAAATCACCTTTCAGGACAAAATAACAAAGTTACAGTGTTCATGAGGTGGGATCCCAAGAACTCCATGTTGAAAAATTTGGGCCAAAATTCTTAAAAATAGCTAATATATCAACATAAGTTGAAAACCCCATTGACTGCCATTGTACCATGCTTGCCTTTGATTCTTCAGTTTGTGGTTTGGCTTTGAAGAGTGCAGATGTGCCCTGGTCCAAAGAAGATGACAGCACCAACCTTCAGAAGTAAGTATGGGGTAAGGAGGCGGTGCAGGTAAGTGGGTGCTCTGTGGGAGGGTAGGGATGGGGGAGGGACTGGGTGACAATGAGGGACCATTTTCTTTTTTACAGGTAAAAAGAAATAAAGACGTTTGGGGATGGTTTTCTTTATTTACAGGAAAAAAAACATAAATTTGGGCACATTGTGGTGGGCTCCCAGTGTGCCACATGAGATGGAGGTTACATGATGCCAACACAGAGTTTGGGCACCCAGTGTGCCACATGAGTTGGTGGGTACATGATGTCAGCGCAGGGATGGAGAATGGAGGGGTCGGGAGGACAGCAGCAGTAAGAGGAAGCAGAAGGGTTTTATTTGCTGCCAGTGCTGGGAGGGAACGGATGGAATGGGGAGGACAGGAGCAGTGGGAGGGTGCAGGAGGAGTGCCATCCGCAAGATGACAGCAGTGAAGCAACTGTGTATATGCCGCATTCGCTCATGCATAGTTTCGGTGACAGGCATTCTGCCATTCACATGATGGCAGTGCCACCAGAACTGCGCACATGCTTTTCTTGTCCTAGAATATGGAAGTAAGAGCTGAAATAATGCGGCTGTTACTCCATAGAGGCTGAACATGGTGGAGTGTTACAAGCTCCATTAGACTTTTGGATGGATACTTCCAAGAGTCCAATGGAAGGTGCCATGATTGACCGTTTTAAGGCAACAGATTGATACCAAAATGGCTGTAGGCTTTGCCAACAGCCGTAAAAAGGCGTTGTTATTGTTAATGGTTTGAAACTGCTTTTTCCCCCATCTACCTGACTTATAAAAAAATACTCTAATTTACAATTTTAGGTTATCTTATTTCTTACTAAAGTCCTGTTACTTTTTTTCTTATAGAGAACATCTGAAATGATATGAACAATCATTTGAAAAGCAATCTCTGGATTGTTGAAGGGCTACAGAAGTTATAAATGCACACTGCAAATACTGGTACTACTTAGCATGTTGCCACAGAACTGTGAGATAGAAAACTTCAAAATGTAAATAAATATTGTACACTACCATTCCTAAAATGTAATACATGAAGGTGGGGATTTTCAAAGCTATGGATGCAGCACTTGTACCTGCATTTCCAGTATGTGCTATAACCAGGCAAATGTGTCAAGATACTTGCAGCATTTTTTCAAATGTCCTGACACATTGCAACACTTGCCACATTTTAAGGCAAAAAAATGATGGATGCATCAAGATTAGACTCATGCATCTTTTTCAGAGTGCATTTGATGTGAGTTACACTTTTAAGGTAAACACACCTTTTAGGTGGTCTTCAAATGTGGTTGCATGTCCCACAGCCACTTCTAAAAAATAAACATGGCTCTCTAAAAGTGCTGCTCAAAGGCTCTAAACATTGTGGAAACATTCTAGGCCTGATTCTCGAATGATGGTGCAAGTTGTCACCAAAGGCAGTTGTGCCAGGGACCCTGCACCTGATTATCATGCAGGGTTCCCCTGGCTAAGTCCCACAGCTTGCATCAAATGTACAGGTATGCCAAATAGAAGGTGTACCTGGACAGCTTGCTGCAAGTCTGCACATGACACAGTAAGGGCACAAGTGCCCCCCACCACAGTCACCAAGCCAGACAAGACCCACAGGGCTCACCATGCCACAGCAGGGCTAGCACACCCCCTTCCATGCCCAATTCCCTCGCATGGAATGTAAAAGCCCCACAGGGCTATTCCCCCCCCACTCCCTGATCCCAGGAATTGTGTTTTGTGCCAGAATGGTAAAATAGCCTCTATCCCCCTGGTTTTCTAGTGGCCCCCCACTTGGCAGTACCAGTCCACCCTGTATCCCACCTGACCTGTATGCAGTTCGCGACTGGCACAGCCCACCTCTCACCACCATGGCCACCGATTACTCAGATGAGTCACATACTACTGTAAATAGTACACACTCAGTGAATGAACCATCATTCATTCACTGACTGCATACTATTTACAGTAGTATGCGCTCATACTAAACTCAGATGGTGGCTGGCCATGGTGGTGAGAGCCGAGCTGTGCCAGTTGTCGACTCCATACCGGTCGGGGATTGGGGTGGAATGACACTACAGGGTAGGGGGTGGGGATCCACTAGACTACCAGTATAAGGGGTGCCAATATCTGTATGGCTATTGCCATTACTACACATGCATGTTGAGGGTGGGCAGGCATTCAGAGATTGTGGCTTGGGGGACATGATTAGCCCAGCGGGACTCATATTGGGGATCGAGACTTGGGGAAATTTTTTAGGGATTGGGGTTTGGGAGGGCATGTTTAGCCCCGAGGGGCTTTTCAGCCTGTACAATGGGGAATGAGGCTTGGGGGGAGCCCTGCAGGGCTTGTCCAGCTTGGTGACTGTGGTGGGGGGCACTTATGCCCTTACTGCGGCATGCACAGACTTGCAGCAAACTGTCCAGGGAGGCTTTCTGTTTGGCATACCTGTACATTTGGTGCAAGCCACAGGACTTAGTTGTGGGGACTCTGCTTGATAGAGAATCAGGCACTGGGTCCCTGGTGCAACTACATTTGGCGCAAATCACCATTGGCTGCATCTTACACCATCATTCGAGAATCAGGCCCAGCAACCTTGGGGACTTTGTTGCTGCCCTTCCAGAATAGGGAGCAACTACTGCTGTAAATCCCCTAGCGCCATGTTACTGGGGGGTTTAGGGTGCTACTGGTGGCATGAAACCACTTTGGCTCAAGCAACCTGAAGGCATGTTGCAGGCTGCTTTGCAGAACAGCATTTGTTACAACTGCTGATGTAAGTTGCTATTTGGACCATATTTTGGGGTGCAAGTCAAGTTATGCAAGGTGTAACCTTTTGAGAATCGGGCCCCCTGTCTTTATAGTTCTTGATACTCTGTTAATTTGCTTCTTATTTTTTTGGTTTAAATTAGTGCATTTCTCTGTTTCTGTTTGGTTCCAGAAACCTGAGAAATCGTGTTTCAGTGTGGTTCCCTCCTAGAGAGGAACAAAACATTTTGGTATTTAAAAAATGTAATAAAAGTGTTAAAACAAATACTTTGTTAGCAGTTCATATTTATATTTTTGGAACTGAATAAAATATTTTAAAGGCATGACTGAGAAGCCCAACAGGAGAACAGGGCCTGCAGGTTTTAAAAAGTGCAACACATGTCACCAGCTCAAGCGAAAAAAAAACAGACAGCCACAAGCTGTATTTTAACTTAGCTTGATTTTAAAAATCAAATTTTTGACCATGATTTTAAAAACTGTGGACTGTGCAGATAGATTTGCATAAATATGAAATGATAAGGCTATCAAAACAGAAGCATGTTCAGCTTCTCAGTCAGCTTGAGTATCACCACAAAGCTCTCCTCAGAAAAGCTCAGGAATGGAGTTACCAATAATGGTGGAAAGCACCCATCAGTTGTTTCTTTACCTTGGTAGTAGCCCTCGACATCCATATCATTGTCTGAAATACGCTGCCAATAGCAGTTTCTATCCAAAGGGGCTAATAAAGCTACTAAGCCATCCTCAGAACCCAGTAGAGCGCATAAAGCATCTGAGTGGGGAAACCCTGATGCAAATGTTGGCAAAACTTCAAAATCAACTTCAGACCAGCTGCTGCCAACAACGACTGGCAAGTAAAGCAAATGCTGGATAATCGTAATATCCCCTCTCAGGAAACAGAGGAGGGTACAGAGGAAGCTGAATTTATAAGTATTTTAGGCCTGCCATCTGCCAAAAGGTTGTCAGTAGCAGTACAAAAATCCCTCAGAAAGGCTGCTGACAGAATCATGTCAGCACCAACTTCTGCAGCAGGCATAGATAAGAAAATCAAAAGCAATACCATGTGGTCAGACAGGAGGAAGATTACCTGCATGCCCACCCTGACCATGAGGGAGTGACGCATGCTGCTGCTTGGGAGAGGGCTGGGTATAGTGTGATGAAATGAAATGCTTTAAATACAAAACATTTCTTCCTGTTCACCAGACTTAGACACATGCCAAAAAAAGAGGTTTGAATTAGAAAGAGTTACTTAGTTGATGCCAGAATATCAGACTCCTTACAGCAGATTGCTTCTGCAGCTGCTGTTAGTAACTGACTTAATGGTCCTGGACACATCACTGTCTCACAGGACAGGAGGCATTGTAGGAAAAAGAAGAGCAGTAAAATATTCAAATGTGGAGACTCCCAGGGACCATAAAACTAGCAGGAAAATTTAGAAAAAAAAATCTTTATGGCAAACATAGAGAAGACTGCACTAGGAAAACACATACAAATCAAAATACTCTGCACAATACATGGAATATTGTATTGGCACCCATATGCAGCAAGCCAATATTTCCTTTGAGGTATTTCAAAAATCTGTGTTTTTATTAAACTGTGTGTAATCACTCCTTCCTCACCTTGGCACTACTATTGGCATTTGGCACTAGACAGACAACATGCTTCCCCAGTCTAGGATGGTTTCTTGGCTTGGACCTCAGGAGAAAGGGGTGTGCACAAATAAAATTTGTTTTCTTAATGGGACCTGGGGTAGGCCATGGCATGGGGGCACCAGGAAATAACACATTTCACTCACAAATGAATGTCCATAGGCAGAAATACAGCCAAGTAATAGGTTTTACTCTTACTCGCTGGACTGACAGAATCGGCACTTGCCCACTGGGGTTGCAGGTGCAGGTGCAGAAACAGGCACAAGTCAACAAAATCCCAGTAGTGCTTTACAGCAGTTTTCTTGTTTGAGTCCCACCTCTGCTTTAGAGGGTGCAAAGAGCATCATTCTTATCCGTCCCTTTTCGGGGCTATGGACACATTGGGCTTACACATCCCTGGGGTGAACAACTCCCAGTTCCCCATTACCATTGTCCCAAATTCTAAAGTCTCTTACAGGAGAGAGAATGTCCTCCCAAACTGTGTGAAACAGTTTTTCAGGGAATCCATCCCAAAATGAAAAAAACATTCTAGTTACAATCCAGTTAGAAGTGAGTTAGTTCCATCTCAGGATAGAGGGGGCATCTCTTTTCCACAACAGATTCATAACCTTGAAGACACCATTTGAGCACTGCAAACAGTCCTCCAACAGTTCATGAAGCACAACTGGTTTCAAAAGGCAGGAATACCCTGCCAGTATTAAGATGAAATCCTTGCCATTGCAAACAATGGGCAACACTTGAACAGTCAACAGTCTCTCACGGGGGTGGGAGGGGTGTCCCCAGAAATTACTAATGGTTGCTGAAACCATCTCTTACAGGATTCTTCACCCCCTAGGGGCACAGCATTAGAGAAGGCCACCTCTACAACTCAACACAGACTCCTTTTTAGCCAACATAGGAGCTGGCAGGGTCGGGGGAGAGAAGCCACCTTCCCTGAGGCTCCCCTCAATCAGCACCTCACTCCTACTCTGCCTTCAGGCAGAAAACTACTCAACTCCACATTCCATGCCAACGTTCCAAAATGGCTTATGCTGCTGTGAGAGATGGTCTCACTAGGAACCTTTGCCAAGGTGATTGACATGGGCTACCAAGGGAATATAAGCAAGTTTAACCTGCACTGCATAGCATAACTACCTAGCAAACCCACCAAACTGACAGGGGCCTAGTAACCCTAGGGAAAACCCGGGGCATACATGTGCATGAAAAAAATGTTATAATGGTTGATGAACTTTTTATGCATGGTTAGTTAAGAGAATCCTGAGGTGGGGATTAGGGAAGGGAATAAATCATTTTTATATAGTGCCTTTCATATGTAACCACCCTACAAATGGTGGTTCCCAAAAAGTCTTCCTTGAGCTTGCCTAAATGCTTCACTGCCAGATTGGTGTTCGGCGCTATAGCCATTTAAATGTTATTGCCACAGAGTGCCTGTGTAGCCTCTATGTACTGTCACTTTAAGAGCTGCTTAGTTTGCAGAAATAATTAATCTGGTGAGGGGCCGAGTGTTGTCATGCTCGAGTCCCGCCCGGACTCCTAGGAAATTGCTCTGTTTCTGCCATCGGTAAATGTGCAGAGGGAGCTCAGTTGAAAGATGTAACTATTTGTTGAGAATCATGTAAAGTGATAAAGATGTTGTAGTTTGTTCTAACCTGCTTTCTTTGCAGTGAGAGGTTTCTGCCTATCTCCACCATTTTTGTCCCGAACTGCCGAATTGGACCAATCAGTACTTGGGGACTCAAAAATGGAGCCTGCTTATAGAAGCTGTGTGGACTAAAAGCTTGGGAATTGTGGTTTTGGACTGTGGACGCCTTTTGCAACTGAAGGGGGAGCTCTTGCTTGACTGACGACCCAGTCAGCCAACCAAACCTTTGGATCTGAAGGAAAATCCTCAAGCTGCCTGCTGCTTGGGGAGATCTGAGTTGGAAGCTGAGAGAGGAGCAGCTCGTGATAGTCGAGCAAGCGTCTGCATAGGTTTTCCGGCAGGAGAACTGTGGGAAGGCCTGAGTCGAGGCCTGCAAGTCGGCCCATTGCTCTGAGAGGAGAGAGAGAGAGAATTACAGTCTGACTAAATCCGAAGTGGTGAAACAGAATTAAGCCACCAAAGTGTACCAGGTTAAACCTGCAAAAGACCAAAGATTTTGCTGCATGCGATTGGCCTGGTAAGAACTCCAGCTATGTCTGAACTCCCGGTTTAAGCAGAGACCGTGTGATCATGATCGGGGAGCATTTTGCCAGGTACAGTAAGATTTCTGTGCATATAAATGTGCTGTGTATTGAGTGGGGGTCGTGATCTAGTCCCCCCACCCCCCCGTGTGAACTGTGTGCTGAGTGCTGAAAGCTGTATCCATCTCGAACGGATGGAATACGCAGTTATCTCCATGTGGCTGCGCCTTGCCTTGAGGGCCCTGCCAGACTATCCTACTGCACAGAGAAGAGCCATTGACGAGAGACCTGCCCTGGGGTCAGCCCCCTGCTCCACGGCAGAACAGGAACGACGCCTTGGCGAATCTTGTGGGCCCTGCTTCTCCTGGCATTCTAGAGAATTCACTCACTGTCTTGATTTTCGTCCATCCTGTGTCCAGTCCTGGGTATCGTGAGTAACCATCAGGGTAGATCCCTGCAACTACAATTCAATCTAAGTGTGTCATCTGATTGCTTTGTTGTTTATTTTCCCTCAAGAACTGAGCCATTACAAATAGTGTGTTGTGCAAGTTGTTTTTTCCATCACAGAGCCCCTACTAGCTGCAATGCCGGCCTACCCCGGCAACGGTCCTGGCTAGCCCACCTTTCCTCCCCCTGGGTACCCAGAGAGTGTGACTGTGTTAGGGGCTCTGACTGCATGCACAGCTGTGTGATTTATAGAGCAATTAAGTAAATTAACCTGATTATGCCCTTCCCTTGTTCAAACCCCCTGAATAAATCAGATCTACTTTTTTCTGCATTTTACCAGAATGTGGTTCAAGTTTGTGCTTGAAATATTGTACTGTTGCCATTTGCCTTGACTAACCTTGCTTTACAGGGGGTCCCCAGAGTTGAACCGGAGAAACCAACCCTGGTGGTAAGTGCAAACCGTGTAGGTAATTGCAAGGTATATCAGGGGTATTGTGGAAGTGATTTTTGTGTACTATTTTGGCCACTAGCAGGGAGAGAGGGGGGCTATACTGTCCCAAAGGGCTGTACCCAGGCTAGTTTGACCACTACCATCCCTGACCTCTGGGTGGAGGCACCTGTTTCAGAACTCAGGCCCCTTAACCTGCTACTAGCTGAGCAGGCAGGGGTAGTAGCCCTTGGCATAGCGCCACTTAGGGGTTATACATACAAACTGCATCCTGAAGAACTTTAAATTCAGGAAAGAAAGGGTAGGATAATGTGTAACTTTGACTGTGTCTACTGGAATTGTATAGTGTCTGTACACATAGATTGTTGACTCTTCTTAAGATCATTTGTATTCTGATGGATAGGCAATAGAGGGTGGTGGTTAATGGCACTCACTCTAACAAAGGGAGAGTGATCACTAGGGTGCTGCAATGCTCAGTACTGGGACCAGACCTCTTCAATGTCTTCATATGTGACATTGCAGAAGAACTGGAAAAGAAGGCATGCCTTCTTGCAGATGACAGCAAAATCTGTAGTAGAGTGAACACTCAGGAGGTGGTGGAGAGAACACAAAAGGACCTAGGATAACTCAGGGAGTGCTCAAGAGCATGGCAGTTGGGGTTCAATGCCAAAAAGTGCACAATCATGCACCTAGGGCATAGAAACCCAGAAGCTGAGTATAGGATGGCAGTCACTAAGCAGGAAAGGGATCTTGGGATTATTATATCTGATGACCTCAAAGTGGCAGGGCAATGTGACAAAACAGTGGGTAGGGCCAGTGTGATGCTGGGATGCATGGGGAGAGGTATTGCCACTCTATTGTTCACCTGTGAGACTCTACCTGCAGTATTGCATCCAGTTCTGGGGCAGCACCTCAGAAAGGACATAAGCAGGGTGGTGGCTGTCCACAGAATGGCAACTTAAAATAGTGCAGGGGTTGCATCAAAAGCCCTATGAATAAAACTGAAGGATCTCAACATGTACATCTCGGAAGGGAGAAAAGCTTGAGGGGATGTGATAGAGACCAATAAGTACATCACAGGAGAAAACAGGGTGCAGGAGGGGAGTCTCTTTCAAATGAGGAAAAAGCGCCAGAACCGCATAGGGCATGCAGTGAAGTGGGGGAGGGAGGGAATTTTAAGGGGATGTGAAGAACTACAACTTTCTCTAAAAGAATGGAAGACACCTGTAATAGATTGTGAACAGAACTGGCAGGGGCAAAAACTGTAGGGGGCTTCAAGTAAGTGTGGGAAAGACACAAGGAATTATCAGTATATAGGCAGGATTGCCAGATACCAGTTAGGGTCTAGACTGTGGAGACAGATGAAGCAGCGACCATCTGGCTGATTGGGTGGGCAAAACGGTCCTTTTCTGCCAACAAATTCTATATGTCTATGTTTCTATGCACACACACATATCTATACAATATATTTTTTACATACATATCTATATACTGTATCTATATCTATCTATCTCTCTATATATGCGTGTATGTGTATATACTGTGTGTATATATATATATATATATATATATATATATATATTATGGTAGCATGGTAGTGCTACCATAGTTAGAGTTGGTACCCCTTTTAAGGTTAAATGATGAAATTGTGCACCTTAATAACTTTGCCACCGTTCAACAGATTTGCCTGCAATTTGGCAGGCGTGGGGCGTAACCAGAGATCTTGGGATCTGGCAACTTTCGTACCGGTCAGATATACAGCTGTGGAGTTAAGTGACATTCGTGCGTGCAATTACGTGTTTTTTGCAAATTCTTTGCTCACGCCTACTGGCCACATGGTTTACGTGACTGGTCTGAAAACTTCATGGAACGTGCAGCTGGGGTCCCCAATGTGCCTTTTGAAGATTTCATGAAAAAATATTAAAAGGTTCAAAAGTTATTCAAAAAACAAGTTCCCATTATAAGTCTAAGGGAAAAGTTAAAAAGTTTGAAAGTGTCGCAAATGCACTTTTTAGTGTCCAAAGGCCCTATTAGTGTTGCAAATCTGCCATTTTGTTTTCAGTTACTGATCACAGAAATGCTTGGCATTGAAAACTGGGACGATCTAGGAACATTATTCTTTTTGCGTTTACCTATTCGAGCCCTGAGGATGCTAGCCATGTCTTTATTTTGGGGTTAAACACCCCAGAAATACGTTTTTCAAATTTCTAGGAAATGTAATGTCACAAAGTAGTGTCACACCTGCGACACTTTTGCAAATTTTTGTGAAAGGTGTTGCAAATCACAACACTACTTTTCAAAGTATGGCCAAAATAACAGGAATTCTTTGCCACCCTACTGCAAAGGAACGGTTTGGTCTTTTGAGGTGAAATTTGGAGGAAGGAAATCCAACATCTCACAGATGTGCCTTTTGGTGGTTTGGTAAAAAAAACATTGCAGGGATGTAAAGTTATGGTACTCCACATTTGGCGCTTTTTCCCATAGACTAAAATTGTGACATCTGCCGCACCTTTCGGGGCCTGCATCTCGGAAACTGTGCAAGATACTTTTTTTTTTGCTGAAAATGCTTAGCCCCTATGGGGCTAAGCATTCAGTGAAAACGTAGCCAGGAAAGTCATGAATCATGTGATTTTTTTTTTTTTTTCTACATCGTATGGTTCCTGAGATATAAGCAATTCAGTATTCCAACTCCTCATTTTCTGCTCCGAGCCACATTATTATGCATACATTCTTTGTAGTCACTGTGTTTCTCTATGCAGTTCTTGGAGAAAACCAGGGTGTGTGCTTTCATTACTGTTACACTTACCATTTCCACTTGCGTTTTCGTACCCCTTTGCATTACCCTTCCCGTGTACGCCACCGTGTGTGTTACCCTTTGCGTTTTCGTTTGCGCTTGCGTTTGCATTACTGCAACCATTTGCATTTCCACTTCTGTTTGACTTTGCATTGCAGTTACCATTACTTTGTAACAAAACATCAAGTGGTTCTGGGCCTGCGCTCCCATCGCCACATTCCATTAACTATTTATACTCCTCATTCTCAAAAAGAAGGGAAATTCATGGCAAAAAAACTCAGTTTAATGCATCAGTTAGTGTTGTTCCACAGCAGTAAAAGTAAGGAAATTTGATGTTAGGGTTGAAAGCCCCTTGCCTCCACCCTTCCCCAACCAGCATCGGGGTGTGCGTTGGGGTGTTGGTCCTAATTCTCCTCCATTCTCCTATACTATACCACCTCAGCTTCTTTACATGGAATGGGGTGATAGTTAGCTAACGACCTAACGCACACCTCAATGCCACTTGGGGGGGGGTGGTGGGACTAGGGGGTTTTCAACCCTAACATGAAATTTTCTTACTTTGTTGCTGTGAAACAACCTTAACTGATGCATTGAATGGAGTTTTTGCCATGAATATATATATATATATATATATATATATATATATATATATGTATATATATATATATATATATATATATATAGTACATCAGTTAGGGTTTCTATTACAGCAACAAAGTCAGGAAATTCAAACTTAGGGTTATCAACTCTACCACCCACCCCATCCTCAACCCTCCACACACCAACAGGCATCGGGTTGTACCTTGCGGTCATCGGCCCTAACTCTCACCCCATTCCATGTGTAAAGAAGCTGAGGTGGTACAGTATAGGAGAATGGGGTGAGAGTTAGCGCTGATGACCCCAAGGCACACCCTGATGCCTATTGGTGTGAGGATGGTGGGAGGATGGGGTGGGGTAGTAGAGTTTGTAACCTTAAATTCAAATCTGCTAACTTTTTTCACTGAAATAGAAACCCTAACTGATGCATTAAAGGATTTTTTTGCAATGAATTCCCCTTCTTTTTGAGTAGTATAATAGTATCCTTATTTTAATGTGGGAGCACAGGGTCCTCCAGTCTCTGTAGATGAACATATGTATGTAGGTATGGAAGCACAGGGCCGTCTGGGCCCTGTGCTTCCATGTGTCAAACAGCAGTGACCAAATTGTCAGCATAGCCATCGTATTACCCCACCTCATGTATGCCGGTACATAGAAATTGTGAAATGCAAGACAAAATGTAATTATGCACATCTGCAATGCCATTCTGCACCACAGGTGCTAAAACACATTTTGGGATGGATGTGGAACATGACAGCTGTACTGTTCATGAGGTGGTGTGATAAAATAGCTATGTTGAAAATTTGGCAGCAAAGTATTGAAAGTACCAAAGTTATGCACATGCGTACAATAAATTCAATGGATGCATGTAATTTAGGAACTTTCAAGAATTTTATCACCAGATTTTCAACATGGGCTTTTGGGGGCCCCCACCTCATGAACAATGGCACTGTGATTTTGGTACTCTATCACGAAAGTTGATTTAGCACAGCGATCACACCATTCTACACCACAGGTGCAGAAACATATTTCAAGCAGGATGTGAAAAATGATAGATGTATTGTTCATGAGGAGGTGTGCAAAAATGACTGTACTGAAAATCTGAAGTGAAAATTTTAAAAATTGGCGAAGTTACGAGTGTGTGTACAAACCACACAACACACGCTCATACTGTAACATGGCCGTTGTTTAGATTTTTTGTGCCAAATTTCCAACATGGCTTTTTGGGACCTCCCCTTCATGAACACTGACACTGGGATTTTATTAATCTGTCCCAAAAGGTGATTTCGTGTAGTAACCACAAAATTACCCTATGGGTCTGATTAACAAGATGATAGTGACAGTGTTCATGAGGTAGCATCCCAAAAAGCCCATGTTGAAAACTTGATGCAAAAATGTTGAAAAGTGGCTGAGATAGCAACATAAATTCAAAATGCTGTAGGCAGCCATTAAAGGGCACTTACAGTACCTTGATTCTTCAGTTCATGGTTTGGCTTTGAAGAGTGCAGACATGTCCCAGTCCAGAGAAACTCACAGCTGCCAAGCTCCAGAGGTAAGTATAGGGTAGGGGAGGTGTGGGATGGTGAGTTCACAGAGTGAGGGTGAGGTGGGGATGGGGGAGGGGACAGGGAGATGACAAGGGACCATTTACTTTTCCAGGAAAAGATGTCAGGGATGGTTTTCTTTTATATAGGTGAAATGTCTCCCACAGTAGTGGGGTGGAGGACTTAACTGGGGACAGTGAGTGGGCTACTCAGTGTCCCATAGTACTGGGGGACAGAAATGGGGACACTGTGGTGAGGTCTCCAGTGTCCCATACTGTGCTCAGAGGTGGGGCAGGGGTGGGGGTTACTGCTGACATGGGGATTGGGCACCCATTGTCAGCATGCACAATTAAGAAAGGCAAGATCAGTTTGTTTGCAGATGACACCAAAATGGGAGCAGTAGTGGATGGCCTGGGAGGGTGGCATGGGATGCAGGATGATCTGTTTAAATTGGAGACCTAGTCAGACACCTGGCACTTGGGATTCAATGCCAAAAAGTGCAAGGTGCTACATTTAAGGGCAAAAAAACCCAAGCAGGAGCTATCAACTGGGGGGGGGTGGCTAGCCATGACAGAGGAGAAGGAGGAGTAGGATCCGGAGGTGATTATAACAGGGTCAATGAACAACTCAGCACAATGCAGGAAGGCAGCTGCAAAGGCCAACAAAATGCTGGGTTGTATTGCCAGAGGTATATTTTCAAGGAGAGGAGAGGTGATCCTGCCACTGTATAGGTCACTGGTTAGGCAACACCTGGAGTACTGCATGCAGTACTGGTGCCCATACCTGAAGAGGGACATTAAGTTACTGATGGTGGTGAAGCGCAGGGCAACAAAGATGATCCAGGGACTAGGGAACATACCCTACATGAGCAGGCTGAGGGAGTTCAACATGTGCTCACTGGAGGAGAGGAGAGACAGGGGGGATATGATTGAAACCTTCAAGTACATGAAGGGAATAAACAAGACAGGCATGGAGGGACTATTCAAGTTATGAGAGGTAGAGACACTTGAGGTCACAATCTCAGATTGGAGGGAGAAGGTTCAGGATGGAAATGAAAAGACACTTTTTTATGGAGAGAGTGGTGTCTGGGTGGAACCCATTGCATGTGGAAGTGGTATCCTGTAGAACAGTGGACTGCTTCAAAAGGGGAAGGGATAGGATAAGAGGGAGGGTCAGGGAAGGGGAGGGAGAGGCAGCTGAAGTATAAGGGTTGCTAGCTGCACACTGGAGCAGACTCATTAGACCCTAAGGCCTTCATCTGCCGGCAAATTTGTATGTTCGTATGTTTGTATTGAGTGGAAACATTGGGAGTGGCCTCCCCAGTGTCCCAAAGTAGGGTGGGGTGTAGGGTATATCTGGGGACACTAGGATTGGGTTACCCAGTGTTCCACAATCATGAGGGGGGATTTGTGACACAGCACTCCATGCATGGGGACTGGGTACCCCGATGTAGGGATATCTAATTTTATAAATGTTAAGATTCCTCTGTCCCCTTCCCCTTAAATGCTGTAAAAGGGGGTAGAGCTATTTTTTTTTAGGTAAATAGCAGCAGGTGTTTATCTAAATAGGGGCCAAGGCACAGGAATTTATAATGAGATTGTCAAAATAATGCTCATAAAAGGTTTTGGCCTTTTTACAGGGGTCGATGGTTGCTTTTATTGAGATTTGGACAAACTTCCTGATGCAAGTGGTCAACGAATCAGCCAGGTTAGGGAATACCCTTGTCCTCATGCTGGCAAATGGGGAGTTTGTGAGGGAACTGAGGGTGGAAGAACCACTGGTGTGGAGTGACCACCACTCAGCATGGTTCACATTGGATATGGGTAAAGAAGGAGTGGAATCCAGCACAAGGGTGCGGGACTTCAGGAGGGCTGGCTTCGGGAGGATGGGGGAAGTGGTAAAAGGGTACTGGTCAAAATTCAACCTAGTATGGGCACTAACCAGAGGTGGGAGCTCATAAAGCTGAGGATAGTGGAGATAACCAGAATCTGCAGCAAGGCCCAGAGCAAGAAGGCTTAGGCAAAGAAACATAGCTGGGTGAGCAAGGAGGTCACGGAAAAGGTTAGGAGGAAAAAAGCTGCCTTTAGGAGGTATAAACAACAGGGAGGCAGGAGGACAAGGAGGAGTACCTGAAGGGATTGAAGGAGGTGACAAGGGCAGTAAGGGCAGCCAAGGCATCTAAGCAGCTCAGGCTGGTGCAGGGCATTAAGAAGGGGGAGAAGGATTTCTTCAGATACATCAGGAAGAAAAGGAGCTGTAAGGACCATATAATAATGATTAGGAAGTGGGGGTGGAAGTAGAGGGTAATAGGGCAGAATCGCTAAATGATTACTTCTACTCAGTATTTATTAAGGAGAAGGGGGGGTTGATACCTAAGGGGGAGGGAGGGCAGGAATGGATGGGGAGGGGGTGACAGTTGGGGAAATCATGGCGGGCAGTGTTCTGGAGGGTTTGAGGGCACTGAGGATGGACAAGGCACCAGATCCAGATGGCATCCACCCCAGGGTACTGAAGGAGCTTGCAGAGGTCCTGGTGGGACATTTGGCAGACCTCTTCAATGCCTCCCTACACTCAGTGTGTGAACCTCAAGATTGAGGATGACTCATGTGGTGCCCCCCCACAAGTGAGGCCCCAAGGATGAACCAGGGAACTATAGACCGGTGAGCCTCACATCCATCATGGGTAAGCCGATGGAGACCATTCTGAAGGAGAGACTGGTAGCCCTTCTAGAGGCCAAAGGACTACAGGACAGCAAAGAGCATGGCTTTGTGAGTGGCAGATCATGCCAAACCAACCTGGTGGAGTTCTGTGACTGGATAACTGGGCAATTGGATGTGGACCATGCAGTTGATATCCTGTGCATGGACTTCAGTAAGGCATTCAACTCGGTACCACATGGGAGTCTGGAAAGTAAGTTAGAAGGCACAGGGGTGAGTGCAAAGTTGGTGAGATGGGTAGGGAACTACGTTCAGGGAAGGCAACAGAAGGTGGTGGTGGGTGGGGCACTCTCATCCCCAAGGGTAGTGATGTGTGGTGTTCCACAGGACTCGGTGTTGGGACCAGCGTTGTTTGGGATATTCATTGCAGATATATCATTGGGCATCAAGTGCAAGACCAGTCTGTTTGTTGATGACACCAAGTTGGGAGCAGCAGTGGATGACCTAGGGGGATGGCAGGGGTTGCAGGATGATTTGGCAAAGCTGGAAACCTGGTCAGACACCTGACAACTAGATTTCAATGCCAAAAAGTGCAAGGTGCTGCATTTTGTAAGCATACAGAGAAACAGGAGAGGGGACACAAAATAAGACATGATGGGAGTGGTGCAGTGCAATGGCTGTGGGGTGGCAGTGTTCCAGGAGACATTCTGGAAGCTGCGATGCTGCCCTATTTGATGACACCTCTCTGGTCTGAGGGAGGAGATTGCCCGTCTCCAGGCTGACCTGGCTAGGATTCGTGAAACTTCCTACCCCACCCAGGGACCACCAGGGCCACTGCCGCTACCTCAGAGGTTGCCAAGAAAGAGGAGTGGCTGGACCAAGGTGGGCTCAGGGAGGGAGAGGGTGGTGGAACAGAGGTGCATCCCTCCAGCTGTACCTATCCACAATTCATACGCTGTTCTGGTGAATAGTGTTTCCTCTATGGAGGCACCTGCAGTGGAGACCAAGGAGGATGCTGGGAACTTCCACAAAGGAGACCCACAAGAGGGTGGCATGGGACCCCACAGGGGAAGGAAACAACTCCTGGTGGGGGACTCAATCATTGGGGGGTAGAAGTGGGGAAGGAAAAGGAGAGGGAGGTAAAGTGCCTGCCTGGTGCCATGGCTTGGAGGGACAGGAAGCGAATCCTCAGGATTGTGAGAGCAGCTGCACAGGGGAGGGAGCTGGATGTCATTGTCCACATAGGGACAAATGACCTGGCTAGGAATGGGATCAGAGTAGTGCAAGAGGAGTTTGTAGAGTTGAGGAGGGGACTTATACAAGTTGCACATACGGTAACCTTCTCAGAGGTGCTGCCTGTCTATGGCAAGGGTGATGCTAGGGTATTCCTCACCATGGAATTCAATGAATGGTTGAAAAACTGGTGTGGATCTCAGGGTTTTGGCTTCATTGGGGACTGGGGACCACCTGGAGGGATGCAGGACTATACTGGTGTGATGGTCTGCATCTTTCCGGGGGAGGTCCAGGATCCTAGGTGATAGGTTTAAATGCTTCATTGGCAAGCATTTAAACTAGCCAAGGGGGAGGCACTGAAAAGGAGCAAGGAAAACCCAGCCTCCCTCCACAAAACACGATCATTGGTAAGGTAAACACCAAGGTAGAGAAGTCATTAGGGAGCAGGACAGAGGTAATGCAAAAAAAGGCCATGGCAGAAAGGGGTAAGGCCATCAAAAATTGGAGGGTGATGAGTACCAATGCCTGTAGTCTGTGTAACAAGCTCCCTGAACTAGTGGCCTTGATGGAAGAGGGATGTCTGGATATTGTGGCAGTCACAGAAACATGGTACACAAAGAACCATGACTGGTATGTCAACACACCAGGATACACAATCTACAGGAGGGACAGGGAGGGTGAAAGAGGAGGAGGAGTAGCTCTCTATGTAAGGGAAGGGATCAAAGCAACAGAACTAAAGAGTAAACAGGGAGCAGATGAGGCACTCTGGGTCACCCTGGAGACAGGGAATGGCATCACAATCCGTATGGGGGTTGTATACAGACCACCATATCAGGGGAAGGGAATGGATGAGGAAATGATAGAAGACATCCTTAGAATGGAAGAAAAAGGGGAGGTATTGTTGATGGGGCCCTGAATATGCTGGATGTTAACTGGAGCACCTTTGCTGCAGGCACATCCAAGAGCAGGGTCATTCTTGATGCCCTACAAGGGGCATGCCTCAGACAGCTAGTATTGGAACCCACTCAGGAGGGAGCAATCTTGGACCTGGTGCTCTCAAATGGGGATGAAGAAAGAATGTCAGATTTAGAAATGGGTAGCCATCTGGGAACAAGTGACCATCAAACAGTGCGGTTCACGATAAACACAGCCATAGAGTCAAGCCATACAAAAGCAAGAGTATTGGACTTTAGGAGGGCTGACTTTGGGAAAATGAGAGAGTGCCTCAGAAAAGCACTAGCAATCAAGCAAGAAGGAGAGGTGGAGGAACAATGGGGAGTAATCAAAACAGTCATCACAGAGGCAACAAGCCTTTGTGTGAAGCAAATCAACAAAACACAATGAAGGAAAAAAACACTATGGTTTTCAAAAGAGGTGTCAGAGAAGGTTAAGGAGAAAAGGATAGCATTCAGGAAATATAAGGAAACACAGAAGGAGCAGGACAGAGAACTTTATCAGTTAAAGCAGAGAGAGGCAGGGACGGCAGTCAGAATAGCAAAGGCCCAAACCGAGGAAAGGATAGCCAGATCTGTTAAGACCTTTTATAGGGACATTAGGGAGCTAAAAAAGACCAAGGGAGGGATACTGAAGCTTAATAAGGGAAGGGAATGTGGGCAGAGGATGCCAGTGAAAAAGCAGGGATACTGAATGAATATTTCTGCTTAGTATTCACAAAGGAAGAGGAAGGGGAGGTACTTAAACCAAACAAGAGAAACACTCTGGAGATGGGGGTCGATACCAGTCCATTTACAGAAGAAAGGGTTCTGAAAAAAAACTAGTAAAATTGAAGGTGGATGAAGCAATGGGGCCTGATGGGATTCACCCAAGAATTCTAAAATAACTAAGGGTAGAACTAGTGACACCACTGACTACTCTCTTTAACAAATCATGGGAGGATGGGGGGTACCTGAGGACTGGAGGAGGGTGGATGTGATTCCTCTTCGCAAAAGTGGGAGCAGGACAGAGGCAGGAAACTACAGACCAGTTAGTTTGACCTCAGTGGTAGGGAAAATGATGGAATCACTTCTGAAGGAAAGAATTGTACAGTACCTAGATGCCAGTGGGGCACAGGACCCAAGGCAGCATGGATTTACAGCGGGAAGGTCATGTCAGATGAATCTAATAGATTTCTTTGACTGAGTGACCAAAGTAGTAGACCAGGGAGGGGGGCTGTGGACATAGCCTACCTAGATTTTAGCAAGGCATTTGATACAGTCCCACACAAAAGATTAATAAACAAATTAGCCAGCCTTGGAGTGGGTCCCAAGGTGGTAGCCTGGATAAAAAATTGTCTGGACAACAGTACACAAAGGGTAGTAGTAAACGGAGTCCACAGTGAAGAAAGGAGGGTTACTAGTGGGGTACTGCAAGGTTCAGTACTGGGACCGGTCCTCTTTAATGTCTTTATAAGTGACATTGCAGAGGAACTGGAAAGAAAAGTATGTCTCTTTGCAGATGACACAAAGATCTGCAACAGGGTTGATAAACAAGATTAAGTGGAAAGGATGTGAAGGGACTTGGCAAGGTTGGGGGAATGGTCAAATGTATGGCAGCTTAGATTCAATGCAAAGAAGTGCAAGGTAATGCACCTGGGAAACAAAAACCCAGGGAAGAGTACACAATGGGGGGGTGAGATACTGACAACAATAAAAATGGAAAGGGACCTGGGGGTAATTATATACAATGATCTAAAGGTGGGCAAGCAATGTGTGAAGGCAGTAAGGAAGGCTGGGGGGATACTGGGATGCATAGGGAGAGGCATCAACAGTAGAAAACAGGAAGTTGTTATCCCTCTGTACATACAGTTGGTGAGACCCCATCTGGAGTACTGCGTGCAGTTCTGGAAACCCCATCTCCGCAAAGACATAGACAGAGTGGAGGCTGTTCAGAGGAGGGCAGCAAAATGGTGCAGGGTCTGTACCAGAAGACATACAAAGAGAGACTAAAGAGCTAATATGTATAACTCGAGGAAAGAAGGGAGAGGGGGACATGACAGAAACTTTCAAGTACCTCAAGGGAATTAAAGTCCAAGAGGGTAATATATTTCAGAAAAAGAGATGTGCAAGAACAAAGGGGCACAATTTGAAGATAGAGGGGGGACGGCTTAGAGGTAATGTTAGAAAGTATGTTTTCATGGAGAGGGTTGTGGATGCATGGAACAGCCATCCTAAGGAGGTTGTGGAGTCAAGAATAGTGGGGGAATTCAAGAATGCATGGGACAGACATGAGGCAGTCCTAGTGGGGGGTAGGAGGAAGTAGGCTGTTGGTTAACTAGGATCTGCAGCTTATCCATTAGGTAGGAAAATGAGCAGACTAGGTGGGCCAAGTGGTCCTTATCTGCCATCAAATTCAAATTCTATGTTTGGGAAAAAAACCCCAAGGAGAAGTTATCAGCTTGGGGGAGTGCAGCTAGCCAAGACAAAGGAGGAGAAGGATCTGGGGGTGCTCATTACAGGGTCAATTAACTACTCAGCACAATGTAGGAAGGCAGCTGCAAAGGCCAGCAAAATGCTGGGTTGCATTGTAATATCCTAGAGGAGGGGGGAAGTGATTCTATCAGTATAGTTAGACTGCACCTGGAATACTGCATGCAGTACTGGCACTCTTATCTGAAGAGGGACATTAGGTTACTGGAGGAGATGCAGTGCAGGGCAGCAAAGATGATCCAGGGGCTGTGGGACTTAACATACGAGAGGAGGCTGAGGGAGTTGAACATGTACTCGCTGGAGGAGAGGAGGGATGGGTGGATATGACTGAAACCTTCAAGTACATGAAAGGAATAAACAAGACAGGTACGGAGGGGGTTGTTCAAAGTAAGGGAGGGGAGGGACACCAGGGCCATGATATGACTCTGGAGGGAGGAAGGTTCAGGAGGGAGATGAGGAGACACTTTTTTACAGAGAGGGTGGTAGCTGGGTGGAATGCATTACTGGCATGGTATCCAGTTCAACAGTGGGCTGCTTCAAAAGGGGCTGGGACAGTATAAGGGGGAGGGTTAAGCGAGGTGCAGCTGCAGAATAAGGGGTGCTAGCTGCACATTCAAGCAGACTTGATAGACCACTAGGCCTTTATCTGCTAGCAAATTTCATATGTTTGTATTAGCGAAATGGATTGCAAAAAGTACTAGCAATTTGTGAAAGTATGGTGGCACACCGCCATCAAAATCACGACAGTGTCATGCTGTGTTTTTTTCCAAATTGTGACAGTACAGATGAAAAAAAGCACAAAAAACATTTCTGAACATTATTTCCAAAATCTGATGCCAGGATCATGTTCCTAGGGCCTTTTTTAGGTAAACCCAACAGTTGGTGTTTACCAAGGGGCATGATATTTTGAATGAAAATGTTTTTCCGCCCATGTTCACTCCTAAGCCCGAGATGACAGGAGCAGAGACCAGCAGGGAGAGCTCCAGAGCATTCTCTGGATGCTCTCCTCCTGGGGGGAGGGTCAAAAACACATCACCCTTTGGCAGCTCCTCGCGGACGACTTCGGCATTGTGCTTTGCGGCATGGGTGAGCACATGCTGCATGCGCGATCATGCCAGGACACCATGGTGTGTGTTCCAGGGCCTGAGGCAACCAGAACATGGAAAATGCTGTTCAGCCATCCAGATGACAGTGGGACTGCTCTCCCAGCAAGAGAAGCCCAGGATCACCCGTGCTGCACCTTCACTCCCCCTCCGGTGTAAAATGCAAAAGGTGCTGGCAGGCATTGAAGTCTCCCCTCCTGGTTCCCCTGCCAAAGGAGAGAGTCTCCCCCCCCAGATATGCTGGGTCAACTAGAGGAGTGGCTAGATGAGGGGCAGCAGATGATGGTCAGGAGGAAATGGTGCACAGTGGAGCTCGGTCGCCCGAAGGAATGGGCAGCTGAGTTGGATGAGGGGGTGTAAAGAGCATTACATGAAAAAAAGGTTTTTCTCCATCACTAACTGAAAACAAGATGGTGGCCGCATGACAATACTGAGGGCATTTGCGACAGAAAAATGTGCTTTTGTGACAGTACAACCTATCGCACTGCACATATATTTTTTCCCTTAGGCTATAATTGGAAACTTCATTCTTTAATCACTTTTGAACAGATTAATAATTTATCATCAAATCTTCAAAAGGCACATCAGTGGCCTAGACCACATACACCCTAACAATTTCAGACCAGATGGACAAACCATTTGGGCTGTAGCTCAGAGAAAAGAAATGGCCCAAAAAGTGTTTTTTTTCTTGTTTTGTGGCACTCCGCACCACTGCAACTGCACATTCAATTGGAACGCAACTTGCCAGATCTAGAGCTATATGGTACCAGACAGGGCTTGCAACATTTCAGGCAAATTGGTGGAATGGTTGCAAAGTTATTAAAGTGCAAAATTTGGGGTTTAACATAGAAGTGGCCGGGCAAGCCTAGCTATACTTTATAACATATGTATACATATCTATTTATCTATCTAGCTATCTATCTGTCTGCCTGTCTGTCTGTGTCTATCTATCTATCTATCTATCTGTCTATCTATGGAGGTGGAGTCTCCCTTGGGGTTGTTAACCCTAATGCTCTCCCTATTGCAGTAACAGAAAAGGTAAGATGTGATGGCAACAGGTGTGTATGTTTCATGAATCAGGATCTTGTATTGACACAGGCACTGCCTCACACATGAAGCCCTGAACACTGCCATCAATAGCTCAATCATCTCACTCATCGATTATGGGCTGATGATCTATGGATCTGCAACAGACACAGCCCTCCACCGCTTCTCAACTGCAATGAATAAAGCCTGCCATCTCACAGGTGCTGCTAGACTCATGCACACCTATGAGCTCTATGCCATGGTTGGCTGGCTACAGCTCAGTGGAAGAATCAGGTACCAAACCTGCCTCCTTGCCAAAAAAGCCTCCTTAAACCTTCTACCACCAGGAGTACAGAACCTACTGACCCCTTCCTGGAGCACAAAGCAAACCAGAAGCACTGGCTCTCAGGTATTCCATGTGCCAAGGTGCCGCACTACCTTAGCTCAGCGGGGTTTCTCATACTGGGCCCCCCTCCTGGACAAATGTGCTACCTCAGGATATCTGTGATGCAGCAATGGTTGGCTTTTTTAAACACAGCCTGCGCCAACACCTTCTCATCATGGGTACCTGTGCCTGCCCCCACTAAATCCCGCCTCAAGTCAGTGGTCCCATTGCTGTAGTCTGCACTTATCCTCTAGCACTTCTTAACCCTGTCACTGTTTCATTGGGTAGCCCCAACCTTGCACTTCCGTGACCCACCATCCTCTCCCATGGTGCTGCCATGCCCCTCACCTCTGTTTCCTACCCCTCCACCTCCTACCCCCACCCACCCCTTCCGCTTACCATTACTTCCCTATCTTCTCCCCCCTTCTCCTCCCTCTGTCTACTCTACTGATTTTTGTCTCTCCTTGACATGGGCATATATTGTACAATGCCTCAGTATAGCATAACCATGACCTTTATCTGTATTGTTGTACTGTAACATATGTTTGTATATTAGCTACCAAACCACTTTGTATTTGAATGTTTATGTATCACTCTGTACTTGTTAACTGATGTGGAACCAATTAACGAGGATCTGCTCATTGGCGCTATTCAAGATTTCAAAATAAAATATATATATAAAAATATATATTCTTTGTAAAAAAAAAAAAAAAAACTACAACCCCTGTCCCTTCCCTGAAGCAAATGAGGGGTGGAGTCTCCCTTGGGGTTGTTAACCCTAATGCTCACCCTGTTGCAATAACAGAAATCGTAAGATGTGATGGATACACGTGTGTATGTTTCATGAGTGCATATGATGTGGTGAGCATTAGACTTGACAACCCCAAGGGAGAATCCACCCCTCATTCACTTCAGGGGCAGGGCAGGGGTTTTAGGGTTAGAAGCCCTAACATCACATTTCCCTACTTTTGTCACTTTATACTGAATCATATCTGATGCATTAACATAGTTTTTTGCAAATAATTTACTTTTTGAGATAGTGTAATCGTAGCCATATTTTCCTGTGGAAAAGCAGGACCAGAGGGCCCTGTGTTTACATCCCTCCATAAATGTGCATATGGGTGTAGCTGTGGAAGGGCCATGTGCTTCCATTTATATGACAACAGTGACTGAATTGCCAGCATAGCCTTCTTATCACCCCACCTCATGTACCCAGTACAGAAAATGTTCGAATCCCTGCCAAAACATAATTCCGCTCAACTGCAACAGGTGCAAAAACATATTTTGGCCTGGATTTGAAAAATGAAAGCTGTGACATACATTGGGCAGGGTAATAAGATGGCTATGCTGAAAATTTGTGGTAAAAATATTTAAAATTTCCAAAGATATGAGCGTGTGTAGCAAAATTGCAATGAATGGGCATAACTTTGCTATTTTTACATATTTTGATCCCAAATTTTCAACATAGCCTTCTTATGATACCACCTCATGAACACGGGCAGGAAAAATGTTCAAATCCTACCCAAAAGGTGAATTTTTCCAACTGACCATTAAATCACCTTTCAGGTGGGGGTTGCATAATGTCAGTCAAATTTTTCATGTGATGGGGTCCCCAATAGGCCATGTTAAAAATGTGGTATCAAGCTATGAAAAAATAGTTGAGTTATTCATAAAAGTTGAAAAATACATTGAACCTCATTTACCTTAGTCTCTCATATTGAGTCGCTGGTTCCAGCAGCAAGACGTGTCTTTGATCAGAGAGTGGATCTCGAACCAGGGACCTGTTCAGGTGAGTGAGGCTGTGTGGGGTGTACTGGAGGGTGTGGGGTGGTGGGTGCTGATCGGTAAGGGTCCTTTTTTTATTTTTGCAGGCTAAAAAATAAACATTGAGGATGGTGATCAAAGTATGGGGAAGGGGGAGGGACCACTGTACTACCACGGAATAATTTCCACAGAGGGACAGCAATTGGAGAAAGGGGAGAGGGAAGGGACCACTAGACTACCAGGGAATATAATGTTTACATGGGGATGGTGATCGGAGAATGGGGGAGTGGGGAGGGACCATTGAACTACCAGGGATTATCATTTTTTTTTTACACAGGGATGGCAATCGGAGATATGGGGTAGAACCATTGGATTACCAGGGAATATAATTTGTACTATGGAGACAGCGATCAGAGAATGGAGGAGCAGCAAGTGACCAGTAGATTACCAGGGACATATAATTTTACCTTCAGGGAAAAAAAAAATCAGCAGTTGGGGGTACTGTTACACACCTGGGAGCTATGACAGTTCGAACTGTCACGTAGCTTTACTGTTCACAGTCTTTACAGTTTGAACAGTAAAGTTCGATCTGCAAAGAATTGTGAAAGGTTATTTTCCAATCGATTGATCCTTAGCTAAGTGAGTTACAGGTAATATGATTCTCTCCCCCAAAATACATACAGTACTTGCTCTCAAAATTGCTAAATAATAATCTAATAATGGAATTAAATATGTGTCTGAGACCTAAATACAGGTCTTGGTCATTCCTTACCAAGTAACATTTCTTTGGAAGTCAATTTTTTAAATGGAAAAAAAAAACTAGATGGCGGACATCACAAACAGTATTTCTCTGAGCACAGCAGTAAATCCTTAATTAACAGCTTGAATGGTTTTCATTTACCTGCCTGTTTAGCGGCTATCACAAAAACTGTTATAATTAAAAAATGGTGAGATATCGTCTCACCACATGATCCAAAGGCACACCCTTGACACAGACCCCATCATCCCTAAAAATTTCATTCCATCTGGGCTGTAGATGAAGGTAAAAAAATCCTGTGTTAATCAATGGGAAAAAACTATGGTGGGGGGTGTTTTTTTAACACTCCATATCTCAAAAACCATAAAAAATGTTGTCAAGAAACTTTCCACATCTTGAGACATTGGCAGAATGACTGAACATGCCAAATGTTGGGCTATTTAAGTACAAAATTTCAAAGTTAATAAGGTATGTTTTGAATTTAACATAAAAATACCATTACAACAATAACTATAAGGGTGCTACCTCACCCCTATAAAATAAAATTATGCTACAACTTCACTCATCTTATAAACAGTGTACAGTAGAAGTCCCTTAAATGGTACAGCTTCATGGAGAGCATATCATTGCATTTAAGTGTTCATCTCGATTGTTAGAAGGCATGCTTTTACATGCATTTATAGTGTTTTTACACAGCGCTTCAGTTAGGCATGCGGTTAGCAGTATCGTGAATAATGAATACAGGTCTCTTAGTTATTTTTGTTTTTGTGTTTGTTTGCCATCTTTATTTTGTGATATTATTTAATTATTTATTAATTTTATTTAACAATAGTTCAATTAAAATGGCTTTTAACTTATCTACTTCTGCAGTCTGTCCGTCGTCACTCCAGAAAAAATCCATGATTGGGCCCTGCTTGGATTCCAAAGCCATGTGCTGGATAATAATCCACTCCAGTTAAAACAAATGCTCCCACTCCTGTATTTTATTGTTTTTAAGACACCAGTCTCTCAGCACACTTACTTACGCTTGTGCTTACTTGTTTGGTACTGTACTAGGTGGTGCTTTATACATGTTGCCATCGACAGTATCCAGTGGTGATTCCATGTTTTCTGTCTTCAGAGGCACACAAATGTCCTCGATGGGCAGATCACCATCTGTTTGTTTGGCTTCATCACAATTTAAGAAGGCTTCAAATTAATCTAGGGTTATGTTGTTGAGTGCTCAAGATCAGTGAGTGGATCTTTGGCAGCTATGTCTCATAACTCTGCTTCCTCTTTGTTGGTTGCAGAAGGATCCTGTTGTTCCACGAGTGAAGCCAACTTTATGAAAACACTTGGCTAGTGTGCTCTGTTTGATGGTGCCTTTTTGCACACTGTGTTGTGCTGTAGTTTCCACTGTGAGAACTATGCATCCAGTTTCTTGTTTTGTTTTTGTTAAGAACAGGACCTGCACCAGGAGCAGCCATGCACCCTTACTGACAGTGTGATTAAGCCAGATACATAAGCTATCCTCTGCCTGGGTGTCCTTTCCTTCATGTTTCTGATTCCAATTTGGATTGCTGTTCATATGCCACTCAGGGAGTATTTTTCTTTATTCAGGCTGCTCCATCCTGCCTGGCTCTTGAACATGCCAGATTGGTTTGCCAGGAGACATGGAGGTGCTGGGCTCTTGTGGTTAAGGGCAAACACAACTACTGGAGGATATGATTAGTTGTAGTGCCTCTTATGATTTTTATCTTGGCAGACAGAATCAGAATGATTCTCTTAGCTGCAGCCATTGTTGGAAAAAGCTAATCTGGGAACCAGCACAGGTTCCTATTTATTTAGGCAGGCAGCAATAGGTATGAATGAGTTGTGAATGGTCATCTACATTGGCTGAGCAACTCAATTGTCCCCAAAAACAGCACAACCATCCCAATTAATAAGAGAATAAGACTATTGAAATATATTGCTTTTCTATCAGTGCCTGGGGGATCATCCCAGGTAAGCAGAAGCCCCCATTAACTGCATCCCAATAAAGTGGCTTGTACTGTAAAACAATATGTTCTATAAATATATTGTATGAACAATGTACACACTTTTTAACCTTTTGCTTAATATCAAACTATGAAACTATCATTGTGTTTCATTATTCAATTTTCTATTACAAAGCAGTGGAACTGCTTTGACCAGAGTGCAGCATTACTGTACCTCTTATTAGCATACATTCGCTGCCTCTTGCTGCTTCCTACAGCTGATTTACAACACAGTGACTCTCATTTGTCACACGTCTCACCTCAGAGACGCTGTGGCAAAATGAGTATGAGAGGAATCTCGGTAAAAAAATGTCTGCATTCAAGCAGAAAAGGTGACTCATTGCCTGCAGCTGGTGGCACATGAAAACATTTCCAGTCCTTCTTCCATCCTCCCTCTCCTTTGCCAAACAACCCACCTTCCCTTGCTCCAGTCAGGGCCAGTACCTGATTCTGTTGAAGGAAACCAGGTATCCTTGTCAGTCATTTTGGAGTGTTATGCTGCCAGCACCAGTTCCTGACACAGTCATAGAAACATAGAAACACAGAGACATAGAATTTGATGGCAGATAAGGACTGCTTGGCCCACCCAGTCTGCCCAGTTGCCTACCTAATGGATAAGCTGCAGATCCTAGCTAACCAATAGCCTGCATCTTCCTACCTCCACCCCCTAGAATTGCCTTATGCCTGTCCCATGCATTCTTGAATTCCACCACTGTTTTTGACTTCACAATCTCCTCCGGAAAGCTGTTCCATGCATCAACAACCCTCTCCATCAAAAAATACTTCCTCACATTACCTCTGAGCCATCCCCCCTCTAGCTTCAAATTGTGCCCTCTTGTTCTTGCACACTCTTTTTCTGAAAGATGCTACCCTCTTGGACTTTGTTGATTCCTTGAGGTACTTGAAACTTTCTATCATGTCTCCCTCTCCTCCTCTCCTCAAGGCTATACATATTAAGCTCCTTAAGTCTCTCTTGATATGTCTTCTGGTACAGACCCTGCACCATTTAATTGCCCTCCTCTGGACTGCCTGCATCCTGTCTATGTCTTTGCAGAGATTGGGACTTCAGAACTACACACAGTACTCCAGATGGGGTCTCACCAGCTGTCTGTACAGAGAAATAACAACTTCCTGTTTTCTACTGGTGATGCCTCTCCCTATGCATCCCAGTATCCCCCAGCCCTCCTTACTGCCCTCTCACATTGCTTGCTCACCTTTAGGTCATCTGATATGACTACCCCCAGGTCCCTTTCCATTTTTGTTGTTGTTAGTATCTCACCCTTGTGACAAGCTGGCCTGTGGTAGATGGAGAGGCAATATGCTGGGTTTAAAGTTCACAGAGGAAAATGTGCTTTTATTGGTTCAAATGTAAGTTATTGCTCCAGAAAAGCATAATCAGTCAATTCAACTTCTCCAGCCTGGTCAGGTAACATAAAGGTTAACACAAAACAGTTATTTCAGGCTGGCTTGTCAAAAGAATCTTTGAACCACCTATGTGGGCCAACAGTTTGTTCAATATACAGTCTCAAACAAATAAACTGTTTGTGGGCCAGCAGTTTTGAATGCACAGTCTCAAATAAAACACATACAGCTTTCCCTTTTTGCCTTATTTGTAGGCTGCTATCAGCAGTACATTCCATTCACTGTTTTTAGCCCAGCTGGCTAGACTGATCCTTTACCTCAGGACTCTCTGCTCTAGAACTGGTCTGTTTCTCAGCAGCAGGTTTCAAGTTTTTCCCCCAAAGACTCTCTCCAATACTTAATCATTCTCCTTGGCTTTCTGCTCTGGTTCCTGTCTCACATTCCACCCTCCATCTTGCAGGGTTCTCTGCATAGGAGTCTCTGCTCCTTGCAGCAGTTTCCAGCTTCTAACTAACTCCTTGCTATATTATCTCTGCCTTTCAGCAATCCCTCTAATTAGCAACACCTGAGGAGACAACCCACCTTGCCTGTTCATGTTGCATTCTCTGCATTTCCTCAGCCTCAAATAAGAGGTCAACCTCTTGTTTCCTAGTGCAGTGTTTACACTGTCACATACCTCCCCCTTTGTGCTAAGGCACAATTGGTTGGCCCTTGACCATTCCCTTCCCAGGACAGGAAGTCCATGGTTCCATTCTGGGTCCTGGCCTGGTGGTGCACCATAAAGGAAAAAGACTGGAGGGACAAGTACCACCTGGTGATGCAGGGGTTGTCATCCTTCATCACCTGTAGCCACCTCAGAGGGGCATGATCTGTGACCAGGATAAATGGCCAGCCATGTAGGCAGTAGTGGAGGGTGTCCACAGCCCACTTGACTGCGAGACACTCTTTCTCTATCACTGCTTAGTTTTTCTCCCGGGGAAAGAGTTTTCAACTGAGGTAGAGGAGAGAATGTTCCTCCCCCTCAAACTCCTGGCAGAGCACGGCTCCTAGCCTGACTTCAGAGGCATCCATCTGCAGGATTAAGGTCCTTCTGAAGTCAGGACTGCGTAACACTGGCTCTCTGCACAGAGCCGCTTTGAGTTGTATGAAGGTTTGGTCACACTCCTTTGACCATTGGACCTTTCTGGGGGCAGATTTCCAGGTGAGGTCTGTAAGGGGGCTGGCAAGGGTAGAGAAGTGCGATATGAACTTGCGGTAATACCCTGCCAATCCTAAGAAGGCCCTCACCTGGGTTTTTGTGGTGGGTACTGCACAGTCTGCTATGGCTTGGACCTTACTGACCAAGGGTCTCACCTGTCCATTGCCTATACAGTACCCTAAGTACTTCATTTCAGCTTTGGCCAAAGCAAACTTCACTGGATTGGCCATCAGCCCTGCTTCTCATGAGGACTGTAGTACAGTTGCTACCTTGGATACATGGGACTCCCAATCAGTGCTGTGGATCACCACGTTATCTAGGTAAGCAGCTGCATAGTGGGAATGGGGTGCAGCAAGTGATTCATGAGCCTTTGAAAGGTTGCAAGTGCCCCATGTAAGCTGAAAGGCATGGTATGGAACTGGTATAGCCCAAAGAGGGAAGCAAATGCTGTATTTTCCCAAGGCTCTGGAGTCAAAGGTATTTTCTAGTACCCTTTTGTTAGGTCGAAAGTCATGATGTACTTGGCTTCCTCTAGTCTATCCAACAGTTCATCTACCCATGGCATGGGGTAGGCATCGAACTTTGAGATGGCATTGACTCTGCGAAAATCAATACAGAAGTGGGTAGCCCACCTTCTTTTGGTACTAACACTATGGGGCTACACCAATCACTGCTGGAGTCCTCAATCATCTCCAGCTCTAGCATGTCCTGTAACTCCTTCTTAACAGTGTCTCATACGGCTTCTGGCAAGCGATACAGTCACTGCTGCACCTTCTCCCCTGGATCTGTTTCTATATGATGAGCTATCATATGGGTTGTCCCCAGGAGGAAGGAGAAAACATCCAAAAACTGGCTTATCAACTCTCCTAGTTGCTGTTTCTGTTTATGAGACAGCTGTTCTCCCATTGGGACTTGTATCCCCAGATTGTTATCCTGCACTTTGGGTCCCAGATCCACTATGTTTGGTTTAGGGGAAATCAATAGGCTATCCCTCTGGTTCCAGAATTTCAGCAAATTGACATGGTAGATCTGGGTCTCTTTTCGCCTTTCTGGCTGGCAAACTTCATAGTCAACTGGGCCCACCCTCTGAGTAACTTTGTAAGGCCCCTTCCATTTGTCTAGAAGCTTATTCTGGCTGCTCAGAAACAAAACTAGTACCTGATCCCCTTGTTTATATTCCCTCAACCGGGCAGCCTGATTGTAGTAGTACTCTTGTCTTTGTTGAGCCTTCACCAGATTTTCTTGGGCAAATTTCCCCACCCGATCTAATCTTTCCTTCAATTGCAGGACATATTGCACCACATTTTCAGTCTTGGGGTTGGGTTTTTCCCACATCTCCTTTACTACATCAAGAACACCTCATGGGTGGCACCCGTAGAGGAGTTCAAAAGGAACAAACCCTGTAGAAGGTTGAGGGACCGCCCGCATTGTGAACATCAATAAGGGAAGTAACTTGTTCCAGTCCCTGATCTCAGTGGTTATGAACTTTAGAAGCATCATTTTAAGGGTTTTGTTGAATCACTCCATGAGGCCATCCATCTAGGGATGATAGATCAAGGTCCTTATGGAGCTGATTCCCAATAAAGTACAAACCTCCTGAGTCAGGCGGGACATGAAATTATTTCCCTGGTCAGTCAACATTTCCTTCGGTATTCCCATATGACTAAAGACCTTTAATAGCTTCCCGGTTACAATTTTGGCTGAAATTCTTCATAACGGGATGGCCTTGGGGTACCGAGTAGCATAGTCTACAATCACCAGAATGTATTGGTACCCCTCTGCACTCTTTTCTAGGGGTCCCACTATATCAACCCCAATCTGGTCAAAAGGTGCCTCCATAACAGGTAAGGGTAGTAAAGGAGCCCTTGGATTGTTCTTTGGAGCTACTAACTGGCACTTGGGACAAGATGCACAATAATCTTTAACATGTTGATAGATGCTTGGCCAAAAGAATCGGGGCAACAGTCGGGCTAATGTATTCTCTACCCCATAGTGCCCTGCCACAGGAATAGAGTGGGTGAGGTGGAGTTATTCCCCCTGAAAGACTTGAGGAATTAGCAACTGATGAAGAGTATCCCCCATCTGGGCCTCCTTACTCACTTGATACAGGATACCCCCCTTATAACTCAAAATGAGGATAGCGTGCTACTCGATTCTCATCTACCACTTCCCCTTCCCTGACAGCCAACTGGGTGTATACCTGACTGAGTATATCATTGGCCTGTTGTTCTTTAGCAATGTCCGGGCAGTGCTTTAATACATCTTGCTCTGATAGTGACGGCCCTCCAGGACTTTGGTTAGGTGGGTCAGTGTTAGGGTCGGGCTGTGGGACTGGACCCACTTTTGCCTTTGCTTAACCTCCCTCCTGGGAACCTGCTCCTTTGGGATCCCTTTCCTTTGCTGCTCTACGTTCTCTCTTAGATTTGTGGGTTCTTATCTGGGCATTAAAAATTCCTGGGTCTGGGAAAGGAAAAACTTCCCCCAGCTGCAGGTGGCTAGCCACCCTCCCTTCACAACCCTGAGACCGGGTAGTTACCAAAGATAAGTCTGCTTTCCATAAGTCTTCAAACCATTTCCAGTCTCTCCCCAGTAACACCAGATAGGGTAACCCCGGGACAACCCCCACCTTTATAGTCTCTGTTTGGCCCCTCAGAGTAAATGTAACCATAGCACCAGGGTAAGCCTTTACATCCCCATGCACACATTGGATAAGGATGGGGTTCTGGTCCTGCCAGCGTCAGGGGTTCACAAGAGCCACCCTGACTAGGGTCTGGTGGCTCCCTCAGTCCACCAGAGCCTCCATCTCTATCCCTTCTAACTTGACAGGGATCACAGACTCTACGGATTCAGAGCCCCCCCCCACTGTACAGTGAATACACATCTGTAAACGTGCAGTTTATGAAGGTACAGTCCATGTGGGGGCAGTTCTTCACAAAGTGACCATTCTGTCCTCATGAGAAACATGCCCCTGTGTCTCGGCTATGGGGTGAGCCTCGGGTTTAGGCAGCGGATCCTCAGGAAATGTCTCCCTGGGCTGCTGGGTTGTTGTCTTTCCCAGAGTCTGACCCTTATTTGGCCCATAACCCCTCTCCCTACATGCCTAAGGTCCCTTCACAGTTCCAGTCAATAATCCTTCAGTCTGGCTCCTGGGACAATTCCCTATCTTCCCAGGTGGCCTTGTAAGCTGGATCATGGGGTGGGAGGAGAGGTCAGCATCTAACACTTGTTCTGAGATCTGCATAGCCTCTGCTAGCATGGTGATCTTTTGTTTGTGGACCCAGCTCTGAATTCCCGGGGGCAAGATGCTCAGAAATTGTTCCAAGATGATTAACTCAGAAACACTGGGGCCACTGCGTCCTTCAGGTTTTAGCCAACATCAACACAGGTCCTGCAATTGTTGTCCCACTGCTCTAGGTCGTGCACCTGCTGCAAATTTGAAGCTCCGGAACCTCCGTCGGTAACTTTCTGCATTAATGCCTAGGCAGTCCAGGATTGATGCTTTCACCTCTGTGTACTCCCCGGTTGTGGTACTGTCTATAGCTCAATAGGCTGCTTGGGCTTCCCCGGTCAGACAGGGGGCAAGGTGAACAGCCCACTGGGGTCTGGGCCATCCAGTAACTTCTGCCACTCACTCAAATGTTACCAGAAAGGCCTCGGGATCATCCTCAGATGTTATTTTGGTCAGCATGGCATTCATCCTAGGAACCCCTAGCCCCATGATAGCTGGACCAGCCTCACCAGTAGGATCTTGTTGCAGCTGTTGCACCAGGGGCTGCAGGAGCTGCTGTTGTTGTTGTCCCAGCTGTATAAGAAACTGCTGTTGTGCTTCCTGTTGCACTTGTTGTGCTTGTTGGGCCCATTGTTGCACCTTCTGTTGCTGCTGCTGAGCCAGCTGGGTGAGAACCTGTTGCTGATGAGCTTGTTGTGCCCAATGTTGAGCCTCCTGTTGGGCTTGCTGTGCTGTTGTGACCACTGTTGCACCTCCTGCTGCTGCTGTGCCAGCTGCCTGAAAGCCTGTTGTTGTTTTTCAGTGAGGAACTTCAGCAATTTCTCCATATCCATTTTTCCAGAATGTAACTAGTCCTGCTCACTCCAGCAGGGGTTCAAATCCCACTCTGACACCACGTGTGACAAGCTGGCCTGTGGTAGATGGAGAGGCAACATGCTGGTTTTAAAGTTCACAGAGGATAATGTACTTTTATTGCTTCAAATGTAAGTTATTACTCCAGAAAAGCATAATCACTCAGTTCAACTTCTCCAGCCTGGTCAGGTAACATAAAGGTTAACACAAAACAGTTATTTCAAACTGACTTGACAAAGGAATCTTTGAACCACCTATGTGGGCCAACAGTTTGTTCTATATACAGTCTCAAACAAAACAAGCGGTTTGTCGTCCAGCAGTTTTGAATGCACAGTCTCAAATAAAACACAGTTTCCCTTTTTGCCTTATTTGTAGGCTGCTGTCAGCAATACATTCCACTCACTGTTTTTGTCCCAGTTGGCAAGACTGACCCTTTACCTCAGGACTCTGCTCTTGAACTGGTCTGTTTCTCAGCAGCAGGTTTCAAGTTTTTCCCCCAAAGACTCTCCGATACTTAATCATTCTCCTTGGCTTTCTGCTCTGGTTCCTGTCTCACATTTCACCCTCCGTCTTGCAGGGTTCTCTGCATCGGAGTCTCTGCTCCTTGCAGCAGTTTCCAGCTTCTAACTCCTTGCTGGATTCTGTCTGCCTTTCAGCAATCCATCTAATTAGCAACACTTGAGGAGGCACCCCCCTTGCCTGTTCATGTTGCATTCTCTGCATTTCCTCAGCCTCAAATAAGAGATTATTAACCTCTTGTTTCCCAGTGCAGTGTTTACACTGTCACAACCCCCCATTGTGTACTCTTCCCCTGGGATTTTGTTTCCCAGGTGCATTACTTTGCACTTCTTAGCATTGAATCTAAGCTGCCATACATTTGACCATTCCTACAACCTTGCCAAGTCCCTTCTTATCCTTTCCACCCCACCTTGTGCATCAACTCTGTTGCAGATCATTGTGTCGTCTGCAAAGAGATATTCCAGTGCCTCTGCAATGTCACTTATAAAGACATTATAGAGGACCGGTCCTAGTACTGAACCCTGCAGTACCCCACTAGTAACCCCCCTTTCTTCAGAGTGAACTCCATTTACTATTACTCTCTGTGTCCTGTTCTCCAGCCAGTTGTTTACCCAGGCTACCATTTTGGGACCCACTCCCAGGCTAGCCAACTTGTATATTAATCTTTTGTGTGGGACTGTGTCAAATGCCTTGCTAAAGTCTATGTAGGCCATGTCCACAGCCCCTCCCTGATCTACTACTTTGGTCACCCAGTCAAATAAATCCATTAGATTCATCTGACATGAACTTTCTGCTGTGAATCCATGCTGCCTTGGGTCCTGTGCTCCTCTGGCCTCTAGGTACTCAACAATTCTTTCCTTCAGAAGTGATTCAATCATTTTCCCAATCACTGAGGTTAAACTAACAATTCTGTAGTTTCCTGCTTCTGCCCTGCTCCCACTTTTGTGGAGTAGAATAACATCTGCCCTCCTCCAGTCCTCAGGTACTACCCAATCCTCCCATTATTTACTAAAGAGGGTAGTCAGTGGTGTCACTAGTTCTACCCTTAGTTTTTTTAGAATTCTGGAATGAATCCCATCAGGCCCCATTGCTTTGTCCACCTTCAGTTTTAAGCATTCTTTCAGAACCCTTTCTTCTGTGAAAGGGATGGTAACAACCCCCATATCCAGCGTGTTTCTTTTGTTTGGTTTAGGTATCTCCACCTCTTCATTTGTGAATACTGAGCAAAAATATTTGTTTAGTATCCCTGCCTTTTCAGAGTCACCTTCTACCCACCCCCTCCCCTTTATTAAGCCTCACTATCCCTCCCTTGGTCTTCCTTCGCTCCCTGATGTACCTATAAAAGGTTTTATCCCCGTTCTTAACTGAGTTGGTTATCTTTTCCTTGGTTTGGGCCTTTGCTGTTCTGACTGCCTTTTCTGATTCCTTTTGCTTTAACTGATGCAATTTTCTGTTCTACTCCTTCTGTGATTCCTTGTACTTCCTGAATGCTCTCTTTTTCTCCCTAACCTTCCCTGCCACCTCCTTTAAGAACCATAGTGGTTTCTTACATCATTTTGTTTTGTTTATTTTCACCCCACAAAAGCTTGTTGCCTCTGTGATGGCAGTTTTGATTATTCCCCATTGTTCTTCCACCCCTACTTTCTGCCCATTTGCTAGTGCATTCCTTAGGCACTCACCCATTTTGGCAAAGTCAGCCTTCCTGAAGTTCAGTACCTTTGCCTTTGTATGGCCTGACTCTACTGCTGTGTTTATCATGAACCATACGGTTTGATGGCCACTAGTTCCCAGATGGCTACCCACTTCCAAATTTGTGATCCTCTCACCATCTCCATTTGAGAGTACCAGGTCTAAGATTGCTCTGTCTTGAGTGGGTTCCGATATCTGTTGTCTAAGACATGCACCCTGTAGGGCACCTAAAATGACCATACTCTTAGAAGTGGCTGCTGCAAATGCACTCCAGTTAATATCTGGCATATTGAGATCCCTCATTAACAATATCTCTCCATTTTCTGCCATTCTAAGGATACTTTCTATCATTTCCTTGTCCATTTCCTTCCCTGAGATGGGGGTCTGAATACAACCCCTGTGTGGATTATGGTGCCATTGCCTGTCTCCAAATTGACCCACAGTGCTTCCTCTCCTCCCTGGTTATCCTTTTGTTCTGTTGCTTTGATTCCTTCCCTTATGTGGAGAGCTCCTCCTCCTCCTCCTCTTTTACCCTCCCTGTCCCTCCTGTAGATAGTGTATCCTGGTATGTTTACATCCCAGTCATGGTTCTGAGTGTACCATGTTTCTGTGACTGCCACAATATCCAGATGTTCCTCCTCCATCAAGGTCACTAATTCAGGAAGCTTGTTATCCAGACTACGAGCATTGGTACTCACTGCTCTCCATTTTTTGATGGCTTTACCTCTTGTAGCACTATCCCTGTCTTCACTGACTTTGCTTTCTCCATTAACCCCTGTCCTGGTCCCTAGTGACCTTTTTACATTGGTCTTTACCTCATTTAGTACCCTGTTTTGTAGGGGGAGGCTGGGAATTCCCTGTTGCTTATCAGTGCCACCCCCCTTGACTTGTTTAAAAGCTTGCCAATGAAGCATTTAATCCGATCATCCAGAAGACTTGTTCCCTTCCTGGACAGATGCAGACCATCCTGCCAGTATAGACTGGTATCCTTCCAGGTGGAACCCCAGTCCCCAATGAAGCCAAACCCCTGTGCTCTGCACCATTTATTCAACTATTCATTGAATCGCATGGTGCAAAGTACCCTCGACTCACCCTTGCCATAGACAGGCAGCACCTCTGAGAAGGATACCGTGTGTGCTACTTGCCTTAGGCCCATCCCCAACTCCACAAACTCCTCCTGCACTGCTCTAATCTCCCAGAAGATAAACAGCAGAGTGCAGAGTGCAGATAATGTTGGCAAAACATTAAAAAAAAAAAAGAAAAGATTTAATCTGCGTTTCCTTCCCAATGCCACCATTGAAGTGATGCTCTGTTTTGAAATGCAGGAACCTACCACTACCACATTAAATTGCTGGGGAAGCCAGCAAAACAGGGATAAATAAAAGCAACATTCTCAGCAAAATATTTATACCTTTTGGGCTAGAAGCAATTCCATTGCTTCATAATATATTAATACGTAGACTTAGGGGTGTCTCTTACAGGATAAGAATGCTATCTCATGCTAAGACAGAACTGCTCAGTTTCACTTTGTGGTACTCTTGCCCAAAACAGCATGGGATAACCTTCATATCCCATAAGAGACACTCCTAAGTCTATGTATTAATATATATTACTATCCACTCTGAGTGGATCTCAGACCTGTTTATATATACCAACATTTCAATTACATTACCATATACAGGGTTATAGTTCTATTACATAATCAGATTGCCATTCTAGAATGAAATACTAACTGTTATGTCCTACAGTATATTTCCATAAGAACACCTACAAATAGCAAGTTAAATTAATGTCAAAAAGCAACCTCACGTTTCTATATAAGTACAATATGAAAAACAATTACATAGAGAATAATGGATAGGCAAGTGTGTGATATGGATTTTTTTTACACACCCGAGGTGTGTGATGACCTGTAAACATCGAGGGCGAAGCTCGAGAGGTTTATACAGTCATCACACACCAAGGGTGTGTTAAAAAAAAAAAAATCCACAACACACATTTCACTATCTTTTATTTTTTAGAATTACTGGTGTTTTGCACTGTTTGCATGACCTTGTGTGACTTTGCGTGATTTTGAGCTGCTTTGCATGGGTTGATATGACTTGCCATATCAACTCGCAGGTTGATATGACTTTTTATAAGTCTCAAAAATGGGTTGATATCAGGGGTCACCAGTTATGATAGCACATTATTTCAACACCATCTAACAGCTCACAAATGAAAACTAAATCAGCCATGCTTAGACATGGCCAACTATTCTTTGTTTTAAGGGATGCAGCATCACAGCTCATCTTTTGTATTCACTACGTGACTTTTTCCAAAAATCAGAGGGACTGTCATGAACTATTCAATGCAGGCCTATCTTTAAGATGGAGATGGAATGTTGGCAGAACTTCACATGATGTTTGCCATGCACTGCACCTGTCAGCAGCTTACAAATTGATGTCATCAGCCCGTGTGTAGTAATCAAGCATGTGTGCAATGCCATTTCCCATTGGATTGCCCAGCTGAGCACTACCTGGGTGTTCAGTGGCTCCCACCTGCTACAGAAACCTTCCAGTTAGCCCAGCTATGCAAATATTTGCTGCCTGCCTCCAAACACCCCCCACCCCATACCTGGCTTCAAAATTAACTCTCACCTTCTACAAAACACTCACCTGCCTCCTGACTAACCCTCTGCCATAGGCTGAAGAACAACCCACTCCCCCAAGCTGAAGAACTTCTGCCTGCCTTCCGATCAACCCTCTGCAACTAGCTGTGGAAAAAATTACTCCCATCCACTGCAAAACTGTTACCTTCCCACTTTCCAACTGTCACTCCATAGCCCTGGCTGCAAAATAAATGACCGCTACTCCTGAACAACTCCAGCCCACCTTACAATTAACACTCCTGCTCTGGCTACAGTAATGAATCCCACCTCTGCAGAAGTCCTGTCCACCTCTCAACTAACACTACTCGGCCCTGAGTGCAAAACAAATGCCTCCCACCCACTGCAAAATACCTGCTCACCTCCCAGTTAATCCACCACCACCAGCTGCAGAACAAACATCTCCCACCACTAAACAGATCCTGCTCTCCTCCTGACTAACCCTGTGGACCTAATCGTAAAAACAGCCCCCACCAGCTGCCGACTTCCCACCTGCCTCAAACATAAAGCTCGATTCCTGGCTGTAAAAGCAACTTCCATCAATTGACATCCTCTTGCCTACATCCTGACCCACACTGTAGCCCACCACTACTGGTGGAGTGTCTCCACCATGTCCTGGCTATAGTTGAGGATGGTGTAGGGGAGGCAAAGATTGGACTATAAAGCACACAATTAAGAGCTGCAGAGTGACATCAGCTGTAAGAGTCAGCAACAGAGTAAAGGCACAAAAAATGATGTATATGTGTGTGGATATCAATCAGTGTGTTTATGATGGGGGCTACAATTATAAAGATTTGAGACCATGGGCAGATTGCAGAGGTGGCATTGCCTCCCCAGTAATCTCTTGTCTGCTGGAGCTACAATTAACTGTGTCCCTGAGGGCCCCCTCACCTACTACGGTATAATGTGTTTCAGTGTCTGGTAGCCATCCATTCCCCTTCCCCTGGAATAAACACACTGACACAGGTCTTAGAGGAAATGGCCACAGCCATGTGTTTATTGATATAATACACACCTGAAGAGCAGCATGCAAAGTCAGGATGATCTGCCCCTCATTACGCACCAGCCCTCATTCTCAGACCAACACAGGTGTGTGCCCAATTGCCCGGAGTAGTACTTGATGTGGTCATGTGGCCAAGGCTCCTGCAGCTGCTCCACATCCACCACCACTGTCCTTGCAGGATATCTGAGTAAGGTGACTGGGGAACCCCACCCCGGTCCAGGTCCAGGTCCGCAATCTGCCACCCTCGTGCCGACCAGGGTTGGTGACTTGAGATGCAGTGAAATTTAATTTCGCCAGTAAAATTCTGGTGAAAACGCTAATTTTGCTGTGTGAAATATTTCACTTAATTATGACTGCAAGGCAAAATTTCACTGGTAAATTTCGTCTTGCGTTACTATTTGGTGAAATCGGTCAAAATCAAGTGAAATTGGGCTTTCCACTTGGCTTACTCTCTGCAGGTCACATGGGCTGACTGTATACAGGCAGCAAGTGAGTGGTTCATTTCCTTTCTGTGTAGCTGGAGACTTGGAGAGGAGAAGCAGGCAGCCAGTAGCAGAAACGTTCAAATTAAGATTCTTTTGTGTGCCACTGACTGTTCCATTTTGTGTGTTTTTTACACTCTTTTTTTGCTTAAAAAGAGTGTATTAGATTGTGTTTCTGTTCCTTGCTTATAGTTTCTGCTGGGGCTCTGTAGTGTATTGATATGTGTGCGTGTGTGTCTGTGCATATGTAACTCCCTCTCCCTCTTGCTCCCTTTCTGTTAGGAATCTTTTTTTTTTATAGATAGGATGGATACTAAACAGCAGGGCAGGATGACTGGGAGTAAGGCACCCACTGTTCACCTTAACAGGCATGTGTTCCAGCAGGAGCTTGTGCCCCCCCAACAGTAGCATGTTGCCCCCACTTCCCAGCAGCAACAGCATGAGCCCATTGCCCTCCCTTCCGCAGCAGCTTGACCATGAGTATGATGTGGGCCCCAGAACCAGCCAGCTGCAGAATCCCATAGCCCCCTAGCAGCAGCAACAGGTGCATTTGGCCCCCACCCCCAGCAGCAGCCAGATACTAATGCTCCTCCCACCCAGCAGGAGCATGTGCCCCTGCCTCCCTCCAGCATAAAGGGCCAGCCGTATGGTGTTTCTTTGATCAAAACACCATCAACAGCATGGTGTTTATCTGCAAGCTGTGTGGCAGATCCATGCAAAGGGGCAAACAAGGGGTTCATTTTAGAAATGGTGGCCAGAAGACCCATCTACAGAACCACCACAATGCAGAGTGGCTCCAGAAACAATAGGAGTTGGCAGCAGCAGGAGGCAATAGTGGGGCCCAAGAAGAAGAGGACCAGCAGGGGGATGGGGCCAGTGGTCAGGTGGAGCCTGGAAGGCACTGCAGCAGCAGGAGAAAGCAGCTGGAGGCAGCTGCACCCCCATCCGCATCACCCCACATCCACCGGCATCACAGGCTTCATGGTGGTGGTGAATCTGCACAGCCTGCAGCAGCCCCATCTGCTCCACCAGTTAGCCATGAAGATCTGGCAGCTGTATGAGCATAGATTTCTGCTCTTCACAGTGATTTTGATGAGTTCCACCAGGAGGTCACGGGGGACCTCAGAAAATGGATGGAGGAGCAACAAAAAGTGTTGGACCTCCTTGCGGAACTTCATCATGGGGGAATTGGTGGTGGCAGGTCAGAAGAATCTTTTTTTTTTATTTATTTTTTGTTTACTGGGTAGGTGCACTAGCCAAAATTGACTATTTTCAGGCATGACCTGGGAGAGTACAGAGACATAGTAAACAAATATAGAAACAGTTGCAAGCAGATACAATTCCAGGGTAGCAGTCATTGTACAAAAATGCAAAGCATTAGTGCTAACAAAGGTGCAGTAACAGAGGCAGTCAGTAATACAAATGCAATTTGCTCTTCATGTAGTGCCTGAATAAAGCAAGTGACGTAAGGAGAAATAACAGCAAGGAGAAGAGTACAATCAATTAAACAATACTGAAAGCAAGATGGTTGCCAAGCAATTGAACACTGTAGAATTTAAGATAGGAATAATGAGAGTAGGTAGGTAGGAAGAATATCAGGATGGAGACAGGTAGAGATATTTAAGCCAGGCAGAGTAGGAGAAGGATAAAGAACAGAAGGAAGGTAAGAGCAGAGGCGGCAGGGGCAGAAAAACAACAGAGAGGTAGAGAGTGGATAAAAGAAAACACAAGAGAGACACAAGTGTGGCAAGAAGAGAAAAAAGAGAGAAGTAGAGAGGAGAAGCAGAGGTCCTAAGGAACAGATAAGTACAAATCAGAAAAAAATAAGTACAAATCAGATGTCAGGTAGGACAGCAAATGCAGGTGTCATAACTGAGGAGTAGGCAAGAGCACATGCTAAATCAGGTGGGGTCAAAACAAGCATAAGAGTCAGTACTCAGTAGATAACCCCTAAGTTCACTCTTAAATTGTTTATGGGTCTCGGTCTGCCTGAGCACTAGGGGAAGAGTATTCCAAAATTTTTGTGCCATATGCCTGAAACCACTAGTGCCTTTAGAGGTGTGACATCTAGGGACTTTTAGGAGCCACTTGTCAACTGACCAAAGCCCATGAGCAGAGGTTATAGGAATGAGAAGCACATCCAGAGATTTTGGTACCTTTAGCCTAAGGATAGAATCAATCAGGGAGCCCAGGTAGTAATGCTTAGATGCAGAAGGGGAGAGCCACCCAAGGTCAGCAAATAGCTGACAACGGTGCTTTAATTTGCATGGCCGAGGATGCATATCAGCATATGTTATTGTAAGTAACATTCCACTTTAGGAGGGATGTTTTCTGAGCAACCACAAGGACAGGAGCACAGTAGGTAAGGGAAGGAAGTAGGATTCCCTTGGCAATGGCAAGTTTAGCATATAGCGTTAGCATGTAGCTTGTCTTATAAGCAGCCCCCAGCTTATTATTTACTGCTTTGCAGGTGGATTGGACATGTAGGTTAAAATCCAGGGATTGGTCCTGCATAATCACAAGATAATTGAAAGATGACATGGATTCAAGTACGGTTCCTTCTAGGTCATGTACAGTAAGGGATGAAGGACCAGTTCTGAGCTTAGCAGTCATGCCTAGAAGCATGACCTTCATTTTCTTGGCATTTAGAACCAATTCATGGTTGTGGAGCCAACTTTGAATGTTCTTGAAATCAGAGGAGAGGGCAGAATTTAGGTTATCAATTTTGGTATCTCCGGTATATATGACAAGATCATCAGCATATAAGTGGGATGAGCAGTTTACCAGGGCACCAGGAACATTGTTAATAAATAATGAGAAGAGAAGCAGCCCCAGGATAGTGCCTTGGGGTACCCCAACCTTTATTGATGCACAGTCAGATATAGAAGAGTGAAATTTCACCATTTGAGATCTACCAGACAGGTAGCTGTTAAACCAGTCTACAACTGGAGAAGAGAAACCCATATTAAGCAGCCTGGCCAAGAGTAAGGGGTGGTCAACCAGGTCACATGCCTTGGTTAGGTCGATAAAGACGGCACCGTTAGGGTACCCGTCGTCCATATTTGCAAGTGCATCAGAGGTGAGTTTTAGCAAGGCTATAGAGGTGCTATGGTTCTTTCTGAAACCATGTTGGGCATCTGAAAGCACCTTAAATTTTGTGAGGAATTCAATTGTTTGATTGGCCACAGCTTTTTCAAGCAGTTTGGAAAGGACCGATAGAATAGCAATTGGATGGTAATTGTTTATATCCTTCTTGTCCCCTTTCTTGTAGACTGGAGTTATGAGAGCCATTTTCCAGATGTCAGGTACAGTGCGGCAGGACAGGGACATTGTGTAGATTTTTGCTAGAGGACAGGCAATATATATAGAGCAGCAAGCTTAAGAATGTGTGGCTCAAGGAGGTCTGGCCCTACACTGGTATTGTCAGATATGGATTTAAGAAGTTTGAGGACCTCCAGTGATGTTATAGCTAAAATAGAAAGGCAGGATATGTGGAGATATAGAGGGAGGTGTATTGGGGTACGGTGTCTTGCCTGGGCCCAGGGCTGAGCGTCACTTGCCTTGGGTTTGAAGGAGGAGGTATACATTGTCATATCAGAGAACATCACATTAAAAGCATTCACTATCATGACAGGGTCATTACAATGAGACCTATTTAGTACCATATCTGGTCCTGATTCCAGCACCATTTAATTATGGTCTGGAAATTTTAAAAATGTGAATGCGAATTTGCAAGTGAGGCTGGCAGTGCAGTGCCTGAATTTTCTTCTCTTTTCCCTGTCCTTGCTTTGTTACTGTCACTCTTTCCTCATGCACACCCCTTAAAAAATAGCAAAAACAAACAAAAAAAAAAGAAAGAAAAAATAATTATTTGCTGTCCTCTTCCTATTTTTATATCCTCGTGTTTCTTTTTCGTGTCCAGCAGTTTGCATGTTATTTATTTATTTATTTATCGAGAAGTATCGGAATTACAACCTTTAAGTCAGTGACTCTTTTGCAAAGCATCCCCTATGCCTCTACAGGAGTCCTTGTCTTTTGTGGATGACCGAGCTGAGCAGGTTGATATGCTCATGGTAATTGAGGGAGGAGTCAATTGTGATCCCCAGGTACTTGAAAGTGGGTACTAAATCAAGGGGGGAGCTCTGGAAGTTCTAGATGCAGAGGGGAATGTTTCTTAGGGGATTTTGGCATTGGGCAAAGAGCATAGCCTTTGTTTTTTTATAATTCAGAACAAGTCTATGCTCAGAGAACCAGGCTTCAGCTTCAGAGAAGGGCTGCTGTGGGGTAGATTGAAGGGAGTGGGGGTCGGGGTGGCTGGTGAAAAGAACCACATCATCCGCATAGAGAAGAATCTGTCCTACCTGGGGTGGAAATCTGCCACCTGCAGTTGGTCCCGAGCAGGCTGCAGGGAGGGTGTTTGGGAATAAGGTGAAAAGGAGGGGGCCCAGGATTGAACCCTGGGGTACCCCAGAGAGAATCAGTTTACTGGTGGATAGCGTGGAGTTAATTTTGACCCATTGGGATCTACTGCTTAGGTAGTCTTTGAACCATGAGGTGGCTTCCCTAGACAGCACCACAGCGGGCAGGGATTGGAGAAGGAGGGTGTGATTGACAGAGTCAAAAGTCTTTGCTAGGTCGATGTAGGCAGATCCTGCTAGGTATCCTCAATCAAGGGCTTTGCTGATGAATGTGGTGTATTCAAGAAGGGCAGAGGTGGTGCTATGCTTCTGCCTGAAACCATGCTGTTCAGGGCAGAGCAAGTTATATTTTGTGAGATAGCTAGCGAGTTGGTCCGCCACTATTTTTTTCAAGTGCCTTCAAGATGAGGGAAAGAATTGAGATGGGGTGATAGTTACCCAGGGAGATGTGATCACCACTTTTAAAAATTGGGGTGATGACAGCTGATTTCCAGTGAGTAGGAAATTGGCTGAGGCACAGGGACCAGTTTAGAATAGCTGTTGGTGGGATGAGGGTAAGTAGTTAAGTTAGAGTCATTCAATAAAGTGACTGCCAGAATGTGATGGAGGCCTACTCCCACAGTCATGCGCTATTTGCCCTCTGCCCTCCGCGCTCTCCGTCCCTTTTTTCCCCCCATTGCAGTTTACAACATACCAGCACTGTAGGGTGCTGGGTATTGCTTACAAGGGGAAGAGGGGAACTGGGGGGCGCAAACAGTGGAGGGAGAATGAGCAGGGCCAACACATTGGGTCATGAGATCCAGGAGATGCCCTGGGGTGAAATGGGACCAAGAACGTGGTTCGCCATGTTTGGTTTCCATACCCAAGGGCACTACCAATAGTGGTGGGCAGGTGGTTCAGGCGGCTCTGGAGGTTCATCCAGCTAGGATGGTGTTATGCAATGCCAGGTCCATTAAAAACAAGACTGCAATTATTGCAGATCTTGTAGGAATGGTGGATCTGGCTTGCATCACTGAGACCTGGCTGGATGAGAACTCTGGTCCCATCTTGGAGACTCTAATTCCAGTCAGGTACTCTGTGATCCACCGTCCGAGATTGGATCACCGGGGGGGGTCTGTTTCAAGACTGAACTTAACCTTACGGGTGTACCAATTGAGGAGACTGAGTCATTCGAGCGTACCATGGTAGCAGGTGTAGGGTGTAGGATCACTCTCATCTACCGTCCGCCTGGAGATGAGAAGCGCTTCCTTCAGGAAGTGTCAGACTTTGTCATCAACATGGCATTCGAGTCACCCAGACTGAGGGTTTTGGGTGACTTAAGCGTCTGGGTCAATGACAAACTCTCGCTGTTTATACAATGCTTCCTCCAGTTAATGTCATCTCTGGGCCTTACACAGATAGTTACCACTGCCACCCATAAACATGGTCACTCCGTTGACTTAGTCTTCCTCCTGGGGATCGAGGCCTCTTACCTGGGGGTGGAACCAGTTGGATGGTCCGACCACTACACCATGGAGTTTAGTTTTAACACCCCCCTTTGTAGGCCTACCCTGTGGAGATGGTCAGGTACCACCCTTTATGAGATATTAGCTCTGAAGGCCTGGTGGTAATACTTGACCTATCGTCCCTTCCAGTAGCAAACAGCGACCCAGAGGCCCCTGTGGTAGCCTATAATACAGCTACTGTATATTGGCAGCCCTGGATGTCGTTGCTGTGGTCTGTGTTCATCCCCTCTCCCTTCGCTCTCAATCCCCATGGTTTGATGGGACCTTGAAGGAGATGTGGCGACTAGGATGAAGGTTAGAGCTTTGTTGGGGGAGGTCCTCCCTTGATGCCAACCACCTTAAATTGATGGAGCATTATCAAGCTTGTCAATCTGCAATCTCCCATAAGAAGGCAGAATTCCTGTCCAGGGAGATTGCCGTTGCTCAGAATCAACCAGCTCAGCTTTTTTGCACTGTGGACAGACTGTGTAACCCAGCCTACAAGTTCGAAAAGCTTTTTTGCAAGCAGAGTGCGATGATCTTGTTCGATTCTTTCCAAATAAGGTGGCCGACATCAGGGCGGCACTCCATCCAGCACAATCTAAGGATGTTGCTTTGTACCAGCATGTGGCTGCTGCTCCTCAGCTGTCCTGGAGTACCTTCAACCGACCAGAATTCACGAATGTCATGCGGATTGTCCAGAATATGCCCTACGTGCTGTAGTTTGGATCCTGGACCAACTTCCCTGATTTTGGGTGGTATTGATTCCATCAGTCCGGTCCTCTCACACAAAGTCAGGTGCTCCTTGGAAACAGGTGAGTTTCCTAGCTCTCTGTAGGAGGCGGTGGTAACACCTCTCTTGCAGAAAGCTTCTTCGGACCCCGACTGCCATGCGAACTACAGACCAATGTCAAAGCTTCCCTTTTTAGGGAAGATGATTGAGAAAACAGTGGCCATACAGCTGGAGAACCATTTGACCATCCATGACATCTATGAACCCCTCCAGTCCGGTTTTCGAAAGAGGCATAGTACTGAGACAGTGCTGGTTCGGGTGCTCAATGATCTCATGATGGCTAGAGATTGGAAAAGCCATTCCATCTTGGTTCTCCTAGATCTCTCATCAGCATTTGACACTGTGGACCATGGGGTATTGCTTAACCATCCGAGGTTCATCTGTGGATTATCTTGTGTAGTCCTCAGGTGGTTTGCATCTTACCTCACTGGGAGAACACAGACAGTGGTGTCTGGGGTTCATTCCTCAAACCCAGTTTCTCTGTCTTGTGGGGTCCCACAGGGTTCAGTATTGTCCTCCATGTTATTCGCAGTGTACATGCTGTCCCTCAGAGACATTATAAGAAGGTACGGGCTGAGGTTTCACTGCTATGCTGATGATACCCAGCTCTACCTTTCTTTTGCACCTGACCAGGATGGAGCTGTCTCGGTCTTTAACAACTGCCTCACAGAAGTCCAGGTGTGGATGGATTTGAGTTGTCTGAAGTTGAACTCGGATAAGACTGAGGTACTGGTTGTGGATCCAGCATGCCGGATAGGGGGTTTGGGGGTTGGTTTGCCCTCGGGGTTATACCTTGGGGGCCTATCACTCCTGACCTCTGAACAGGTGTGGAACCTGGGGGTAATTTTTGATGAAGTGCTTACTCTGCATTCACAGGTGTCAGCCATCATCAAATCCTCTTTTTATCATCTGAGGAATATCTCCAGGATTAAGCACCTCCTTCTGTCTGGCGACCTTCCTACACTGGTCCATGCCTTTGTGTCCTCATGCTTGGACTATTGCAATTCCCTTTACCTAGGGCTACCTGGGGTGGAAATCTGCCACCTGCAGTTGGTGCAGAATGCAGCGGCCTGGCTTTTGACAGGAACTTCTTGGTCCAGTCATATTTCACTGGTGCTGCATGGACTGCACTGGCTGCCAGTACAGTGGCGGATCACCTTTAAAGTTGGTCTTCTAACTTTCAAAGCCCTACACGGACTGGGCCCGGACTACTTGAAAGAGCTCCTGGTTCCTTACTGCCCTGGGCAATTGCTCCGCTCAGCCAATGAGGGGTTGCTAGAGATCCTGAGGGTGTGTTCAAAATCTTCAGGGCCCGGGCATTTATGTTTGTGGCCCCTATCCTCTGGAATTCTCTACCCCATCGGTTACGGGACTGCGCGACCGTGAAGGGATTTAAACGGGCCTTGAAAACTTATTTGTGGATGCAAGCTTTTGGTAGTTAATTTCCTTTTGAATATATTAGTTGTTTTATTGCTGTTTTATACTTTTAGGACACTGAGCTGTATGGTGTATTTTAAATTTTGTTCAGTGCCTTGGTATTTGAAAGGCACCATAAAAATAAAGTTTATTATTATTACTATTAAGAGTTAGAAGGACTAATTTTAGGTCAAGAGAGTTGTTACTATGGCGCAATTTACCAAGAGCTTTGTTTAGGTAGGGCCTCGTTTCATGTGGGGAGATAGTACGAAGCCTGAAATCAGGAGTGGAGGCAGAGTGGTAGGGGGTTAAGGCCTGCTCTGGGGCGTGGTCAAAGAAGCTGGAGGGGAGGATGCCACTTAGATCAGAGAAGGCGGAGTTGAGGATATCAGTAATAGTCAGGGGGTCCTGGGAGAGGGAACCATTTACTTGCAGTTGGGTCAGTGGGGATGAGGTGGTCTTGCCATTTAGTTCTTTGATGTTGTTCCAGAACTTGCACCCTGACCCCCAGGCAGAGGTACCTCCTGACAGTAGGCAGCTTTAGCCTTATGAAGCTCCCTGGTGCACTAATTCCTAGCTTCCCTTTACAGTTGCTGGTCATGGAGTTTGCTGGACTCATTGGCTTTATTACTGTTTCATGAGATCGAGCACAGCCCTGGAGAGCCAGGGAGTGTCCCGGTCTTTGATTACTTGTTTGGTGACAGGGTCATAGTGATCACAGGCCACATTGAAAGTGGAGATGAAGTGGCCTAGAGCACTGTCTATGGACAGTGCAGTGTTAATGGGTGACCAGTCGCTGTGTAAGAGGACTTTTTTGAGCTGAAGGAGAGATCCCTTTTTTTAGGCAGAGTAGGAAAGTGTATTTGGGAGGTAGTTTGGGGGTTTTGTCGACCACTGACAGAGTACAGGGGGAGTGGTCACTCACTGCATCCGGTAATAAGGAGACATCAGATATATCGGTGGGCCTATTGATGGGTATGAGGTCAAGTAGGGTTGACATTCCAATTTTGTGATTTAGCCTCATGGGGGATATGATGACTTGGGTTAGGTCAAGGGCTGCAACAGCGTCCTTGTAGAGGGGTGAGGCTGAGGCCAGCCAATTAACATTGAAGTCACCTAACGCACTGGTTTCACTGGACTTCAGTAGCTGGGAGAGGCAGTTTAGGACAGAGTTTAAAGCTAGTTTCTGGTTCCGGGGGGGGGAATATACAGCATCACTATGTGAAGTGCCTTACCTGGTGAGTCTGACTGCAGCTTGACTGTGAGCAGTTAGGATCCGTGGGTGGGAGGGCCGGGTGGTGGTTGTGTATGCAGAAGCTTTCAACATTATGTAATGTTTTTATACAACATTATGTAATGTTTAATGTTGTAATTATGTAATGTTTATGCTCCCTCTCTTTCCCATCATTTGAGTACCCTACCCTTGTGCTTACTCTTCAAGTCCCCCCTGGTGTATGTGTATCTGTAACTTTTAGTCTGTACCCATACACCGTACCTTTCTTCTTGTTTTATCTTACTCCTTCCAAATTTCCTCCTCCTATACACAAATGTCAAGTATATTGTAATGTGTTCGTATGAACAAAATTTATCCTAAAGCTATGTGGTTCAGGCTGATGTTGTGAGCTTCAGTTGTTTTGGCTGTGTGCAGCATCGGTCTGAATACATACACAACAATCGTAGAAACATAAGCACTTTTATTGCAAAATTAAACATAAATGTTTTTGTGCTTAACAACATGTGTCCCCTGGCCTTGCCTCCCACAAATGTTACCTTTCTGTACCTCCCCTCCATTCATGACGTTTAGTGCCCCACCACCAGACCCGGTCCAAAATCTGCAGTTTGGCCACCCGTTAACAGCCTTTTGCCACCAAACTGTGCAGAGCAGGCATGCTAAGATGAGAAATATGACAGGAGAAGTGGTACATAAAATTGAGACAAAAATATGGTCTGAGTCAGGAAGTGATGTGCTGCCCACCACCACCCATACATTAAATTGCTGTTTTGGAACATGTTCCGTAATGATTTCAGCCTGAATCACAGTGCTGCTTGTGCCAAACAGGGTCTACAAGTCCAGAAATTTTTCCCCAAAAATGTTACAGTAAATTCAGACAGAAATCAAGTCTCAGTCATCTTGTTATATGGCATCCAAGCCACCACCCGAACCAAAACATGGTCTTTGGTCTATTGTTTACAAGTCATCTCATGCTGAATCTCTGTTCTGTGAGTGCAGGACAGGCTGTACATGTCCAGAAATGTGACAACAATGGGAGATACAATTGAGACTGAAATCTGGTGTCAGTAATGATGTTTTATGGTGCCCCTCCAGCACCCAGACATTAAAATGTTGTTTTGGCCACTGTTTGCAATTGGTTTTAGACCACATCTTGTTTCTGTGAGTGCAGCACAGGAAGCACATGTCCAGAAATGTTTCCCAAAAAATGTTACAGTAAATTTAGACCTAAATCAGGTGTCAGACATGCTGTTATATGTTGCATGCCTCCCACCTAGACCAAAACATGTTATTTGACCCACTGTTTACCAATGGTTTAAGGCCTAATCAAGGTGCTGACACTGCCTAACATGGCCCAGAAGTCCAGAAATGTTTCACTAAAAATTGCACAGTACATTCAGGCAGAAGTCAGGTGTCAGACATGCAGTTACATGGTTTACATCCACCATCAGGCCCCAAATCTGCTGTTTTCTGCAGCCTTTAAATCATTTTCAAGCCTTACAGTGATGCTGCCACTGCCTAACATGCCACACAAGTCCAGAAATGTTTCCCAAAAAGATGTTACAATAAATTCAGACCTAAATCAAGTGTCAGACATGTTGTTATATGGCACCCAGGCCACCATCCAAACCAAAACATGGTCCTTGGTCCACTGTTTACAAGTCATCTCATGCTGAAGCTCTGTTCTGCAAGTGCAAGACAGGCTGTACATGTCCAGAAAAGTGACAGCAACAATGGTAGATAAAATTGAGACTGAAATATGGTCTGAGTCAGGATGTGATGTGGTCCCCCCCACCACCCAGACATTAAATAGCAGTTTTTGAGGATGTTTGCCAAGTATTTCAGCCAGAATCTTGGTGTTGATCATGCCACACAGGGCCTACAAGTCCAGAAATGGTTACCAAAAAATGTTGCATCAAATTGAGACTGAAATATGGTGTCAGTCCTAATGTTTTATGGTGCCCCCCACCACACCCAGACATTAAAATGCTGTTTTGGCCACTGTTTACAATTGGTTTTAGGCCACATCTTGTTTTTGTGAGTGCAGCACAGGCAGTACAGGTTCAGAAATGTTTCCTAAAAAATGTTACATTAAAATTAGGCAGGAATCTGGTCTCAGCCATGATGTTTTATGGTGCCTCCCCCCCAGCACCCAGCCAATAAGTAAGCAATAATACCCAACAGGGTGGGCACTATTGGGAAATACTGGACCGCCCAGGGGCTTAATGAGGCCCAACACCACAGGTAGAGGGCCTTATAGACTCTGGAATGTCCAGTACTTCCCAATAATGCCCACCGTGGAGGGTATTATAGCGCTTAGATAATGATCTATTGGAGAAAGTTACTCTGTGAATAGGCACTTGGACTGGCTCTTTATTTTTAGCCGAGCATCTATTGAAAAATAAATGCCTAGTTTGGAGCCTGTCTCAGCCAATCAGGATGCTTTATTTTTCAAGCTCATTTTCTAAAATGCTATTTAGGCCACTGTTTACAATTGGTTTTAGGCCACATCTTGTTTCTGCGAGTGCAGCACAGGCAGTAAATCTTCAGAAATGTTTCCAAAAAAATGGTACATTAAATTCAGACAGAAATCTGGTCTCAGCCATGTGGTTTTATGGTACCCCCCAGCACCCAGACATTAAAATGCTGTTTGTGCCACTGTTTACAATTGGTTTTAGGTCACATCTTGTTTCTGTGAGTGCAGCACAGGCAGTAAATGTTCAGAAATGTTTCCAAAAAAATGATACATTAAATTTAGATAGAAATCTGGCCTCAGCCATGATGTTTGGCCCAATTCCCCACCTGGACCAAATAATGGTCTTTGGTCCACTGTTTGCAATTGTTTTCAGGCCACATCTTGTTTCTGATAGTGCAGCACAGGCAGTACATGTCCAGAAATGTTTCACAAAAAAGTTGCACAGTACATTCAGACCTAAATCAGGTGTAAGACATGAAGTTACATGGTTCACATCCACCATCAGGCCCCAAATCGGCTGTTTTCTGCACCCTTTAAAATGGTTTTCAGGCCTAGCCATGGTGCTGTCACTGCCTAACATGCAACACAAGCAAGTTTGCCATGCTGAGAAAAACAAATCCTCCTGTGAAATGGTCCTGCCACTTAAAGTTGCACTTGCTTCCTCCTGCTGCTGGTTTCTCAATTTATTGGGAACAGTAGAATTATCATTTCACAATGCTGCTGCCCTGGTTTGCTCTGTTGGCTCTGTGGTTTTAAGTCAGTGTGGATTGAATGACATTTTGTGTGCTGCTGCTTTTACCTGTAGCTGCTGCCTTGTTCTCGGACTAGTTGCCACAAGAAGTAATTATTTGTCTAGTTCATGGGGATCCTCTTCACATAGTTGATCGATACTGCTGCTGCTGCTGCACACATAAGTATCTGTCTGTATTTATTTTTTCCGGTGCAAGAGAAGTGGGATGGTGGGCTGCTATTTTGATGTATTGAGTTCTAATATGTTTGTACTGATTGTGTATTATCTGGCAGTGTGCTGAGGATTACATCATCATGACATGCATGCCATGATTTGGATATGGGATGTTGGAATGCACCACATTTCACAATGCACAAGGTAAGTATTGGATTTTTCATTACTTGGATAGGTGACTTCAGTTCAGATATCTGAGTCAGATTGTAATTGTATTCTTTTTGCTTTTGTCAACATGCAGGAATTCAGGTGATGTTAACTCCAGGTGTACTGCTGCTGCTGCTCAACTTGTGTGCAATTCATTAACTTGTGGTAAGTATTTCTTAATTTGTGATGATCTTCAGTGGGTGGGTGGTGGAGGTGGTGAATGAGGGTTGGTGTGGGGTTGGTGGATATGGTTAAGTATTAAGTTTTTCATTGCTTTTTTCTGTGTGGTCACTGTAGTACAGAGATGTCAGACTTTGACAGTAACTATGTTCTATATGGGTCTGACAATATTCAGGAATTCCACTGCTGGGGTGCATCTGCTACCTCCCAATTGGGCTGCTGGCTGTGCTCATCAGACATACTCTGCTCATGTCAAGGGTTTCAGTTTAACAGCCATTCTCTGATGCAAGTACAACTTCATGTATTGATGGGGGGCACCTAGTTGTAACAGTGCTCAAAATGTCTTCTTCTTTTTTCTTATTGCCAGGTACAAAGTACTTCAATTGGAATTGTTGTTTAGTTTTCTGGTGGACATTTGCCAATGCATCCCATCTCTATATGGTATTGGTGACTAAATACAAGTCTTCCATCCAGGTGTGTGGATGCTGGATTGAGGTTCTGAGGTGTGGGTCACTGCTGACAACTAAAAACATACGTCATCATGATCAATGGACACCTGCGAAGGAAAACAAACACATTATAAATACTGCTGCGCTAACTTGAAAATTGTGACCTTGGATTGTATCCACATGTGTTTTGCCATTGCCACTGTGGAATCACCCATACAGCACTTAAAGAAGTCCCTTGATTGAACCACTGTAAGAAGATGAAGGATATATTACTTTTATCCACGAATGTGCAACTGACACTGTAAATGTCAGCATAATTAATCATCATCTGCACCTGAAGCTAACACTGTTACCAATATTAAAGAACAAATTCCTTTTGAGCGGAAAATTTCATTTGCCAGTCATGATTCAAGAAAGATGTTGTTTGAACCAATGTCATCTGTAAAAAATGGAGGAAAAATATGAAAAGAAAAAAAATTAGCATTGATGCTTACCTGTGATGACACTTACCATCGATGTTGGAAACGTCCCCAAAAAATTTCCCACCACTGAAATGATTTAAATTATGAGCCTATGGTGAAACATAACAGGATGTATAGTACCTAGAATGGAATACATAAAATCTAACTAGTGAAAAACATTACAATTACAATACTGACCTGTACATAATGATGCTTGCAATGTGGTTTGACTAGGCTCTGAGTGTGCCATGTTGATGCATCATCCTTATTCCGAGGTCCTGGCCTCACATGGCGTGATCATGGCAAACCTTGCATAAAATGAAATGGAAATAAGTAAGATAACTTATACATTAAGGTGTGCTGCCTTGTATGCATACTTGACATTCTATCACAACTAAGGCATGCATAACAGCACAATAGAGGTATAAGTAATACCATGACAACAAATGAAATCTAATTACCATGAATCAGTTGACCAGAATACAGGCCATGGAGGAAGACCATATATATTTCTTGCTTGATGATATGTATTGCTTTCTGAGTGGCTGTTTCTTTGGCAGGAGGAAAAATGACACCAAGTGTGCTTGTTGAATTGAAAATGCTGCATCGTGTGGGTTGATGTACTGGCCCTAAATGTGCTGGCAATGCTGTGGTTTGTCTTGGTGGAAGACTGCTGGAGGAGGAGGAGGAGGAGGAGGAGGAGGAGGAGGAGTAATTTAGCTGGACTCAGAGGCAGCATTGATGTACTGGTCTGTGACTGCTGTTTATGTTGCAGCTTGCATCTGTCAGTTTCATAGATTTTCAGCTGTATTTCTTGGTAGTATGAAAGTGAGGGCCCACGCTGTTGAAGTCTGGTTATACATGTTAGGATGGATGACAAGGAGGCGGATTACATGATTGTATACATGAGGATGGAGTATTCATGCATTTCTGTTCATTTGGCTGTGCACTGTTCGACTAAGTTGTTACATTGTATATACAGTGGTGGCACACTCACTAGACACTCAGTCATAGTCTCATGGAGGAGGTATATGTGAAATTGGGGAAGTTATTGTTCAGTAATTGTCACTCGATGGGGCCATTGTGTATTGCTGAGCTGACATATTCATTCCAGTTAGCATAGCAGGGGCAATTCATTTTTCAAAAATGAAATGAAGTAAACATTGTTACTAGCTTGGGTAATCAAAATAAATGGTTTAACAGGATGTGTAGCACAGAACAACCAGCAAAATAACATTTAAGATGTATAACAATAACATAAAAGAGCATATTCAGTGGAAATGAGGTGGTGCTGGTGGTGGCTGGGGGGGGCAGAACACCTTTAGCCTTCTTCCAGTGACACATCATCCATGAAGCATCCCTCACAGTCTTCAAGACTGGAGTCATCACAAGGTAGAAATTTGGTCATCATTGCTGCTTCATCTACCTCCCTGCTAGTAGAAGCCTTACCAGTGTGGACATCTTCGTTGTGATCATAATCACTGAGACACAGTTCTTGGGGCAACACCATTGAAATAACTGTTATGTGGAATGTGAGCCTCATTCATTTTTATAAATCTTAGGATGGAAAGATTATTTGGTAACAGATTTGTCTTATGGTCACGCACAATGGCACCAGCAGAACTGAACACCCATTCCACACTGACACTGGATGGTGGGCAGCGGAAGTATTTATAAGCAACAAATGCCAGTGCAGGCCAGTCACTCACTTTGCTGCTTCAGTACACCAATGGCTCATCAGTGATGCCAAAATGCTTGGTGTCTCCCAAGTAGGCATCCACCATACATTGTGCTGCCCTGAGTTCTGCTGCCTCATCAGGCTCCTCCTCCTCCTTGTCTTCAATTTCTTTCATGCTCACCTTGTACAGAGCACCCAAATGGGATTACGTGCCATGTTGTGCTGCAGTTTTGACATTTTCTCTGATTTGGTGGCCTGTGATGAGCTGCTGGTGGCTGTGGTAGCATTGCCTGGTATATGTGCCCTTTGTGCTTCTGCATTTTTCATCTGTGCACCGTGTACCCATCTGACAAGATAATTGGTTAATTTGTCCACCCACACATGACCCCCTTCAGTCATATCAGGCAAGCCACATTTGTACCATGGATCCAGCATGGTAGCAATAGCAAACTCATTAGACTGCATAATGCCAGAGACATGTGTATTGCTGTGCAGTATTTAGAGCATGTGACCCATTACATGAGCAGAACTGTGATCATCACTTACCTCCATCTGGTGATGGAGATTCACCAGTGTCTGTCTTAGCACATGCATAAGGGATATTGACTGACTTATACAGGCAGTGTCCACATTCACAGCCTGTGTTACATGCTGAAATGGATGCAGAATGTGTATTATGCCATCCATTTGTTGCCACTGCTCCATTGTTAGAGCAATGGACACTCCAGCACTGTCCCTGGTGGTGTGCAGCAGTAGGTAATCTGAAACCACATTATCCTGCTCATACAGCCGGTCCAGCATATACAGTGTGGAGTTCCACCTGGTAACAACATCAAGCTTCATATGGTGTTGAGGCAGATGGTAAGTGGGCTGCAGCTCACGAAGATGGTCACGGCCTTTGCAGAATGGGCAAAGTGCACACAGATGTGTCTGGTGACAGACACAGTTTCCTTTATTTCATCGCGGTTCAGAAGTTGCTGCATGACTAGATAAATGCAGTGTTCCAGGCAGAGCACTCTGGAAAAAAAAACACTGTCAGTAATGCACTTAATCACATTAGAACCATTGTCACTGGCAATAAACCCCACTGTGAGTGAGTGTGCATTAGGTCACTCAACAATCTGATTTAGCAGCACATTCAGCATTTTCTCACTAGTGTGAGACCCCGTAACACTGTACATAGTTATGGTGGCATTCTGATGAACACCAGGTGCATTGCTACCACCACAATGTTGCTTTACGCATCTTTTGCCAGGCCCCAAATCAAAAACCACCCCAAGTACCTGTTCCCAGTATGCTGTGCTGTTATGCACAGATATGAGCTGCCCGCTGTTTGCCCACTTGTCCACATATCCATGTTAAGGAGGATATATTTGGAGGCACAATGCTTCATGGCATGTAGGATGGACTGTGAAACTCTGCTGTACAGTTTGGGCATGGCACGTTTTGAGAAATACATTCACAATGGCACCTGCCATTTGGGTCAGGCATGTGCCATCAAACGGCAGAATCCTGGATTCCCCACAAAGGAGAAGGGCCACAGGTTGATGGTGAGCATTTCAGCAGTGGCTGCATTCAGCTCATAGGCAGCTGCATGATTGAGGGGGTACTTTGAGTGCTGCTCAAACACACTCTTCAATGTGGGCTGCATCTTTGGAGCGGGTCGACAAAAACGCTTTACTTGTGCCACCAATGTTGTTCTTGCTTGGGTACCTGGTGAATCTTGGGGTCTGGGTTGCACAGCATGTATAAATTTGGTTATTTTGGTGGATTTGATGCCTGGTGGTGTACTTTTATAACTCAAGAGAGTGTCAGCTCCACTGCTGCTATGCCCACTGCTCGAGAAAGAAAATTATTCCTCACACTCCTCCTCTACCAACCCACTCAGCCCTCCCTCCTCCTGCTCTATTGCACTGCTGTCACTAACATTAAGTTTGACAAGGAAAGTCCCACCAACAGCTCTGGTATTTTTCTGGTCCTGGTGTCAGCATAATGGGTGCTTGTTTTTCAAGTGGGCGTGCTGGCCACCAGTGCCAATGTAGCTGCCCTTTTTCCACAACTTACACATGCTTGACACAGCTGACATATCGCCACGGTGTCATTAGCTGCATCAAGCATGAAAAATTCCCAAACTAGGGACTTTGAACCTGTAGATTTGACATGGCCCTGAGGCTTGGACAGTGGAGCTAAAGGTGTGGAAGTTTTTGCTTTTTGTGCCTCTTGCGTGATATCCACCATGCTACGTTTTGGGAGGTGGGGTGACTGGACTGCTTGTTGTAGGCTTGCTGATATCCTCACCATCAGCCTTGTCACCTAAATGGGTTACATCATCACCCTTCATCTTTTTCACTTCTGGCTCCCACAGTGGATCCAACACCTCATCATCATCTGTACTGAAACATATTATATCCTTCTCCTCCTTCTCCCTATCACTGTCTACTTCCAGAGAAACCTTTCCCTTCTCTGGCATCTCCTCATTGTGGGGGGGCTGACTTTCCTTATCTCCTTCTCCAGGAGAAACAGACTGAAGCTAGACACTGTCACCCTCACCACCATCAACTCCTCCTTGAGCAGGAACAACAGTCACACTAATAACTTTTTCAACATCCTCCTGGACCTCTGTGCCTCCACTGGTGTGAGTGTCTCCCTTATTCCCAGTATCATGCTGAACAAGCATGCTAGCTACAGACTGGGTAGTAAACAAATGAGTCACAGGCTTGAAGCCACTTCTTTTTTTTATAATTTAAACTTTATTAGTACATTTCTCTTTATAAAGGGCAGTTACAGCGGAACAAGGTGTGACATACCACATGTACAGAAAGAACTGCCCAGCCCACCCCTCCCGCCCTTACAGCAGCAACAAGACCATATAACCCTAAAGTGCAGTGATTATTTCCATTGGACATACGAAAAGGACTGAGGTGTGGCATAATCATAAGTGAGACAATGAGAGTAAGGAGTGGAGGGGATCCCATATTTTACTATGAGCTGCAAGTCTATTATGAAGGCTTGCAATTGCCTTTTCTGTTCGGAGATTAGCAAAGATTTCATGCAACCACTCTTGGAAAGATGGGGTGGATTTGTCATTCCAATGGCGTAAAATTAGTTTCTTAACAGATAGAGCAATCATGGAGATATGAAATTTCCTGATTCTGACCCTGACAAGGGACATGTCCCATAGGAGACATATCTCAGGAATAAAGTACTCCTGAAGGCCCAGCAGGGGATCCAGAGACATCTTGATTGAATTCCATAGAGAAGAAACTTTGGGACAGGACTAAAACATATGAAGGAGCGTTCCTTCTTCCTACATGCACTTAGTACATGTACTAGAATTCGAGAAACCCCATTTCTTTAGTTTAACAGGGGTACAATACATATTGTGTAATATATAGTATTGCATGAAACGCAATCTGTCCTGGGAAACATATTTATGACAGGATCTCCATAGGGATTGCCAATCCAACTGGTATTGAGGGAGGAGTGAGTTCCAGAATCTAGTAGGGCCAAAAGAGTCCCCGTATTTTTTATAATGCAACACTCTGTATAATTTAGATACAGTGCCTGAAGATCCAGACAGTAGGGAGATTTCAGGTATCAAGGCTGACACCTTCTGGGAAGGGGGAGTATTCCCCAGGACTATTGTGAGTAGGTGTCTTAACTGCATGACCTTAAAGTGAGATGAGACCGGAATGAGAGACTTGATATCACTTCTAACTTTGATTTTGCTGCTACTGGCTGCTACAGCAGCAGCAGACTCACAGAGGGCACTGATTCAGAAATAGGTTTGCTTATTCCAACAGACTTCTTTGAGCCACCTCCCACTTGGGCACCTTTACCTAAAGTTGAGCATCTCTTGGCAGGGATATTTATATGCTTGTTCCATTTGGCTTCCTCTGGAATTATATTATTATGTATTTCTTTTGAATAAGTGTGATTTAACACCTGTAGTGCTACCTACAAAGGGCAAACAGAAATCAGAACAGTTTGCTGCACTGTAGTGTATATAACTACCTACAACTGCTACTGTAGCCTATTCAAGTGTTAAAACACTATTTTTTTCCAACTACAAAGTATGAGTTAAGTAACATGGGGTAACAGGAGGACAGAAGTAAGAGTCTTTCAATACAAAACCAACAGAGAACAGCACCACAACAAGGATGTGCAGTAACTCTGAAAACATACTTAAGTAGTTCTTAATCAAATGTCAGTTTTTAAATGGAATGATTATTACACAACTTGATAATAACCTGGTAGGTACTGGTAGGTTCACGCAAACTAAATTGTAAACCAATCGCAAAGAACACCTCACAGTCAAAATATGAACTACGGTCTGCATAAGTGGTATCTGGAGGATAAGACGAGTACTGCAATATGCTATTACTTACTAAATACAGTTTGGCTTATAGATATATCAGACGGATAGGACAACAAGATTTGAAATGAACAAAATCACCTCCAAAAATTGTGCAGGGACCACTACTCTCTTGAAAACGATGTTGTTTTTTATATAGTAGGGTCAGGTAGTAAACAGTGGTGTAACAGGGAGGAAAGGGTTAATATGGTAAGCAAATTAAATAGAAAAACAGGAATGCTGCATTGCAGAGGCTAGATCACAATTTTCATTTCTGTGAGAAATTCAGCAATGCAGTGCACCTGGATATGGACAAGTCAAGTGGTTAATGTACACGGATACTTCCAATAAAAAATAAAACAAAAAAGTGATTTAAGCAAAGGGAAACAGGAACAGAACTAGTCTGAATGAATAACTGTTCAGGTAAAGTTACCCCAAAAAAAGGGTCAATATGTAAGAAAAATATAACAAATAAGTAGCGCACCAACAATAATATTAAGACTTACAAGAAATTACAGAAACTCACTCACAACTTGTGAGAAATCTATCAAATATTAGGAACAGTCCTGCTCTGCTTTCACACACACACACACACACACACACACACCACACTTTCGACCTTCCCCCACTCAACTTCCTCACAGACACAGACACAGAGAAAACTGAAAACACCACCTAAGTTTAACTAAGTATTATCCAAAGACATCAAAACAAAAAAGCTTCATTAGCAGCACTAGGAACTAAATTGAGATTTTGGGAGCAATTAACTCTCAAACATCACAACTAAGGAGGTTTTTAAAAGGTTTATTGGCTGTGATGCACCACACTGAACTGCTCTATGACTCAACAGACAATATACTATGCAGGAAGCAGCCTACATGTAATATTTCAGCTATTTACCCACAATGCATTGCAATTTTGCTGGTGAAATTAAAAAACATTGGCGAAATTTAGAGTAATGGTGAAATTTCACCCTACGTGATAGCTAAATCAGAAAAATTGGCCAAAATTTCTCATTATGTGAAAGCGAAATCAGAGACAAAATTACATTTCGCCTAGGTGAAAAATTTTGCGTAATGCGGAAATTACGCAAAATATTTCACTAGGCAACATTATTCAATTTCGCACAGCCCTTCAGATGAATTTGACTCGTTCCCCCCTCCTTGTTCTTGTTCCTTCGGTCTGCAAACCTCTCAAGCCACCGCACATAGCTGTGATATTGCTAAAGCTTCCAGTCCCCTACCAGCGTTTTTATGTTAATTGTGCACATGTGCAAGAAACATATTGCAGCAGCTTTCTCTAGAAGCAGGTTGTGGAGGCACGGCACTGTTGTGGCCAATGCCCCCACAGGCATTAAAGGCTTGACCCGCTTCCCCAATGCTGTGGCACACTGCTGCTGACACTAGTTCAGCCAGCGTGCCACCAACTTGTAAAAATTTAGCCTCTACAATCAGGGGCCACCTTGTCATTGCAGCATCAGCTATTCGCTGCAATGGGCGAGTGACCTGTCATTGCAGGATAGAACCTTGAAACGCTGATGTTGTTTGTGAACATGGCGGTGGCTTGCTGCCGTGTTCACAAACAATATTAAACCCCACCTGCCGAGGAGGTGCCCAATTCCCCTCGGCAGCATGTGCCCACCCACTGTGTTTGTTTGCTGATGGGGGCCCCATCCCCATAAACTTCAGTGGCCCAAGGATTATGTAGCCAATGGAGGAGCCCACTTCCCGCCAGCATCATGTAATCCCCCCATGTTTTATTGTCTGCTGAAGGGGTGCCCATTCCCCATTGGCATAATGTCCCCCCCTTTTGTTGTGTGGCGACGGGGGGTGCCCAATCCCCATCGGCATAAAGTAACCCCCCCTTTTGTTATGTGCCGACAGGGGTGTCCAATCCCCATCAGCTGCATGCCCCACCCAGCATGCCACATGCCCTGTAAAATCAAAATGGTCCCAAATGTCTTTTTTACCTGTAAAGGAAATGGTCCCTCGGTGGTCTCCCTGCCCCCTTCCCACAACCCACGCTCACCCACTGCGTACCCTGCCTCCCCACACCCCCTCACCCCATACTCACCTCCAGAGTCTGGCAAGATGATCTTCAGTGGACTGGAAACAAATCTGCACTCTTCAAAGCGACCGTGAACTGAGGAAATGCCGGTAAGCTGTATAATGGAATAAATAGGTTTTTTTCAACTTTGATGCATATCTCAGACATTTTTTGGAATTTTGGCACCAAATTTTCAACATGGGGTTTTTGGAACCCCTCCTCATGAATTCTGGCACTGTCATGGCATTATTCGGCCCTGAAAAGTGATTTTGCAGTCACTGCACGGAATCCCCTTTCAGGACTGATTAATGAAATGACAGTGCCAGTGTTCATGAGGTGGGCTGTCAAAAAGCCTATACTGCAAATTTGATGGGCAAAATCTCAAAAATAACTGTTTTATGAGCGTGCATTGTGCAGTTGCTATGCACGCTCGTAACTTTGCGAATTTGCAATATTTTCATGCCAGATTTTCAACATTGGCATTTTTTTCAGACCTCCTTGTGAACAAGTGAGGACCTCCAGGTGAGGAAGGGGAGGAGGGTAATATGGAGTCACTTTGGATGCAAATCCAGGATCCCAAGAATAGGATTCTTAGAATGGGAGTGTTGTACAGGCCACCATCTCAGACGGAGGAGTTAGACAGGGAACTAGTGGGACAGATCAGGAGGACCTGCGAGAAGGGTAGTGTGGTGATTGTGGAGGACTTCAACATGCCAGAAGTGGACTGGAGCATCCCAACAACCAGGAACAGAAGGGAGCAGGTACTGCTGGATGCCTTCCAGGACAGCTTCCTGCTGCAAATGGTCAGTGAACCAACCAGGTTAGGAAATACCCTTGACCTTGTGCTGGCAAATGGGGACTTTGTGAGAGAACTTACAGTGGAGGAACCGCTGTCAGGGAGTGACCACCGCTCAGTATGGCTCACATTGGATATAGGCAAGGAAGGAGTGGAATCTGGCACAATAGTGCTGGACTTCAGGAGGGCTGACTTTGGGAGGATGGGGGAAGTGGTAAAAGGGTACCTGGCCAGAATCTAGTATGGACACTAACCAGAGGTGGGAGCTCATAAAGCTGGGGATAGTGGAGGCAACGAAAACCTGCTGCAAAGCCCAGAGCAAGAAGGCTAGGGCTAAGAAACCAATCTGGTTGAGCAAGGAGGTCATGAAAAAGTTAAGGAGGAAAAGAACTGCCTTTAGGAAGTACAAGAAAACAGGGAGGGGGAGGACAGGGAGGAGTACTTGACAGAATCGAAGGAGGTGACAAGGGCAGTAAGGGGAGCCAAAGCATCTACGGAACTCAGGCTGGCACAAGGCATTAAGAAGGGGGAGAAGGACTTCTTTAAGTACATCAGGGAGAAAAGGAGCTGTAAGGACCACATAGTAAGGATTAGGAAGGAGGGGGGTTGGGTGGAAGCAGGGTGCAATAAGGCGGAAGCACTAAATGAGTACTTCTGCTCAGTATTTACTAAAGAGAAGAGAGGGGTGACACCCAAGGTGGGAGAAGTGGCAGAAGCAAGGGGGGGGAGTGGTGACAGATGGGGAAATCATGGAGAGCAGAGTTCGAGAGGGTTTGAAGGCACTGAGGGTGGACAAGATGCCAGGCCCAGATGGCATCCACCCCAGGGTACTGAAGGAGCTGGCAGAGGTCCTAGCAGGACCTATTTAATGCCTCACTACATTCAGGGTGTGTACCTCAGGACTGGAGGATGGCTCATGTGGTGCCCCTCCACAAGAGTGGCCCCAAGGATGAACCGGGAAACTACAGACCAGTGAGCCTCACATCCATCGTGGGTAAGCTAATGGAGACTATCCTGAAGGAGAGGCTGGTGGCCCTCCTAGAGGCCAAAGGACTACAGGACAGCAGACAGCATGGCTTCATACATGGCAGATCCTGCCAAACCAACCTGGTCGAGTTCTATGACTGGGTAACTAGGTAACTGGACAGGGGCCTGCAGTGGATGTCCTGTATCTGGACTTCAGTAAGGCATTCAACTCAGTGCCACATGGAAGTCTGGGAAGGAAGTTAGTAGGCACAGAGGGGGGTGCAAAGCTAGTGAGATGGGTAGGAAATTGGCTGCAGGGAAGGCAACAGAGGGTGGTGGTGGTGGGTGGGGAGCTCTCACACCTCAGGGCAGTGGCGAGCAGTGTTCCACAGGGCTCAGTGTTGAGACCAGTGTTGTTTGGGATATTCATTGCAGACATATCATGGGACATCAAGAGCAAGATCAGTCTGTTTGCTGATGATACCAAGGTAGGCGCGGTGGTGGATGATCTAGGGGGATGGCAGGGGTTGCAGGATGATCTGACAAAGCTTGAAACTTGGTCAGACACCTGGCAACTGGGCTTTAATGCCAAAAAGTGCAAGGTGCTGCATTTTGGGATGAAGAACCCAAGGAGGAGTTACCAGCTAGGGGGAGTGCAGCTAGCCCAGACAGAGGAGGAGAAGGATCTGGGTGTGCTCATTACAGGGTCAATGAACAACTCGGCACAATGTAGGAAGGCAGCTGCAAAGGCCAACAAAATGCTGGGTTGTATTGCAAGGGGTATATCCTCGAGGAGGGAGGAGGTGATTCTGCCACTGTATAGGTCATTAGTTAGATCACACCTGGAGTACTCCATGCAGTACTGGTGTCCGTATCTGAAGAGGGACATTAAGTTACTGGAGGGGGTGCAGTGCAGAGTGACAAAGATGATCAAGGGGCTGGGGGACTTATCATATGAGAGAAGGTTGAAGGAGTTGAACATGTACTCACTGGAGGAGAGGAGAGACAGGGGTGACATGATTGAAACCTTTAAATACATAAAAGGAATAAACAAGATGGGTACAGAGGGGCTGTTCAAAGTAAGGGAGGGGAGGGCCACCAGGGGCCATGTTATGAGACTGGAGGCGGGAAGGTTCAGGAGGAGATGAGGAGACACTTTTAGAGGGTGGTGGCTGGGTGGAATGTGTTACCTGCTGAAGTGGTATGCAGTAGAACAGTGGACTGCTTCAAATGAGGATGGGACAGGACAAGGGGGAGGGTTAATGAAGGGGAAGGGTGGAAGGGAGGGGCGGCTGCAGAATAAGGGGTGCTAGCTGCACATTTGAGCAGACTTGATAGACCTCTAGGCCTTTATCTGCTGACAAATTTCGTATGTTCGTATGTTCATAGTACAGCTGTCATTTTCCATATCCTGGCCGAAATATGTTTTCGCACTTCTGGCACAGAATAGCATGGTCAGTGTGGGAAATCAGTGTTGAGGAGAGATTAAGAAAATGACAGTAGCACTGTTCATGAGCAGAGGTCCTAAAATGCCTATGTTGAAAATTTGGTGATGATACTCCATAAAATGACTGTGTTACGAGCGTGCGTTGCGCAGTTTGCAGGCACGCTCATGACTTCATGAATTAATAATATTTTCACTCCAGGTTTTCAACATTGCCATTCTTCTGCACCTCCTTATGAACAGTAACAGCTGTCATTTTTCACATCCTGGCCGAAATGTGTTTTCGCAGTTCCGGCACAGAATAGCGTGGTCGCTGTGGGAAATCCATGTTTGGGACACATTATGAAAATGACAGTGGCACTGTTCATTAGCAGAGGTTTCTAAAATGCCTATTTTGAAGATTTGGTGATGAAAGCCCATTAAATGAGTGTGTGTTACAAATGCGCATTGCGAGTTTCACGCATGCTCGTACCTTCGCAACTTTGCAATATTTTCACCCAGATTTTCAGCATTGCCATTTTGCCACACCTCCTCAGCGAACATTGTGGAAGCTGCCATTTTTCACATCCTGGCCAAATGTGTTCTTCCAGCACACAGGGGTCGCTATGCGAGATCAGTGTTCGGGACATATTAAGAAAATCACACTGACACTGTTCATGAGCAGAGGTCCTAAAATGCCTATGTTGAAAATTTTGTGATGAAACTCCATAAAATGAGCGTGTTTTGTGCAGGTTCCACACACCCTTGTAAGTTTGCAAATTAGTAATATTTTTATGCCAGATTTTCAACACTGACATTTGTTCACACCTCCTTATGAACAGTACAGCTGTCATTTTTCACGTCCTGGCTGAAATGTGTTTCCACGCTTCCAGAGCAGAATACTGCGGTCGCTGTCAGAAATCAGTGTTTGGGACAGATTAGGGTCGAGAAACTGAGAGGGGAGGAGTGACCGAGCTCAACTGAGCTCTGTCGGGATTGCTGCAGATTTCTTTGTGGGCAGGAAAAGGCAACAATGCAGGCAGTAGCACAGTACAAAAGGGCAGTCTGCAGGACCGGGAGACACAGAATGAGTGAGTGAGGGAGGGGGAGTGAGTGAGTGAGTGAGCTCAATGGAACTCTGTTGGGACTGCTGTGGATTTCTTTGTGGGCAGGTAAAGGCAGCAATGCACGCAGGGGCTGAGTACAAAAGGGCAGCCTGCAGCAGTGGGAGAAACAGAGCGAGTGAGAGAGAGGGGGAGAAAGCGAGCTCAATGGAGATGTAACGTGACTGCTGCGGATTTCTTTGTGGGCAGAAAAGGGTGGTAATGCAGACAGGAGCCCAGTTCAGAAGGGCAGCCTGCCACGCCGGCAGAAACGGAATGAGCGAGTGAGACGGGGGAGTGAGTGAGGCCAACGGAGCTCTGTTGGGACAGCTGCAGATTTCTTTGTGGGCAGAAAAACATGCCTACTCAGGCAGGAGCCCAGTACAAAAGGGCAGCCTGCAGCACTGGGAGAAACATAATGAGTGAGTGAGAGAGGGGGAGTGAGCAAGCTCAACAGAGGTGTATCGTGACTGCTGCAGATTTCTTTGTGGGCAGGAAAAGGCAGCAATGCAGACAGGAGCCCAGTACAAAAGGCCAGCCTGCAGCGCTGGCAGAAACAGAAAAAAGTGAGTGAGAGGGGGGAGTGAGAGAGCTCAACAAAGCTGTGTTGGGACTGCTGCAGATGTCTTTGTGTGCAGAAAAAGCCACCAATGCAGGCAGGAACCCAGTACAAAAGGGTAGCCTGCAGCAGCGGGAGACACAGAATGAGCAAGTGAGGGAGGGGGAGTGAGTGAGCTCAACGGAGCTCTGTTGGGACTGCCGCAGATTTCTTTGTGGGCAGAAAAAGGCAGCAATGCACACAGGGGCCCAGTACGAAAGGGCAGCCTGCAGCGGTGGGAGAAAGAGAACGAACAAGTGAGAGAGGGGGAGTGAGTGAACAAGAAAAGGCTGGCAATGCAGGCAGGAGTCCAGTACAAATGGGCAGCCTGCAGTGCTGGCAGAAACAGAATGAGCGAATGAGACAGGGGGAGTGAGTGAGGCCAACGGAGCTCTGTTGGGACTGCTACAGATTTCTTTGCGAGCAGAAAAAAATGCCAACAGAGGCAGAAGCCCAGTACAAAAGGGCAGCCTGCAGCACCAGGAAAAACAGAATGAGCAAGTGAGATGGGGGAGTGAGTGAGCTGAATGGTCTATTGTGACTGCTATGGATTTCTTTGTGGGCAGAAAAAGGCGGCAATGCAAGCAGGAGCCCAGTACAAAAGGCCAGCCTGCAGCCCCGGCAGAAATGAAATGATTGAGTGAGAGAGGAGGAGTGAGAAACCTCAACAGAGCTGTGTCAGGACTGCTGCAAATATCTCTGTGGGCAGACAAAGCTGGCAATGTAGGCAGGAACCAAGTACAAAAGGGCAGCCTGCAGCAGCGGAAGACACAGAATGAGCGAATGAGGGAGAGTGAGTGAGCTCAATGGAGTTCTGTTGGGACTGCTGCGGATTTCTGTGTCATGAAAAATTCCAATGCAGGCAGGGAGCCCATATTAAAAGAGCAGTCTGTGTTGGCAGAAACTGAACAAGTGAGAGAGGGGAGTGAGTACTCAACGATTCTGTGTCAGGACTGCTGCAGATTTCTTTGTGGGCAGAACAAGCCACCAACAGAGGCAGGAGCCCAGTACAAAAGGGCAGCCTGCAGCACCAGCAGAAACAGAATGAGCGAGCGAGAGAGGGGGAGTGAGCCACCTCAACAGAGCTCTGTCAGGACAGCTGCAGATTTCTTTGTAGGCAGCAAAATGTGCCAATGCAGGCAGAAGCCCAGTACAAAAGAGCAGCCAGCAGCACCAGGAGAAACAGATTGAGTGAGTGAGGCAGGCGGAGAGAGTGACCTCAATGGAGCTCTGTCAGGACAGCTGCAGATTTCTTTGTGGGCAGAAAAAGGTGGCAACACAGGCAGAAGCCCAGTACAAAAGGGCAGCCAGCAGCGCCGGGAGAAACACAATGAGCGAGTGAGAGAGGGGGAGTGAGAGCTCAACAGACCTCTATCGTGACTGCTGTGGATTGCTTAGTGGGCAGAAAAAGGTGGCAACACAGGCAGGAGCCCAGTACAAAAGGCCAGCCAGCAGATCCAGCAGAAACGGAATGAATGAGAGAGGAGGAGTGAGCTAGCTCAATGGATCTGTGTCAGGACTGCTGCATATTTCTTTGTGGGCAGAAAAAGACGCCAACAGAGGCAGCAGCCCAGTACAAAAGGGCAGCCTGCAGCACCAGCAAAAACAGAATGAGTGAGTGAGAGAGGGGGAGTGACCCACCTCAACAGAGCTCTGTCAGGAGAGCTGCAGATTTCTTTATGGGCAGAAAAACATGCCAACACAGGCAGGAGCCCAGTACAAAAGAGCAGCCTGCAGCACCGGGAGAAACAGAAAGAGCGAGTGACACAGGGTCAGTAAGCGAGCTCAACTGACCAATGCAATCAACATTTGGCATTGACAAATATTTTATTTTTTTTTTTACCTCTGATCAACTTATTCTAACCAGCTGTATCCCTACACCAGCTACCTGTGCTTTATCACCCTTTAGAGGAGGCAAAAACCCTGGGAAAACACTTTTGGAGGGAAAACTGGAAGAAGACACTCCCCATTCAATAATGCAGTCACTTGTACTGAGTCAAAGGAGTGGGCCTTAACTCCCTGACCACCCTACCCCGCTTTTATGAGGCCAGGTGAGTGAGGATCCAAAGGACAGGAGAAGAAAGGGGGGGACTGCTAGATGCCAGTTCTCTGTAACCCCTCTTTCTCCTCCCATCCCAAAATGCCACTGCCTTATGGGTGGCCCTGGTGGTACCTCCTCTCTTTGTGTTACCCACACCATCCCTCACCCCAGAAGGAGGTCCACCACCCTCTAACCCCCCCAAGTTTAGGTTCATGGAGGATGACCCTCAGACAAACTGCCAGCTGCTGCCTTAAGTTTGCAGCCTCTCTGTTCTCTGGTAGCCCTCCATTCACTTCCCCTTGAATAAACACACTGACACAGGTCTTAGGGGAATTGGCCACACCCATTCATTTATTGATATAATACACACCTAAAGAGCAGCATGCACAGCTGGGAGGATCTACCCCTCATCAAGCCTCATCACACACTGGCCCTCAATCCCAGGCTAACCCAGGTGTGTACCCGATTGCCTGGACTAGTACTTGATGTGGTTGTATAGCCGAGACTCCTGCAGCTTCCCCCATCCAGCACCATTGTCCTTGCAGGATACCTGATGAAGGTGGGCCACAACCCCCCCCCCCATTCAGGTTCAGTCTATAGTCCACCACTCTCATGCCAACCAGGGTTGCTGATGAGTTCTTCATATGAATTTGACTCATCCCCCACCTTTTGCTTGTTTTTTCAGTCTGCGATCCTGCTGAACTGTCACAGGATGATCTCAGTCTGACTCCCCAAGCTGCTCACTCCAACTGTTCCTCCAAGACCTGTCCCATTGCCTCCAGTGCCATACCTAATCCTTCCTCCTGTAATTGTCCATTCTCTCCTACCATAAGCTGGTGGAAGACCTGAATTTTGCTATGTGTCACCACGGTTCCTCCGATGGACTCCATAAAGGCCCTCATCTCCCTATTGACATGAATCCATGCCCGATTAATAGGCTCCATCTTCTCAGCATGTGGCCAGTGTCGCCTCTGAATCAGCTGCAACCAGATGAGGACAATATGGGGCCACCAGCTTCTTGTGGTACAAAAGTCCTCCATCGACAACAGCATGTCCAATGCCTTCCAAGCTCCCAGGTCTTCATCGACGAGGTGTACCACCAACACATCTGGGCTTCACTGAGTCCTTGCCTCTGCCTTCAACCTTGAAAGCAATCCACTCCAGAGCATGCCTTTCATACCCAACTACTTGACTAGAGCCCTTTAGTGAGGTATCTGTAAGGTACTCTTCCCCGTCCTGGAGGTAGCTCTCACTGCTGCTGTAAGGAGTAAAATGATAGTTGCATTTTGTTCTTCTATCCCCAAATAAATCAAGCCACACCAAACTAATGTTTCCCTCTGGTTTATTTTCTGTTTGTGAGTCTTCAATACAAGTATTCTGCTTAAGTTTTCTATACAGGTATCTGGCTTTTGTTTGATGCTAACTTATTTAATTTTATACAAGGTTTATATAATGTTGTCTTATCTTAAAAACTACTAACTCCCTAGTATAGGCCAATCATTTAACAAAATAACCTATTAATCTTAGGGTGTGGTAAATAACGGTCAAGGCATAGAGATAACAGTTTTACACATAACATCACAAGTTGTTGTCACATATAGTTCTTACACAACTTTCTAAGTATTGACTTCAGTTATAGAAGGTTCTTTGTGTGCACACCATTCATAAACAGGTATTGCCATCCTAATAAGGGAACACTATCCTGTTCCAGTTCTCCATAGAACATCTGAATGCTGACCATTATAAAATCATAAGGTAAAGTGTTGTGTAATCATCACAAGACAGGCATCACAAGACTTTTAACTAGGTCTTGTGAGAAACTGTCATAGTTAACTATCTGAGTAAACACATTTGGTTACATAGTATAAGAAATCATACTGAAGCATTCTGTAAAAGACTATATTTTAACACTCAGTTTAACTATTTATAAAAGGTTATACTGAAATAAATGCTATACTACAAAATGTTACACCACAATTCCCCTTTTGTGACTCGCTATACTAGGAGATCACACAAGACGATGTTGCCATTGTAACATTTGTATTTGTCGAACCATGTGTTTCATTTTACGATACAATAACAATTGTATAATAATAAGAACACATATGACTGCAATACTGCAACCTACCACTACTAGGGTTGGACTAGTACCCAAAGCAGCCGATCCCCAATCCCACCAGGATATAATAGGGATATATGACGACTGTTTTTTTTACCTCTTTAGCAGAGGCCTTTTGTGTCAAAATAAGTCCTTTTATTTGTTTACGATACAACAAGGCACCAAGTGTCATTTTATTAATTTTGGGTAAGTCTAAATGAAGTGGAGTTGCCAAAACAGTGAGTAACTCTAAGGCCATACTGGAACCATCGATATGGGTAACATTTGTTCAGCTATAGGCAGGACGTTCTCTGAGGGTCCAATTTGCAACACACCAGGTCTTGTCACTACACCCCCATACATTCCAAGGTTGACCTGCAATTACACACCATGATTGGTTACATCTCATAGGTTGGTGGTATTGATTTGCAGATGATAGGGTAAATTTACATTGTTCAGAAAACCATGGGACAGTTGATGTCTCTTCCCCACATATCAAGATTTCATGTTCTTGTACGCACTGTTGCTTAGGTAAGACAGCATATTCATTGCGTACCACAATAATAGTGTCACCTGGTATTTGGAGTCTCATGATTTGGTCATGTATTAATACTCACAAATTACTGATTTGCCATTATATTTTTGGTGGTCAAAACATACAGGTATTATCACTAGAAACATAGAATTTGACAGCAGATAAGGACCGCTTGGCCCACCCAGTCTGCCGATTTCCCTACCTAATGGATAAGCTGCAGATCCTAGTTAACCAGCAGCCTACTTCTTTCTACCCCAACCCCCTAGAATTGCCTTATGACTGTCCCATGCATGCTTGAATTCAACCACTGTGTTGATACCATTAGCAATTCCTAATCCAATGGATATACTAGTATGGGAATCACATGTCACAGTACTTACGCATATTGATTTGGTGAGTTACATACTTTCATCATAGCTAAAGGTGGTAGGAACACAGTGGGATGATCCAATAACCTAGTTATATTGGTCTCACCTATTCCTAAGGGTAACCTATTGGTTTCAATTCTATTTAACTCATTAAGTAGATAAACATGTGCTTCCACAGCTAATTGAGAACAAGCCGGTTCTATATAACTTTCTCTAGACATATTAGAAAGTGAATTATAAAAACGAGCTAATATTTGTGCAATAATTTGGAAATTCTGTAAGGTTTCTCTAAATGCAAACCAATCAATTTCTTCATTATCAGCTGCTAATTTTACAGTAGTCGATAATGGTCCAGTAGCCATATCTTTTAAAGTTATTTCTAAAGAATGAATATGACCTTCTAAACCATAGAACTGATACCATTAGCAATTCCTAATCCTGAGCCTAACCAGCCCCACACGTCTCTTTTATGCCGGAGTAAGCCTGGTGTTGCTTCTGCAGGAATTTTAAATTACCACTTTCTGTGTCTATCATGGTATCGATTTAAAGTACTATTATAATATTGTTGCCATACTATTATCGAAGCCCGATCCCTACATTGAAGTGGTAACCATGGAAAAGACAAATGCAGCAACACATCATAATACTGCAATTTATAAGGATAATATAGAGGATATACATTTTGTGTCAAGATGATACCATCTGATGGGGGCAAAAACTTTTGCCCTGGTATCCCTTGTTTTTGATACACTATATTCCATGCCCCAAAATTATGCCATGCTGTTAGTTCAAGTTCAAGTTTATTGCAGGAAAGACTCCATTGAGCAAGCTCATTCACAAGGAGGTCCTGAGTCATAAGCATACACAATACATAATTACATAGGTAGGAGATATACAATGTAGGACAAAGGTGGAGAATTATATACATTAAGGAGGTATATACAATGGACATTCTTATACTATAATGCTGTACATTTCAGAGTTAGTCTAGTCCTATGTTATGTAACACTTTTTAGTTTATATAATGGAGGGCCAGTGGATACTTGGGGAGCTGATTAGGCATTGAGGTCTAGTTACATCTACATGTGTCTTTTATTTTAGAGATTGCTAATGTTTTGAAGGAGTTAGTTGATACAGTACTGGTTAGCTTCAGCATGGTTTGGAGTTGATTCCAAATATTTGGTAGAGTGTATGAGACAGCCCTTTGTCCGGCTGCAGTTCGTGTCATGGGAATATCTAGTAGGACAAGGTTGGATTTCCTTAAGGAGTAGGTGCTGTGCGAGATATTTATAAGTGTCATCAGATATGCTGGCAGTTTGTGAAGTAGCAGTTTGAGGGTCCACATGCCAGCATGGAGGAGACATCTGGTGGTCAGGGATGACCAACCAACTGCTGTATAAATATCACAGTGGTGGGTCCTATATGCTGAGTTAGTAATGAAGCGAAGAGCACGGTGGTATAGTATGTCTAGTTTTGATAGGCTCAGGGTTGGGGAGGATATGTAGATAATGTCTCCGTAATCTAGCAGGGGAAGGAAAGTTGCTTGGACCAGTCTTTTACGGATTGCATGAAAAAAGAGGGTCCTATTTCTGTAGAAGAAATCCAGACGTGTTTTAAGCCTCTTTAAAAGATCCTCAATGTGGTCATGAAAGGAGAGCTTATTGTCTATCCACATACCTAGGTATTTGAATTTGTCTACGACTTCCAAGGGTTCACCTAGAGAGGTTACCACAAAGTTTTTAATTGAGAAAGGTAGGGGATCAGCCATGGCAAGTCTCGAGAAAATCATAGTTTTAGTTTTTTTTGGCATTTAGGAGCAACTTGGCATTGATGAGGTTGCTTTCTAGCTGACAGAAGTCAGCTTGGAGCGTTTCCCTGACTTTAGATAAGGACGAGTCTGATGTGTATAGAACCATATCATCCGCAAAGAAGTGTATGCTGGATGTCTTTATGTGGGAGTCAAGGTTGTTAATGTAGAGGGAGAAAAGGATTGGTCCCAGTATGGAGCCTTGAGGAACTCCTCTGGTGATTGGAAGCAGGGCAGATAGTAGGCCGTCGGCTTTGACTTTTTGTATCCTTTCCGTGAGGTAATTGGTAAACCACTGCAAGGTGGTTGGAGTGGCACCTATGTGTGCAAGACAGGTGATTAGGAGGTGATGGTCTACAGTGTCAAAGGCCTTGCTAAGGTCTAGAAAGACTGCACCTGTGACTTTCTTGGTGTCCATTGCACAGATCCAGTCATTAGAGACCTTAGCCAGGGCTGTGATTGTACTGTGCTTTGACCTGAAACCAGATTGTGCCAGGTTTAGTAGAGAGTGTACTTCGAGGTGTTTATTTAGTTGGTTATATATAAGTTTTTCCAACTCTTTGGATAGTACAGACAAGATGGAGATAGGTCGGTAATTGTTCAGGTCACAGGGATCTCCTGATTTAAAGAGTGGAAGAACATGGGCAGATTTCCAGCAAGATGGAACAGCGGCTGTGGTAATAGAGAGGTTGAATATATGAAGTATGGGAGCTGTGAGCTGGGCATAGCCTAGCTGTATGAAAAATGACTCCAGGCCATTGGCCCCAGCACTTTTCTTGGTGTCTAGGCTAAGGATTAAGTCTTCAACTTCTGTATAGCTAATCTGACACAGCTGGAAGGGTTGAGTCAGAGTAGCATGCATAGAATCTGGTTTAGTGTGGCTGTTTGCTCGGCTAGCGTATGGGGAAGAGTTGAATGCCAATCTGGCTGTGGCAAAGTGGAGGTTAAGTTCTTCTAGGATTTGCAGTTTATTTTCAACTATCCCATCCTTGGCCAGAATCTTGGTGGGAAGGGAAGGAGCAGCCGTATGGCCTTCAATAGATGTTAGTGTCTTCCAGATTTTTTGGGAGTTCCCTTTAGCCTGCTCCAGGGTGGAGATATAGAAATTTGCTTTAGTGGTCCATACACTTTTAACACAAGCATTTCTGGCAGTTCTAAATGCCTGCCAGTCTGCCAAGTTGTTTGTGAGCTGGGCCCTATCCCATAGCTTGTCTCTGTTGGTAAGTGCATCTTTGAGCTCTTGGGTGAACCACGGATGTGTGATTTTTTGCACCCTCATTTTAATGAGGGGAGCATGCTTGTTGATTAGAGTGGTCAGGTTGTCACTTAGAACAGAGACAGCGGCATCTGCGGATTTGGCCAGGTATAGATCTTGCCACCTGGTCGCAGCTAGGTCGGTTAGGAAATTTAGTGGATTAAATTTACAGAACGAGCGTTTGATTCTGAAATTAGGGAGGCTCTTGGTTTTGGTTTGGGATCTTGTGCAAACAACAATATTGTGGTCACTCATATCGTTATGGAAAACCGCATAATGTGAGATTTTGTGGGGGTGGGAAGTTAGGATAATATCTAAGAGGGAGCTGTTGGCCGGGTTGGAGGCATTGATTCTTCTGGGTTCTGTTACTATTTGAGTAAGACCCAGCTCATCGCAGATGGCTTTTAGAGGGTGGGATATAGTTGTTAACCAGTCCATATTAAAGTCCCCTAGGATTATTGTTTCCATATTGGCAGCCAACGTTAGGGATTTTTAGCTCGTTAATAATTTCTGTGCCTCCTGTCGGGGGTCTATAGCCACCTATGATTGTGAAGCATTCAGTAGATGGTAGGTGAAGTTTGAGTGCGATGATTTCATATTCCTTGGGCTTAGTTTTGCAGGAAATGCTGCTAATATTGTATTTGGATTTGGCGTATATAACAACCCCCCCCCCTTGTTTCCCTGTCAGCCCTAAAAAGTTTGAAACCCGGAATTGCAATTTTTGGACCAGTGATGGTCTTTTTGAGCCATGACTCTGTAATAATAATCAGGTCTGGGTCAGTGTGGGCTGCCCAGATTTGAAGCTGGTCAAATTTTTTGATAAGGCTTAGGATATTGACCATCATCAGTTTCATCCCAGGAGCAGCTGCAAACTCTGATGGAGAAGTGATTTGACTTGGGGGGCCTGGATTTAGTTCGATGTTGCCCGAGCAAAAAAGGAGAATTAAAAGCAATTTTTTTGAGAGATTTTATCAGATAGAAATGGATTCTTTTCATTTGGATTCTTGTGTGGTGTTCATTCACTTTGGTACGCCTGGCCAGGGCATAGGTGATGCTGGCCTGGGTGTTTAAGGCTAGCAGGGAGAGTGCGCGGAGAGACATAGGTGAGGGCAGGAGAGCCAGAGAATGTGGATGGGGATTAGAGCGGGAGCATGGCAGATTACGAGTAGGGAAACAATATGGCAGTGCAGCAGGGACTATGACTGTGTATTCCCAGGCTGCGATGGCCTCTGGCTTAGGATAGAGTACTGTTATGTACATTGTGCTCTTTCCCAACATTAGGAGTATAAAGATAAGGCAAGTCATATTGCCTATAATTGAGGGCTGTGTTTTTCGTAGCAGCAGATTGGCAATAGAGCAGCTATCCTAGGGTAACTGTTGACCTGGGGAGTCAGTATAAACCAAGGTGGGGTTAAGCACTATCTGTGCCTGGTGATAAGAAATGCGATAGAGGGGATCAGATCACTGCAAGGGGCCCAGATACAGCCACCTCCCACTCGACAAGATTAACCAATTAGGGCTCTTTAGGTAGTGAGTGGGTGGAGCTACACTGTATTTAAAGGAGGCCTGGGAGGGGGTGGTGGGGGTGGGAGAAAAATTCCCCTAGCACAAACACTTCCTTAATTCCCCCAGCGAGGACAGCGGCCGAGAATCAGCCTAAAAGTCCTAGCAAAAGTCAATGGAAAAGGTGCACCAGTCAGCGCCCAGCTGGATGGCAAGCGGTCCAATTGGAGACCGCCTGGTACTGTAGACAGCCAATCAGCAAATCGCCTTTTCAGGAGGCTGGAGCGGAGTTCAGCAGTTGTACCTACAATGTTTACCCAGTCAAGGAGGCTTGGATCCGGGTGAAGATGCCTCGGGGGGGTCGGTCGGTTCTTGCGGTGGCGATCTTCAAGTTCTGGGTCTGGAGAGTGAGCGCTGCCCAGGCACCGGTGCCTACAATGTTTACCCAGCCAAGGAGGCTTGGATCCTGGTGAGGATGCCTCAGGGGGTCAGTCGGTTCTTGCGGTGGTGGTCTTCAAGTTCTGGGTCTGGAGAATGAGCGCCGCCCAGGCGCTGGTGCTTAAGGGGCATGCCATTACAGGACATTCCTAATCAATGTGCCTTTTGAAAGACACCCACATATGTTAACAGTGGATATACATTTTTTAATGGTAACACAGTAAAACATTTTTTTAATCCTACTGTGTAATTTGCTACAATAGACAGTTTACATAAAAAATGCCACATTGTGTCTTGCGCCATAAGAATAATTTGACGTAATTGTATCCTGTGGATATTGTAATATGTCTCTTAATTTTATTCGTAACAAGTTTTGTTCTTCTTCTATCAGATTTGTCAGATCTCCCAATGTATAACAGATATAAATTCCCTTCTGGGCTGTCGTGTTCACTACACACATCGCCATGCCAGGCCAGGCTTCCGGCAAGCATCCCCATGTCGCATTTTAACATTGTCCATAGCAAATAAAGTACCATTTGACAAGAAGATATCCAGTGTGTTCATGTCATTCTCCCAACAGCACTGGAAAACCCCACACAGTACGATTGGCATAATTTTGGTTATTTAAACTGTTCCATATATGCCCTGGACATCCTTCATGTCTGTTGGAAGTTGCCAGGATCAGCAAGGTACTGTTCAGTAAAAGTACAGGAAACAGCATGTTACTTTACCTAGTGGGAGAAACAGAGCAGTATCAGTTGTAATCATTTAAGATTGATACAATTTACATTGGTCCACATGAACCCATTTGGTCTCTGTAGATCCTCATCGAATTTGTCAGACCTGAATAACCCATGGTCCCAAAACATCAATGACGTCATAGGGTACCATCCAATTAGCATCCTATGGTCCATCTTGACCAAAATTTTTCACCATGACGTGATGACCCTTTTCAATGGTCGATATCGCTTTTTCGTCATATCTCTGTTTGTTTTTCCAATGAGTTTGTGCCATATTTCTGGCAGCGTGGGGTAAATAGACAGTTAACTGTTTTTGTAGCTGTTGCAAAAACACATCAGTTTTGATGTGGTCCATTACTGGTGTTGATAGATCTGGATCTGAAGGATAATACAGCCACATATCTCATCCAGTCATCAATTGATATGGGCTATAGCCAGTACTCTTATTTTCCGTACCTCTAATACCCATTAGGATTCCTGGTAAGTGCGTCACCCACCCTTTACCAGTATCCAACACTTCCTTTTTCAGTGCATTTTTCAGAGTGCTATTTAGCCTTTCTACCATTCCAGATGATTGTGGATGGTAGGGTAAATACAAACATTGAGTGATACCCAAAATATCACACAAAGCTGTCATTACTGTCGCTGTAAAGTGAGTTCCTCTATCACTTTCAAGTATTCTGGGAAAACCTCAGTGTGAGAACACTTGTTCCCATAGCGCTTTTGCAGTAGCTGTAGCACTATCATTTCATATAGGCAATGCTTCTACCCATTTGGAAAATATGTCAACAATGACTAGTAAATACCGGAACCCCTCTTTGGCAGTAGCAAGGGCCCCATATAATCAATGTGTAAGCTGAACCAAGGACTGTCCGCTAAGGGTATATATGCCCTAACAGAACCCTCTTACCAGGCACTGGAGGATTCATCTGTGCACAGATGAGACATGCCTCCAGGCATTGTTTGACATATTTTCCCATTTTTGGTCACCAATATTTGTGTGCCAACATTTTACAAGTTTTATGGAGTTCACAATGACCCACAATTCGATGATTATCCATGATAATATATTTTCTAAATGAAGTGGATGGTATCCATTTCCTAACCCCAGGTTGTCGTTCCCATACTACCATATCTTCGCATACGGTAACATGTTTGGTTGCACACTGTCCAGTGTCTTTCCATTGGGTCCAAAAACCCACTATCCAAGCATCTGTATCTTGGATACACCCTAAACTTGGGACTTGTGAGATGGCAGCTATCCATTTAATATGGTGTTTGTCAAATTCGTCCATCTCCCACAATTGTGTAGAGTTACCTCCTAGAGGGTCTACCCATAAGTATGTTTGTTTGGCTGCCAATTTGGCAAGATTATCCACATAGCCATTATTTAGCTCATGTGCATCTTTTGAATTCATTTGATGAGCTTGTACTTTACAAATGGCTATTCATAGTGGAGTCTGAGCACCAATATCCCATATAAGTTGCAATATGGGCGCATATTGTATTGGTTCACCACTCGCTGTTTTCATACCCCTTTTTGCCCAAATGGGGAGAAAATTAAGTAATGAGTTAACTACAAAGGCTGAGTCAGAGTAGATAGTACTATCTTTTTCTGGGTTAGCCATAATAGCTTCTCTTACTGCTTCTACTTCAGCCCATTGAGCTGAAAATGAGGAGGGGCACCTAACCAAAATTTATTGATTAGTACTGGGTGTCCAAATGGCATATCCAGTATGAAAATGTCCATCCTCCCATTCTCTAGATCCATCTACATACACATCCCTAGCCTCCAGGTTGGGTTCTGTAGTAAAAATAGGTTTAAAATCAGTTTCCATAACAGTTCCACAATCATGTGCCTCTCTCTCCCATGCCATTAATTCAACTAACATAGGTAAGGTACATTTTTCTACAGTGATGTTACACGAGGTCCCTGCACCCTAATTGGTACCCTCAGAGGTACACCGTAGACAGCTAGCACTTAGGTATATGTTATACTAACATATAAGGCTAAGGGCATCTACCGTACAAAGAGAAAATATCAGGATATGAATGCATATTGTTGTAATACACTTTGCTTGCTAATACATATATTCTGCTAGGTATTTTCTGTGTATTTCTTACTTGTAAGATGCCAGGACATCTGTGTCCTTGGAGTAATTATAATATATAAGATGGCATTGCCACCTTTTGGTGATTGGTACCACTACACTGAGTTATGTAAGACTCTGTATAAGAACTCTTTTGTTCTCAAACTGATTACTTTACAGAATTGTATAATGTTATCTTGGACCGTGGAGCCACCTCTAATTTAGCCAATAGGGCTCATCTCTGTAACTAGAAATGTTTCTATCTTTTGGTAACCATAGTAATTATCATAGGTATATAATGTAATGCACAAGCCTTATACCTCGGAGACCTGAGAGACCCCAAGAGACACAGAGAAACCTCGAGGTGTAGGGAACGCTTAGCACTGGCTCCCGGTTTGTATTGGTAAGAACTGCTTAGAGCAACTGTGATTTATCCCTTTGGTAGTAATAAACTTGTTTATTACTCTAATGCAATGTGTCTGTGATTACTTGCATTCCCAGTATCATCAAGAATCTGAAAGTGAGGCTTAGACCTCCCAACAGTGATATTTTTCCCTTGTTGAGCTAAAGCCCATTTAACCAATTGCTGTGAAGACACACCTCTCACATCCCTTTCAAGCAGAAATTTTACTGGCGTGTGAGATGTTTGCAGGATAATTTTGTTAAACCCTACAATATGTTCTGTGACTTGTATAGCCCAGTACACAGCTAACAAATGTTTTTCATATTCCTCATATGTTTCTTCCACAGGTGTTAATAGACGAGAAAAAGATCCCACAGGACGTAATGTCCCTGCTCTCTTTTGTAATAGTACTGCACTGATTACCTGATCTGTTGCATGTACCTGTATTACAAAATTAGAGGATTCAGAAGGACTAATAAGAGCCAGAGCTGTCATTAGTGCTTGCTTTAGAGCCAGAAAAGCTATTTGATGTTCTGGTTCCCATCTGAGAATGCCAGTTTCCTTTCCTCCCTTCAGTAGATTATACAGAGGTTTTGCCATGCTAGAAAAAGCTTCAATAAAATGTCTGCAAAATTCAACCATGCCCATGAACTGCCATAATGCAGTCTTTGTCTTGGGTCTTGGTAACTGCTGTATTACCTGATTCTTATCAGGATCTACAGTTCGTCCTTCTTTGTTAATACATATTCCCAAAAAGGTAACTTGTGACTGTCCAAGTTGTGCTTAGCTAGGGTTCAGTTTTAACCCTCCTTTACCTAAGACTGCTAGCAACTCATTTAATAAACTAACATTCACTTGGTTTGTATCAGTCTGCAATAAAATGGCATCAACATATTGTATTATTGCTTCTGGTAGTGAAAAACCCAATAATATTTCTGCTAAACATTGGTGAAATAAAGTGGGGGATGAGTGAAAACCTTGTGGGAGACACTGGAATGTGTATTTGTTATCCTGAAAGGTAAAAGCAAACTTATACTGACTATCTGGATGTACAGGGATAGACCAAAATACATCTGACACATCTAGTACAGTATAGATGGTTGCAGTGGAAGACCACCGGGATATTAAGTCCGGTAGTCTAGATACCACTGGGGTGACTAAAGGCGTTACCTTATTCAAGACCCTATAGTCTGTCAGTCTCCAAGTACAGTTCACTTTACAAGCTGGCCAAAAAGGGGAATTAACAGTTGTACATATGGATCTAATGACCCCTTGTGACTGTAATTGTTTTAAAATAATTCCTACTTCTTCCTGTGCTTCCTTTGGAAATGCATATTGCTTTTGTGGTGGTGGGTCTGGTGCCTCAATCTGGACCTCCATATTAGACACTCGTCCACATTCTGTAGCATTTTTAGCCCAAATTGATTCATGCCTATGTACAACAGATTTTATCCATTGTGGCACCTGCTTCCATAAATCACTCGTGATAAATCTTTAATGACTTGATTGCCTATACACTATGTGAGTCATCCACATTTGGTCCTAGGTTAGTAGTGCTTCCTTTCCATAAAATCATGTTACTAAGATCTACTACTAAACCATGGTGCACTAGAATGTCCATACCCATGATTGTACCTTCATGTATATTACATTTCCAAAACATACATTTTAATTGCTGTTCACCTATTTGAACCATAACTGGGTTTGTCCAATATGCTGTTATCACGCTTCCTAAGAAACCTTGCAAATTAATCTGTTGTTTCCCATGAGTTGCTAAAGGCATATCACTATCTGTTATACTAACAGTAGCACCAGTATCACAGTCTGGCAGCCCCTGACCATTGCTGATATTGCTGGACACTCTTCCCGATCCTCCTGTAATTGACCAAGGATTTGGAAGGTAGGGGCTTCGTCCCGTCATTTCTTTTTCTTCTCATCTCTAGTGAGAAACTCTTCTTCATTCTCCTCTCTTTCTTCACTATCGCTAGGTGTAGTAGGTTCCTTTCGAACCACTGCAACTGTCTTAGTATCAATTAATTTACTAAGCATTTCAATACATTTTTGTAAGTCTGCCTTACCACTAGGTTTAGCATCACTTTCCATATTTTGAGCGAGTCTTCTTTCTAAGACTTGCTGCCTTTTGCCTTCCATATCTCCACCTTTTGCCCAACAATCATGTTTTAAGTGGCCTACTTTATTACAATGGTGACAAGTAATCCCGCCTTTGCCTTCCATTTTGACTATGGCCGCTACTCTCTTTTTATCTTTTATTTTTCTGGAATCTCATCGTGTTGCATACACCTCCAATCGGTAAGCAAGTCTTCCTTTCCTGCAGCTTGATTCTCACATTTACATAACATTCTTATGGACGCAGGTACAATAGTGCCTGCCAATCAATGAAACTCAGGAAAGGTTCAGTATCTTTACTTGGGGCTGCTACACCTCCATATTTGCATAAGCAGCATACAGATGATTGATGAACATTTCTGGGGACTCTCCAGGTTGTAGAGTGATCTCATAGATCCTACTCCAGTCAGTGTGAAACACCCCATGCATAGACTGTAATGCAGTTTGAATTTCATCAACTGTAGCCCAGTTTGAATCAATCTCCATACAAATTTGGCTACCAGTCATTTTTGCTGGCAGACTCTGCAGCAGTACTGGAGGAAGTGACAAGGGGACTATTTTACAAGCATCTTTATTTGTCAAGTTAAAGTAAGCTACTAACGTCTTTAATTTTGCACAATAGGGTACTGGATTTTGTCCAGGCTCCCACTTGCCCAACTGATCTACCAACTGCATCGACTCTGGTATAGTCAAATCTCATTGGGAGATTTTTTTGCTTATATTCTTATTTTATCAATAGCTTCTTGTTCTTTTTGCTGTTGAACACGTGCCTCCTCATCCTCAGCCAATCTTTTGAGCTGTACTACCTTTCCCTTTTCACATGTGTCAATCTTCTCCTGCAACCATTTTTTGTGGGCATCATCATCGGGTTTTCGGTCTTTATAATTTGCTATTTGTGCATCTAATACTCGTATCTTATCCTGTATGGACTCTTTCATGTCAGGAGTTTACTTAACCAACCTTCTACGAGGTTTTGGTATTTTAGTGCTTTCCCCAACCACATTAGAAGAAAATGGTGCCATCTTTTTTTTTTACTACATAATGCAATAATTTCTTCTACCTCAGAATCATCTGACTCAGTCTCGGATTCTGATGTATACTTGCGCCTTCCAAAACAACCACCTGGAACAGGCATATACTGTGGCTGGATAGGAAGCTGCTTGTATTTTTATACCTGATGCCATAATTCCAAAGAAATTTGGCATTGTACCTGGGCTTCCGCCTGCAAAGTATACAAAGTTTGCTCTTTTTACGCTATGTCTTATGCATGTTCTTGGTTAGCGTGATCTAAATCTTGTACGGTTTGCTGCAGCTGCCAAGATAGATCACTAATCTGGGCATGATTTCATTTATTAATAAATTTAATAGTTTCTTCCAATTGATTATTCTTAATCATTAAACCACATACTTCTCCTTGAGAGACATTTAATTTGTATTCACTGTTTTTAGTTTCTGTGACATACATGGCTATATTTAAGCAATGAAAATCATCTTTGTCTAACATTTCTTTTTTCAACTGACACATCCTAGCAATTATCTCTAACTGAAACTGTATGTACATTTGACATATGTTAGCTAACTTGATTTTGTCTGATTTACTTTTCTCATTGCAATCTATACATTGTTTAGTTAAACATAAGTATGCATCTTTCTGCTGTTCAGGAGAGCTGTACAGACCTTCTTTAAGGTTCACTGCTAAAAATGTACGTAATATGGTATCCATACTTACGTCAGTAGGTTCACTGGCAAATCATGTCTGACTTCAACTCAGTCTTCCTATGTGTTTCCAACCTCCTTCCATACGTGAGTAATTAGTTCAGGTATGGTAGGCATTCCTTGCAGTGGCTTCCTTCTCTTCTCTGTTCTTTTGATGTCATCAGCAACTGTATAGACTGTCTTCAGCCATCCGTGTCACGGCACCAATTTGTAAGGAGTAAAAAGATAGTTGCATTGTGTTCTTCTATCTCCAAATAAATCAAGTCACACCAAAAAAATGTTTCCTTCTGGTTTATTTTCTGTTTGCGAGTCTTCAATACAAGTATTCTGGTTAACTTCTCAATACAGGTATCTGGCTTTTGTTTGATGCTAACTTACTTAATTTTATATAAGGTCTATATAATGTTTTCTTAGCTTAAAAACTACTAACTCCCTAATACAGGCCACTCATATAACAAAATAACCTACTAATCTTAGGGTGTGGTGAATAACAGTCACGGCACAGAGATAACAGTTTTACATATAACATCACAAGGTGTTATCACTATAATTCTTACACAATCTTCTAAGTATTGACTTCAGTCATAGAAGGTTCTTTGCATGCACACCATTCATAAGCAGGTAATGCCATCCTGATAAGGGCATACTATCTTGTTCCAGTTCTCCATAGAACAGCTGAATGCTGGCCATTATAAAATCATAAGATAAAGTGTTGTGTAATCATCACAAGGCAGGCATCACAAGACTTTTAACTAGGTCTTGTGAGAAACTGTCATAGTTAACTATTTGAGCAAAGTATAGTATAAGAAATCATACTGAATCATTCTGTAAAAGATTATATTTTAACACTCAGTTTAACTATTTATAAAAGGTTATACTGAAATAAATGTTATACTACAAAATGTTACACCACAGCTGCTCAACAGATGAAGGAATGACAACATATCCATATGGTCTTACTGGCCTTCAGGGACCCTGGAAAAGACAACAGAGAGTTATTGCAAATACAGGTGAATATACCACAAGATTGCTTGGGACTTCCAGTGTCCCAGTGCCTGGATCTTGCAGTCCACCCAACCTAGGTTCCTTGCGTTCATTGCCACCCCAATAAGGAAGGAATGAGTGCCATACTCCCTAGCATCCAACCCTGTCTGCTGAATAGCCTTATTCAAAGTATACTGGAAATGGAAAGCCCTCACCAGCCAGCCATTTTTGTATTGGAAGAATGCTTCCCCCCTCCCTGGGCTCAAGGCCATTTAAGGTTGGACCCATTCCATTACCTGCCACCAAGCCCGGGGGGGGCCTTCACCAGGCACCACTAATCTCTCCCTTTTTGATCCATTTTAGTCTTCCTTACTTGCACCCAGATCTCCTCCTCCAAAGCCACAACATCCACTTGTTGCAAGCCTGAATTCCCAGAACACTCTGTTAACTATGTGAGCTCCGACACTCAGAATGCCCCACAAATAGCAACTAAAAACATAGTGTCAAACAACCTCACACTTATGTGAGCTCCAGTACACCAGAGGCAAAGCTGCCCAAATCCATGTCAAGATTGCTGGGTTGATGGTCTGCCACATGTCTTGTTGAGAAGCCTGTGACTTCCCCCCACCCTTCCAGGTCCTTCCTAACCCTGAAGGCCCTCATGGTGTCTGTGATTCACAACACATGGGAAAACCAAGGCAAGCCAGTGAGATGGCTTCCCACCACTCCCTGTGACAGTCCCCTCTGACTAGCCAGCATGATGTATGTGCACAGCCGATCAACCAGAATTGGCCAAAACACAGACCATCCTACCTCAGCTCGCACCCCCAGGAAGTGTTCTACCCCACCGGTGATATGCTTCCCTAGTCCTCGGTGCAGTGGAATTACTTATGCATCTTCAAGTCACAAGGACACACCCTTCACAAGAAGGGAGGTACCATTCATGGCTGCTGCTTCTCTGCAGGTGCCAACTCCCAGAATCTCTGCCACTATAAATGAGATAAAGCATCCACAATTCCATTGTCAACACCTGGCATATGAAGTACCTTAAACTGAATATTCAACAACAGACATTTCAGCACAAAGATGCACATAAGATCCACATGGGCCCTTTTGGTCTGAGCTGACCATTAATGGTGTTTATGACTCCCATGTTATTTGACCAGAAATACACCTTTTGAACCTTCAGTCGTGTGCTCCATAAGCACAATGCCACCACTATGGGAAGAACTCCAACAGTGAGGTGGGTCTGTGTGGACTTGCTCTCTTCCATTCTGGTAGCAATTGCACCACACACCACTTCCCCTGAAAGTAGGCCCCAAACCCGAACCCACCAGCCGCGTCCATGAACAGCTCAAGGGGCTGACTCTCATCATCCCCCTGTGCAATGCTACCCCATTGAAGCGACTCACAAAGATCCGCCGGACCAGTAAGTCATCATGAAACCCCTCCATTACCCAGATCCTTTGCTTTGAGCATTTCTTGTCCAACTTCACCATACACCACAAAAATGTCCTCCTCTTTGGGATTAAGCAGCAAGCAAAGTGAGATGTCCTACCATCTGCTGCAACTGCCGCAAAGTTATCTTTTTGGCCACTGACACTGTACCCAGCATGGACCACAAGACTTCCAGCTTGTCCTGTGGTAAGCAGCACTGCCAACCATCTATGTTGATCTCAATCCCCAGAAAAACCATCACAGAGCTGGGCAACTCCGCTTTCCCCAGTGCCAACGGCTCTCCAAAGTCCTGGCAGATCCCAACAAATATGGCCAGTGTCTCCCCACAGTCTGCCACGCCCTTAGACCCTATGAACAAAAAATCATCAAGATAATGAATGGCAGCAGGTTCCCCACCTTTTTCGCTGAGACTAGTGCAAAAAGGAGCTGAACTTCTCAAAAACAGCATGTGCCACCATGCACCCAATCGGCATGCAGTTGTCGATATAATACTCCCCCTCAAACTTCATGCCTAAGAGCTTTCTTGTAATTCGGATGCATGGGTAGCAGGTGAAAAGCTGACTCAATGTATGCTTTTGCCATCAGGGATCATGGCTCCGCTGCACACACTACCTCAACAGTCCAATCAAATGACTTGTATTGCACTGATGTGTATCGCAGGTCAATGTGATCGTTAACTGAGTCACCATCATGGTAAGAAAGGTGACTGATCATCCTAAATTCCCTGCACACTTTTTTGGGCACTAACCCAAAGGGAGACACTCTCAGGGAAGTCAGAGGTGGAGAGCCAAAAGGGCCACTCACCTACCCCAGCTGCTTCTCTTTTTCCAGTTTATCCCAGACAACCTGTGGACAGTCCCATGCCAACTTCAAGTTCTCTGCCTTGCTACTTCATCATGGGCATGAATATTGTAGCTTGAAGCCAATCATGAACCCTTCTTCCAACAGGTGGGTGGCATCTCTGTCCAGGCACTGGGCCAACCAGGGCTTAATCTTGTCCACCCTTAGGTAGGCCTATTCCCTTGAGGCTTGCTGGGCCTCCTCCCATTCCCTTGAAAGCTTCCTCTTGGTGGGTAGGGTGTGGTGCACTGCACTAAGGGGTGCTGCTAGCTGCAGGCCATGTACACATGCCGAAACTGGTAACTGGCCCTAGTGCAGTTTGCCTGATTGTAGGTGTATCATGCCTGTGAAGGCAAATACCCCACTTCGGACCACTGTGGGGCTGCCAGCCTTAATGCCAACCCACTGTCTCTATGCAATGCCCCCCACTGTGCATCACATCTACCAAAAGCATCATATCCACCGTTCTTCACTCCATGGTGCTGTTTTTGTGCCTCTGGCACCTGAACTCCTTGTCGTGCTCCAACCATGCACTGCACCCTTTCCTTTGGTGCATCAACATAATTCTATGCTGATACATGAATAGTTCCAGCCCCTGATCCTTCTTGGCCTGCAAGATAGTGCCAGCATAAATAGCAAATGCCGCTATTCAGTTAGCAAAGTGTAAGGCACATTCACTGTTTTCTTCTCAGGCTCATCTGACTACTTCTTATCCTACTGTTCCACCGGCCAATTCAGCAGGGAGAAAATGTCCATGTACTCCCTATTCCTGATCTGCTGCCTGACCTTATCCTCTACCGGGTAAGCACGCTAGACAGTCAGGTGCCCATTTTCAGGTGCGACCCCACTGGCTTATTTAGTCTTGCATAGGAACTGGGAGGAGGTGTGATGACTGCCAGGGTCTCCAGGATACCTGCATCAGCTGTCACTGTGGCCCACACCTGGCTCATGCCCCACGCGGACAACCCAGTCACCAAATCTATCAACTTATCCAACTTGTCATCCATAGAGGATCCCCCTGACCTCCTGGTTGCCTTACAACTGGCCTGACCACCACAGCTACTTGCCCTCCTACAGCAGTGGGCCATGGCACCAGTGGGACTTTGGGAACCCTTTGGTCTACAGGTCCCAACTCCTCTGCCTGCCACTCTCCCAGGGCTCTGCTAAACACCTCCAAGGCTTGCCCATCAGTGAGCCATCTTATCTCAGCTCTTTCCTTACCTGCTCATGGTGTCTGTGGAACCTTGGCCAGGGGTGCCACCTGGCCCTTGATTAGCATCTTCATTGGGGGCACCCCCCTGCAGCTGCAGATGTTGAGGGATATTCCAATCCTTCCAGGCATGCTTCCAGCCATGCTGCTCCCTCCATTGATACATCTCATGGAGCTGTTCCTCCAGCACTGCTGTGACCTTTGCTGCTGGTTTCCTCTGATGGCCAGGTAAGGTCCTACAGTGCAACTATAACCCCCCACTACCACAAAAGGTTTGTTAATATGTTGCTCCATGCTCTGCTACCAGAGTTGGGGGGAGGGGAAAACACACTACCCTCAGCCCCACATTACATATATGTACCCTATATCCAAGGCCCCTAGAATTCTGTGGCTGCAGAAATTTGTGCAGAACTTGCAACCTACCGCAGAATGTTTGCAGTGCTGCAGAATTCACTGTTCTTGGTGATTCTTTATTAATATTTCCATTTATCCATAGAACCTGGTTCTCTTCCCCTCTTTTTATAGTCAAAACTCCTCTATGCTCAGAATGTGATGTTATCATTGCTATAACATCATACATTAAGTAATGAAATGGCTACCTTCTGCCACAGAAATAAATAGTCACGTATCTATCACAGCTCCCACTGCTGGAGGCAGTGGCAGAGCACATCAGGTATGGTGATATTTGCTCAACCTGCACTACAGCCCAAAAACAATTTTCAGTCTTACTTATTGCACTAGGGCCAACTTAAACAAAACCTTGACAATAGCCTGTTAAGTCCATACCTTACTTTGTACAAACTTATTTGTGCTTTTAAGGTATAGAGATGTCATCTGAAATGAATAACTGGTAAAATTAATTAACCTGTCATTTTTTAAGAAAAATAAAGTAATTATGCCCAGAAAAGTGGAATATAATAATGTGTAGACCTGTTGAAAGAATAGACCTGTTAAATAAATATTTATGCTGCACACATTTTTGCCAGGGTTGATTACATATTGTCATTGGCTGATAGAATCACCTAAAAGCTATGGAGAAATGTTGTGTGCAGTCCCAACTGTTGGGCCAGAGGGTAGCATGTTGTGTTCCCGTGCCAGCAACTCAGGTTCAGAGATGAGCTCTAGGAGCTGGCTGGGCAGCATAAGGATTGGGGGAGCACATCACTGCTCTGAACCTGGGAAGATATTGCACAGAGTTCTGTCACACAGGGGACACATTGTGATGGGCTGGAGAGTTTCATTTCATAATGGGTTCACATGCATATCATGGCCTGATGGTGTTACGTAGTATGTCAGGGAAGCGGGTTGGAATGAAAAATTTGTTTTACAATATCTCCTCTATTCTGTTCATTCCATTTCCAAAGGGACCTGCATGAATGAAGATACAGTTTCATGAAAATGTAAAAAATATATTTACAGTCTCTCTCTCTCTCTCTCTATATATATATATATATATAATATACACACACATGTGTATGTATGTTACAGTTACAGATTGCATATAAATATAGAAGTGATACACAGTGGGGACCTCATGAGTGGTGTAGACAGGATGAGTATAGAAATACCTTAGTTATCACATAAGGTCCCTTCTGCATATTTCATTTATGCAACAGGCTAGGACCTTAAGGGACAGATTTTTTTTGCCCTTTTAGATATAACATTATTACTATAAGTCTGTTCTTTTTTGAACTAGTGTTACTGTGCTTTCCACCATCCTGATTGCTATAACCATTGTCCTGGATGTGAAGTCAGGATGACAAGCTGACACTGTGATGTGGTAGTTTTTAGTGCCGTAGAACTTCCATGGAAATTACAAACCACCGCCACAGAAGTTCTGCGTCAAATAGTAATCTTGCCAAAGAACTTGGTCCCAGTGTGCTGCAGAAAAGTAGGGACCTTCCTTATATCTGTCATTATTTATTGTTGTTTATTTATTTATTTATTTTTTGCAACCTCACCACCTGCTCATACACAACCTGGCTATAGGGAGGAAGGGGAGGCCAGCAACCCAAGCCTTCTAGGTCTCCGCCCCAGATCCTCCCCTTATTTTACATGTATATATATATATATATATATATATATATATATATATATATATATACACACACATACATATATATATATATAGGTTACCAAGAAGGGGGGTGCACCCACTGCCCTTCCCCCACTGTCTGACAACGTGTCTCCCCAGCTCTGTGCTCTCCAACCCTTCCACTCCAGCCACACTCCTCTTGCTGCCTGCCAGATTTTAACCTGGAGCCTCCCTTCCAATCTCCTGGCTTGGCATGACATGCACTTGGGTAGGTAGATACTGTTACTGGTTGTTGATCAGACAATCCAAATGACAGTTGAAGAAAGGGGGGAACTGCTAGCCACCAGTTCTCTTTAACCCTTCTTTCTCCTCCCATTGCTCTATGGGCTGCCCTTGTGGTACCTCCTCTCTGGGTGTTGCCCATACCATCCTCTACACCAGAAGGAGTCTCACCACTATCTACACCCCCACAGGTGTAGGGAGCATAACCTCCAGACAAACTTCCAGCAGCTGTGCTCAGCTGTACTCAGATCTTCAGTTTTCCCCTTTTTATGTTTGCTGTGCATGCACGCACAGGAGACTGGCTTTTGGTGGGGCGTGACACTGTCAGTCCAATGCAGAGTGGTCTGCAACGGGCTCATCAGTGTCACACCAATCATCAGCCAGGCTGATCATGACAGTATTCTGGCTTGTTGACTCAATCACAGGTCATCTCTTTCCTTTGATACAAGCCGCCATCAAGCACGGCTGATCTATCAAGATCAGCCTACTGAGGAATTGCAACCTATAACAAAGGAAACCATCCTCATCTCATGGAGATACTGCTGCTTGAGTGAATAACTAATGAGGAGCAGAGAGACATGCACGGTCCATGCTGCAAAGCTAAAGTGCGGCATCATGGAAGTCAGCCCAGTCAATGAGAACAGATATGCCACCACATTCCCATAGGGTCACTCAGTCTATAAAAGTACTCCCAAAACAATTGCAGAAACTTTGAATTAATTGCTCAAAAGTAGTGCTGTAATTTGTTTTCATTCTGTGGCATGATGATGAATTGCATTTGGCATAGTGTATTATTTTATTTTATTGACAGCTGAAGGCTCTCTAGTTCAATGGGTGGAGCAACAAACCACTCCCCCAACCAGGCCTTAAAAGGCCCTCCTCCGGGCCAGTCCTCATTCATTTTCTTAATTGCGGCCAGAGGTGCTGCACCTTCTCCCTTTACTCCTTGGTTCTTCTGCCATGTCTGCCTGTGTCCCTGCTGACACCTCCAGCCACCGGCTAGCTCTCCTATTGAGGTTTTGCCTCCCAGTCCCTCACTTATTCTGTGGCATTCTCTGCCACGTGTCCCTTGCTGTCTGCTTCCCTTCTCTGGCTGTGCGTCCTGCTTTGCTCCCATCTGCCTACATTTTCTTTCTCCTACCTTGTTTTTTCCCGCTTCATTCCAGGTTCTTCTTTTTCACCTTTGGGCCTCCCAGCTGCCCGCTCATCCTGTCCATCACCTGCCAGCATTTTGGGTGTACCTCCACCCTCCATGCCTGCCCATCTAGTGCTAACCCCCCTGCCCCCACCTCGCTGTCTCTTCTTCTGCTGCTGCTCCATCCCCTGTCCATTTCTCCTCTCATTGTGCCCCCTCTCTCATACCTCATTCTTTTGTTTTATTTCATTATTCTCCTCAATCCTTTCATCCTCCCATTCAGCCTTTGCTCCGTCTCTCTGCAGATGCTTCTGGGTGAGTCATCACCCCCTTTGTGTGGCTCCCAGCTACTGATGCTTATGGTTAATTTTCCTTGCCTCTGGTCATTCTCTCTCTGGCTTCCTGTCTGCACTGCTTTCATCAGCCTGGTAATTTCTTCTCTTGCATGACACCCTTCCTGGTGCTTCAGTCGCTCTCATCCATTCCGAGTGACCCCGCTGGCTACTGCTCTGTACCTTTCACCATCTTGCTGCATGAATTGGGGAAAAGGCTTCAAAATTAGGGACAAAGATCCATACTCATGGGCACCTCTTCTTAATCATTACTATTCTCTCTAAAAGTTGTTCAGTTACAGGGATTTGTGTTACGATGCTTTTTCTGATGAAGACCAAGTCTGTCACTTTCATGTTTGATATTCTTTTGTGTTTCTTGTCCCTACTGTTCTATCACAAGAACACAAATTTTATGGGATGGAGGAAACTTTTGAGGCCTTTCATTCCCTGCCTCACATTTCAGCTTGGGTCTGAGGACCGCTGCAACCCACTCCAGAACTTGCTGACATCGTCACCAGGTTGCCACCCAGACACCTCCTTTTCAGGTGAGACTCCATGCTCCTCATTGTCTTTCCTGGCCCCTGGCTCTTATGAGACTTTCACTGCCCATTTTTGGACATTGGGCTGCATGCAGTGGGTCTCAGTGATTTCTGTATCACTTCCCTCACTATGCTTTCCATTTGCATCATTTGGTATGGCACTTTGATGCCTGGGCTGCTCATTTTTCTTGCTTACAACTCTTTGTCAATATTTTGGTCCATCCCATGGCTATTCATTTGACTCTACAGTATGCCCTCATGTTGCACTTTCTTCTTTTCATCCTGACTGTGTTTCACCATGGTGGACGCTCGTCCTCCTGTTCTCATTCCCTCCTCCCTCCATTTCTCTCCTCTGATCTCTGCTTTCTTTTGGGGGCTTCCCTATCCTGCCATCCCACTATCTCACCATACCCTACTCATCTACAACACCCAATATTCTCTCCTGCATAATGCCATGCCTACTCATTTCCTCCTCTGACCATTTCCCCCATTCTAGACAAACCTATTCAGATGTCATCCTGGTACTACCTACCTCACCGTCAGTTGCCAGCTTTGCCTGGTCACTCTCGCTCCTACCGTCATGCAATTCTATCCATCCATTCCTAATTTGTCTCTTAATGGACCCAGTTGGCATGCACTCCCATAGTTACCAATCACAGGTAGCTTCCTCATGACATGAGTGGTTCTCCTTAGCTCAGTCTGGCCTCTGGATCTACTCATTCACATTGATTAATTGAGCATACCTCTAATTAGGTCTTATGCTACCTCATCGAAATGCTCTCCATTCAGACACATGCCTTCCTTGTCCATTGCTCTTTGGCTTGGGGCTAGCATGTAGCTAACAGTCTCGCTCTGCATCCACGTAGTCCACATCTACACCTTGCGAAGCTTGGAGCAGGGTCTTTCTCCCTGACCCATAGTGAGAATGTCTTTGCTCCAGGTGGACCTTCAGTCGTCCCTCATCTCGGTGACACCTCTTGATGTAGAATTTACAACTTCCAGCTGTGAGGGGTGGGGCTCTCATCATTATAGCCCCTTTGGCTGCCTGAGTGAGTTCGGAGGCACCCTCTACACTATTCTTCATCAAGACCACCCTGGTTCACCTGGTCTGTTTTGCAGACTCGCAAAGGCCAGCTGAATGCCTTAGCAGTCATCTCCTTCTTTCTTGCTTTTGAGTGTCTAGTTGTAGAGACATCACTCGCAACCCTCAACAGCTGTCCATTTAGAAGGTCAGAGCTAGAGCTTTCTCTAAATTGGAATATTTTCTTCCTCCCTCGATCTCGATTCTAAATTGCAGTAGCTGAACCATCACTAATCAAAATTTCTTTCAGCCTGGAGGGAAGGCAACCTAGGCCTTGGATCCCCAGAGGTTTCCTCCTCAAAGGGGAGTTTTCATCTCCTCCGTACCAATGGTCATAATATTAGAGAGGGGTGGAGTTTACTTAGGTTCTGTAGTTTAGTTCTGCTGTTGGATGGAGTCTGATGGTGGACCCAGCTGTTCTCTCTCTCTCTCTCTCCTTAGAAAGTCTGCCCTTCTGCATCTTGTCTGCTTTCATTTAATTTTTTGTCCCTGTCCTATCTTGTTCTTCTCCTGTTCATCCCATCTACACATATCACCTTAATTTACAGTCTCAATATATTCTGATTTCTCACCTATTTGATGCTCAACACCCTTTATGGCATTCTTTTTGTGCTTCTTCCTAAGTTACCTTTAATCAAGGTAGTTATTCCTGTGGCACCTATGGGGGGAACCCTCCTCTAGGGTTCCTTGCATCATACCCCTACAGGGTGGTATATCCCACCAATAGAGAGGTGAACAGCCACAATGTATCGAAGTCACACAAGAATACAACCCATCCAGTTGCATGAGTCCATTGAAACTGATGGCTGAGGACTGGTTGGAGTTCAATGGGTGGAGCAACAAACCACTCCTCCAACCAGACCTTAAAAGGCCCTCCTCTGGGCCAGTCTTCATTTTTTTCTTTGTTGCCCCACCATGCACCCCTCCTCCTCCAGCAGCTCATCTCTCCTTCCTGTGGGCTTCTTCCTAAGCTACCTTTAGCCAAGGGAATATTCCCACAGCACCTATAGGGTGAACACTCCTCTAGGGTTCCTTGTATCATACCACTACATGGTGGTATATCCCAAGGATAGAGAGGTGATTTTTTTTTATTTGCTAGCAATGCTATCCACTACAGTGACATTCTAACTATGGTGAAATAGTCTCTTCACCTAGCAACTGCTTACATTCAAAAAACTGACATGCTTATAATCAGTGGCCAGCAACTCTCAGTACGAGGGGCAGCAGGCCAACATTATGAAAGTATCAATACTGCAGAACATAAAACATAACAAAAAAGCTTGTCATAAAATAAGATTTGCTATGCAACATATTTAAAAGAAAATGGTCAGTTGGGTGGTTACCAAAAAACTCCCAATCATAGGGTGGGAGGGAAGTGTGACCTTTCATATTTTTGCATCCACCCAATGTTTTCAACATTGGTGCTTTGCACTGTTGAAAGTTGGGGTTACGTTTACACCTTACACCAGCCTTCGATAAAATAGCTGATAACAAAAATGTGCTTTACCTGACAAACTGTGACATCTTGTTAACAATGGGAAGGCTGGTGTTAGAGAACCACGAACCATGCAGTGCTCAAGGAAGTCCAGTCTGGTTATTATTTTTTTACATTATGTAAAATTTCACATGAGGAGGGATGACACATATGCTAATTATGATTGACTTCTGTTCTAACCAGTAGGAATTAAGTATGTTTGCAGTTATACTGGGGTAACAAAAGGACACAGTCACTGGTTCAAGGAAATATGAAGAGATCATCCAAGATGTTACAAAAACTGAAGTCATTTTGAGGTAAGCATACTTTGCTGCACACGTTAGTGCTGTAACTGGTGAGAGTAGGATTATGTTCAATTGTTATAGATGAATAAGTTTAATAAAAAAATCTCTTACTGTAAGGAACCACAGTAATGCAATACATGGCTATGTAGAAGATGTTGAAGATGTTATTATGCCCATTCTAATCAAATTTTTAATTGGAGTTTACTTGAGGGTATCTACTCAGAGACATGGAAGACTGCAAAAATGTGCCTATATTTAAAACTGGTGAACAAACAGTGCCATCAAATTATTAGCCAATTGCTCTCCTGCAAGTGGTGTCAAAGGTCACTGAGAGACTGGTTCATGCACAGACCTATGACTATTTTGAAAAATATAATCTCATTACCAAACACTAATCAAGATTTAGGAAAGGGCAGTCCATGGACATGGCACTAGCTGACTTCTTGGAACTCATTTCTTCTCCTTTGGGGGAGGGCAGTGTGGTGGGTGCAGTGTTCATGGACTTGTACAAAGCCTTTGATTTGGTAAATCACCAAATACTGTTAAAAGACTAGTAAATTTGAGCACTAAAGTAGGGTCTGTGGTTTTTTCAACAGGTAGGGAAAATAGGCACACTGGGTGGGCCTAGCGGTCCTTATCTGCAATCAGTTTCTATGTTTCTAAGCCTGAAAGTGGTTTTCATCTTATATCACAAAAAGGGTTTGTATTGAAGGTCATCCATCTAAGTTAAAGGAAAACTACACCCTCATATCTTCTAAATTTTATTTGTTTCCATGTCAACAGACAACTCTTCACGTACCTGTTAAAGACTCATACAACTGCTTTAGTCCATGTTCACATTTCATACTAGGCCCTGTAACTATCCTGGGAGGCTCCATTTGGTGGTTGTTGAACTCTCATTGTCCCTGAGAGCTGCATTAGCATATGAGGACATGATGCATAATCAACCTTCAAACTTCCCTGTATGCCTGTCTGCTTAATTAGTCTTCTTAGAAACAAGCTGCAAGAAGGTATGACATACCACATTTACCTTCAGTGAGCTTTGCAAACTATCTGATTTGTAATGCAGGGTTTTTCCCCCTAAACTTCATTCAGTTTCTGTGTTCCCAGAGAATCTTTGCAGGGTATTTGTTCTTTCAGCACAGAGATACATTATATAAATAGTTGATCTGACATCATGTTCTCATGTGCTAATGCAGTTCTCATGGACAATGAGATTTAAGCAACCATGAAATGGAGACCCCCAAGGGCAATCACAGGGGCTACCATGAGCAGTGAAAACAAACTAAAGCTAACACATATAGCCCTAACAGCTACAGGAAAGGAGTTGTCTGTTGACATGGAAACAAATACAATTTGAATGATATGAGTGTGCAGATTTCCTTTAAATAGAGTACACAGACGAGTCCCACAGGGCTATATACTGTGCCCATTATTGTTTTGGTATACAGTATATGAGTGAATTACAAAATGTAATAAAACAACACTGAAATTCACCTTTATGCTGATTATATGGTATTAATTGCTTCCAGTACTGATTACAATCGAGTGGAAGAAAATGACAAATAGATTTCTGGGATTTAAACACGTGACTTGAAAATACATGTTTATTGTTAAACAGTAAAAAATCTCAAGTTATGGTCTTTCACAATGGCACCACTGGTAGGAGGGAGGGTGACCAGAGACTTAAAATAGCTTCAAAGTATGGCACAAAACTCATACAAGTATCAGAACCTAAATATCTGACTATATGGGTAGATAAACATCTAACATTAAACTACCACATAAAAATTGTAACAAAAAAGGTAAACAGCAGGCTTGGTGCTTTCAGGTGCACAGCTTTATGTTTAAATAAAAACCTCAGGCATACAGTAATAAATCAACTTTTACTTCAGGTTTTGGACTATGGATGTCATATGTACTGTATATATATATATATATATATATATATATATATATATATATATATGTAAATGCAATACGTTTTAAGAGTGGAAGCAGCATATAACAAACTGGCTTGGTTCATATTATGCTGTGATTAGAGAACTCATCACTGTACAATGTATGAAAAATTGGGTTGGTTGACAATGGGAAATAGAAGGAAGTTACTTTGGCCAGGTCTGATGAATGCTATGTTAAATCAAAACAAACCAGTAATATTAGTTGATGGACTGCAAAAAGTTGAACATAAGTACAGCCGAAGGTATAACAGAAACATGGAGTATAGTAAATCCTTCTCAGAGAGTAGGTATGGGAATATGACACTTACACAAACAGCTAAAAATCTCTGGTAATACATTAACCCAGAAGTTAAGCAACTGGCATGTAAACCAAGGTAATTTCTAACAACTGTGAAGCAAGAATTGAGTACACAGTGTAGTTGCTTAATGTGAAACATTAACAGTTTTTAGTGCATACATAAAATATATTGCATTATAGTTGTATTTGTTGTAAGGTTTGTACTGTATGTCATGTTATATTTTATGAAACTTACAGTATGCATTAAATAGGACCACCTTGTAAATAGGACTTGTTTGCCATAAACGTGTTTTGTACCATGTTTTATTACCTGCATAAAAATAGAATTACTACAATTACTATTTACAGTGCTTATCAAAGCAAAAGATTGCAAAACATGCATTACTCCACGTCATAGAAACATAGACTTTGACAGCAGATAAGGACCGCTAGGCCCATCTAGTCTGCCCATTTCCCTACCTACAGGATAGGCCGCAGATCCTAGTTAACCAACAGCCTATTTCTTCCTACCCCCCACAAGAATTGCCTTATGTCTGTCCCATGCATTCTTGAAATCTCCCACAGTTTTAGACCCCACAACCTCCTCAGGAAGGCTGTTCCATGCATCCACTACCCTCTCTGTGAAATAATACTTCCTCACATTGCCCCTGAACCGCCCTCCTTCTATCTTTAAATTGTGTCCCCTTGTTCTTATAAGTCTCTTTTTCTGAAAGATGCTACCCTCTTGGACTTTGTTGATTCCACTGAGGTACTTAAAAATTTCTATCATGTCCCCCCTCTCCCTTCTTTCCTCAAGGGTATACATATTAAGCTCCTTTAGTTCTCTCCTCATGGCTTCTCTTGCAGACCCTGCACCATTTTAGTTGCCCTCCTCTGGACTGCCTCTTATCCTGTCTATGTCCTTATGAGATGAGGTCTCCAGAACTGGACACAGTACTCCAGATGGGGTCTCACTCAACTGTCTGTACAGAGGGATAACAACTTCCTGTTTTCTGCTGCTGATGCCTCTCCCTATACATCCCAGTATACCCCCAGCCCTCCCTACTGCCTTCTCACATTGATTGCTAACCTTAAGGTCATCTGATATGATTACCCCCAGGTCCCTTTCCTTTTTTGTTGTTGTTACTACCTCCCCACAATTTTCATTTTCCAGGAGTTCAGGAGTTAATATTTCCATCCCTACTGTAGCTAAGTAAATTCATGTTTTCGTCCCTTTTTTAATCCCAAATATTATGGTTGTTACCATTCAAGTTAGTTTCAACTTTGTTTCAACATGTTTAAGTTAGTTTCAATAGCAGGACTCTACTGAAATAAGTTTAAAGTATATTTATGGTTTCTATGTGCTTGACCGAGGCACAATCTAGTACTTATTTTTGTGGTTGGGTCAGAAACATTGGTGAACAGCAGACTTCATATTCACTGTTATATAAGGGATTTCATAAAGCCCAACAGGATTTAGGTTGTACTGAGATATATAAACAAAGAAATATAGAAAGTGGTGGTGTATAAAGGGCTGACAGGCCACCTAGTCTGCAATAAATGTACACATGCCTAGCATACCTCCCAACGTTTGTCACTGAAATGAGGGACACAGACACTCTAAATGAGGGACAATGAGGGTTCTGACCCTCATAATGAGGGACACATCCTCAGGCATGGAGATTCAAGCTTAAAAAAGCACTGCAGAAACCTCTATGTTTACTTGTATAAAGTTTATTTTTGATTTACAATCATAGAATATTAAAAATTTCTGCTTTACAGGCCATTCTGTGTGTGGGCAGTACCTTTTCCATGAGGGATAGATAGGGGACAGAGCAATTTTAAGTGGTACAATGAGGGACATCCCTTGTAATCAGTGACAGTTGAGAGGTATGTTGCCTAGGGTGCATTGCCCCTGAGAAGTGCGTATATATATATATATATATATATATATATATATAGAGAGAGAGAGAGAGAGAGAGAGAGAGAGAGAGAGATATCAGCAACCACTATGAACTATTCACCCTGGTGAGCCAGTTGCTCAGCAACAGTGTTACAATATTTTTTAGGGTGTAGCTTTATGATGAAGAGCATTCTGAATGTTGGATTATTTCATAATAAGTAAACACATGTATCTGGGTGGTTAGATGCTGCTAGCCAGACCACTGAAAAACTGATATTAAATATCTGTAGAATTTGCTTAGTGATGCTATGCACACCAGTGACATTATTACCACAGTCCATACAGTATATTATACCTGGCAATTACTTACAGTTCAGAATAGTAACCAGCTCATCTGAACAGTGGCTGGCTGCTCTCAGTGAAAGGGTCAACCACATCAATAAAATACCTGGGAGCAGTGAAGGCTAACTTCAGAATGTTAGATTCCAGGCTTAAGTATTGGGCTGGCTCTGTGACCTTCTTAGAGATCCTCACTATGCACAGGAGGGAGAGGCAAGGAAGCTGAAAATCTTTAAGTTCAACAATTGGTTGAAGGATTGGAGCACTGAGTAGGGGTTTCACTTTTTGGGAGACTGCTGGAGTGTTTTGTGTAGGATAAAGGACTAAGTAAACTGGATGGCCAACGTACTAATAGGGAGGAGGTGAAGGAAGTCTGACAGAGGTTTGAAGCATATATTTCAGGACATTTAAAGTAGTCAAGGGAGGTTGGGGCCGGGGTCCTCTGTGAGAAGAACTCAAGTGAGGAAAACCGAGCTACCATTCCTGCAACTAGAGGGTTCCATGCAGGGGAAAAGGATAACACTGATAGAGGTGGTGAATGGGGAATCCACAGAGACTGTGGACCACACCAGCAGAGGTGGGGAGGTAAGGAAGGTAAAATACTACAAGGATTGAGTATGGTAGGTCAGGACAGTGCAAGGAGTAAGGGTAGGAGACAAGGATTCTGGAAGGTGGTCTGCTTGAAGGCCAAAAGCCTCAGGACATAAAAAAAAAGTACATTTTAGACAGTGGCATCAAAGACTAAGATGGACTTGCTAGCATTAATGGAAAGATTGGTTGGGACTTTGCAGAACCAGGCTACTCACACTACATGAGAGAAAGACAAAAAGTTATGGATGTCAGGGTGGGGGTGATCCACGACATTAGAAAAGGTATGGAGGCCACAGAAGATATTAGTCTGTGGAGGGGTATAAAATTGAAGCAGCTTTAGAAAATATTTATTGCATGTAGCTTCAAAAAGTGCAGTAGCAATGTGTAACTTACAAACTTTTAAATCCTTCTCCAATGAGGAAGGTGTGTTTCATGCCGATATGGGGCTCTATTTATGAAAGGTGTGGAAGAGCTACGCACAACACAACCCCACTGCATAGCACTCTGGCACCTAGCCGTGCACACAGTGTCCCCTGTGCACCATGCAAGAACCCACTACGCACCTCTATGTGGCCGAAACCCTGGCCAAATGTGCAGCTCCACATGGGGGTGGGCCAGGGGCTGGCACGGGGGGGGTGTCCACACACTGTGCTCTGCAGGCAGCTGTAAACATTTTGCACCACTTCCAGGATGCCGCTTTTGGTTGATGCAGGGATGGCAGGGTCAATGGACTCCCCACTGAGGCTGCCCCTGCCATTGGGACACATTGGAAGGGCTGAGGGCAGCCATCTGGGGGATATATTGCCATGCTGTAGGTGTGTTTGCACCTTCTGCCAACATGGTGCCCCATGGGTACAGGAGTACCACCAAGGGACCCGGGATGGGCGGCTGATTGGCTGCATGCCTGGGTCTGCAGCTCCCCACCGGACAGCCCCCACATACTTGCACACCTGGTGGCTGGGCCATGGATGTGAACTGTGCATAGGCCAGTGTTCCAGAATACAGCTGACATGAGGAACTCCCAAGGGTGTGGAGCTGCTCGGGGAGGTTACATGCTTTTCAAGTGTACCCCCACCCACATTCGTGAATAGCCACCAAATAGAAGAGTTGCTAATGTCCATTGTTACAGCAAGAAATGTTAACGTTTGCAAGTTGCACATTGCTGGTGCACTTTTTAAAGCCATGTGCAATAAATGTTTTCTAAATGCAGCTTTTCTGATTCACATCTTTTTGTATCTCGATTTGTTTTTGAAGAGGTGCACCTTAAATAGCGAATGTGATTTGGCTTTTCTCTGCTCAGCATGGAATAGAAGTAGTTTGGGTGCAACAGTTTTTTATACATCCCAGGAAAGACATATACAGAGTAGAGCTGTCCAAAAGAGGGCTATGAAGATGGTACAGGGTGTGAATTAAAAGCCTTACAAGGAGAGGCTAAAGAAACTAAACATATACACCCTGAAGGACAGCAGGGAGAAGGGGAGTATGAGTGAGACTTCTAAATACCTCATGGGGTGAATAAGGTACAGGTGAAAGGTATTTTTTTGAGGAAAGGGTGCTTTATTACAAGGGGTCACAATATGAAGCTGGGGAGAAGGTTCAAGAGAGATGTGAGGAAATACTTCTTCACAGAAAGGGAGGTGAATGCCTAGAAAAGTCTTCCAGTGGAGGTAGTGGGGGAAAAAACAGTGGTGGGATTCCAAAATGCCTTGGATAGGCAAATGGGAATCATAAGAGGTAGGAAAGGGGTGGAAGAGAAAGTGTCATAGGCTTGAAGGGGTCTGCAGAGAAAGTAGCACAACCAAAAAGGACAGACTAGATGACCATGCAGCCTTTCCTCAAGGGTATACATATTAGGATCCTTTAGTCTCTCCTCGTATGGCTTCTCTTGCAGACCCTGTACCATTTTAGTTGCCCTCCTCTGAACTGCCTCCATCCTGTCTGTCCTTGTGGAGATGGGGTCTCCAGAACTGGACGCAGTACTCCAGATGGGGTCTCACCAACTGTCTGTACAGGGGATAACAACTTTCTGTTTTCTGCTGGTGATACCTCTCCCATACTTACAGTATCCCCCAGCCCTCCCTACTGCCTTCTCGCATTGCTTGCCAACCTTAAGGTCATCTGATATGATTACCCCTAGGTCTCTTTCCATTTTGTTGTTGTTACTACCACTCTCCATTGTGTAATCTTCCCTGGTTTTTGTTTCCCAGATGCATTACTTGCACTTCTTTGCATTGAATCCAAGCTGCCATACTTGACCATTCCTCCAACCTTGCCAAGTCCCTTCTCATCCTTTCCACGCCTCCTTGTGTATCAACCCTGTTGCAGATCTTTGTGTCATCTGCAAAGAGGCATACTTTTCCTTCCCGTCGCTCTGCAATGTCACTTATAAAGACATTAAAAAGGACTGGACCCAGTACTAAACCCTACGGTACCCCACTAGTGACCCCTCTTTCTTCAGAGTGGACTCCATTTACAATTACCTTCTGTGTCCTGTTGTTCAGCCAGTGTTTTACCCAGGCTACCACCTTGGGATCCACTCCCAGGCTGATTAATTTGACTACTAATCTTTTGTGTGGGACTGTGTCAAATGCCTTGCTAAAGTATAGGTAGGCCATGTCCACAGCCCCTCCCTGGTCTACTACTTTGGTCACCCAGTCAAAGAAATCAATTAGATTCATCTGACATGACCCTCCCTCTGTGAACCCATGCTGCCTTGGGTCCTATGCCCCACTAGCCTCTAGGTACTCAAAGATTCTTTCCTTCAGGAGTGATTCCATCACTTTCCCTACCACAGAGGTCAAACTGACAGGTCTGTAGTTTCCTGCCTCTGTCTTGGTCCTACTTTTGTGAAGGGGAATCACATCCACCTTCTTCCAGTCCTCAGGTACCATGCCATCCTCCCATGATTTGTTAAAAAGTGTAATCAGTGGTGTCACTAGCTCTCTGCTTAATTCTTTTAGAATTCTGGGGTGGATTTCATCAGGCCCCATTGCTTTGTCCACCTTTAATTTTAGGAGTTCTTTCAGAACCCTTTCTTCTGTGAAAGGACTGGGATCAACCCCCCCTTTCCAGAGTGCTTCTGTTAATTGGATTAGGCACCTCCCCCACTTCCTCTTTTGTGAATACTGAACAGAAGTATTCATTCAGTATCCCTGCTTTATCACTGTCACTCTCTGCCCACCCACCATCCATTCTATTCAGCCTCACTATCCCTCCCTTTGTCTTTCTATGCTCCCTGATATACCTATAAAAGGTTTTATCCCCCTTCTTAACTGAGTTAGCAATCTTTTCCTCAGTCTGTGCCTTTGCTATTCTGACTACCCTCCCTGCTTCCTTCTGCCTTAACTGGTACAGTTCTCTGTCCTGCTCCTTCTGTGTTTCCTTATACTTCCTAAATGCTATCTTTTTCTCCCTAACCTTTACTGCCACCTCTTTTGAGAACCATAGTGGCTTTTTCTTTCATTCTGATTTGTTTATTTGCTTCACACAAAGGCTTGTTGCCTCTGTGATGGCAGTTTTGATATTTGCCCATTGTTGCTCCACCCCTCCTTCTAGTCTGTTTGCTAGTGCTTTTCTAAGGCACTCTCCCATCTTGCCAAAGTCAGCCCTCCTGAAGTCCAGAACACTCACTTTTGTATGGCTTGACTCTGTAGCAGAGTTTGTCATGAACCACACTGTTTGGTGGTCACTTGTTCCCAAATGGCTACCCACTTCTAGATCTGAGATCCTCTCACTGTCCCCATTTGAGAGTATGAGGTCTAAGATTGCTCCCTCATGAGTGGGTTCCAAAACTAGCTGTTTGAGGCATGCCACCTGAAGGGCATCAAGAATGGCCATGCTTTTGGATGTGGCTGCCGCAAAGGTGCTCCAGTTAACATCTGGCATGTTAAGGTCCCCCATCAACAGTATCTCCCCTTTCTATGCCATCCTAAGTATGCCTTCTATCATATCCTTGTCCATTCCCTCCCCCTGACATGGTGGTCTATATACAACCCTAGTCCAGATTGTGGTGCCATTTCCAGTCTCTAAGGTGACCTACAGTGCCTCTTCTCCTCCCTGTTTACTCTTTCATTCAGTTGCTTTTATCCCTTCCCTTACATAGAGAGCTACTCCCCCCTTCTGCCCTCCCTGTCTCTCCTGTAGGTTGTGTACCCTGGTATGTGAACATCCCAGTCATGGTTCTCTGTGTACCATGTTTCTGTGACTGCTACAATATTCAGGCATCCCTCTTCCATCAAGGCCACCAGTTCAGGGAGCTTCTTGCCCAGACTACGGCGTTGGTACTCATTACCTCCATTTCTTGATGGCCTTACCCTTTTGCCCCATCCCTGTCCTTATTGCATTTGTCACTTTCTCCATTTACCCCTGCACTTCTCCCTATTGACATCTCTATGTTGGTGTCTACCTCACTTAGTACCCTGATATTTGGGGGGCTAGGATTTCCTTTGCTCTTTCCAGTGCCTCCCCTGGCTAGTTTAAATACTTGTCAATGAAGTATTTAAACCTATCACCTAGGATCCTGGTTCCCCTCCTGGACAGATGCAGACCATCATGCCAGTATAGGCCTGCATCCCTCCAGGTGGACCCCAGGTCTCCAATGAAGCCAAATCCCTGAGCTCTGCACCAGTTTTTTCAACCACTGATTGAATCCCATGGTGTGGAGCACCCTAGCCTCACCCGTGCCATAGACAGGCAGCATCTCTGAGAAGGTTACCGTGTGTACTATATGTCTAAGACCCTTCCCCATCTCCACAAAGTTGCACTGCTCTGATCCCTTTCTTAGCCAGGTAATTTGTCCCTAGGTGGACAATGACATCCAGCTCCCTCCCCTGTGCAGCTGCTCCTGTGATCCTGAGGATTCGCTACCTGTCTTTCCAAGCCATGGCACCAGGCAGGCACCTTACCTCCCACTCCCCTTTCTCCCTCAGTTCTACCTTCCTAACAGTGGAGTCCCCCACCATGAGTTATTTCCTTCCCCTGTGGGGTCCCATGCCACCCTCCTTTGGGTCTCCTTTGTGGAGGTTCCCAGCATCCTCCTTGGTCTCCACTGTGGGTGCCTCCATAGAGGAACCACACTTTTCCAGAATGGCATAGAAATTGTGGAGAGGTACAACTGGAGAGATGAGCCTCTGTTCCACCACCCTCACCCTCCCTGAGCCCACTGTGGTCCAACCACTCCTCTTTCTTGGCAACCTCTGAGGCAATGTCAGTGGTCCTGGTGGTCCCTGGGTGGGAGAGGAGGTCCCACAAATCCTGGCCAACTCAGCCTGGAGATGAGCAACCTCCTCCCTCAGCCCAGAGAGGTGTCTGCAGATGGGACAACACTGCATCCTCCAAAGCATCTCCCAGAAGACTGCTGCTCCACAGCCACTGCACTGCACCACTCCCATCATGTCTTTTTTTCTGGCCCCCTAATTGTTATTTGGAATACTTACTCTTTCCTCTGTTTGTTTATTTCTTTTTTTTCTTCTCTCCCTGCTTACTTACTGCCTCTGCACCCATTTATCTCCTGATCTTCCTGTTCTGAGACAAGAAGTTCCTTTATTTCTCAGTAGTCTCCTAATTTGCTCAGAGTCAGACCTCCAGCAGCTGGTGGGGGGATGGAGAGCTACTCTTGCCCTTCTAGAATGGTGAGTCTTTGGCGGCTCTGTGATCACTCACTTCTTGCTCCCAAACAGGAAGTTCCTGTTGTCAGTTAAATCCTGTTCCTATAAAAGTAGAACTGGTTTAGGGTAGGGGGTGGAGGGGAGGTAAGGAGGGCAATATAGTCCCAGTAGAGAAAGTTTTAGTTATACCAGTAGCTCCTTCCTACTGGAGTTCTGTCTGTCCTCTGGCAGAAGCTATCTAGGGCAGTATTTATATCTGGTCTTAACCTGGCTCCTTCTAGCTAAGCCACTCCCCCTACTTTGCAAATCTTTCTGCACTTAGTTAATTTCCCAGATAACAATTCCCTTCTGACACCTGTGACAAGCACCTAGATAAGTACACAGATAACAATTTACTTCAACTACTTCTGACAAACACACCAACTCCTTTTTTTTATGTTTTTTTACCCTTAATTGAAGGTCCCAGTACAAGAGATCTAGTTCTTAGTCCCAGTAGAGAAGTTTTAGTTATACCAGTAGCTCCTTCCTCCTGGAGTTCTGTCTGTCCTGTTCTGTTTGCAGATGACACCAAGATCTGCAACAGAGGAGATGATCCAGATGGGGTGGACAGAATGAGAAGAGACCTGGATAAACTAGCAAAATGGTTGGAAGAGTGGCAACAGGAGTTTAATGCAAAGAAGTGCAAGATCATGTACATAGGGAAGAGAAACCCAGAAGCCACCTATAGGCTGGGAGGGGAGTTGTTGGCAGTCACACGGAAAGAAAGAGACTTGGGCATCATCATCACTGATGACCTGAAATCATCCAAGCAGACCACTAAAGCAGTAGGTAAGGCTAGAGGGGTGTTGGGGTGTATTAGTAGGGGTATCACAAGTCAGAAGAGTGAAGTAATAATCCCTCTCTACAAGACACTGGTTAGGACCCATCTGGAGTACTAGATGCAGTACTGGAGACCACACCTTCACAAGGACATTAACCAAATTGAGGTAGTCCAGAGAAGGGCAACCAAAATGGTGCAGGGACTGCATCAGAAAACTTATGAGGACAGATTAACGGAACTCAAAATGTATACCCTAGTACAAAGGAGGGAGAGAGGTGATATGATCGAAACATTCAAACACCTTAAGGGCATTAACAAGGTGAAAGAGTCTAACATGTTTCAATATAAGAAAAATAGCAGGACAAGAGAACACAGCAGGAGATTAGAGGGAGGCTGATTAAGGGGTAATGTGAGGAAGTTCTTTTTCACAGAAAGAGTGGTGTATGCATGGAACGGCCTACCTCAGGAAGTTGTGGATATGAATACAGTGCAGGGCTTCAAACAGGCATGGGATGGGCATAAGGGAGCAATACAGATGAGTATGAATAGCTAGGCCATTGACAGAGCAAAGGCTGATGGCACATTCATAAGGCAGAAAAGGAACTGGCAGGCTGGATGAGCCTTGTGGTCCTTATCTGCCATCAACTTCTATGTTTCTATGTTTCTGTTGGTGACATCTTTCATTTGCCTCTGGAATCTGTAATGCAGAGTGCAGTTAAAAGCTACCTTTTCCCAGACAGTCTGCAGTTCTTATGGCTGTGAGTGGAGCCTACAACCATCCTGTTTTCACTTGAAAAAAGGTGTTTCTGTGGAACACATCTTTTAGGAGTTTTCAGTGTATCCTTCCATTCTGCAGATCTCTAAGGCAGTTAAAGAAATACTCCCTTCATTCTGTTTAATTAGAATAATGGACACAGAGCTGCTTTTCTCTGAAAACAAATGTGCACACCTTCCAAACAAATCTAAATATCTTTAAAACTATTTAAGGTGCACAAAAACAGCCAGTGCAAAAGTTGTTCAGGGCAAAAAGATCACTCTCATGAGGGTGGTCACTAATCTGAATTCTTTATATTTTGTAAAATACAGTCTTCCAAACAACCTCATTGTTTTTTCTCTCTGAGTGAACACAGTAGGAGTCATGTCGAACAAATGTAAATATCTCGGAAAGTATACAAGTTACCTACATACAATCGACATGAAAGTTGTTCAGGACACAATGACCTTTCAAATAAGGTAGTCACTAATGTAAACTCATTAGATTTTTTTAAATATAGCCATCTGAAAGGTGAAAATTGTGACAATAATGAAAGTTCAGGTAATCAGATGGCCATAGTTTAAACAATATAATTAGTGCAGCTTAATGAATAGGCACATTTGAAAGAATGTTTTATCCCAAACAACTTTCATACTGATGGTTTTTGTATAACTCGTATACTTTTAGAGATCTTTATATTTGTTTGGCATAACTTCTATGAAAAATGAAAACTGAGGTAATCAGATGGCCATAGTTTAAAAAATATAATTCTTGCAGCTTAATGAAAAGGCTCATTTGAAAGGTCTTATCCTGAACAACTTTCATACGTGTTTATCATCTCTAAGTTATATACTTTGAGATATTTACATTTGTTTGGCATAACTCCTATTATACTTCTAAACAGCTTCAGCTTTGCAAATTACTACACCACGACAGGATTAGTTCCATCAAAAGAAAGCTATCCCAATGTCAAATGTCACTGACTTGAAAGTTCACTCCCTGGCACAAGCTATAAACCAAGTGAAACTTCATTTTAAAACCCTCTATGTGTGTCTGTGCTAGCATTAGTAAATGACAATGATTAAAAACACAAGGAAAAATGAGCTTAAAGAGCAGCTAACACTTTCAAAAGAAGAAAACATAATATTTAAAGTTCACCTTGTATTTCACATTAGTTCTTTATTCCTCCTCCCCATTTTTTATTGCTGAGGTCATTTGCATGAAAACAATATTTTTGCTCCTGATGAGTTCATCTATTTCTGTTGCTGCCTCCTTACCTAAGTTCATAATGTACTGCTTGTGACTTCACAGTTACTCTCATGGCAACAGATTGTGATGTCACAACAGAGCATTATGATTTGAAGTAGGGAGTAGGCTATAGAGACAGATTAACTTTAGAGTAACTGCAAGAGTCGGCTCGGTGGCACTGAGGGTTGAGGCGCTGGATGCCACACCTCATGCCACGCTGGTGACCTAGGTTTGGAAACATGCCCAGGCTGTCGGGGGTTGTCACGGGACTGCTCTCCTTTCCCTGGGGAGGGATTGGGGCTTCCATCGCTCTGCAGCGGCCCCCAATAGAGATTGGGGGCACTGCAAGGAGTGGCGTACTTGCAGCTGAAGTGAGGCAGATGTCAGCACATTATGACTTAGATGTCATTGTACATCTGCACTTCAGAGGGGAGAAATATTAGAAGAAAAAGGAGCAGATGACCAAGCACCTTGATGGTCACACTTCTCCACCTAGTGAGCCTGTCATGGAATCACACTGCGGTAGTGGTTCCTGCCCGGCAAGGAGAATAGGGGGTTCCCTCCATGGGCATGGTATAAGTGCCAGCCAGTACATGAGTGAGTCTGCGGGATGAATGTGGGATGAAGGCGGTGGCTGGATGATCTCAGGTCAGGCTGCAAGGAACAGAAATACAAGTATTAAAAAAAAAAAGTAAGTGCGAGGGATAAAGATCATGTATTCATGCACATTTTCTCAGTAATAAATAATGGGGAGGAGACATCTAGAATATATATGGAATAGAAGCAGAACTTTACCTAATTGTTATGCTTTTCAAAGTTTTCTTTTTGCGGCGTGAGTAGCTCTTTAAGCAATACATAGTAAATAATGTTAAAAGTCTTATAAGTATGAAAATATGTATGTTTTAAGTACAAAATAGGTTAGAAGACAACCTGCTCTACTGCAAGTTAAGCATTTACCAGCTGTTTCACACAGTGGTGTCAATCAAATTTTACACAGTGTACTGTTCAGATACATTTTTCTTAAACTCTGTGTACAATAAGTCCATATTACTCATGACTAGTCAAACTTATACTATCTTAAACATGATATATCTGCAATTTTGTAACAAGTGATTAGTATATGTGTACATTCAAAACCCAAACCTAACACAGACCCCCTTGTAACTGAGACACTGTTATCCTAATCTGTCCATGTGTCCATATGTACTTAATCTGCTGTTGTATTAAATAACAGTTCTATAAATCTAAAACCAAAACACAACTGACAGCTTCAGCTTTTATTCAGGTATAGTTAAAACAGGGATCTTTAAGTGGTATGAATGTAATTTATAAAAATAGACACATTTCAAACAGCTGCACATAAGTAATCAATTCATGTCCCCTTTAACTCAAGGAGTCATTTCTAAAATGTTCAGACAAGCATGGGGACCACTTTTTTAGAGCATGCCACCACTGGCAGCAACCACTACAAGACTGCTACTACCTTCTTCTAATACAATCAGGGGAAAACCAGAAGTAGTCTACCAGCACTGAGATCAATATGGTTAAGGCACATTTACCAGACATTACTGCTTAGAAAAGAATGAGACAGTGACTGTGATGATGAGCAAATCCGAGACCAGACCTCTAGTTTGTTAATAGTCTCCTCCTGAGTCTGATTTTTACGTTTGTGTGGGCCAAGCTCCACAGATGTTATGCCATCATCAGATTTGTAAAAGACTACTGTGGAAGCACATAACTGGACTGCTGTCTGATATTCTGCCCCAGTGCTCCAGCATAGTTTCTAGTGATTCTGTTTATGCAGCCCTTCCCCTCTGCGGGCCGCATAAACATATTCACTTCCTGGCACACTACTTTTCCTTTCTGCAAGTGTGGACATGATGGCTGCTGTGTGCAACATGGTGGCACAGACTTAAACTGTGCATGTATGAGTATCTTGCACATGTATGTAACCCCCACACCACCTTTGGCTAGCTGGCACCGCCCTTAAAATAACTACTGACAACTACATGGCATACAATTTTCTTTTGGCAGAACTACACTCATGGTACCATTCCTAGCATTGTAATATATACCAGGATCATTATCTAGAGGATGGGGGTACATACTAAATTGGACCTTTTATTTATAACCAGGTCCAGGGGAGAGGATGCTAGGCATATGCTAGACCTAACTGCTGAGGAGCCCCAATAACATTCACACTAGAAGTAATAAGTAGAATGTCCAAAACAGTAACTGAGATTTTGCAGTATGGATTTATTTACAGGTGTTACTTAAAGCAAGGGTGGTCCTCCAAATGTTTATTATTGCAATACAGACACAGTCTCTTTAGCAGGACATTTTGCTAGGTAGTACTGTTTTCCACAAAAAAAAAACATCTCTATCTCTCTTCAAAAGTGTATATCTGTGGGATGTGCCACACACTAAACATTTTCCACACATTTCCATTTCCAAAGTGTATATCTATGGGATGTGCCATACACTTTAAAATCCTCCTGGTGCATGGTCATTTCCCAGAGAACACTGGTGCCCATCTATGAACCACTTAGCCCTGCCTGAAACTCCAGATGGCATTCCTCATCCTTTACCCCAAACAGCCTCTGCCATTCCTACAGGGTTACATCAAATGAGTCTCTAATCCCCAATAATTTGCTAAAGACTCCCAACTTTAATTTTAGATTCAGCACAAGTGTGTTGAAAGGGGCCTGACCGGTGTGATCTAGCCTTATCTAGGGCACACACACCTCAGAAAACTCCTTCAGGGAACAGTCTCAAATTCTGTACTCCCAAATTAGTTGTTCCTTCCTCCCAGTCATGGAAAGAACAAACAGCACCTTTCTTTCTTTTTTTCTCTGGTAGCTGTCAGAGTCTTCTCATTGTTCTTCCTTAAGGCAACTGTGAACTTCTGACCCTCATGGGATTGCCCTTTGGATCCACAAGAGCTGCATTCCCTCTCACTCCCCCTGGAGTGAAACTAAAGAATCCTGCAGGAAAACTGAAGATTTTACCAAACTAGGGTGAGAAATACCAGGGCTCCCTTTGACAGAGCCCCAGTAGCAGACCTCCTGCCAGTCTAGCTACCACACTTGTACTTACTGATGAACATTCTAAGCTTCCCAAGAGCAGCTGACTCTAAAATGGTTATGCTGCTGTGAGAGTTCTAAATGAAATAATCATCCTTCTCACAGGCTAGCTGAGTAAACAATGATGTCTTTATGTAGAAAGCCCCTAATGACCTCCCCACCAGCTGCCTTTTCCTACCGCCTAAGACTAGTACTAATGGGATTCTAGTAATCCAAGGGGACTGGGATGTAAGGTTTGCATTGTGTTTGCAAAAGAAATTCACTTGAGCCTTCAGATTTCTTCTAAGAGTTCACTGCAGTTTATTCAGCTTCACATGCATGTTCATTCCTTTCATTAATATTGGAGCTGCTTATTCAGTTTACATGCAGTGGTTATACATAAAATTGTTATCTTGAAAAAGCCAACACCCCAGTAGAAACCAATCATAAAACAAATAATATGTTTATTTTAAGCTGTGTTGTACCTTTTTCTCCAAAACATGTTATTAATAGACTGTATTGCTTCACAACATGTTATTCATAGACTGTGTTGCTTCACAACATGTTATTCATAGACTGTGTTGCTTCTCAACATCCTGTGATGCACACAACCCTCTTTGTTGTACACCTTCCTAATAAGGTTATTACAGGACATTTGGTGTTAAATGTTGTGAAATGTTATACTACAATTTAATGTTACACCACAATCCCTCTTTGTGACTCTCTATAATTGGAGATCACACAAGATGTTGTTGCCATTGTAACATTTGTATTTGTCTAATCATGTGTCTTATCTTACGATACAATAGCAATTCTATAATAACAAGAACACAGATTACTGCAATACTGCATATTACCACTTTTAGGATTGGACTAGTACCCAAAGCAGCCGAGCCCCAATCCCACCAGCATATAATAGGGATATAAGATGACTGCTTATTTACCTCTTTAACAGAGGCCTTTTTTGAGAAATGAAGTCCTTCAGTTTGTTGACGATACAGCAAGGCACCAAGTGTCATTTTATTCATTTTGGGTAATTCGAAATGAGATGGAATTGCCAAATCAGTGAGTAAATCCAAGGCTATACTTGAACCATCAATATGGGTAACATTTGTTGGGCTAGAGGTAGGACGTTCCCGGAGGGTCCAATTTGCAACCCACCAGGTCTTGTCACTACACCCCCATACATTCCAAGGTTGACCTGCTATTACACACTATGATTGGTTTCATCTCGTAGCTTGGCAGTATTCATTTGCAGATGTTAGGGTAAATTTACATTGTTCAGGAAACCATGGGGCTGTTGATATCTCTTCCTCACATATTAAGGTTTCATGTTCTTGTACACACTGTTCCTTAGGTAAGACAACATATTCATTGTGTACTGTGATAATAGTATCACCTGGTATTTGGAGTCTCATGATCTGGTCATGTATTAATACTCCCAAATTACTGATTTGCCATGATATTTTCGGTGGTTCAAAACATACAGATATTATCACTAGTATGGGAATCACATGTCGCAGCATGTGTGCATATTGATTTGGTGAGTTCCATACTTTTATCATAGCTAAGGGTGGTAAAAATACAGCGGGATGATCCTATAATCTAGTCACATTGGTCTCATCTATCCTTAAAGGTAACCTATTTGTTTCAATTCTATTTAATTCATTGACTAGATAAGCATATGCTTCAGCAGCTAATTGAGAGCAAGCCAGTTCTATATAGCTTTCTTTAGACATATTAGAAAGTGAGTTAAAAAAACAGGCTACTATTTGAGCAATAATTTTAAAATTCTGTAAGGTTTCTCTAAATGCAAACCAATAAATTTCTCCATTATCAGCCACTAATCTCACAGTAGTTGATAATGGTCCAGTAGCCATATCTTTTAAAGTAATTTCTAAAGAGCGAATATGACCTTTTAAAACCATGGAATCAGTGCCATTGGCAACTCTTAATACTGAGCCTAACAAGCCTCACACGTCTCTTTTATGATGAGATAAGCCTGGCGATGCTTCTGCATGATTTTGAAATGACCACAGTTTGTGTCTATCATGGTATTGATTCAAAGTATTATTATAATACTGTTGCTACAACAATACCGAAGCCGGATCCCTACATTGAAGCGGTAATCATGGAAAAGGCAAATGTAGCAAAATATTATAACACTCTAGCTTACATGGGCAATATAAAGGATATATATTTTGTATCAATAGAATACTCTCTGATGGGGGCAAGAGTTTTTGTCCTGATGTACCCTGTTTTTGATACACTATATTCCATGCAGCAAAATTGTGCCATGTTGTTCAATTAACATTACATGCCATATCTGGCCATCGTGAACTGCTAGTATAAATTAACAAATAATATTAATTCACTAATGGCAATACTGTGAAAAATTGCTTTAACCCTACTGTATAGTTTGCTACAATAGATGTATTAGATAAAAAATGCCACATATTACGTCTTTAACCAGTATAAGATGCATTTAACAGCGTAATATTAGGTGGATAATGTAACACGTCCTTTAGTTTTATTCAAAATAAATCTAGTTCCTTTTTCATTAAATTCATAGTATCCCACAAAGTGGAGCATATATAGATCCCTTTCTGGGCTGTTGTGTTCACCACACACATTGCTGTGTCAGGCCAGGCTTCTGGCCAGCATCCCCATGTCACATTTTGACATTGTCCATAACAAATAAAGTACCATTTGATAAGACGATATCCAGTGTGTCCATGTCATTCCCCCAACACCACTGGAAGACCCCACAATGTACGACTGGCATAGTCCTTGTTGTATAAACTGTTCCAAATGTGCTCTGGGCATCCATTGTATCTGTCAGAAGTTACCAGGATCAATAAGGTACTACACAGTACAAGTAAAGGGAACATCATTGTCTTTCACCTATTGGGAAAAACAGAGCAGTATCAGTTGTCATTATTTAAAGGCTGATACAATTTACATTGGTCCACATGGACCCATTTGGTCTTTGTAGACCTTTGTTGATTTCGAAAGACCTGAATGACCCATGGCCCCAAAACATCAATGACGGTATAGGGTCCCATCCAATTAGTGTCCCACGGTCCCTTTTGACCAAAGTTTTTCACCATGATGTGATGACCCCTTTCAATGGGCTGTATCACTTTTTCATCATGTTTCTGTTTGTTTTTCCTTTCCATTGAGTCTGTGCCATGTTTCTGGCAGCATGAGGCAAATACAGAGCTAACCGTTTCTGTATTTATTGTAGAAATACATCAGTTTTAATACGATCTAACGCAGGTGTTGATAAATCTGGACCTGAAAGACAATACAGCTGCATATCCCATCCATTCATCAATTGATATGGGCTATAGCCAGTACTCTTGTTTTCTGTACCTCTAATACCCATTAGGATTCCCAGTAAGTGTGTCATCCACCCTTTACCAGTATCCAACACTGCTTTTTTTCAGTGCATTTTTCAGAGTGCGATGTAACCTTTCTACCATTCCCAAAGATTGTGGATGGTAGGCTAAATGTAAGTGTTGAGTGACACCTAAAATATCACACAAAGCTGTCATTAGTTTTGCTGTAAAGTGAGTCCCTCTGTCACTTTCCAGGACTCTGGGAAAACCCCAACGTGAGAAAACTTGTTCCCACAATGCTTTCTCAGTAGCTTGCACACTATCATTGCTCACTGATAGTGCTTCTATCCATTTGGAAAATATGTCAAAAATGACTAGTAAATATCGGAACCCCCCCCTTTTGCAGTAGGCAAGGGTCCCACATAATCAATTTGTAAGCTGGACCAAGGACCATCCACCGGGGTATGCCCTGAACAGAACCTTTTTTCAGGCACTGGAGGATTCATCTGTGCACAGATTAGATAAGCCTCCAGGCATTGTTTGACATCTTTTCCCATTTTTGGCCACCAATATTTTTATGCCAACATTGTACATGTTATATGGAGTCCACAATGACCTCCAATACGATGATTGCCCATGATAATATATTTTTCTAAATGAAGTGGGTGTGATCCACTTCCTAAACCCTGGTTGTCATTCCCATATTACCATATCTTCCCATATGGTAACACGTTTGGTGGGACATTGTCCTATATCTTTCCATTGGTTCCAACAACTGAGAAGCCAAGCATCAGTATCTTGGATTTGTCCCAAACTAGGGACTTGTAATAATGCTACTATCCTTTTGGATGATTTTTATCATATTCCTCAGTTTCCCACAATTGTGTAGAGTCACCTCCTAGAGGATCTACCTATAAGTTTGTTTGTTTCACAGCTATTTGAGCTGAATTATCTACCAAATTATTATTTAGTTCATGGATATCTTTTGGATTCTTTTGATGAGCCCTTACTTTACAAATAGCAATTCTCAGCGGCATTTGAGCTCCTGTATCGCATATATGTCGTAATATGGGAGCAAAAGCCACGGGTTCACCGGTGGCTGTTCGCATTCCTCTTTTTGTCCAAATAGGAAGAAAATCTAACAAGGAATTGACAACAAAAGCAGAAGACATTAAGGGCTTCCTGTGGATATGCCATAATAGCTTCACATACTGCCTCCAATTCTGCTCATGGGGCAGAAAATGATGACGGACATCTTACTAATATTTCCTGATTTGTTCCAGGAGTCCAAATAGCATATCCAGTATGGAAATGGCCATCATCCTAAATGCAGGAGCCATCCACATACACATCAATACCCATAAAATTAGGTTCAGCAGCAAAAATTGGTTTATATTCAATACCTATGACTTCCCCACAGTCATGCGCATTTCCTCCCATGTCATTAACTCTACTAACATGGGGGAGTTACATATTTTCACTGTGATATTTTTCCCTTGTAGGATCATTACCCATTTCATTAGTCTCTGAGAAGATACTCCCCTTACATCCCTTTCTAAGAGAAATTTCACAGGTGTATGTGATGTTTGCAAAACAATGTGATTAAACCCCACAATATGTTCAGTAGCTTGTATTGCCCAATACACAGCTAATAAGTGTTTTTCACATTCTTCATAAGTTTCCTCTACTGGAGTTAATACCTGGGAAAAATATCCTACTGGACGTAAAGTCCCTGATTGCTTTTGTAACAGGACTGCATTGATCACTTGATCAGTGGCATGTACCTGTATAACAAAATCTGATGACTCAGAAAGGCTAATGAGGACAGGAGCAGTCATTAGTGCTTGTTTAAGGGCCATAAAAGAGGTTACAAGAAAAAAATTATTTTTAAGTTAGTTGACATGTGAGATTTAAATAAATCTTTATTACTTCTTTTCTGTTTTTAGACAATAAATCACATTTTCCATGTCAGAGTGAAAATAATGTGCTCAACATAGATTAAACATGGAAGGCCAAATTGTGTTGCAAAAGGTCACCAATTTCAACAAGGTGAAAATTACCATATTTTTATTTCTGTTTTGGCAGCTTTTAGCTCAGTTGAACATTCAATTAGATAAAAGGGGGAAGGGTATAGAAAATAGTTTGGTAGCTCAGGTTGTGTGAAAGATAAAGGAGGTAGTTATGCTGCATTAACTCTAAGGAGATTTGGCACTACAGCTTTGCCTCTGCTTGTAATGTATACAAGGAATGTTCCTTATATGAGATGCCCTGCGTGTGTTCCTGATTGGCATGATCTAATTGCCCAAGGGGTCCACCCCATCCAATACTGCATGCCCATATTTGTATGCACATCAGTTCCTCTGAGAGAGAGAGAGACCATCCTAACTTGAATCAATGCTATGGACACCAGTCCACATATTTTAACATTAAACCAACCACTTATCTGAAAGACAGAGTTTGCAGAAAGTGTGCCAACACTTGTCATTGGATGAAACATAAAAAATAAACAAGAGTAGCTTCAGAAAACACAGTTAAAGGCTCTGATAAAGTGTAACATTGACAAATAGACATAGCATATGCTGAATTAGGCACATTCAAAAACATATCCTACAACACTATGCCACTGACGAAGGCTAACCTGGAATAAAGAAACCAAAAGTCTCTCACTCCGGCATTATTATAGGTAATGAAGCTGATAACAGTCATTACCGAATACAGTAATGTTTCTGCAGTTATTTAACTAAACATTCTCCAAGTAAGTAATAACAGAAATACAGAGAACAGCATGACCTTGGGCACTACATACCAAGATATAGTGTACTACAATCAAACGTAGTGCTTATCCTAAAATGAGTAACAAGAAATAGCTGTATAGACATAAGTGTTTACACTTAGATTTCTCATAGATTCTTGATTTTTAACCCACAAACTTCCCCTTGTGCCACACTTAATTTATATTCTATTTCTTTTGCTTCAGTGGCACACTTTCGTAGCTCCTTCTCTACTTTCTCCTCTATGCCTGTAGTATCAGTAATACATTTTTGTAATTCTTTTTCTTGGAGGGCTAAACCTTCACTAAATGTCTCTTAATTTTCTAACATCTGCCTCTTCATGTTACATACATTTGACAGATGTTGCCTAATTTAACTTTCTCATTTCTGTCCGTACATTGCCTAGTAAAGCATTGATACGCATCTTCCTGTTGTTCAGGAGAGTGGTATGGACCTTCCTTTAAATGTGTTTCTAAATATTTACATAAAATGGTATCCATACTTACGTCTATCTTGTGGCTGGCAAATCATGTCTGACTTCACACCAGTCCTCCTGAGTCCCTTTTTGACTCCCTTCTGTACTTGATTGATCAGGTCAGGTGTAGTAAGGCATTCACTGCAGCTTGGCCTCTTCAGTCCATTAAATGTCATCAGCAACCTTATAGACTGTCTTCAGACATCCGAGTCATGGCACCAATTGTAAGGTTTGCGTTGTGTTCGAAAAAGAAATTCACTCGAGCCTTCAGATTTCTTCTAAGAGTTCATTGCAGTTTATTCAGCTTCACATGAATGTTCATTCTTTTCATTACTATTGGAGCTGCTTATTCAGTTTACATGCAGTGGTTATACATAAAATTGTTATCTTGAAAAAGCCAACACCCCAGTATAAACCAATCATAAAACAAATAACATGTTTATTTTAAGCTGTGGTGTACCTTTTTCTCCAAAACATGTTATTAATAGACTGTATTGCTTCACAACATGTTATTCATAGACTGTGTTGCTTCACAACATGTTATTCATAGACTGTGTTGCTCACAACACGTTATGCATAGACTATGTTGCTTCACAACATCCTGTGATGCACACGACCCTCTTTGTTGCACACCTTCCTAATAAGGTTATTACAGGACATTTGGTGTTAAATGTTGTGAAATGTTATACTACAATTTAATGTTACACTACATGGGTTGTTACATGTAGTTATGTCAGCACTGCCTTGTTGTGCAAGGCTGACTCTGGGTCAAACTGCATATGTGCGAGTATCACACATGCGCTGTACTGTAATCGCTGCAGTATTATGGCTGACTCATGGGCAGCGAAAGCACAGCATATTCTGTTCACCGCTCTTGCCACTCCTAAAAGCTCTCCACAGCCATATTAGCTTTGACCAGAGATTGTTTTCTTTGTTAAAGTGTTAAGGCAAACTAGGCAAGATTGTTTTTTCTTTTCTTTAATTCATTAAATTTAGCCCCGCACTTTGTAAGCCTAAACGGATTGCTAAGCTGGTGTGTTTCCCCTACCACCCACCACCCTTTTCAGGCTTTGCTAATATAGGATGTGATAATCACGTGGAAAAAATTATCACATGACTTCTCCATATGCAGGTTATGCCAATCTGCCACTAAAGGTCACTAAAACAGCACACTGCTCTCTAACTTAGGTTAGGCTAATTACATCAGCACTGATTTAACCCTTTTGCCTGAGCCAATTACTTACAAACCTTACTTTTCTCTAACTTAGGTTAGGCTAATCACATCAGTACTGATTTTACCATCCTGCCCTAGCCAATTACTTACAGACCTTAATTTCTCCACAAGTCCATGCTGCATCCCCATTATTCCCCCATCCTGCAACATAACCCTTCTACTTGTAGTTGTGGCTGCAATTGTGGAAAACACTTGCTTTGTTGAGTCACATTCTGAAAAAGATACCCCCCATACCATGCAGATATATCACTATGTTCACTCAAAAGCTCCCGCTACTCCCCACCTACCCACCCTAGTATACATGTACCCCTCCTACTACTTATACATGTACCCCTCCTACCTACCTCATGTTCCCCATACCCCCACCTTCTCACCTGCTTAGCTGTTCTGATCCTCCACACCCCCCACTTCCACTCCCGTTTACCTATCCTGACCCTTATGCTATCACCTACTGTTGTGTTCTACTCCTCACCTGTCTAGCCTGTAGCCTACTCTCCCCCAATGGCTGTACTGGATGGATGTCCCATTAATTGTTCCCTCTAGGAACTTATCTAAGCTCTATAGCTCCAACTGGAAATACCCATAGCTTGTACATAGTTGGAATCTGCACTTTATTTACCTAAGCTGTGAAGGGACTATTTCCCTCTGTATTCGGTGTCACAACCCCACTCAGCAGCTCAGCCTTCTACTCTGAAAGTGCAAACTCTGAGCGTAGAATTGTGAATAGTTAACAGAACAAGATAACCGACTTGTCTGTTTTGTGGGTTTGAGTCACCTTTGTCCCAAGTTCTGGAGGATTCAAACTAATAGCCTCTTGTTAGCGTACCCAATTGTCAGGCTCAGATAATTCTGTCTTCGGGGGGTCAGATATCTTTGCCTATGGGCACCTAACCAGGTATTACAAAATGAACCCTTAGAACTCTATACAAGACCTAGAGAACTCTTATCTGTTTCCCAGTTTAGTACCATGATAAGTTCATGCACAGTGTCAACTATGACCATCTACACTTCACTTATATAAAAAGAAGTTTCAAGGCACACCCGGCAGTTTCTGTTTTTAAAATATATCTTTACTTTAAAATAAATAAAAAATAGGAAAACAGTAAACACAGAACAAGATATCCCAACACATACAGCCTTAAAAACAAAACAGGTTTAGAAGTGCAAATTCCTACAATCTATACACTCAGACTGGTCTTAGCTAATTGTATTCTTACTTTCTTAATCTTTCAGTGCTTCGATGTTCCTCTTTTCTCAGTCAGGAAATGAATGTCTCTATGTAAGTTCTGCTCAGTATATTTAAAGGCAGTCTTGAGCCGGCCTTCTGTCTGAGGTCACCTAACTTCACCTTGGTGTATTAAAATGTATATTTTATAACACAAGTTGTCCTACTAAGATATTTAAAAAAATAATAGGTGACATAAACGAATCTCCTCTCTTTATGTGACTTGCCAAAACTGGTCTGTGATCTGCTTCACACAGAGAGCAAAGCCTCTTTGATGTAAATCTGGTTTCCTTAGATGACACCCTCCAACACATGTGTATTGGACTTCCTGAACCAGTCTGTGATTTGTTTCACACAGACATCAATGTCTCTTTGATGTAATTACTGGCTATCTTGGAATCTAGATTTAGTAGTTGCCGTATTGGGCCTTGTAAGAATAGATCCAGAAGCAAATGATTTGATACCTTTTAATGGACTAACATAGATGTAACAACAAGAACAAAGTGCTCTAGCTTTCAGACCAACCAGTCCTTCTTCAGAAGCTCAACTACGAAGAAGGACTGAGATGACTCTAATAAACACTACTGACCATCTATGTTGATCCTAAAATATCAAATCATTTGCTCTGGACCTGGCTATCTTGGGAGACACCCCCTATACATGCATATTCTTCTTCTTCTTTCATGATGCCTAGTGCAAATGAAAGCATTTCTCTGAGGATGTCATGAATGGATATTTTATTTCCGGGGCTTCAAAGAAACTTAACAAAGTAATTGCATTTCAGATATCTGCAGTTTAAGCTACCTCCTGTCCTTTGAACTTATCCCTGGGGGGGGGGTTGACGTGTCAATTTCAGTTAGACAGTATTTTCTCCTGACAGACACTCCCTTACATATTTTATATTGCAGAAAAAATATTGTATTGAAATCAGAACCAGCTGTCAAAGTGCCACAATCCTCCCTGCCTAGACTGAATTTGAGGGGTCTATTCCCTGCATGGGTTGAGCTTCCCAAATCATTTCACTCCTCATACACATGAGACAGCCCATCTGAGTTCTGATTGGTTGCCCCAGCCCTATGTAGAATGTCATGTCATATCCTTGTAAAGCATGACTCCATCTTAGCAATCGACCATTGTTTTTCCCCATCTGCATCAGCCAAACCAGGGGATTGTGGTCAGTCTGCACCACAGAATGCTGTCCATATAAGTATGTCTCCAATTTCTATAGGGCCCACACTATAGCCAGGGCCCCTACTTTTCTTCGGCACAGTGGGACCAAGTTCTGCGGCAAGACTACCATTTGCCACAGAACTTCTGCGGTAGTGGTTTGTAATTTCTGCGGAAGTTCTGCAGCACTAACAAACTGCCACATCACAGTGTCAGCTTGTCATCCTGACTTCACTTTCATGGATGTGGTTATAGCAATCAGGATGGTGGAAAGCACAGTAACACTAGTTCAAACAATAACAGACTTATAAAAATAATTTTATGCCTAAAAAGGCAAAACAAATATCTCTCCCTAAAGGTCCTAGCCTGTTGCATAAATGACATATGCAGAGGGGATCTTATGAGATAAATAAGGTTATTTCTATATGCATGCTATCTATCCCACTAATGAGGTTTCCACTGTCTATCACTTATATATTTGTATGTGCTTTCTACACCACTCATGAGGTTCCCACTGTGTATCATTTATATATTTATATGCAATCTGTAACATACATACAAATATGCGTGTGTGTGTGTGTGTGTGTGGTGAGAGAGAGACAGAGATAGTGTGTGTGTGTGTGTGTGTGTGTGTGTATGTGTGTGTGTGTATGTATATATATATATATATATATATATATATATATATTTATTCATGAACTTGCATCCTCATTCATACAGGTCCCATTGGAAATGGAATAGAGGAGTTATTGCAAAACTTATTTTTCATGTCAGCCTGCTTTCCCTGATACACTGCGTAACACCATCAGGCCATGACATGCATGTGAACCAATTGTGAGATACAGCTTTCCGGCCCATCACAATGTGTCCACCATGTGACAGAACACTGCACCATACCTTCCCAGGCTCCGAGCAGTGATGTGTTCCACCAATCCTTGTGCTGCCCAGCCAGCTCCCAAAGCTAATCTCTAAACCTGAGTTGCCGGCACGGAAACATAGCATGCTACCCTCTGGCCCAACAGCTGTCCCTGCACACAACATTTCTCATTAACTTTTAGGTGATTCTATCAACCAATGGCAATGTGTAATCTATAACCCTGGCAAAAATGCGTACAGTGCAAGTATTTATTTAACAGGTCAATTCTTTCAACAGGTCTACACATTATTATATTTCACTTTTCTGGGTATAATTACTTTATTTTTCTTAAAAATTTAGACAGTTAAATTCATTTTACCAGTTATTCATTTCAGATAGCGTCTCTATACCTTAAAGGCACAAATAGGTTTGTACTTAACAGGTCTGTGCTATTGACAAGGTTTTGTTTAAGTTGGCCCTAGTGCAACAATGTAAGACTGAAAATTGTATTAGACTGTAGTGCAGGTTGAGCAAATATCACCATGCATGATGTGTTGTGCCACCATCTCTGGCAGTGGGAGCTGTGGTAGATAAGTGACTGTTCATTTCTGTTGCCCAATGCAGCCATTTCATTAGCGAATGTATGATGTTATAGCAATGATAACATCACATTCTGAACATATGGGGGGTTTTGGATATAAAAAGAGGGGAAGGGAACCATATTCTATGTATAAACAGAAATATTAATAAAAAATCACCAAGAAGAGTGAATTCTTCGGCACTGCAGAAGTTCTGCGGTAGATTGCAAGTTCTGAGCAAAATTCTGCAGCTGCAGAATTCTAGGGGCCTTCACTATAGCAAATCACTCCTTTTCCACCATGGAGTATGTCTGCTCCCTGGGAAGTAACTTTTTACTCAGGTAGGTTATTGGGTGATCCCTCCCTTGGCTGGGATGTCTGACTCAGTACTGCCCCAATACCCACTTCTGAGGCATCAGTCTGAACTATAAAAGGTTTGCTATAGTCAGAACTTGTCAAAACAGTAGCACTGCACAGTGCATCCTTTAGTTTGGAAAAGGTTTCCTCACAGGCAGGGCCCCAGGTGATTTTCTTGGGCATCCTTTTCTTTGTCAGGTCAGATAGGGGAGTGGCCAGTGCACTGTAATTGGGAACAAATTTCTATAGTACCCTGCTGTCCCAAGGAAACTCCTGACCTGCTTCTGAGTTTCTGGTCTGGGCCATGCCTGGATTAACTCTATTTTTATTTGGTTAGGACAGAGCTGTCCCTGGCCTATCACATACCTGAGGTATGCCATCTCTCCCATGTCCACCTGGAACTTCTCGGCTTTGACAATGAGCCTGGCCCTCTGTGTCCTGCCCAGCACTTCCCCAAGGTGGGATTGGTGTTCCTCTCAGCTGGTACTAAAAATGGCAATGTCATCCAGGTATGCCATGGCGTACTCCTCAGCACCATTTAACACCTGGTTCACCAATCTTTGGAAAGTGGCCAGGGCATTCTTCATTCCGAAAGGCATTACTTTAAACTCAAATAAGCCTATCTGAGTGATGAAGGCCGACCTCTCTCTAGCTCTGTCCATCAACTCTACCTGCCAATTCCTCTTTGTCAGGTCAATAGTCATAAAGTAGGTCACCCTTCCCAACTTGTCCAGGAGTTTGTCCATCTGGAGCATCGGGTGGGTGTCTGACTTTGTGACTATATTCAGTCCATGTTAGTCCACACAGAAATGAGTTGAGCCATGTGGCTTGGGTATAAGGACTACGGGTGAGGCCCAGGGACTGTGGGATCTCTGGATTAACCCTAAATCCAGCTTCTCCTCCACTTCCCTCCTAGTGTCCTTTTGGACAGCCTCTGACACCCGATATGCTGTACTTCGTATGGGCATCTGTGTCCCTGTCTCCACATCGTGTGTCGCTAAGGGGGTTATTCCAGCTTTAGCACTAAACAAGGAGGCAAAGTCTGCTAAAACCTCCCTTACTTTCTGGATCTGGCCCGGGGTCAGCTGGGGAGACAATTTTACTGCCTCCACAGAAGACTCCCATTTACTCTCTTCCAGTAAGTCCAGAAGGGGATCTCCTTCATTCGTCCCCTCCCCATGACTACACACTGCAAACACCATGTCAGCCCTATTTGCAAATGGCTTCATCATGTTGACATGGTACATCCTTTCTGTCTGTCTATGGTCAGGTAACTCCACAATGTAATTCACGTCATTTACCTTCCTAACCACTTTGTATGGTCCTGCCCACTCAGCCTGCAGCTTGTCTTTCCAGACTGGAATAAGGACCATGACTTCCTGATCCACCATGTACGAGCGAACTCTGGCTCTTCGATCGTGCCACACTTTTTGTTTCTGTTGTGCAGCTGCCAGATTGCCCTGGGCTGTCCCCATAAGCTCCTTTAGTCTTTTCCTAATCCTAAGGATGTAATCCACAATGGGAGTTCCCTGGGTGGCGTGCTTGCCTTCCCAGGCCTCCCAGATCAAGTCTAGGAGCCCATGTACCCAGCGTCCATATGAGAGTTTGAAGGGGGAAAATCCTGTTGACTCTTGGGGCACCTCCCAGTATGCAGACAACAGGTAGGGAAGGTATTTCTCCCAGTCCCTCCCATGCTGTTCAGCAAATGCCCGGAGCATTGACTTTAGGGTACCATTGAATCATTCCACAAACCCATTATCTTGTGGGTGATATGGTGTTGTGCATCTCTGCACCACCCCACACTTCTTTCATAAACATTTCATCAGGTTTGATATGAAGGAACCCTCTCGATCGGTGATTACCTCCTGCAGAAGCCCAACACAGGAGAAAATCCCAAGTAAGGCTTCTGCCACTTTGTCTGTCCTCAGTGAGGGTAGGGTGACTGCCTCTTCATACAGGGTGGCATAATCCACCACAGTCAAGATAAAGCTCTTCCCTGAGGAGCTGGGGGTATTTAAAGGCTCCACAATATCCATTCCCACCCTCTGGAATGGCTCCTCCACTATGGGCAATGGAATCAGGGAGGCTTGAGTTTTCTTGCCCGCTTTCCCTATTTTCTTGGCACTGGTGACAAGACCTGCAATACTCCTTCACCTGCTGGGTGAAGTTAGGTCAGTAGAAATTCTGGGCTAATTGCTGCATAGTGCGCACAATTCCCAGATGACCAGACAAGGGAATATCATGTGCAATTTTGAGCAACTGCTCACAATACCCCTGGGGAATGACAAGCTGCCTGGCTAGCATCCCTCCCTCTGTCTGTACTGCCTGAGTATACATAAGTCCATTTTCCCAATAAATCTTATGTCTGCCGTCACCTCCCTGTGCTTCATCAGAGTCTGCCCAAGCCCTCAGCTTCTCTAAACTAGGGTCATTCCTCTGAGCAGCTGCAAGCCCTTTACAGAGTCCCAAGTTATGGGACATGTCCCCTTCAGTCACTAAACTAGGGTCCCTAGCACTAGTGTCAAGGCCCTCAGGATCATTGTCAAACCCAACCCTCTGACAAGGGGTCACCCCTCCCTCCCTCTTCGGAGTAACCTTCTGTAACTTTGTGGTTACTTGCTACTGGGGAAATTTCTATCCCCTTTTTATCAGTCTCCCCATCTGGAGACACAGGCTGGGGAACCAGCCTCTCACTGGTTTCCACACTGGTTTCTGTGGGGTTCAGGGAGCTACAATTTTCCCTTGCCACTTGGCTATGGGTAACTGCACATACTGTCCCCTGCTGGAGATTGTTGCGAGGATCACATCCACTGCTAATGTTTTGGCTACAGCCACCTGTTGCACAGTTCCCCCTGTTTCACCCCAGTCTAGGAGAACACTAGCGAGGGGCAATGTTTTCTCCCTGGCTGCAAAGTCCTGTACAGTGACATATTTATTGGGTATAAGCTGACCAGGCTATACCAGATCCCCCTTTACCAATGTCAGGGATGCCCCTGTGTCCCTTAACCCCTGCGTCTGTACACCATTCACAATAACTGGGTGCATGTTTTCCCTCATGTTCACTGGCATGCTTCCAGGGACACACAAACAACCCACTTCTTTTCTAGCACCCTGTTGTGTATTCTTGCTTGCCTTTTTCGGACACTGTCTCACAGTATGCCCAGTTTTTTTACACAACCAGCATTCATTTCTTCTCTCAGAGAAATCTTTTCTCTGAAACCTGGGGCTAATTAGTTTTGGTGGAGGCAGTGAGGGTTTTAGCTGCCCTGAAGGTGCGCTCTTCCCTTTCTGCACTGCCATGCCCACCCCATTCACTCTCAGAGCAGGTCTGCTCTTGGCATAGTGGTCTGAGAGTTCCGCAGCCTCTTGCACTGTTTTGGGATCTTGGTCTTCTAGCAAGGTTTTTAGCTCTGCTGGGCATGCCCAATAAAACTGTTCTAATAAAATCGCATTTTCAGTTTTATCAACAGAGTTTTCCTCAATTTCTTCCCACCAACATTTTAAAAACTGATGTTGTTTCATGGCTAGCTCCTCATAGCTCATATCAGGGCTTCTCTTGAGCTTATGGAATTTAGCTTTGTATGATTCAGCAGTTAATTAAAACTTTTTTAGCAGTGCAGCTTTTAGTTTGCTGTAATTATTACTGTCCTCATTGTCCATTTGACCCAGTGCATCCCAAGCTTTCCCAGTAAGTAGCGGGGATAGCTGGAAGCTCCAGGACTCTCTAGGAATTTTAACCTGAATACAAACTTTTTCAAAAGAATTTAAAAAGGCATCCATATCCTCCCCCTCTTTAAATTCGGCTATTAATTTGGAGTTCAGTTTGTAACTCAGTCCTGCAGTCCCAGTTAAACCCAAGCTACTTACCTGTCTGGTACCGCTGGTTGGAGTCGTAGCTTCTCCAGTCTGTGTTGCCTCTGGCGCTCCTCTTTCTTCTCCTCTGCAGCTAGTTGGTGCTCACACTCCGCATGGTCTGCCTCCCTCTGTTCTTGCTCTGCCTCACGGTGTTCTCACTCTGCCTCACAGTCTGCCTCTTGCTTCTCTCACTCTCTCTTCTCCTGGAACTCCAGCTCCATCCTGCACAACTCAATTTGCAGCCTGAGTACTTCTGGATTCAGGATACTGGTGACCATCCCCTGCTGCTGTTGCCCTTCACTGACAGTGGCCCTGCTGTCCTCCTCACTGGACCTGGACACACCACTGGCTGCTAGCCCTGCCACACTCGAGGTTTGGTCCTTTTCAGTCACGGTCAGTGTCTCGCTGCTCTGGGTATCTGCTACCATCAGGGCCTTTATGAGGTTCTGCTTTTTGGCTGTCACCTCGAATGGGACTTGTACCATTAAGTACATGAAAGGAATGAACAACACAGGTACAGATGGGCTGTTCAAAGTAAGGGAGGGGAGGGACACCAGGGGCCATGATATGAGACTGGAGGGAGGAAGGTTCAGAAGGGAGAAGAGGAGACACTTTTTTACAGAGAGGGTGGTGGCTGGGTGGAATGCATTACCTGCAGAAGTGGTGTCCAGTAGAACAGTGGACTGCTTCAAAAGGGGATGGGACAGGACAAGGGGAGGGTCAATGAAGGGGAAGGGTGGAAGGGAGGGGCAGCTGCAGAATAAGTGGAGCTAGCTGCACATTCGAGCAGACTTGAGAGACCTCTCGGCCTTTATCTGCTGCCAAATTTCATATGTTCGTATGTCCTCTGTCCCTGCACAACTGCTTTAAGTATCCTACAGTGTGCCTGTTGAAGTTGGAAGCCATCTTTCCTGACTACTACTACTATGACTGGCACTTTAGAAAAAAAATAAAATGGGTAGGAACTTGACTGTAAGCCAAGGAATATAGTTCTGTTTCCTTTTGAAATAAAACACTGTCTTTCTTTTATCCAAGTGAGCTGAACAGTCTGAAGCTGACACACTGAACAATACAGCTTATACCACCAAACTATTTCACACCACTGCCAACCAATCTGTCACAACCCCACTCAGCAGGTCAGCCCTCTACTCCCAAGGTGCCAACCTCTGAGTGTAGAACTGTGAACAGTTAACAGAACAAGGTAACCTTCTTGTCTGTTTTGTGGGTTTGATTCACCTTTGTCCCAAGTTCTGGAGGGATTCAAACTGATAACCTCTTGTTAGCATACCCAATTATCAGGCTCAGATAATTCTGTCTTTGGGGGGCCAGATATCTTTGCCTACGGGCACCTAACCAGATATTACAAAATGAACCCTTAGAACTCTATGCAAGACCTAGAGAACTCTTATCTGTTTCCCAGTTTGGTACCACTATCAGCTCATGCACAGTGTCAACTATAACCATCTAAGCTTCACATATATAAGAAGTTTCAAGGCACACCAGGCAGTTTCTGTTTTTAAAATATATCTTTACTTTAAAATAAATAAAAAATAGGAAAACAGTAAATACAGAACAAGATATCCCAACACATACAGCCTTAAAAACAAAACAGGTTTAAAAGAGCAAATTCCTACAATCCATACACTCAGACTGGTCTTAGTTAATTGTATTCTTACTTTCTTAATCTTTCAGTGCTTCGATGTTCCTCTTTTCTCAGTCAGAAAATGAATGTCTCTGTGTAAGTTCTGCTCAGTATATTTAAAAGCAGTCTTGAGCTGGCCTTCTGTCTGAGGTCACCTAACTCCACCTTGGTGCACTAAAATTTATATTTTATAACACAGGATGTCCTGCTTAAAATGTTTAAAAAAATAATAGGTGACATAAATTAATCTCCTCTCCATGTAACTTGCCAAAACCGATCTGTGATCTACTTCACAAAGACATCAAAGGCTCTTTGATGTAATTCTGGCTTTCTTAGACGACACCTTCCAATACATGCATATTGGACTTTTTGAACCAGCCTGTGATCTGTTTCACAAGGCATCAAAGTCTCTTTGATGTAATTACTGGCTATCTTAGGAGACACCCCAACACATTCATATTCTTCTTCTTTCATGACACCTAGTGCAAATGAAAGGATTTCCCTGAGAATGTCATGAATGGATATTTACTTCCTGGGCTTCAAAGAAAACTTAACAAAGTTATTGTGTTTCAGATATCTGCAGTTTAAGCTGCCTCCTGTCCTTTGAACTTATCCCTGGGGGGGTTTGATGTGTCAATTTCAGCAAGACAGTATTTTCTCCTGACAGACACTCCTTTACATATTTTATATTGCAGAAAAAATATCGTATTGAAATCAGAACCAGCTGTCCACGTGCCACAATATGTACTTAAGTGATGGCTTTTGCAATGTATCTGTCTCTCTCAGTCCTATTATTTGTAATGCTTTATAGCCATTTTACTGATGTGTAACTGACTGCCTACTAGCTACTACTGTTTTCCCCACTATCCATGTACTTATTGACCTCCCCTCTGACGAGGATCCTTTATAAATGAGCTTTTAGCTCAAAGGTTGTAATTCTGATTTTACAATAAATAAATAAATAAAAAATAATATTGTCATGGACACATGACAAAATAAATATGCCCCCTGGCACTTATGGGCAAACCAAGGCTAATAACACTCTGGTATACCCACGCTATTGATCCACCCTCCTGGAAAGTCTTAGTGGACCTGCTATCAAGTCCACTGTGAACAAACCCCACTTAGCCTGCAAACCAGTTCCCTACAGGGAAGTGCACAGAACACTGTTAATTCTCCTCCTAATTTCAGGGAATATTCACCTAACCCTGGCCCGCAACAAAGTAACCAGTTGCCCAGAGGTATATTAGGGCTCTTGCATATCGCATCCGCAACATAGGCAGCCTTCCCTCTGAATTCACCCAATTCGAGGCTTGGGTTGCACATACCTAACCGAATATTATCTCCATCACAGAGTCATGGCTGTCCACCTAGATCCCTGATTTGGCAATTCCTCTGTCAAGGTACACAACCTTCAGACAGGACACATCCAGGAAACATGGGGTGGTTGCCTCCAATATATGTAAGAAGCCACCTTCAAGCCCACAATGCCCCCATTAAATGTCTTGATTGACACTGCAAATGCCTGGTTACAAAGATAACACTAGGGAGAAGTCTGCTGATTTTCACAGTTTACATTCCCCCCCCAGAACAACCAAATTGGAACCAAGTCCTTCAGCCAATACTACCAGGAGGTGAGCCCATCCTCTGAAACGCTAGTCTTAGGTGACTTTAACATTGATTGGAACTCAGAATCAAACTGTACACATAAGGACCTAATTAACAACTTATACTTGACACAAGTAGAAAATGAAAGCACCAAATCTAACTATAGAACAGGAACGGGCATCCTAATAGGCTGGGTACTCACCACACACACCCAGAAAGGCTATTAAAGGTCACATTACTCCCTGATTCCCTGAGCGACCACTCTCTGGTACTATATGACTGGTCTGCAAAAATTCACAGATCTCTCCCTAAGCAAGTGAACTGTGGGGTCCTTCCCAATAGCTCACTAGATACCTTCAAGCTGCATCTAGCATTGGTTGACTGGGGTTCCTGGATTGTATCCCAGACAGACATTGCACTGGAATTCTTCACTAATAAATTTAACATGGCAGCAAACATTTATGCTCTGTATAAGAAAAGAATGATCCGGGGAAATACCGCTGAGTGGCTGATACCCCCTTAAGGACTCAAATGAAGCTAAGAGACCAGTTATGGTACAAAGCTTAGTCCACTGGTACCACGCAGGACCTACAGAACTATAAGGTAGCCAGAAATAAATGCACCAGAGATGCTAGGTCTGCCAAAGCTACCTATCTCAAACAAAACAGGCCCAACTCTGGGGTAAACAGCAAATTCTGAGACTCCCCAAAAGATCTTCTAGGCAAAGAGGAAAAAGCATCCCCAACTCTGCTCTCCCACAGTAACACCGATATCACAGACCCAAGCAACATTGCAAATATCTTTAACTCTACATTCACCGACCTTAGCCAAATACTGACCACCTTGGACTCAATTAGCATGATTCCCAACCCTCCCATGGCTCAACCCAAAGCATCCCCTGCCTTCCCACCCTGCCCAGCTTTCTACTTCAAATTGCTTTCCGCATCGGACACCCTCCGCCACATCAAGAAGGCACTAGGGAAAATAAGGATAGGCAGAGACACAATAGATAAGAAGCGTATTGCAGCTGCCTTGGATGCTCCATATAATAACTGTCTTTAAGCAACTAAATTTGTATCCTTGTAAACTTTAAAGTGACAAAGCTCTTAAGTACCAAATTTAGATTGAATCTAGTTAAATCAAGTATGTTGCACTGACCATTTAGAATTAAATTTACAGCAATAAACTGATCGAGCTGCAAACAAGTTATGAAAGAAAAAGAACATGGGAAAGCGGGAAGAAATTAAACTAACAGGGCATTATAACAAGACACCCAACACTGAACATAGGAGATGCCTAAGTATTCTGAATGATATTGTGGTTTACCTATGTACACTGTCCTAATAGTACTTATTATATGTGACTGGTGAGGGAGCATTGTGATTGGATTTCATGCAGCACCTGACAGTGCGACAATCTACATTATCAGCACTGTCAGGGTAATAATGACCAGCATACTAGGGATGAAGGGGCAGAACCGGCTGTGTTTCTGGCATCATGAACTGAAAGTTAATGAGCAGCCATTTGCACACTGGGCTGTGCAGTTTAGCTGTGCCTGTGCATGGGATTGGTTGTGGCATATTAATGTCCTGACTCCCCGAATCCCACTGAGCATGGCAGATAGTAGTCTTGCGGGAGTGCAGCATTTGTTCATGTGTAGTGCTAATGATGAGTGTTTCGAGCATTCCCCCCTGTTGCCCACCCATACAGTGCAAGTCTGACATGATACTCCCTTCACAGGTGGGACAAATCCCACCCACCTACCCTGTGGATATGTCACATCACATGCATCACTGTCCGCAAAGCTGGCTCATCTTCAATAAAGAACTGCCCATCTCGGGAGAGATAGGGTAGCGCTGCGACTACTGTTTCTATACCTAAACGTCACCCCAAGAATCTGTCTCACCAATTGCTGCAGAGTGTCAGCAGCATGACAAAATGGATCCCTGTACAATATTCACCATTGCAGTTAGTATCGTATAGTATGAACAGTGGGATGAGTATTGCCAATGTGTTCTACAAATCAGGCTTCCCCCCCACTGCACCTACTGTGCTGGTAATACAATCTGTCATCTCGGATTATGTTCCCTGATGACCTCCGACTCTTCCCACCCACCTGCCCTGTGGACCTCGGAGACCCCACCACACATGTAGTGCCAACTTTTCAGTAGTTTGTGTGGCCCAGCATTCAATGAGCACTGTTTTTCTCCCCACCCACTTGCACCATGATTAGTGCTGCAGCAGCAATAAGCACTCACCATCTCCACTATCAGCAGTAGGAGGTGGCATGAGGCCATCACAATGAGACAGCTGCCCACACTGGACCAGTGCCCTCTGCAGTGTAGGTTGTAGGATGCACGTCTCTCAGTGTGGTACCACAGCAGTTCCCACATGCCTACAGTGCGTCACCTGTGCTGTTACACTCCCTTTGCATCATTTTCGGCTGTCCATCTACTAAGTCTATGGCAATGCTGGTCGATCAGCTGTCATATATGACATACTTACTAGTGGACACTGCTTGGCCCTGCCGACCAGAGTGAAAGGTTCTTGCAATGCCTGGGCACCAGACAACACCATGCACCCCTCTACAAACAACAGTCCTAGTAGAAGAGTGATTGCTAGGGGCACTGTGCGTGTCCTTAAGTGCCGCAACCATGCATCTTTGTTTAGTGTGACCATCTGCATCTGTGGCATAGTGTCAGTGATCGCCTGTGGTGCTGCAACCATGCCCCCTGAGAAGTTGCAGGGAACATCATGGTCACTGCATACTCTGCCTTCCCATAAGTGTGCTGCAGTAACACCAGCTATGCCACAGTCCCATTGTCAGCAGATGCTCAAAAGAGCACCAGAATGACACTTCAACTCTCTCATCCCATCACTGTGCAGCACTGAAGGCAGCTGTACCTACAGTCCTATTCGCAGCACAGTTACATGAGATTCGAGGTATAACACCTTCCCACTGTTGTATACTGCACCAGCCAGAATGGCAAATAGTAGACTTCACCAGATGGATACATGATAGCCGTGTCCAACAAATATGTCATTTGCAGCAGTGCACAAGCAGTAATGGCTTCAAGCACAGGTCACATGGCAGACTGCATGGGTATTTGTGGAATGGTAGTGTCATCCATCGCATTCTGACCAGTATGTCCACAGCAGTTCTACATGTCCTACGAAGATTGCTGCTGCTTCTCAGATGACTGCAGACTTCACCAACAATGCATGTCAGTATGTCCGGTATGTAACAGATTATCAGGAATATGGGACTGTTTTGTAGCATGTAAGGATTCAGTTTGTAAGGAGAGATATTAAAATATTCCAGTTTACACACATCCAAATGTCTTTTGTGTTTGTTATTACAGCAGGTTGACCACCCTGCTGAAGCCCCATATAATAAGTGCATTAACACATTCCAAGGTGTGCTGATAATGTGGATTAATGCATACCTCAGGTGCTGTAAGGGCTCTCGGCCTGTGGCCTCATGCCACACAATGCACCCAAGGTGTGTGTTAATCCACATTATCAGCACACCCTGTCATGCGTTAACGCTTACCTATCTGTGACTTCAGTATTGCCTATTTTTTTATTTTGAAGGCCTGAATATTTATTGCATTACTACCTGATAGCACTTATTTTGCATCTGCAGCATCAGGCTTCTTCTGAGTAAACAGGCTTTTAGTAAAAACATTAAGTGCTATGTATATGTCTCTTCAAACAAAGCATAACCCTGATATACTTTGCCTGACTGAGACCTGG